>OX451739.1:147069702-148269702 GCA_948472305.1 Vicia faba | reverse complement strand
TATATATATATATATATATATATATATATATATATATATATATATATATATATATATATATATATATATATATATATATATATATATATATATATATATATATATATATATATATATATATATATATATATATATATATATATATGTAATGTTTTCAAGTATCTCGTGGGATAAACAAGAAACTGTTAGAATTTATTTGAAGAAACTTCGTGTCATTGAGAGTCCTTCTTCAAGAGTCAAGCTCACCATATCGAGTGGGTCATAGCCACCGACTCAAATTATCGTGTTTTGATCTCTAGATGACATTGGCTAGAGGAAAATAAATCCCCTTTTCCCCTTGCTAGACGTTTGATTTACCATAACCTGCATCACAAACCTTTGAGATCCTTGAAATGGTTAAGGAAATGTTAAGGCATGATGTTATGATGTGTATGTTATGCGTTTAAGCAAAAGTACGAGGTCATGTAAATAAGTAAATCCAACAAGAAATCCAAGGTATTGGATAAGGACTGTAAACAAAACCTGCAAGGAACTCAAGTTGTTAGATAACAAACATGTGCAAGTAGTTCAAGTTGAAAGCACACAAGTCACACAATAGCCCTTAAATTTCAGGCTGGCATGGAGTTTAGGCATTACCCTCTTTCAGTTTAGTTGGTTCAACCTGTCCTAGTAATACTAACCGGGTTCTAGAGGATCTCAATATCACTGACCAACCTCGATCGGTGATAATTCCAGTTTAGCAACCTTTTCTTGCGTCCAGAATCATCGCGAGAGTATGGTCTCAATGAGTGTAGCATACTACTACTTTTCTATGGCCCAGTTGGTCAATTATAGGTTCTAAGGTCAGTTGATGCTTAATGACCCCTTAGCAGCCTCATACTCTCCTTGTTCCTCAATAAGGGATATCGGTACCAACTAAAGTGTCACAGCAATGTAGCTACCGCTTCAACCGTATCGGTCTACGCCATACAGTTCCCTCATAGTCTATTGCTACTTACCTAAAAGGTATCCCCAGATCCGGGTTAGGATCTATAGTAACTCTGATACAAAGCCCACAAAGATAAAGAAATCAAATCAAACAATAGAAAACAATATGATGAACTATTCCTAAGGTACACCCCACTTATTAGCTCCCCAGCAGAGTCGCCAGCTCTGATACGGTGGCCAGTACAGGGACGTGGTTTCCCTATTTCGTTAAGGAAATTTTATTGGTTTGCGTTTTTCGTTTGTGTTCGTAAAATGTCATGGTAAGCAAGAGTCGCCACCGTCTTTTATTTTATCCAACAAGGAAAGGAAAAAAGCACAGAAAATTCCTTTTTCGATATATTTATGAGTACGGGGGTAGATTTATAGAAGGGGAAGGTATTAGCACCCTTTCTATCTGTAGTTATCTACGGGCTCTTAGATACTTCCTCATCATTTTCAAAATTGTTTTCTTTGTGTTTGTGCGCTTTGAAAAGTTTTTGTTTTGACTTCAATTTAACTCTTGCTTCTGTCTTCAAGAGTGTAATGAAGTGTTTTTGAAAACTTTGTTTATAAAGGAGTGTAAGTGTGAAAAATTTGTTTGGAATGAGAAAGTACTTAAGAACTAATCTACCTACTCGAAAAAAAGAATCGTTATGTATTCATTTCCTTTAGACAACGCTATCCCACTATTAGTGAGTAGGTAGCACCATCGTTGGAGTTTGAGGGTCAATTCGAAAGGGACGCACAGTCACTAAAGCAATGTTAGGACGTCTTAGTAATAACCCTAATATCTTAGATCAATTATTCGAGGAAACAATTCTGAGGCAACCATTCCGAGGCAACTTTTTCGAATCGGGACTTTGATCTTTGTTTAGACAAAAGGATGACCACTAAAGCATCCTATACTCAATGACCATTTACCGAAGGCAACCAAGTGGGAGTGTACCCTAGGAGTGTGCATGTGCGAATGATTCAATTTCAGTTTATTTATCTTTGCACATTTAGGGTGATCTAACTGTTTTAAAATTAATCATACATTCTTGTCATGCATCCCAATATCATACATCTAACAATTAATAATTTGCGGAATTTAAAGTGCGGAATTTAAACTACGCTATTACAAGGCTTCGGGTATTTACATAGCCAAAAACAAACCCTTTGAAAATAAAGCGATAAATGTAAATAAACGTCCTAATTAAACTATTACAAACTGTAGGCAGTTACATCAATATGGTAAATAGTAAAAATAAAGCGCGCGAGAAGAATTAAGATCGATGAGAATTTAAGGTTTTGACCCTTCTAACCTAATTAAAAGAAAAATAGTTTTTTTGTTGTTTTTAATAAATGAAATAAGTTTTCTAAATTAAATATGCAATTAATTAGTTAATTAAATTAATTAATAAAATTAATTACATGACCTATTTTGGGTTCTTTGGCTATTTTAGGAAAAAATAAAATATAATTAAGTTAGTAATAAAACCTATTTATTCTAATTATTTTTAAGTTATTTACAAAAAGAAATTAAAGTTTTAACTAAAATTAAAATTTAATTAATAAAGAATCCTAAATCTATTTTTATGTGATTTTTATATTTGTTTATTGATAAAAAAATAAAAGGGATTAAAAGAAATAAATAAAACGAATAAAACATGAAAATAAAGATGGGCCTAGTAGCAAAAGCAAACAGGGGGTGCAATCATCAGAAATCCCTAGGCCCGAATCTTGGAAAGCTTTATTCTCTAACTATGGTATTTTTGTATTCTTGTGTGGAACCTATGATTCAACCATCCATAATTGTTCTATATAAACTCAAACAAACGTTATCATACCATAAAATGTGATTAAAATTAGAGATTCAAAGTTTAAAATTTTACCAAACCGGTGTTGTCAAATGGGGGGCGTGCTAGGCGTGTGATGGATAGCTCTTGGGCCTTGTAAGACTCTTGAGGACTTCAAGAGGATGGTTTGAGGCTTGATGTCAATTGAGAGAGACCGGAACCTCGAGATATGACTTGCACCAATTCTTTGATTTCTGGAAAGCTTTTTGAAGAGCTTTTAGAGAGCTTTTTGAAGAGCTTTTTGAGAGCTTTTTAGAGAGGATTTTCGTCCCTTTAAAGCTTGTATGGCTCTATATTTATAGAGGAGAATGAGGAGACAAGAAAGCACGGAAAGAATCTCCCTCATAATGTGGTGTTTTAAGACCATGATCAAAATTTGAAAGAAATGCCATATTTGATGATTTTATGCCATTTTCACATGTGGATGAACCTGGACATATTTGAAGAGTTATTGCACAAAATCAATTGACATAAACAGCATAAAATTTCCCAAAATGGATTCACATCAAAATTTATATTATTTCTATTATTTATTTATTTAATTTTGAATTTTAATGAATAAAATATCAAAATAAATATCATAAATAGTAGAAAAATGTATGGGTGGGATTAGAGGTCGTGGACCATGTTAGGAATGAGTTTCAAACTTGAAAAGATAGGCACATTTCGAAAAAATCCAGGTTTGGTCAATATTTGCTTCATGCATTTTTTCAAAAATTGTCCAACTTTGACAATGCATATCTCTCTCAATTTTAACCTTATGAGGGTGTTCTTGGACTTTTTAGAAAGCTTAGGATGTCCCCTAAGATACCAGTTTAGTTTCATCTTAATTTGATCTTCCATGTTCATGCAAGAAGCTTTGACCCAAAAGGTGTTTTTGTTGACTTTCCAAAATGACCTATAATGTCCAAATTCATAACTTCTTGTGAGTGCATATTTTGAACTCGGGAGATGAATATGGATTTTAGGGAATTGCATCCTATTAAAAATGAGATTTGGATGGGTCATTTCGCATAAAGTATGAGAAAGTTATGCTTGGTCAAAGTTGAGTTGACTTTTCCTACAAAACCCTAATTTTGCAACTTTTGAGTCTTGATGAATTATGAGCAATCCTTGATGAATCATGATAAAACCTTGATCAAATATGAAATATACTTCAAAATGAGGATGTTGACCAAAAATCTTGAAGTTTGACTGTATGTGGGCCACATTTGACTTTTGCCCTAGCACAGTTGATTTTCAGGCCTTTGAGCAATTGACTGAGCAAACTTCCTATGCAAGGCTTGAAACTTGACATGGATGATCTTGAGAACATATTAGGACAATGTTGAGCATTTGGTGTCCCTTGGACTCAGGTATCTTGATGCAAAATGAAACCCTAATTTGATGTAGATTGCCTTAGGAGAGAGCTTGTTTGGCCAACCCTTGGACTACCTTGAGCAACTTGGGGATCTTTCTTGAAATGTTTTGAGAAATATGGGAGGGAAAATTTTTGGGTACAACAGGACCCATTCAGCCTCTGACAACTTGGTTTCCATTATCACACGCAAAGAGGGAATCTCAACCTCGATTAGGAGCACCGCTTCCATTCCATACACAAGGGAGAACATGGTTGCTCTTGTTGAAGTGCGGACAGATGTCCGATATCCATGTAAAGCAAAAGGGAGTATTTCATGCCAATCTTTATAAGTAACAACCATCTTCTGGATGATTTCCTTGATGTTCTTATTAGCAACTTCAACATCCCCATTCATCTTCGGCATGTACGGAGAGGAATTGTGATGGACAATCTTGAATTCTTCACAAAGTTCTGTCATCATATTGTTGTTCATATTCGAGCCATTGTCGGTGATAATACTGCTCGGCACACCATACCGACATATGAGATTATTCTTAATGAAACACACTACCACCTGCTTAGTAACATTAGCATATGAAGAAGCTTCCACCCATTTGGTGAAGTAATCAATTGCTACCAAGATAAAATGGTGTCCATTCGAAGCCTTGGGTTCTATCATTCCAATCATGTCAATACCCCACATAAAGAAAGCCACATGGAAGAAATAACATTGAGAAGTTTCAGAGGCACATGAATTTTGTACGCATAAATCTGGCATTTATCGCACTTCTTTTCAAATCTGTAACAGTCAGATTCCATTGTCATCCAATAGTAACCTGCCCTTAGCATATTTTAGCCATCGAATGTCCATTGGCATGAGTTCCAAATGAACCTTCATGAATCTCATGCATCAACATGTCTGCTTCGTGTCTATCCATGCATCTGACCAAGACCATCTCATAATTTTTCTTGTACAACACATTTTCACTGAGGAAGAAGCTGCCAACCAATCTTCTCAATGTCTTTCTATCTTTATTCGATGCACCAATCGGGTATTCCTGAGTCTGGAGAAAATGCTTGATATCATAATACCAAGGTTTCTCATTTGCTACCTCTTCTGTTTTAAACATGTGAGCGAGCCTATCCAGTTGTCTAACTATATTTCGAGGTATATCATTCCAAGTATTCACTTGATATATAGAAGCCAGTGTGGTCAAAGCATCCACCATTTGATTTTTGTCTCTATGGATGTGATGAAATTTAACTTTATTAAAGAAGGGTAACAATATTCTAGCATAATCTTTTAAGGGATCAAGTCGGGGTGAGGAGTATCCCACTCTCCTTTAATCTGATTTATTACCAAAGTTAAATCTCCATACACATCTAGAATTTTAATTTTGAGATCAATAGCTTCCTCGAGACCGATGATGCAAGCCTCATATTCTGCCATATTATTAGTACAATCAAATGTTAACCTTGCAGTAAAAGGAATGTGTGATCCATGTGGAGTGACAATCACAACACCAATTCCTTTACCATAAGCATTCATAGCTCCATCAAATATCATGCTCCAACGAGATTCAGGATCAGGACCTTCCTCAGGCAATGGTTCATCATAATCTTTCACTTTCATAAACATCACATCCTCATCGGGGAAATCATACTTCACAGACTAATAATCATCAACTGGTTGGTGAGCAAGATAATATGCCAACACGCTGCTTTTAATAGCTTTTTGAGTGCGGTATTCGATGTCATATTCAGATAACAGCATCTTCCAGCGGGAAATTCTCCCAGTAAGATCAGGCTTTTCAAAAATGTACTCGATTGGACCTATTTTGGAGATCAACCAAGTAGTGTGATTCAACATATACTTCCGCAAACATTTTTCCGCCTAGGACAGAGCACAACATGTCTTTTCCAGCATGGAATACCGTGACTCACAATCAGTAAACTTTTTACTGAGATAATAAATAGCATACTCTTTCTTTCCCGTTTGATCTTGTTGTCCCAGAATACAGCCCCATGGAATTATCTAACACTGTCAAGTACATAATCAATGGTCTTCCTTCAATAGGAGGGAGCAAGATAGGAGGTTCAAGAAGATATTCTTTAATACTTTCAAATGCCATTTGGAAGTCATATGTCCATACACAACCTTGATATTTCTTTAACAACTTAAGATCGGTTCACATATTGCAGTCATGTTGGAAATGAATCTAAAAATATAATCCAAACGCCCGAGGAACCCTCTGACTTGATTTTCAGTTCTCGGCGCTGGCATTTCTTGAATTGCTTTAACTTTATCAAGGTCAACTTCAATCCCTCTCTGGCTAACAATGAAACCTAACAGTTTCCCTGACCGAACAACAAAGGTACATTTATTTGGATTCAAGCGGAGACGATACTTCCTCAAACGCTGAAACAACTTCAAAAAATCTTCTACATGCCCTTCTTCAGTCTGGGGTTTAGAAATCATATCATCAACATATACCTCAATTTCCTTGTGCATCAGATCAAGGAATATGGTTGTCATAGCCCTCTGGTACGTTGCACCAACGTTCTTCAACCCGAAGGGCATCACTCTGTAATAGAATGCTCCCCATGGTGTGATAAATGTTGTTTTTTCTATGTCCTCAGGAGCCATCCTTATTTGATTATACCCGGGAAATCCTTCCATGAACGAGAAAATTTTGATTTTTTCTGTGCTATCCACTAACATATCAATGTGTGGCAATGCATAATCATCTTTTGGACTAGCTTTATTTAGATCTCTGTAATCTAAGCACATGAAAATTTTTCCGTCTTTCTTCGGTACTGGGACATTATTGGCAATCCGCTGGGGGTACACTGATGTCACAAGAAAACCAGCAATAATCTGCTTTAGAAATTCTTCTTTGATTTTCACTGCAACTTTTGTTTGATTGGTAGCCACTCTGGCTTCAGCGAAAAATGGTGCTCTACAATATCTGTATCTAAACCAGGCATATCTTGGTAAGACCAAGAAAAAATATCCACATACTCTTTCAACATCTCAATCAACTTGCTCTTCACATCAGGATGCAATAATTCTCTAATCTTGACTTCCTTCGGATCTTCTTCTGAACCCAAATTGATTACTTCCAATGGCTCTTTATATGGCTGGATGGAATTCTCCTCACGCTCAAGCAACCGTGAGACCTCTTCTGGAATCTCATCATAGTCTTCTTCTTCATCCCCATACATAGGACATTCAAAGTTGGGAGAGGGTGCAGGGTCATTGTATTTAACGGGTTTTTTAATTAATCTGCACATATGATTTATGATTTCTTTTAGAAACCGACACATATAACAAGTGATCATTCAGATTGAATTTAAGTTATTATTTATTTTGAAAGGTTTTTTCTGATTACCATTTTCCAAGAAAAAGCAAAAAAAAAGACACAATTTGGGAAACAAAGACAACTTTTATTATTGATTTTAAAAATCAAAGCAAACAGATAAGCCTATACAATGTCAATACTTTCACCTTGGGAAGAGTGAACGTTTTTTTCAAAAATATTAACAAAAATAAATTACTTTGAAACATGTATGCAAGAGGGAGCAACAATGGTGATCCAGTTCTGAACCCTAACTCCGTGCGTCATATAATTTGGCATTTCTGGTTCTGCTTCATTTTCCACAATGGCATTAATCCCGGAAACTGTTGGATGAAGATAACCCCCGCTACGAAAGATGTCTTGATACTTGCCTGCAGTAGACTTTGGCTTCATGATCTTACCTTTATCATTCTTCAAAGAGAACTCCAAGCAAGCTTTAATCTTGTTTACAGGTGGATCAACAATCTGCCCCCATACTTCACTATGGCCATTACGCACAACCTGCTGAGCATCCTTAAATTTATCCATAGAATTCTCATTTCCTCTTATATTATCAATGGATAAAGCTTGGAACTGGGTTCCAACAACAGCTTCATCCGCCTCTACAATGCTGAAATATGAAAAGTGAGATATCAATAATACATGTTCTCCATTTATAATTACCATTTTTCCTTCACACACAAACTTCAACTTCTAGTGTAAAGTCGAAGTGACAACCCCTGCCTCATGTATCCATGGTCGTCTCAACAAACAGCTGTAAGCGGGTAATATCCATGACCTGGAAAGTAATCTGAAACAAATGTGGGCCTATATGAATAGGCAAGTCCACTTCACCAATAACAGATTTCCTTGATCCATCAAATGCTTTCACAATAATGCCACTTGGGCGCATGGGCGTTCCTTGATATTTCAACTTCATAAGCGTACTCCTTGGTATAACGTTCAATGCGGATCCATTATCAATCAGCACAGATAATGAATCATTCTTGCAAATCATCGAGATATGGAGGGCCAAATTGTAATTCCTTCCTTCATCGGGAAGTTCATCATCATAGAAACTCAGGTTATTACATGATGTAATGTTCCCTACCACACTGCTGAATTGGTCTACAGGCATATCACTTTCCACGAAAGCTTGGTCAAATACCCTCATCAAATATTCTCTATGAGCATATGAGTTCATCAATAAAGCCAAGATAGGTATTTTTGAAGGAGTCTGCAGTAGCTGATCTACAATTCTGTAGTCGCTCATCTTGATTATCTTAAAAATATCATCCACCTCTTTTTCTAGCGTAGCTCCACTAGATTCACCAATTGCCTTCTTGGGTTCAACACTTTCCACAACTTTCTTTCTAGTACTAACATCTCCATGAACAACTGGTGCAAATACACGACCACTGCGGGTCACTCTGCTAGTCTCAGCAATATTTCCCACATTAGGAATTGGCTGGATGGGAACTTCCACACCATCCTCTAAAATTGTAGCATTATATTTGTAGGGTACAGCCTTGTCTGACTTGTAGGGGACAAGACCCGATAAGCTAATCACCAATGGAGTAATAGCTGGCTTGCTATGATATTCAACCTCAAACGGGGTGGGTGCACCAAAACAAGGCACAATAACATTTACTCCCTCTTAAACACATTCAGTCATTACAGAGTCATCTCTGGAAAACATATCTTCATCTAAGGAGAAGAACTCATCTGCAAAGGCATACTCATCATCTGACTCTTCTTCAACCAAACAAACCTCAATCTCATTAACCTCATGGTAATCACCCCTTTGGCATGTAACCTTGATAGTTCCCTTATCCAATAACAACTGAACACCTTTCCTTACAATTAACATCCTTTGGAGTCCCGACAGCAAATTCTCAAAGATCCATATTGATGTTCTACCTGACAAGCCATATGGCAGAAAGTAGCATGCAATTGTACAAGATCCTCATTCATATGTTCCACATGAAAGATTATGAACTCTCCAGGACATCCAGAAAACATGTTTACTTCCTCTTCATACCCTTCCCTAGGCCTGATTATGTGGATTAGGCCCTCATCCATCATCTCCTGCAAATTAGCCTTTATCTTGTCACAACCCTGTATATTCGTACTGCAAATAGCACAACCAGCATGGTCATGCGTATAGTAGCTAAATTCATAGAGGTCTGTATGAATTTTTACCAAAGCCCCTCTAACCAATTTAATATCAAAAATCCGGAAGTCGCCTGGACAACCAGCCACCATGTTCACAGCATTTGCTCCTCCATGCTTTGGCAAAGGATTATCTTTCACATTAGGGCCAACATATTTGAAGGATAATATACCAGACTTCACCAATTTGTGTGCTTCAGTTTTCAAAGGATAGTAGTTCTCAACATTGTGCCCCGGTGCTCCCTGGTGAAAAGCACACGTTTGGTCTTCCTTGTATATCAAGGCAACATTAATGGTATAGTGGGAGGTGGTCTGGTCTGAACCAACTTCTTCTGAATTAACGCCAGGAGTAATTCTATATAGCTCATAGGGATAGGGTCTTAACTCTCCCTTCTCTGATTATACCCTTGATTCCCATGATAGGATGGTCTCTAATAAGTAATGGTGGTTGGAGATACACCAAAAACTTGAGTTACTAAGGCGACTTGTTGATGACGCTGATAATTTCTTCTAGGAGGAAACCCTCCTCTCTTGCATAACAGCATTTGTATCTCCTTCCTTCTTTTTTGGAAAACCCATAGGATGGCTTCTTCGTACTTCCGAAACTTTCACTCTTTGTTAAACGACCCTATCTTACAGCCTCTTCCAAACGGATACCCATTCCCCCCATTTTAGTAAAGTCGCTTGGCGCACTCGTTACCATCCTCTCATAATAGAAAGCACCCGGAGTCTTCAGAAAAATCTTAGTCATCTCCTTTTCTTCCATAGGAGGAATCACTTGGGCGACTACCTCACGTCATCTCTGTGCATATTCTGTGAATGACTCCCTATTCTTCTGGACCATGTCCCTTAGTTGATCACGGTCAGGCGTCATGTCCATGTTGTATTTGTATTGTCTGATAAATGCTTCTCCAAAGTCGTTAAAAGTATGGATATTGATGCTGTCCAAACTCATATACCACTTCAACAAAGCATCAGTCAAACTGTCCTGAAAAAAGTGAACCAACAAACGTTGATCATCAGTGTGGGTAGACATTCTTCTTACATACATCACAAGATGAGCACGAGGACAAGTGTTGCCCTTGTACTTATCAAATTTTAGGACTTTAAACTTTGCAGGTATCTTGACATTCAGGACCAAGCATAAATCATTCACATTCTGCCCAAACAATTCCTTTCCCTTGAGGGCCTTCATCTCCCTCTGCGTCTTGTCAAAATGATCTTGAAAATCATTCATTCGATCATAGAGACCCAATCCTTCACTTGGTGGAGGAAAAGGACAATACATATCATCCTTAGCAAATGGGACCATGTTTACCGAAGGAGGTGCAACATGAGTAGCATGCACCACAAGAGGTGCAGGACTAACATTAGTCTGAACAACTGGAGCAACTTGAGGATCAAGATTGAAACCTTCCAGAACAAAGTTCCTTGGCATTCCCCATGGATAACCTTGAGGCATGTGATTTTTAACAACAGTTGGAATGGCAGACACATGAACAGTCGGAGCTTCAGTAATAACCCTTGTCTGTTGAGGTTGAACACTAGGTGGCTGATTCTTAGCATCCACCAAGGATTCCATCAGAGCAAGGAGATTGGCCATGCCTCCCTTTAGAGCAGAACCTTCCTCGTGTAGCTCACGATTCTTTTGTTATATGTTGTCCATCTTCCTTCTGAAATTAGCTCGAGTATGGTAGTGGTGAGACAGCTTGCTGAACGAAGTAAAGAAGCTTGGTAAGACACCTAGATATGCATAACAAATGCAAGAAATATGTGCAATATGATGCATGATATGCAATGCACATGATTTATTTTATTAATATTTCAAGGGACTTAAAGATTTATAGACACAATGCAAATATCAAAATAATAACACATTTGAAATACTGAAATTTTTTATTATAATAACTTCAAAATGGATTACAAGTTTCAATAATCCCAAGTACAATATTAAAATAAAGTCTAAAACCTAAGAAGTAAAGTTGTTGGAGATCACTCTATACGCTGGCGCTTCCCTGTAAGCCGGACAATCTGACCCTTCAACCTCTGGTTTTCTTCCGTATATCTGGTGGCAACCTCATTCCAATCACCTAAATCATGAAGTGAGCAACTAGCACCTGACTGAGGCTTAGGTGAAAATAAATCCCCTTTCCTATCCATGGTCTCTACAGCCCGACTCTCAAGAATCTTAATCAAGTCGCATTTCTTCTTCAAGTGTGCTCTATAGGAAATCTCTAAAGTCACCTTTTCCTGCTGCATCCTGACCAAAGCAAGTTGTAGCTCTTCCACATCATCCAATAAGGGAGGGGTGGTATTCACAAACAAGTAAGGCATAGGTGCTTGTTGTACCCCAAAATTTTCCCTCTCATTTATCAAGTAATCTCTCACAAGATCTCCTTTGGTTCAAGACTGCACTAGGGTTTATCAGCTCAAGACACCTCCTCAAGCACTGATGATTGAAAATTAGGGTTTGAGATTGCACAAGGATAATTGAACTTTTAATGCATAATATGACTTTCATCGATCATTTTGGACCCTCAAGATTTTTCATGTTAAATTTCAATTCTTGGATCACATTTTTGCTCAGTCAATTGATCAGTTGACCTAAAAATCAGTTGTATTGGGGGAAAAGTCAACTGTGGTAAATTTATAGTCAACCCTCATAATTGTTTATCCATATCAACATTATGAACTCATATATGTCATTTGATCAAGTTTGGACCACAATTCCTCAAGAAATTTGATCAGATTATCAAAAGGGCAAAATGGTCAAAATTAGGGTTTTGATTGAGAAAGGGCAATTTCTGATTTTTGACCTAGAAAATGGATGATTGATTGGAGACATGATCTCAAGGATTCAATTGCATAATTTTTACCTAGTGGAATGACTCAAAACTTTTCTCAAGATCAATGGATTGATAGTTGATTTTCAGTCAACTGATCAAAAGTCAACTACACAGTAAAAAGTCAAACTTTGACTTTTTGGTCAAAATCAAGTATCAAAGATCAAAATTCATCAAAACATGTAAAAATACGAAACTTGTTCATCTTGAAATCAAAAAGTCAAGATTTCATTTTGAAAAGTCAAAATTTTCAAACTTAGAAATTTTTCTAAGTGTTGGAAACTTCATATTTTTTTCACAACTTTGAGCCAATTTCTCACCATGATGCAAGATGATTCAAAGGAAACTTTCAACATGAAAGTTTTAGATCTCAATGAGATATAAAACATTTTAGAACACAACTTCTACTATAAATGCGTGGATTTCAAGTTATGATTTTGTGAATACATGGTCATGAAACTTGGAAACTTAGTGAAATTTTGCCCTAGTTTAGGCAGGATTTTGACCTAACTTCATGGAATTTTTTCACATAGTTCCGAGAGGAATTTTCAAAATGAACAACATATATGGTTTATATGATGTTACAAGCTTTCCAAAATGTCCAAGAACTCATTAAGATCATGCTTGAGCTATGAGAAACGAAGAGATGAAGTTAGGGTTTCATACTTGATTTACAAGGCAGAATTTGTGATGAACACTTGGCCAATTCATAGATAGGATTCATAATATTTGCTTTAAAGGCCTCAAACTTGTTTGTAACTCCATAATTAAATATTTAAACAACTGTTAGAGCTTTGATCTAAGCAATTTAGCCATTATCCAAGTTGCATTTCCATTTATGGCACAAAGTTACCATTCCATTCTTGTAAAGAGGCTTTAATCACAAAGTCAATGTATAGAGCTTTGCACTTGTTCCTTCTGATCACAAGCAATGTCAAAGGCAAAAGCAACATGTCTAGAGCCTCCCATAAACTCAGTCCATGCTTGTACTATGCCTTGAAATAATATTTCCACTTTTCTTTGAAATCAAGTAACTTAACCATAAGTCTATATCTTGTGCTTTTGACCATCTCAAGTGCACTAACCTTTTCCATACATATGCACAAGTTGTTTGCAAGAAAAGACACGAATACACAAGCTCACAAACTCCCCAAAACTCAGAACGGTATCACAAACCACCATTGTTGCACATGCTGACCAAGAACTTCAAACTTCCATTTCCGTCGTGCGTTTCTTAGCCTTTCAGTTTCAAAAGCTTCCTCACATCAAATATAAGTCATCCATGTCCCTGTTACACGACTGTAACACCATCTTCATCAACTTCCAAGTTCAAAAATAGAGCATTGCAGTTGGACTTCTCGAGACCATTCCGACCACTTTCAGTTCAAGTCAACCATTGCATTAGCTTCCTAGAGGTTCAAAGAAGCTAACCTGATCATCACCATCACTTGAAATAAGATCAAACTCATTTTACGATTTCCAGTTTTGACGTATTTTTCTTGAACTTCTATCTCATTATTTAGGCATTGTTAGGCTTGCATTTGTGAAGATAAAATATAGACATCATTGCCCTGAAACTATACATGTCCATAGATTTCATTTATGTTGCTTGAGCATGGAGAATTTTGAGTTTGAACTTGCTGAAACATTTAGGTCAGAATTTGGTACTTTCACAAATTCATCCTTATCTTTGAATGTTAGCTTAAGTTAGTTACATGGTTGGATTCGTGGTGGAAAAATGCACAAGTTTCATGTTTACAC
This sequence comes from Vicia faba, assembly GCA_948472305.1. NCBI lineage: Eukaryota > Viridiplantae > Streptophyta > Magnoliopsida > Fabales > Fabaceae > Vicia > Vicia faba. The sequence continues at coordinate 148,255,445 of OX451739.1, read as the reverse complement.
TTTTGAAAATGGTTGAGGAATGAATAAGTTAAAGATCCTTTGGCTGGAGGTTGAAGATGAAGTACAGTCAACCTTAGGGACCTGGGTTCGAGCCCCAGTGGTACCCTTTTTCCTGTTTTCTCATATTTTTAACTTATTTTTATTTTTGTTTGCAGCTCCTGGGCCCCAAACATTGGGCTTTCTATTTGTTTGCCGACTTTCCCCCCTGACTATGTTTTGCACCCCTGACTTTTTTATTTTTATTTCTTTTTCTTTATTTTATTTTTACTTTTCATATTACTTTTATTATTATTATTATTATTATTATTATTATTATTATTATTATTATCATTTTTATTAATAAAAATCCAAAAATATATTTTTATTCATTTATTTACATATTTAAAAAATGTTCATTAATAGGTTATTTTTCTTCATAAAACAAAAAGACCAAAATATTTTCTTTTAACAAATTAATTCTCTTTTAAAACAATAATTAATGTTTAGACTTATTTTAATTATTATTTTACTTTCTTAATTAAAATTAACTTAGAACTTAGTTTTCTTTTAATTAATCAATTCTCATATTATTTTCATTATTTAAAATCTTTTTCATGAAAAACCCTAAAAACTCATTTTTAATTTCTTTTCTTAATTAGTTTAAGTTTAATTTTTGGTTAATTTTTCATTAATCATTTTATAAATTAGGTCAAGATTAAAACCTTTCATAAAATCAAACAAAAATCATTTCTTTTTTCCATTTTGCATTCTTGCATTTTATCTTCATTTTTGTACATTTATTCAATATGGTTGTAATAGTTAATTAGATTTAATTTTCTTGCAAAATCCCCATTTGTAAATTTGTATACCCCTCCTCCAATGATGTAATATCTTAGTATCTTTATTTTCCGCAATTTAATGTTTTATATGTAAATGCTAGTAAATTAGGGTTTGTATGGAAAGATAAAATCAACAAGTTAGCAAACCCTAATTCAAGACCAAACAATGTATGTAAATCAACACACTTGCACACTGACACCCTTAGGGTAATTCCACTTTGTTGTCTTATAAAAATAGTCATGTTATGCATGTGGGGTATCTTAGCAAAAACCATAAAAAATACAAGATCATAGTCCCTCGATGACGCTATCAAATTTGCCTTTCAAAATGATCTTAGTCCCTCAAAGAGAATTGCTAAGATATTTCACAACATTGTTATCATGGATATACGATGACCCACGCCCGTCCCTTTACATCCAAAGATAGGGCTTCTTACCAAATCAATGGTAAGATAGCGATATCAAAGGAAAGGAAGAATTGAACTAAGACTTTTGAGTAGGTAGATTGTTCCTAGTTGCTTGCTCAATTTCAAATCAAACACTCTTGCTTATTTTCAAAACAAACACCAACACTTTCAAAAAACACTTTCAAAACATCTTCCAAAATTGAAACATTTTCAAAAGCTCAACGCTTTGTATACGTTCTTACGAACAAGAACTATTACAAAGTTTGCCTAAACGATGGCGCATTTTCAAAAATACTTTCAAAAACCACACAAAGCACATTTTCAAACAAAAGCAAGTGATCTAGCAAGCAACTGAGAGCCCATAGATAACTATGGATGAAAAGGGTGCTAACACCTTCCCTTTTCATAATCTACCCCCCGAACTCAAGAAATAATATCAAAGGTCTTTCCTGTTCTTTTCAGCCTTTCCTTTTGGATAAAAGAAAAGTCGATGGAGACTCTTGATAACCGCAACATTTTCGATAAAACGCAAAACAACCCAGTCAGTTCTCCCACTGTATCACAGAACTTGCGACTCTACTGGGGAAAACTCAAAAGTGAGGTTACCTTAGGGCTAGATCATCTTTACTTACTTTCATTGTTTGATTGTTTTGCTTTACATTTTGGTTCTTTATTTAAGCTTAAATCCTCTACCCGGATTTGGGATACCTTATAGGTAAGTAGCAATACATTGTGGAAACTGTGTGGGGGTATACCAACATGGTCTAAGCAATAGCTACGTTAGTGTGACATATTTGTGGGTAACGGTATCCCTTGAGTAGTCAAGAAGAATACGGGGCCGCTGAGTGATGTCATGAAGCAGTAACTGACTTTAGAACCTTTACTTGACCAACTTGGCCATTAGGACGTAGTGAGATGACCGACTTTGGTGCAGTTCGAAGTTGGTAGATACTCAATACTACACTCATTGAGGTTTGGATTTTTGGGATATTTTGGTCGCCGTGAAAGAGGCTTGCGCTGAAACAATACCCGAGAAGACAAACCAGTGATATTGGGATCCTTTAGAACCCGATTACTATTTCTAAAACAAGTTTAAGTCAACTAAACTTCAAGAGGGTACTTACCTATGAGACTCCACGCAAGCCTAAACCTAAGGACTTGTTTGCCTCGTTTGTATATATTTACTTGTACATAACATCATAAACATCATAACATCATACTCATACTCACTAACCATTTCAAGGATTATTGGGATTTATCTTTGTTCTGTTTTGTAGGACATGGCTTCTATTCGCAAGAAAATCATTCAAGTCAATCTCGTAAAGATTCCTCCTCAACTCAAAGAGTTAGCATCAAGGGTCCCTGAGAACTCTTCATTCATCGAAAGACACGGTCGCCTCCTAAACTTGGTTACCTCTAACACTGATCAAGATATGATAAAGGTGCTTTTCCAATTCTTTGATCCTCTACACCATTGCTTCACTTTTCCCGATTATCAACTTGTGCCAACTTTGGGAGAATTCTCCCAACTCTTGAGGATTCCCATTCTCAATCAACTACCCTTCAACGGTATCGAAAGAGATCCAAAACATGAAGAGATTGCTCAAGACCTACACTTGCAACAATCTAATATCACAACTAATTGGGAAACAAGGAGTGGTGTCAAAGGTTTCTTAGCCAAATTCTTGTTTGAGAAGGCTCAAAATTGTTGGAATTCCTTGGATTTACAAGCTTTTGAAGAAATTGTGGCTATTCTCATCTATGGGATGGTTTTGTTTCCAAATCCTGACCAACTCATAAATATAAACACCGTCAAAATCTTCATGTCTCGTAACCCGGTGCCTACTTTGTTAGGAGACATCCTACATTATGTTCACTCTCGCACTATGAGGAAGAGATGTATCCTCATGTGTTGCACTCCTCTCTTGGCAAGATGGTTTATTTCGTATCTTCCCCAATTTATATTGAAGAATGAGCAAGGTTCAAGGTGGTCACATATGTTGATGACACTCAGACATTCAGATATTCATTTGTGTTCCCGATCCTTGGAGAATGTTACTATCGTCGACCATTATGGAGAATTCCCTAATGTCCCCTTTCTTGGCATTAGAGGAGGTATCACTTACAACCCCTGCTTAGCCTTATGACAGTTTGGTTATGCCCGAAGGGATGGTCCACATGAGATGCTTATCCAAGGAGTGGTATTTGACTACGAGAATGACGATAAAGGTTACCGTCAGAGGTTTATCCAAGCTTGGAGGATGGTGAACAAGGTGGATAGCAAGACGCTGGGACACAAGAATTCCATTCCCCTTAAGCCTTACCTTAAGTGGGTACGAGCTCGAGCTCAGAAAATTGTGACGCCTTATCCCTCCATTTTACTAGTTATCATGGAGCCTGTGGTTGAAGGAGATGTTCCCTATACTATCCTCCATCCTGACATGCCTACCTCTCTCAAAGACTTGTAAAAGGGTTAGATTCAGCTGAAGGAAGAACGATATACTTTTGAAGCTCAATTATATGCTAGTGAGAAGAGGGTCTTGGAGCTTACAAAGCAGCTACAAGAAGAGAAAAGTGTGAACGCCTACCTTGCGCCGAAGAGGATGCGTTCAGTCTATTTATCTTAGAAATTTATTTTGTAAGCCCAAGAGGCATGATGTAATCTTTCTTGAATTGTTTAATGAAAATTGACGTTTTTTCATTCTCTTGTCTATACAAATTTAAATCTCATTAATCCTTGAAATCATTTGCATGTACATATTCCATGCATCATAACATGCCAGGTTTTCGCATAACAGATTTCCGTATCTTTCTGCTGTTTATTTCATCAAGATGGATCTAGAGAAAACTGTAAAGGATCTCTAGGCCCAAAACTCTCAATTCCAGGAGAATCTACTAGCCCTAGCCAAGGGACAGCAAGACATGATGTCTTTGTTGGTAGTTAAGAAGAAGCCCAAGAAGAAATCTCTACTCAACATGGGTAGAAGGTTCAAGGAGACAGTCCGTCAGATCCTAGTAGGAGGTGATTCATCTGAAGAGGATGAGAACCAGATTGGTGAGGTCAAGAGTACTCAGGATGATTGTGTTAATGATCAAGTATTTGATGATGATTATTTTGACGAGCAGTATCCACCCGCCGATATCAAATATAAGCAGTTAGAAGACATATTGAAAGCTGTTGAAATCCAAGTCGTCCTCGGTTTAGATTTTGATGATTTGGGTTTGATCTTTGGGGTAGTCATTCCTTAAAAATTCAAAATACCAATCTTTTCAAAATAAGATGGAGTTTCTTGTCCAAAACTCCACTTGAAATCTTATGTGCGCAAGATACAGTCGCACACTGCTGATAAGAAGCTTTGGGTTTAATTTTTCCAAGAGAGCTTGGCTGGAACGCAACTTGAATGGTTTTATCAGTTGAATGGACCTCGTATTAATACTTGGGAGGATTTAGCTACGCATTCTACCATCAGTATCAGTATAACACCGACTTGGCACCAACGAGGGTTTAGTAACAAGATATGACCATGGGAAAGAATGAAGGATTTAAGGAATATGCGCAAAAGTGGAGAAACCTTGCTAGTAGGGTTCAACCACCCTTGACTGATAGGGAGCATATCGACAGGTTCATGGGCACTTTATCTGGTCCTTTCTTTAATCTGTTGGTTGGATGCTCTTCTTCTGGTTTCACTGAATTAATCATTACTAGTGAAAGAGTTGAAAGCGGCATCAAAAGTGGGAAGATCTATGTGGCATCTACCTCTACTTCAAATCCTTTCAAGAAACCTTTTGCTGCAAAAAAGGAAGTCAATGTTGTGTACGGGGCAAGGGCCCGTACCAAGAAGAACGATCATTCATCTGTCAATGTTGTAGGAATCTCCAATCCAACTCCTAATCCAAGACCATCTGCTAATCATCAATGTTTTGAAACTCCAAGAAGACAATTTACTAGGTTGGGCATGTCATTATCTCAAGCCTCTCAACATTTTCTAAAGTATAATTTAGTGACATTGCGCGACCCTCCTACCAACCCTGATACCTCGTCACTAAAGTATAATCTGAACGTTAAATATGCTTACCACTCAAGCAGCCTCGGGCATGAGGCTGGCCAGTGCTGGGCCTTGAAGAACAAAATCTAGGATTTAATCAATAAGAAAACTATTGAGTTTGATCCTCCTCCAACTCTTAATGTAATCACTGCTCCAATGTCGAAGCATGACAAGGGTGTTAATTCTATTGAAGATACATTTTTTGTCTCCTCTGTTGAAGAATTGACTACTCCGCTGAATATAATAAAAAACAATTTGTTGAAAGCTGGGATTTCCCCCGTTGTGTAAAAGACTGTGTGTTCTGTACAAGATAACTCAATGGATGTGAAGGGCTGAAGAAAGGAATTCAACTCCTGATGGATAGCCACAAAATTCTATTTGAGAAGACCCCACTTGCCAAAAGTTTGATTAAAAAATGTGAAGACCGGTCCATTATTACCATATCAAACAAGCCTCTTAGGATCATCTCTAAAGGTCCTATTGTGATTTCAAATGAACCCACTATTTCTCCCTTAATAATTACTAATCCCGGACCAGTTCCCTATTCTTCAAACAAGGCAGTACCATGGAATTATGGTGCCGAGGTGTTTTATCATGACATAAAACAAGACGCTTGGATCAAAGAGGACAAAGATGACAATGTTGGTAACATAGCTGGCTCAAGAAAAGTACCAAGAACTGGGAGAATATTTTCACCCAATATCTCACCACCAGTTGTTACAAAGGCGCCCATCCGCATTACTGCTGTCAGGCCAAGTACTGATATAATAGGGAAAGAGAAGGTTGTTGAGCCTGATGTGATTGAAGTACCCGCAAAGGATGTTGCTGATGAGAGCCCTCCGCTCGTGAGATGGACGAGATCTTGAAGATGATAAAAAGAAGCGACTTCAAGATTGTGGAATAATTGGGGCAAACCCCTTCTATGATTTCAATGTTGTCTTTGATGCTTTGTTCTGATGCCTATGCTCGGACATTAATCAAGTTCCTGAAAAGGGCTCATGTCCCCCATGAGGCAATGACAAACCAATTTGAGAATTGCGTGGCTAGCCTGACGGCTGATAATGGCTTGGGATTTTCAGATGCTGACTTGACACTGTTAGGGAAGAACCACAATAAAGCTTTACATGTTTCTGTCGAGTGCAAAGGGACTACCTTAGCACATGTGCTAGTCGACACTAGTTCTTCTCTAAATGTATTACCCAAGGGGGCGTTAGACCATATAGACTGTGAAGGTTTAGTCTTGAAGCCAAGTGATATCATTTTAAGGGCGTTCGATGGATCCAAGAGGACAATTCATGGGGAAGTAGATCTTCCAATCAAAGTGGGCTCCCAAATCTTCTACTCCACCTTCTATATTATGGATATTCGTCCTACCTATTCTTGTCTGTTGGGTCGCCCGTGGATCCATAAAATTGGGGAAGTAACCTCAACTCTCCATCAGAAACTCAAATATCCTGTCAAGGTAAGAATAGTCATTGTTTATGGAGAAGAAGAGTTTATGGTAAGTCACCTTAACTCGTTCAACTACGTAGAGATGGATAGAGAATTCATCGAGACCCCGTGTCAAGCCTTTGAGGTTGTACCACCAATGATTGCTGCTACCAAATGTTCCTCTGGTGAGTCCAAAGTTGTTAAGGCCATGCCGAAGATGGTTTTAGTCAAAGATGCTCGTGCAACAATTGAAGAAGGAAACTGTGATACTTGGGGGAAACTGCTCGATATCCCACTTAAAGCGGACAAGTTTGGTATGGGCTTCACCGTCAAAACTCAGAAGGAAGTGAGGCGTGCTCGTGCTGGAAAGCCACATGTCCGCATTGGAAGCCACGAAGTCAACGCCATGGGTGATTTTGATGAAGAAGCTGCATTTGAAGATTGGGTGTATCCAACTACAACAGAGCTGAAGAATTGGCATGCAAAGGATTTTGTGCCCTTATCCTTCATTGAGGAGTAATCTACTTGTTATTGCTTTTCTTTCAATTCAAGAACATTTTGTCTGTAATATTCAACATTGACTCTTAAGCCATGTGCCTGGCCCGGGGCACTTTGGTCCATTTGTCAAGGGTTTTATTTATGTTCATCTAATCATATGATCATTCAGTACATTGGACTTTTTTACATTCAAATATTTGTGTTCATTATCTTTCTTTTCTTTCAAATACATTTTCAAAAATAGCCATGTATCTTACATGCACACACACACATTCTTGCAGGTCCTCATCCACTCTGGATCCTATTGCCAATGACTCTACTATTGCCGACTATGACTTTGAATGCCCAATTAACCAAGTCGAAGACGAAGGCGTGGAAGATTGTGACATACCGGGAGAATTATCCAGACTTTTATTACAAGAGGAAAAATCTATTTAGCCGCACAAAGAGTCAATTGAAGTCATTAATCTAGGTACTAAGGCAGATAAGAAGGAAATCAAGATCGGTGCTAACTTAGAAGACAATGTCAAAAGCAGGTTGGTTCAGATGTTGCATGATTATGTGGAAGTATTTGCTTTTTCTTATGAAGATATTCCTGGGTTGGATACCGACAATGTAGTTCATCGTCTACCGACAAAAGAAGATTGCCCTCCTGTCAAACAAAAGGTTCGTCGCATGAGGCCTGATATGTCTGAGAAGATCAAAGCTGAAGTAATGAAACCGATTGATGCAGGGTTCCTAGCTATGACGTCTTATCCCCAATGGGTTGCCAATATGGTGCCAGTGCCGAAAAAGGATGGAAAGGTTCGCATGTGCGTAGACTATAGGGATCTGAATAGGGCAAGTCCCAAGGATGACTTCCCTCTACCACACATTGACATCTTAGTTGATAACACTACTCAACATAAAGTCTTCTCATTCATGGATGGTTTCTCAGGCTATAATCAAATAAGGATGGCTCCCGAAGATATGGAGAAGACAACTTTCTTCATGCAATGGGGAACCTTTTGCTACAAGGTCACGTCGTTCGGATCAAAGAATGCAGGGGAAACATATCAGAGAGCTATGGTAGCTTTGTTTCATGACATGATTCATCATGAAATAGAGGTATATGTGGATGATATGATTTCCAGATCACAAACTAAAGAGGAACATCTTGATCACCTATACAAACTATTCGAGAGGCTGAAAAAGTACAAGTTGAGGTTGAACCCTAACAAATGCACATTTAGAGTATGATCTGGAAAGCTTCTAGGTTTTATTGTCAGCAATAAAGGCATTGAAGTTAATCCTTCCAAGGTAAAGGTCATCCAAGAAATGCCAGTCCCTCATTCTGAAAAGGAAGTTAGAGGATTCTTGGGTCGTCTAAATTACATTGTCGGCTTCATATCACACTTGACTGCTACTTGTGAGCCAATCTTCAAACTCTTGAAGAAAGATCAGGTAGTCAGATGGAATTATGAGTGTCAAGCTTCCTTCGACAAAATGAAAGAACATCTACAAGAACCTCATATTCTCATGCCTCCAGTTGCAGGAAGACCCTAGATCATGTACTTGACAGTACTAGAGAATTCTATGGGGTGTGTTTTGGGCCAACGTGACGAGTCTGGACGAAAAGAGAATGCTATTTATTACCTGAGCAAAAAGTTTACCGACTGTGAAACTAGATATTCACTGCTCGAGAAAACTTGTTGTGCTCTGGCATGGGCTACTCACTAGCTAAGATAGTATATGTTGACTCATACAACTTTGTTTATTTCTAAAATGGACCCAATCAAGTACATTTTCGAGAAACCTGCCCTTTTCGGACGGATAGCCAGATGGCTAATGATCTTGACTGAGTACGACATTCAATACACTAAACAAAAAGCTATCAAAGGAAGGGTTCTAGAAGATCATTTGTCCCATCAAGCTATGGATGATTATCAGTCTATGAACTTCGACTTCCCTGATGAGAACATCATGCTACTAACCGACTATGCGAAACCTGGACCATATGACGGACCTGAATAAGGATCTCGATGGACTATGGTCTTCAATGGGGAATCCAACGCCTTGGGGAACGGAATTGGTGTTGTGATCATTTCTCCTGAAGGTTTCCACACTCCATTCACTTCCAGACTATTCTTCGATTGCACAAACAATATGGCCGAATATGAAGCGTGTATCTTGGGTTTGAAAGCTGTCATTGACTTGAGGATCATACATTTGAGTGTGCTTGGGGATTCCTCTCTAGTGATTATCCAAGTAAAAGGAGATTGGGATACTAAGCATCCTAATCTCATCCCTTACAAGGAAATTGTGTTATCCCTAATTCCTTATTTCGAAGAGAGTCACTTTTGAGCATTTCCCTAGGGAAGAAAATCAGTTGGCTGACGCTTTGGCAACCATGTCTTCAATGTTCAAGGTCAGATGGGATAACGAGGCCCCTATGATTATAATTGAAAGATTCGACGAACCTGCACATTTCTGTGAACTTGACACTGACACGAAAAAGCCATGGTACCATGAGGTGATGAGTTACCTTGAAGCACAAGATTATACAGAGGGAGCATCCATCAATGACACTTTGGTACTCACTCAAGTGGACATATGATGGCCAAGAAGATCTTGAGGGTTGGCTATTATTGGTCAACAATGGAGACTGATTGCCATCAACACTTTAGGACTTGTCACAAATGCCAAATTTATGTTGACAATGTCCATGTGCCTTTTATCCCTCTGAACATCATGACCGCCCCATGGCCATTTTCAATATGGGGCATTGATATGATTGGATAAATCAAGCCAACCGCTTCCAACGGACATTGCTTCATTTTGGTCACTATTGATTATTTCACCAAGTGGGTCGAAGCCGCCTCTTTTGCCTCAGTAACAAAGAATATGGTAGCTAGATTCATCAAACACAACCTCATCTGCCGCTATGGTATCCCCGAAAGGATCATCACCGATAATGGGACTAACCTTAGCAATGCTATGATTACTGAGCTTTGCACTCAGTTTAATATCAAGCATCATAATTCTTCTCCATATAGACCAAAAATGAATGGTGCAGTCGAAGCAGCCAACAAAAATATCAAGAAGATTGTGCAAAAATTGGTAGTAACCTATAAGGATTGGCATGAGATGTTACCATTTTCTATACATGGCTACCGCACTTCAGCTAGAACATCAACTGGGGAAACTCCCTTTTCCTTAGTCTATGGCATGGAAGCTGTTTTTCCAGTGGAAGTTCAGATTCCCTCGCTGAGGATTATGAATGAGGCAGGCCTAGGCAAAGACGAGTGGATTCAAACGAGATTGGATCAGCTGAACTTGATCGACGAAAAATGATTGGCTGCTGTTTGTCATGGTTAGACGTACCAAAAACGGATGATCAAGGCTTTCAACAAAAAGATCAAGCCTCGAGTATATCAAGCTGGTGACTTGGTGATAAAACGCATGATTCTACCACAAGGCGACCCCAGAGGCTAATGGACTCCCACCTATGAAGGGCCATTTGTTGTCAAGAGAGTATCCTCTGGCGGTGCCATGATGTTGACTACCATGGATGGTGAAGACTTCCCACATCCTATAAATGTGGACATAGTTAAAAAATATTACGCATAAGATACCCTCTAGGTTGACACACCTAGGAAAAATAAGGGCATCCCGGCAAACCAAAAGGTTTGGGAAAAAATTAGGGATATATGCAAAAGATTGTACCCCCGGCAAGTTGAAAACCCGAAAGGGGGACTTGGGCAAAAATGGGTATCCTGGTGCGCTGAAAACCCGAAAGGGCGGTCCAGGAAAAAGTTAAGGATTGAAAGCGTATGACTATATCTCGTGGATTCACCACAGTCAACTTTATCACCAAGGTCCGAGTTCAAATGGTCCAAGATCAATCCAATCAATTTCTGTCAACGACAAGGGGAATTCAAAGACATTGGGGCAATAGTAGAGTTGGAAGGAAATGATATCATTTCACATGGCTATTTGTTTTGTTTTCAATTTTGTTTCCCTTTCGACGATTTCCTCTTATTGGATCTCTGTCTCTTTGTACAAAAACGCCTATTCATGGGAAAAATATCAATACAAGTATACTTTGAAGTGCAAACTTCCTGTCTCTGTTTTGAATTCAAATTTGTCCAATGACTAAAATTGAACGAACATATGCATATGAACATAATTAAAACTGTTTGGCACATATGACCTAAGCAGCAACAAACTTCTCTTTAATGTATATTGGAATATCCCCCACACAGTTATTTCATTAACATTATTCCCCGCATGTCGGATATGATAGACCAATTCCTAGCCAGAGTCTCAATCTCTTGGCAGCTCTCTCCCCAGCTAAGTTGATCATACAAGTAGAAGCCTAGTGGATCTCTTCCTCAAAGAACTCGCCTCATCAGTAGTTCATCAAGTTTATCAACCGGGTTTATTTCCCCAACAAATAATGAATAGCATAACTCCCTAGCCGAGTACAAAATTCCTCAGCTTGGTCTATCTTCTCCAGCTGAACTTGTTATCCCCAGATGAGTGTATTCTCCCCAAGCTGAGTCTATCCTCCCCAACTGAGTCTGCATTCCCCAGCTTAAGTTTGCCTTTCAGACTATTGCAAATCATAGGGCCATAACCCGTAATCCCCGGTAAAGTCATCAACAAAACATTTACTATCTCCAAAAGATACTATGAAGACTGGACCCAACTGGATGTTAAGACAATTTTCAAGTTACTATGAAGCATGGACCCGACCAGATAATAGTCAACTTCTCAAGTCACCATAGAGCCTGGATCCGACCGGATAATAGTGTAATCTTTCAAATACTATGAAACCTGGAGCCGACAAGATAATAGTTTAACTCTTCAAAATATAGAGGAACCTGGACTCAACCAGACCAAGGTTTGACTTCTTTTCCCCAATAGAGTTCCCCTCTACCCCAACAAGTTGTTGTAAATCCTGAATCCGACCAGATAGCAATTGCCCTCAGAAATTCGTCATGAAACCTGGAACCCGGCCAGATAACGACTAAATCACCAAACAGTTTATTGTGTAACCTGGACCCGATCAGATAACAATTAACCTCATCAACCTCAAAAATATACAAAGCCTGGACCCGACCAAATATCAGTTTCTAGCAAGTTATTGTGAAACCTGGAGCCCGACCAGATACCAATTAACTATGATCCCTAGAGAGACACTGTGAAGCCTGGACCGACCAGATAATAGTACAACTTTCCAAAAAAAAACATGAAACCTGGACCCGGCCAGATAGTAGTTACCACTTCAAGTTACTGTAAAGCTTGGATCCGACCAGATAACAGTTAACTTCCTTATCCCCAGCAAGTTGTTGTGAAGCCTGTATCCGACCAGATAACTATTCAATTTCAAGAAATTTTCTGCGAAGCTTGGAATCCGACAAGATAACAGTTCATTTATCCTTCCCCAATAATTTACCGGGAAGCCTGGATCTGACCAGATAGAAGTTGGCTTCCTGATCCTCGTCAAATTGTGAAGCCTGGATCCGACCAGATAACAACTGACATTCAAGAGATATTCCCTAGTGGAGGAATTCTTTCAACCAAGTTTGAAGATGGGTATATTATTCATCCCCAATGGCAATCAGGGATTTAACCTCCCAGAATTTCCTCAGCAACAGTCATGGATTGATTTTCCTGGAAAAAACATGCACCTCACATTCATGCATCATGGCATGTACATACAAATGCATTTAGCATAGTAGTCTGGTGAACATCATGCATACATCTGCATTTTTACTAACTCTTTTTCCCACAGGTAAAACATCAAGTTTTAGTATAAATCAACAAGATACTTATGCTGATACTTGTTCCAATGTTTACCAACATTCCTCCAAATGGCATCTATAGGCCCATTCACAATCCATCTTCGAGTGCAAATTTTTGGTCACTCTAGTGTTCAATCATTTTTCACCTTAAAGTCACGAATGGCGGATCTGCCAATCTAACCCTTCAAGTTTAAGAATATTGAACAAGGGAAGCTGTTGTACCCCAAAATTTTCCCTCTCATTTATCAATTAATCTCTCACAAGATCTCCTTTGGTTCAAGACTGCACTAGGGTTGATCAGCTCAAGACACCTCCTCAACCACTAATGACTGAAAATTAGGGTTTAATATTGCACAGGGATAATTGAACTTTTTATGCCTCATATTACTTCCATGGATCATTTTGGACCCTCAAGATTGTTCATGTCAAATTTCAAGTCTTGGATCACATTTTTTATTAGTCAATTGACGAGTTGACCTAAAAATCATCTATATTAGGGGGAAAGTCAATTGTGGTCAATTTACAGTAAAAATTCATATTTTTTTATCCATATCAACATTATGAACGCATATATGTCATTTTATCAAGTTTGAACCACAATTCCTCAAGAAATTTGATCAGATCATCAAAAGGGCAAAATGGTCAAAATTAGGGTTTTGACTGAGAAAGGGCAATTTCTTATTTTTTACCTAGAAAATGGTTGATTAATTGGAGACATGATCTCAAGGATTCAATTGCATCATTTTTTCCTAATGGCATGACTCAAAACTTTTCTCAATATCAATTGATTGATAGTTGATTTTCAGTCAACTGATCAAAAGTCAGTTGCACACTGAAAAGTCAAACTTTGACTTTTTGTCAAAATCAAGTTTCAAAGATCACAATTCATCAAAACATGTCGAAATATGAAACTTTTTCATCAAGAAATCAAAAAGTCAAGATTTCATTTTGAAAAGTCAAAATTTCCAAACTTAGAAAATTTTCTAAGTGTTGGAAACTTCATATTTTTTCACAACTTTGAGCCAATTTCTCACCATGATGCAAGATGATTCAAAGGGAACTTTCAGCATGAAAGTTGTAGATCTCAATGAGATATAAAACATTATAGAACACAACTTCTACTATAAATGCATGGATTTCAAGTTATGATTTTGTGAATACATGGTCATGAAACTTGGAAACTTAGTGAAATTTTGCCCTAGTTTAGGTAGGATATTGACCTAACTTCATGGAAATTTTTCATATAGTTCCAAGAGGAATTTTCAAAAATAACCAACATAGAGGTTGTATAGGATGTTACAAGCTTTCCAAAATGTCCAAGAACTCATTAAGATCATGCCTGAGCTAAGATAATGGAAGAGATGAAGTTAGGGTTTCATTCTTGATTTACAAGGCATAATTTGTGATGAACACTTGGGCAATTCATAGCTAGGCTGCATATTCTTTGCTTTACAGGCCGAAAACTTGTTTTTCACTCCATAATTAAATGTTTACACAGCTTTTAGAGCTTTTATCCAAGCACTTGAGCCATTATCCAAGTTGCATTTCCATTTATGGCACAAAGTTACCATTCCATTCTTGTAAAGAGGCTTTAATCACAAAGTCAATGCATAGAGCTTTGCACTTGTTCATTCTGATCACAAGAAATGTCAAAGGCAAAAGAAACATGTCTAGAGCCTCCCATAAACTCAGGCCATGCTTGTACTATGCCTTGAAACCATTTTTCCAGTATTCTTCAAAATCAAGTAACATAGCCATAAGTTTATATCTTGTGTTTCTGACCATCTCAAGTGCACCAACCTTTTCCATACATATGCAAAAGTTGTTTGCAAGAAAAGACATGAATACACAAGCTCCAAAACTCCCCAAAACTCAGAACGGCATCACAAACCACCATTGTTGCATATTCTGGCCAAGAACTTTAAACTTCCATTTCCCTAGTGCGTTTCTTGGCCTTTCAGTTTCACAAGCTTCCTCACATCAAATATAAGTCACCCATGACCCTGTTACACGACTGTAACACCATCTTCATCAACTTCCAAGTTCAAAAATAGAGCATTGCAGTTGGACTTCTCCAGACCATTCCAGACACTTTCAGTTCAAGCCAGCCATTACATTATCTTTCTAGAGGTTCAAGGAAGCTAACCTGATCATCACCATCACTTTAAATAAGCTCAAAATCATTTCACGATTTCCAATTTTGAGGTATTTTTCTTGAACTTATATCTCATTATTTAGGCACTGTTAGGCTTGCATTTGAGAAGATAAAATGTAGACATCATTGCCCCGAAACTATACATGTCCTTAGATTTCATTTATGTTGCTTGAGCATGGAGAATTTTGAGTTAGAACTTGCTAAAACATTTAGGTCAAAATTTGGTACTTTCATAAATTCATCCTTATCTTTGAATGTTAGCTTAAGTTAGTTACATGGTTGGATTCATGGTGGGAAAATGCACAAGTTTCATGTTTACACTTTTGAAAATGGTTGAGGAATGAATAAGTTACAAATCCTTTGGCTGGAGGTTGAAGATGAAGTACAGTCAGGGAAAGACTTGTGTTATATATTTATTGTTGTGTTTAAGTTAATGGATGTATCACCATCCCAGTGGTTAAAGCGCGTGCCTGTTACCTTAGGGACCTGGGTTCGAGCCCTAGTGGTACCCTTTTGCCTGTTTTCTCATATTTTTCACTTTTTTTTGTTTGCAGCGCCTGGGCCCCAAACATTGGGCTTTCCATTTATTTGGTGACTTTCCCCCCTGACTATGTTTTGCACCCCTGGCTTTTTTTTTTATTTCTATTTCTTTTTCTTTATTTTATTTTTACTTTTCATATTACTTTTATTATTATTATCAGTTTTATTAATAAAAATCCAAAATTATATTTTTATTCATTTATTTAAATATTTAAAAAAATTTCATTAATAGGTTATTTTTCTTCATAAAACAAAAAGACCAGAATATTTTCTTTTAAAAAATTAATTCTCTTTTAAAAAAATAATTAATGTTTAGACTTAGTTTAATTATTATTTTATTTTCTTAATTAAAATTAACTTAGAACTTAGTTTTCTTTTAATTAATCAATTCTCATGTTATTTTCATTATTTAAAACCCTTTTCATGAAAAACCCTAAAAAAATCATTTTTAATTTCTTTTCTTAATTAGTTTAAGTTTAATTTTTGATTAATTTTTCATTAATCTTTTCTAAATTAGGTCAAGATTAAAACCTTTCATAAAATCAAACAAAAATCATTTCTTTTTTCCATTTTGCATTCTTGCCTTTTATCTTCATTTTTGTACATTTATTCAATATGGTTGTAATAGTTAATTAAATTTAATTTTCTTGCAAAATCCCCATTTGTAAATTTGTATACCCTTCCCCCAATGATGTAATAGCTTAGTATTTTTATTTTCCGCAATTTTATGCTTTATATATAAATGCTAGTAAATTAGGGTTTGTATGGAAAGATAAAATCAACAAGTTAGCAAACCCTAATTCAAGACCAAACAATGCATGTAAATCAACACACTTTCACACTTACACCCTTAGGGTAATTCCACTTTGTTGCCTTATAAAAATGGCCATGTTATACATGTGGGGTATCTTAACAAAAGCCATAAAAAAATACAACATCATAGTCCCTCGATGACGCTATCAAAGTTGCCTTTCAAAATGATCTTAGTCCCTCAAAGAGAATTGCTAAGATATTTCACAACATTGTTATCATGGCTATACGATGACCCACGCCGTCCCTTTACATCCAAAGATAGGGCTTCTTACCAAATCAATGGCAAGATAGAAATATCAAAGGAAAGGAAGAATTGAACTAAGACTTTTGAGTAGGTAGATTGTTCCTAGTTGCTTGCTCAATTTCTAATCAAACACTCCTGCTTATTTTCAAAACAAACACCAACACTTTAAAAAAACACTTTCAAAACATCTTCCAAAATTGAAACATTTTCAAAATCTCAACACTTTGTATACGTTCTTACGAACGAGAACTATTACAAAATTTGCCTAAACGTAGGCGTCTTTTCAAAAATACTTTCAAAAACCACACAAAGCACATTTTCAAACAAAAGCAATTGATCTAGCAAGAAACTAAGACCCCATAGATAAATATGGATGAAAAGGGTTCTAACACATTCCCTTTTCATAATCTACCCCCCGAACTCAAGAAACAATCTCAAAGGTCTTTCTTGTTCTTTTCAGCCTTTCCTTTTGGATAAAAGAAAAGTCGGTGGTGACTCTTGCTAACCACAACATTTGTTATAAAACGCAAAATAACCAAGTCAGTTCTCCCACCGTATCACAGTGCTTCCCGGGAATACGGCATCTTCAACTGAATAGCTCTCATTTGGACCCATTGAAGATAAGGCTCCAAAGAAACATCCCTCCTAGGTCCCAAATCTTTCCTACTCTTCCTATGAATGTGACGCCAGGCCTTCGCAATTTTCTCCATAGCTTCCTTATGGTCTTCTCCCTCCTTCAGGAAGAAACTACTCAAATGAATACTATTTGGTTCATCCCTCATCAGATAACCAATCAATATCTGAATGAGTAAGTGTCGTGACCTTAGGAGCCCAACGAGGTTCCTTCCTGACATCCCAGAAAGCATCCGACTAAGGCATATGAGAAATAAACCACTGGTACAACAGAGGCGTGCAACAGATAATCATCCCCCCATGATAAGAATTCCGAAGATAAATAGATTAATAAGCATCACCCAACAATGTAGGAACTGGGTTTCCAATCATGAATATCCTGATAGCATGAACGTCAACAAACTTATCCACATTAGGAAATAAAAACTACCCGTAAGAAAGTAGAGCAAAGATGGCCTCAAAAGCGACATTAATCTTCATCCTGGCAAAGTAACGAGCTTTCTCCAATAAAAACTGAGTTGGTAATCCTTTAATCCCTCCTTTAGTAGTCATATGGGCTTCAACCTCAGACTTCCCCAGATGAATCAAAGAAGTAATCTCGTGTAGTTTTTGCTCACCCTTCAAACCAGTAAAAGGAACACGATCGGTAATAGGTAAATCCAACAGATAAGAATACTCCTCTAGTGTAGGCATTAAATTATAATAAGGGAAAGTAAAGCAATGATACATCGGATCACAGAACTGGACCAAGGTCGAGAGAATACCCTCCTTCATCCTAAGCTTCATGAGAGGAATGATGAATCCATACTTCTTTCGAAAATATGTAGAACACTCAATCTCGGGAATTAGACTGATCAACTCATCTATCTTGATATCTTTGAAACTTTATTTTCCGGTCTTTCTTTTTCCAGAATCCATGGTCAAAAGGTACCTGAGATATTCACCAATGGTCAACTTTCAAGTTCCTTGAAATAAAATTTCTTCAAAAGATACTTATGAGTGCATGGATGCATGATGCAACAATCACAAACAAGATCACAAACAAGATCAAAAACAAACATAGGGTTCATAGGTTCAACGTCACGAGCATGAGGTCGAAGGTACTACCCATAAGGTATGATCTATAATTTATCACCTGCCGAACAAGTTTATAGAGGTTCCCAGAGTCTACATCCTTCCTTCGGATATTACCAACTTCCCAATTAACTCGGTAATTAGTAATATTCTCAAGAAAAACTCATTCGATCATAGTATCACATGACAACTATTTCCGGATTACTCCGTCATAGCTTTCGCACTACGCCTAAAAGGCCAAGATGGGTTAGGTATTCTACAGTCCTCAGCTTCAGCAGGCTCCCAGGTTGAAAGCAGTACGTCTTCTCGATTACTCAGTAAACGACACTATAGTCAAAGGGGACTCCACTTAGTGGGTGATCTCATGCCTCTTTTTTGGGATTACTCCCTCAAAGTTAGCATGACTATACCGCCCGTCCTATCTTACATTTTGCCCAAGTCCGAGTATAAGACTTATAAGTAATCACCAAGCACCCTGAAAACCAGAAAAATCCAGGCAAACATATATACAACAAATAATATAACACATAAACAACAATAGCACATATACAGATATAAACAAAGATAGGTTTAACCCACTTAGGAATAGACCGGAAAGAGGTTAATCTTTCCCATTGAAGTCGCCATTTTTTTGTAGCGTTAGAAATGTTTAAGACTAAGTCATTGCATTTACTAGACTTATACAGATCAAAATAAAAATCGCCACCACGCTTTATTGTTTGCAAAGGAATGGGAAAAGAGCGAATAAACCAAAAAGAGGGGGAAAGATTCTAGGTAAGGGGGTTGGTTATGCAAAGGGAAGGTATTAGAACCCTAAACATCTACGGTACTCTGCAGGAACCTCTTTGTAAAAATCTGTATATTTTGAATATAAAATGTTGTGTGTAAAATAGATGGTGGAGGTGAGAAAAGAAATATATTTTTTATGATTTTTGCACATGCCGTGGTTGCGAATCTTTAGTGCCTACGTACCACCTTTCATGCAACAGGGGATCAGGGTACACGTAGTTCACCTTTAAAATTTTTAAAACACAAGTGTGTTGGTTAATTTTATGAGATAACACATCATCGTCATTGTCCGTGTGGAAAACATACTTACTACCCATAATCATGAGAAAGGAGAATTTGCATCATCTCAAAGTGGAGGATATTGCTTGGATTTTAAAATCAACAATGCCTCACTCAAAACCCAAGTGGAAAATATCTCTCTTCATTACATCTTGTATAAGTATAGTTGTTTGCATCACTACAAGGATTGACAAGAGTCTAATCTTTTGAGAAAAAATTTAAAGTAAAGAGCCAATGTGGCAAAATGGTTTGGAATGAGATTGATTGACTTTTAGTCTTCTCACAAAAAAATGTCAATGTATTATTAAGTTGATTGAGGTTTATTCATGAAAATATTTTGAAAATGCATGGACCTAAGTCCAAGTTTATTATAAAAGTTGTTCAAGTTTAAAAACAAGAAGATTTTTAAAAAGGAGGGAGAAGATTTTTGAAATTAAAGAAGATGGGAGGAGAAGAAGAGACTATCCTAAAGCATAAGGTAAAATATAGGAATAAGAATCATCTTACCAACAAGAAGCTAATACTTGACATTGTGAGTCAAGATAGAATTCAAATTCTTTGGATTGAAACCAAGTAAGCAAAGAGACTAGACGTCTTGAGAGAACCAAACTTCAAATGTATTAAGTCTTCACAAAAATTGGGCAGAGTAACGACTGTATACGGGTGAATTCCAGATTACAAACAAAGTATGTAATCACAATAACCTGCACACAAAACAAACAAAAACCCAATGTCTTGAGGTAAACCTCAAGAACTCCAGACAAAACATCAATTAAGGTCACAAGGTCTCCAACATAGACCAAGGTTTATAATCCTAAGTCCAAGAAGTCCAATACTCCATAATGCCAAGGATAGTAACAAAATAGTCCAAGTATCATTAAAGAATTTTATGGTTCATGTTGATTATTAAATGTCTTAAAAAATAAAAGCTCAAGTGAGCGCAATAAAAATAACAAGAAAGTAAATGCTCAAGTGAGCAAAGATGAAAAATAGCATGAAACGTAAATGCTAAAGTAAATGGTGCATAAAATAAAAGAGAATAAAATGAAACACAAAATAAAGTCAATTATTAGTAGAACCAAAGCCTACACACAATGAATCTCAAGGTTATTGAAACTTGCATTTGGAACTCATTAGAGGATTGGTAGAACCAAAGCCTCCATACAACAAGTTGTATTTGCTTTTTGTCAATTATATCATCCATTTTGGAATCCTCAAAAATAAAATTTAATGATCAACGATGTTTAAGTGAACCGCGTTGACCAAAAGCGATGTAGATCCATTAGAGGATTGGTAGAACCAAAGCCTCCACATAGTGAATCTCAAGGTTATTGGATCAAAGAGATCAAATTAACATACTTGGGCTTGCAAACATAGGTTTGGGCCACAAATGATCATTTATTCGAATCGGGACAAAATTTAGCTCTATGTTAAGCAATCGTAAGTGGACTTATATAGAAGTCGCACCTATTTTGAGGACGTTCAATAGCAATCTATGCACCATTTGTTTTGAGACATGATATAGAGATCATGCTCCAATAACACTTAGTGCAATAAGAAAGGGATAAGATGAAGAGTGGTGGGAAAGAATATACAAACCACATTTGAATTAAATTTTAATCAAACTATTATTAAAATCATTCATCCATTTTTATGGAGTTAGACTCAACACCATGGATTCAATGATGTTAACAAAGTTCATGTTCAAAAATTCAACCAAAGATCATCCAGAAAATAATCACAAAATAATATTACATTTAATATATTCATTAAAAAGGGTTTTTAAAATGAATAAAAATGAAAATAAAGGAGAAAAATATCAACTATATTCAAATTGATCCATAAAAAGGAAATAAGGTCATAGAAAAATAAGAAATAGACTCAAATATTTTTATAAAATTTTTGGTAATTTTTTAAAGTCAGAAACTATTTTTAAAGTTAAAAGAAATGAGTAAAATAAACCAAAAATGATTAAAAAAAAACAAAGTCAGAAATAAAAAATAAATAAGGTCACCAATATTTGTCACAATATCATTGGATCATTCCATATTTTTTTTAGAATTTAAAAATGCATAAAAGTATTTTTAAACATTTGAAACAATTCAAATAAAGTGAAAATTTATAAAAAATATCAAAACACAAAATAAAATTGTAAAAAAGATAAAAAGAGAAAAGAGAAAAAACAAAAATATGTTTCATAATTTTTTCAGATTTTTTGGACTTAAAATGAATTTTCTATGATTTTTTGAAATTTAAAACAATTAAATATAAAAATCAGAAAATAAAATAAAAACCAAAAAGAAGTGGACCAATGGATGAGAGTCAAAACACGTTAGTAATCAAATCCAAGGGATTTGGTGCGCTGTGCATATCATGGTCATTGCCGAATAAAGCACTGAATCACATATAAAATCAGATTTTTAAAAAATACAAATGGCACGCCATGATTGGTTGGAAGATGACACGTTGATCAACTTCAACCTCCAGCCAACGTGAAACACAGGTCCCTCAAACTGTAAAATCAGAAGCTCTGACCTATGTCAATCGCTTCATCTCATCAAGATGAAGACAACCATACCTTCGCGAAAAATTTATATAAATTGTAACTCAAGCAATTTGGAAGAGAATTTTTGAAAAGGAATTTGAAATTTCATGGTCAAAACGTGTTTCCAGTTAAAAGCAAGTGTTTCAACTAGAACCAGGGCAATGAGAGCTTCACAATGATATCAAAGTTTGGAAGAATAGATGGAGAAATCTACCTATTGAAGTTCAGTTGCAGAGCTCTGTAAATGGACTTGGTCAGATCAATTTAGAAGGTTTCAAGGCTCAATTATTCTTCTGTTATCTTCGGGGATGATTAAGGAAGGTGAATTGATAGAAAAAATGGATTGAAAAAGGCTTGAACAATGATTTTGAAGTTGCAGAAAAGTGAGTTATGGAGCAAGTTTGGCAAGGTGATTTTGGTTGTTCAAGCTTGAGAAAACGAATGGGATAGCTCATCTATTTATAGGAGAAGAAATGGGATCAAAAGGAAGGGTGAGTGATGCAATTTGGAGAGAATTCGTGTGGGTCTGCATCATGAAGAAAGTGTGACTTCTCTTTTGTCAAAACTCTTCCAAAACACGCGTTTTAGTGCACTAATCCACTTGGGAAAGTTGGTAATCATGTTTAGACCCAAAACGCGTGCTAATATGAGGTTTAGAAGTTGTAACATGAAATTCAAATTCTAACTTGAGATGAAACTTCAATTCCAAGTTACCACTTTTGAAAAAATGGCATTCTCAGCTCAAGGGGTCTTAAGGCATGGTTCTTGATGCTTTAGAAAGATGATATTACAAGCTTTGCAATCGGAAAAGAATGGAATCAAATGGTTGTTTGAGCTTAAAGTTGCAATGAGTCAAAGTTGGGAAAAAGAGGTCGACTTTCCATACTTAGAAATATTTCAAGTTTTTTCTTCAAAAGTGACCTATAATGTTTTGCATCCAAACATGGCCTTCCTCTTGGAATTTGATCTTGACCAAAAAAGATAGCTTGAAATAGACCTCTTGAATGCCATTTTGAAACTTGAACCATTCAACATCTCCAAAAAATTAATGGAGAGTTATGAATTGTTGAAGTTGGCAAAAAATCATGAAATGACCTATAATCTTTTGTATTCTTAAGGCATCTTCCATCCATTTTCTCACCTTGCACATAAAATAAGGAATAAACTTCACATCCTCAAGATCATTGTGGAAAAGGATTGGGCTCAAGGTGATAAAAATTGACCAAGTTATGATCATTTAAAGTCAAACATAGGAAGTTGGGGGTTCATCTGGAGGACTTGTAATCTTTCTTCATCATCAAGTTTCTTCCACATGAAATATCTTTGGACATTTGAAGTGATTTGTTAATAACCCTTTGAAGAGAAGGATGTCTTTGTAATCACTCAAAAATACCAAAATATGAGCAAGATATACTTCTTTGAAGTTCAAAACCCTAGCTCCTAGATCAAGAAAATGCTTTGAGGAACTTTGACAATTTTAAACAACCTTCTTGTACCAACACTTTTGCTTTGTAAATAGAAATTGTTGAGGATGATAATGAGAACTCATAGAAACCAAAACCACTTCCATATCTTGAGAATTGAGAGAAATATGCACTTGTGACCAATGGGAACAAGGCCTTATCCAACGATGACAACTTCTTCAATCAACCCCTTGTACTTTTGAATCAATCTTGATAACTTTGAAATGTGGTGAACCAAAATAAACCTTTCCATGCCATTTCTTCCAAAACAACTTCAATGGTCAGGTTTGAATTTCTCAAGCTTTATTGAATAGGGCATGAAAATAAAATCATGAACCCATGGATCAACTTGCTAAGCCACATTGCCTTTACCTACATTATTAACAAGTAAGACAATCCAACATTGCATTTTATTAATTAAAAGGAAAGTTAAAACAAAACATGTATTATCACAAAATAAAAACAAGTCAAGGTGCTTGGTGATTCCTCAAAGAGCAAAGCTAAAGATATGGAGGAGAACCAAAAGCCCTAATGTGATCTTGTTGTGATTGAATCAATATGGTATGATGAAGGAATCTTAGGGGTGGGGGGGGGGGGGGGATTGGGGTACAACATACACACCTAGGCAAGATAGGGGCATCCCAGCAAACCAAAGGCTTGGGTAAAAATTAGGGATATACGCAAAATATTGTACACCCAGCAAGTCGAAAACCCAAAAGGGAGACTTGGGCAAAAATGGGTATCCTGATGGGCTGAAAACCCGAAAGGGCGGTCCAGGAAAAAGTTAAGGATTGAAAGTGTATGACTATGTCCCGAGGAATCACCACAATCGACTTTATTACCGAGGTCCAGGTATAAACTGTCCAAGATCAATCCAATCAACTTCTGTAAATGACAAAGGACATTTGAAGGCATTGGGGAAATAGTAGAGTTGGAACACAATGAGATCATTTCCACATGGTTGTTGTTTTTGTTTTCAATTTTGTTATCCTTTCGACGATTTCCTCTTACTAGGATCTCCGTCTCTTTGTACAAAAACACATATTCATGGGCAAAACATCAATACAAATATACTTTGAATTGCAAAAAAAAATGTGTTTTGAGTGCAAAGACGTCCAATGACTAAAATTTAACGATCATATGCATATGAACATAATTAAACTATTTAGCAAATATGTGTTTCCAAAAAGAAACAAGCATCTCTTTAATGCA
The DNA here is from genome assembly GCA_948472305.1 of Vicia faba. NCBI lineage: Eukaryota > Viridiplantae > Streptophyta > Magnoliopsida > Fabales > Fabaceae > Vicia > Vicia faba. Next base: position 148,230,709 of record OX451739.1, on the reverse strand, counting down.
GTTGAGATATCCCCACGAAGTTATCGCATTGGCATTATCCCCATAAAGCCTGCTACAATAAAACTTGGCCCCATCAGAGTTGCCCACAAAGTTGGATCTATACAAACCTCGGTCAAAGTTTCAATCTCTCGACAGCCCTCTCCCCAGCTGAGTTGGTCTTAAAAGAAGAAGCCTTGTGGATTTCTTCTTAAACAATTCATCTTTCCAGCAGGTCATCAAATATTATCTTCAACAGGGTTTATTCCCCAACAAAACAATACACCCTCCAACTGAATCATTTCTATTCAAACAATTTTCGGTTACTATGAAGCCTGGACCCGACCAGATAATAGTCTAACCTCTCGAGATATTGTAAAGCCTGGACCCTACCAGACAATGGTGTGACTTCTTTTCCCCAGTTAGATTTTTCCTCGTCCCCAACAAGTTACTATGAAGCATAGACCCGACCAGAAATCAGTTAAACTTCATCCTTTCAAGAAAGTTACTGTGAAGCCTGGACCCGACCGGATATCAGTTCAAATTCATCCTTTCAAGCAAGTTACTGTGAAGCCTGGACCCGACCAGATATCAGTTCAACTTCATCCTTTTAAGCAAGTTACTGTGAAGCCTGGACCCGGCCAAATATCAGTTCAACTTCATCCTTTCAAGCAAGTTATTGTGAAGCCTGGACCCGACCAGATATCAGTTCAACTCCATCCTTTCAAGTAAGTTATTGCGAATCCTGAAGCTCGACCAGATAACAATTAACGTCATCCACCTCAGAAATTTGCTGTGAAGCCTGGAATACGACCAGATAACAGCCTAACTTCACTCTCCCAATTAATTTCCTATGAAGCCTGGAATCCGACCAGATAACAGTTAATTTAATCTTCCCCGATAAGTCACTGCGAAGTCTGGAATGCAACCAGATAACAATCAACTTCATTATCCCCAACAATCTGCTGCCAAGCCTGGATTTCGACCAGATAACAGCTAACTTTCGTTTCTCTCCAGTCAGGAATAACTTCCCAATAGAGCAATAGACAACCAAAATTCTTGAACTTTATTCCTCGAAGCAGAAATCAACATCCCCCAAAGAATTTCCTCATGCATAGAGATAAAGTCAACATTCCCCAACGAATTTTCTCTCAAACAACAAAACAGGAATTCCAAGCGGAAACTTTCTAAACAAAGTTGAAGATACATCTATTCTCCAACAACAGTTAGGGATTCAGCCTCCCAAGATTCCCCAGCATGTTGTCAGTATTTATTTTCCTAGACAAAGACACACTGCAATAAACACATCACATTCATAAACCATGATGCATACATAACAAATGCATACATCATAATCTCATTTATTTTGAGAACATCACTACGCCATGCATACATCTGCATGCAACTAATCCTCTTCCTTGCAGGAAAAAAATCAATCATCAAATGAAGACCTCTTCTGGTTAGATTTATCTCTTCCAATTAAAAACAGGCAAAAGACATCTACTATTTCAGTATAAATCAACCAAAAGATTTATCCTGATACCTCAACAGTCACTCTGGATGGCATCTGTAAAGACCATCTCCAACAACTTTCCATCATTTATCCAAATGGCGTCTTTTTTGCACCCCAAAATTTACCCTCTTGATTTAGGCTTATGTCTCATCATTAATATCATATTGCATTGCATTCATACATTGTGATGGGATCGAAAATATTTTGGTTATCAAGTCTTCCTCAAGCTTTGAAGGTTGATTGCATTGACAAGTTGCTCAAGTAGAATCTTATCATCTAAACCTCTGGATCTTTCTAGCTCAAAAGTTATTGCATATCTCAAGGTATTTTATCCATCTCTTTGGATCATCAGAGGATTGAAGTTTGTGATTGATTATAAGAAGAATCACTCTTTTGATTCATTAGTCAAAATTAGGGTTTTTCTTGATCAAGGCTATTGATCAATGTACAAGTCTTGATCTGGAAGCTACAACATCTCAGTGGTATTTAAAAAGTCTTTGTACAAGAAATTGGTCAAGATGCCCAGAGGATTTGAAATTTTGGATATGATTCATCAAGCCTCCTAAGGTGTTAACCAAAATAAGGGTTTGGGATTTTATCAAGATTTCTTGAGAATTTTGAAGTGAAACTTTGTACATGACTTTTATATATTTGGTAGATAGTATGTTTGAAGTTTTGACCATCAATTTTGAAGAGAAGTAGACAAATTAATTCAAAGGGGCAAAATGGTCATTTTGGTAAAAATCAGTCAAAGTCAAGGTTGACCAAGTGAAATTTTGGTCAACCATCAATTCAAGGGTTTAATTTTCATATTTTAAGTCCATTTTGATCATTGGATCAAAAAGATTGAGGTTTGGGTTGAAACTTGTTCATGAAGAAACCCTAAAAGTTTCTAATTTTGGAAAATGAGGACTTAACTTCAAAAATTCATATTTTATTCACCTTTGATCAAAAAAATGCAAATGAAATATGCTTGGAAAGATAAGAGGGTGATCTTTCATATCCTTTTGGCCTCATGTCCAAATTGGCAAAGAGTCAAGAGTTATCGTCTTTGGAAATTCATGCCTCAAGTTAAAATTATAGGTCATTTTCCAAAATTAGTGAATTTCATGTCAACTTTTGAGAACCTTAATGGATTCAATTGCAAAAACTCAAAACTAAGGGATTGTAGATCTTTTCAATACCTTTCCAAATTGTACTCATTTGTGTCCAAATTCAAAAGTATGGGCAAGTTATGTTCTTTTGAATTTCATACCATTTTATTGAACTTTAGCCATGCAAGCAAAATGCCAAAACTTGAGAACTTCATTTTTAGTCATTCTTTTCACTTCTAATCAGACCCATGACCTATTTGTGATTTGTGGAAGCCCATAATGGCAGCAAAATCGTGCCCCATGTGCAGCTGTACCACCATGACTCAAAAATTGAAAAAATTGTCAAATTTGCAAAAACACTAGCATGATCTCATCACGAGGAATCAATGGCCAAGATTTGGTGGATCAAAATCTGAGTAAGAAAGGCCTCAAAAGCAATTTAAAGAATGAAAAATGCATGAGCGGATGGCATGGTCATAATTTCATTTTTCAATATAGCAAAAATTCCAATTGGGCAATGCACTCACTTTGAAGCCCATTTCTCTCGGAAAACCTACTCTACATGTCATATATAATAAGAAGCAAGCACTGCAGGCGAAGCAAAGATCTCACAACTTCAAAATTCTAGATCTGAACTCATAATTTCCATAGCTGCACTTTTCTTCGAATCTCGAGTTTCAGTGGTGCATTGGGAGTTTTTATTCTTGGCTCTTCATCCTCAAGTTTTAAGGAAGCTAAAGCAAGCCTGGAATCACATCTGGAGTGAGAGAATCAAGCATTCATATTTTGAATTTAGGTAGGTTCATTCAACTTTGATTTTTGAAATGTAGCCGTTTATTGTTGAAATTAAGCATGAATATCTGTTTGTGGATGTTATATGAATGATTCTGAAGCAATTTGAGGTTTCATTTGGTATACAATGCTTGTTTGAGATCTCTGCAACTCTAGGTTTCAGTGAGTTTTTGATGTTTTTATGCATAAATTTCTAAATCAATGTTTGACTACTTGATGTGATTCGAATTGCATTGAATTCCTTGTCATGATGACTTTAATTTGCACTTAATTTGATTAAAAATGGTTAAGAAACGAGTTTGTTTGGAGGGACTGAAGTTGGGGTGCAACACTGATGGGCGCGCACGTTTTCTGGTTTTGCTGGAGGTTAAGGATGATGAGGTGTCATCATCTGAACGGTGCATTTGAATTTTTGAATATTAGTTTATATTTTGATTTCAATTGATTTTCTGATTTTTTTTCTTGATCAAAACAATTTTAAAAATTCTGAAAAAATTATCACAAGTCAAAAACAAATTCTACTATCTTGTGTAATTTTATTGGAATTTTTAAAAATGTTTTGATTGGTTTAAAATTTCATAAGTTTAATTAATTGTTTGTTCAATGATTATTTTTATTTTAATAGATCTTTTGATCTAAAAATTCCACAAAAATTATCTTTGACTCATAAAATAATTTAGAAATTGATTCTGATTTTGGTTTAGCATTTTTTCTATTTTTGATTAGAAATTTGTTCTGGACTGGGCCCGACAGGCCCAAAAGCATTGTAAAGGCCCAGCCCAAATGGAATTACAAGGGCCACGCCGACCAGAGAGCACGACATACTGCTCGACAGCACGCCTCCTGCTCGACATGATGCGGTCCAACTCCATATCCTGAGGTCCTGCTCGACATTACCTCGAGCACTCCAGCTAGGGCAGACTCAGTCCACTGTTCCCCCAACGATACTCCGAAAAGACCGCGTCTCCGTCCGCCCGCACTTCACGCAGAACATCCAGGAAGGGGACCACGTGCGGGTCCCCACTACACACGTAGAACCTGGCAGTTCCTCCATTGGGCCAAACCTGCCCAGCCCAATGAAGGAACCTTGGCCCAGCGCTGGGGGCTATAAATACCCTCTGCTTCCAGAGGGTCAGGTATTCATCATTCTAACCTTACGCTTGCTATTATCTGCTCGTACTCCTACTTACTTCAGCATCGGAGTGCCTTGCAGGTACCCCCCCCCCCCACTTCGTTCAAAAAGCTTTCTGCTCGGAGCCAGCCGTGACGGTCCATTTCTGATTAGGTCAGATCAGTGGCGCCGTCTGTGGGAATCTAGCTTCCCCGTCTAACCAACAACTCTAAAGACCAAAGCTCAATTCAACTACCTGTCATGGCTGATCCAGCTCGCGACGAGCAGCACGTCCATGTCGCCGACACTAATAACGGCACCGCGGACAAGAATGGACACCTCGATAACCCCGGGGATCCCCCCCACAGTACCATTCCTGTGACGACCGCCCCTGGAACTTCCTCCTATAGGGACGGGGCTACTGCATCATCCTCGTCGACCCCACCAGCACTTGAAGACGACCCGGTAGCTCTCGCTCATTACAGAGCTGCCCGGTTCCATGAAGTCCCAGTTCCCGCCGGGGCAGATGCCACGACTCAGGCACTGTTCGCGGCCATTAATCAGACAAATTATCTCATATTCGCCCAAGGAGAAAGATTAAGGGCACTTGAAGATGATCGACGACCCCCGAGGAGGAATCGGAGGCCACATTCTCCACCTCCTCGGGTCACAGAAGTTCGACACCCTTCTCCCCCGCGGAGACACTACAGGGAGAACTCCAGGAGCCCCTCTCCCCGGCCAAAGCAGAGGCGGCCCTACTATGAGAGACAGCCCGCCATCCCTGCCGGAGAACCCAGTCGCGACCCGTCAAGGCACGACAAAAGGCACGCCGGGGACGGGCGTGTGACTTTCAACCACCGAGCATCACGCTCGAGGGAAACTCAGCACGACCACCGTGCCAGACATAACTACAGGACCCCTTCTCTTTCTCCGGAGAGGAGCGACGAGGACGACCCCCGCGGTCCCCTGTCGCAGGCCATCATGGATGCACCCATCCCCCCGGGCATGGAGAAGCCCCCGCATCTGAAGGAGTATGACGGAGTAGCGGACCCGGTCGACCACATTGACGGGTTCGAAGCCATGCTCCACTATCATAATGTCGGGGGGCCCATCAAGTGCCGTCTTTTCCCCACGACTCTCAGGAAGGCGGCCATGGACTGGTATAAAGGACTCGCCCCGGGCTCAATCACGTCGTGGCGGAACCTGAAGAACCAGTTCATCAGTTCCTTCACAGCTTCTCGGCGCCATCCGAAGACCGAGGCGGCCCTCGAGGCCATCATCCAAAGACAGGATGAAACCTTGAGGGAGTTCATCAACCGCTTCAACCGAGAAGCAATACAGGTCCCCTGCGCGGACCATATGAAACGATACTTGCTGGAGAGGGGTCTCCTCCCCGGCACAGAATTCAGAAAAGCTGTGGGTATTGAGCCACCTCCAACTTTTGACGCCCTCCTCGACAAGGCCCGAGCATACATGGACTACGAGGAGAGGGAAGCTGCCAACAGGGCCCGAGACTCCAGGGCTCGCGGTCCCAACAACAGCAGCAGCTCGCGACAAGAGGCTCCCCCCGACGTACCGGGGAGAAAAGGAAAGAAGATCAACCCCGGGAAGCCCGGGAACAAAGGGGCCCCTCGGGCCGTTTCACCGAGTACACTCTGCTCACAGCTTCCCACGAGCGTATTTTGGCGGAGTGTGCCAGTACAGATTTCAGAGACGGTGGCGTCAAGCGTCCCCGACCTGCTCCCGCCAAGCCAGGGGCAGATAAAAATAAATACTGTCAATACCATAGGAGTCATGGTCATTTGACAGAGGACTGCGTCCACCCTAAGGACGCCATTGAAACCCTCATCAAGGGAGGGAGGCTCGCACAGTACAGGCGAAACGACGCTCCCCGTCGTGACGCCCATGAAACCAAGGAGCCCGAAGAAGACGCCCGACCATCAGACGAGTCGGTGCCTATCCAGACCGCCTTCTCGGTAACCAGGCCCGAGGATTTCGACATTCCCGAGCTCCTGCAGGAGCCCCTGACAACACACAGCAGGTGGGAATACTTCCCCTCCGCCATGGTCATCCACGGGGGCGGGTTCAACGACCTCACCATTAATTCAGCTAAGAGGAAGTTGGACGAGCTGGTCGACATAGCTCCTCCACAAACTGTAACGTTCGAAAGGGTGAAGGGCAGGTCAGAGCCCATCACCTTCTACATGGAAGAACTCCCCGGCAGAGCCCCGAACGCGGTCATCCCCTTACTGATAAGGGCAAAAATGGCCAATTTTGACGTGCATCGCATCCTGGTCGACGAAGGGAGTTCCGTCGACGTGATGTACAGCCATCTGTTCCAGACCTTGCAACTGGACGACTCACATCTCTCTCCGTATGTGGGTTCGGATCTACAAGGCTTCAACGGCTCGACTTCCAAACCTTGGGGTTATGTCGAGCTCCTGGTTACGTTCGGCGAAGGAACGGCTACGCGACAGGTTAAGGTCCGCTTCCTCGTCATTGATTGCCCGTCTCTATACAATTGCATCTTGGGGAGACCGACACTAGCGGAGCTGACAGCGGTGCCCTCGACTGTCCATCTGAAAATGAAGTTCTATACCAAAAGGGCACGGGTAGCCACCATCCAAGGAGACCTCGTCGCTGCCCGCAGGTGCTTCAACGCTGCTTCAAAGGGACGGGATACCGTCGACGTAGGGACCAGACCCACCAAGAGGACAAAACAGGAGCCCGACAGGAAAGCATCCCCCGAGGAAGAAGTCCAGAAGGCCCCACCAAAGGTCGACTCCATAGCCCTCGACGCTCGCTTCGATCAGGACGAGCCATCCAGCAGCGAGCAAATCCCACTCCGACCTATTCCGGACGGGGATTTTGAACTCGTTCCCCTCGGCACAGACCCGACCAAGGGAGTGAAGATTGGTAAAGACCTCCCCGACTTGGCCAGGAAGCAAATCAAGGCCTGTCTGCGCGAGAATGCTGATCTCTTCGCCTGGAGCGCTGCAGAGATGCCCGGACTCGACCCTGAGGTCGCCTGTCACCACCTCGCCATTGATCCAGCCGCCAAGGCCGTAGTACAACGTAGGCGTAGGCAGTCTCCAGAAAAAACGGAGGCTGCTGAAAAAGCTGTAAAAGACCTCCTAGAGGCAAATTTTATTTCTGAAGCCCGGTATTCCACCTGGCTGTCAAATGTTGTACTTGTGAAAAAGAATAATGGAAAATGGAGAATGTGTGTTGACTATACCGATCTCAACCGGGCTTGCGCGGAGGATGCTTTTCCTTTACCTAACATAGACATGCTGGTCGACAACTCGGCCGACTACAAGACTTTGTCGTTCATGGACGCCTACTCGGGATATAACCAAATCCCAATGGCTCTGGGCGACAAACACTGCACGACATTCATGACCAGCTCGGGCAACTATTACTACAACGTAATGCCCTTCGGACTGAAAAACGCCGGAGCAACTTACCAACGTATGATGAACAGAGTTTTCAACAAACAGATTGGTGACATGCTCGAGGTATATATGAACGATATGATCGTCAAATCCTGAGCAGACACCGATCACGCAGCTCATCTCAAGACAGTCTTCGCCCAAGCAAGGCAGTGCAAAATGAGGTTCAACCCCGAGAAGTGCACGTTCGGGGTTAAGGCAGGAAAATTCCTTGGATTCTATCTAACGGAACGAGGGATTGAAGCCAACCCCGACAAATGTCGGGCATTCTCCGACCTCCCAACACCAACGTCGAAGAAGTCGATACAAATCATGAACGACATGCTGACGTCACTATCCCGCTTCGTCGTGAAGTCCGCTCAGCACGCCCTCCCCTTCTTCAAACTCCTTCGAAAGGAAGCAGCCTTCGAATGGAACGAGGAATGCGAGCACGCACTTCGCCATCTGAAGCAAAGCCTGTCTCAGCCGCCCGTGCTGTCTCGACCAGACGACGGGGAACTGCTGTACTTATACTTGGCCGTTTCGAACGAAGCCATCAGCGCAGCCCTCGTCCGCGAGACCCCCGACGGGCAGAAACCTGTCTACTTCACGAGCAAAGCCTTACAAGGGCCCAAAAGCAGATATCAGCAGATAGAAAAGGTCTCTCTGGCCCTCGTTAACGCTGCGAGGAGGCTCAGACACTACTTTCTAGCCCACACCATCATCGTGCGAACCGATCAGCCGGTGAGGCAACTCCTGGGTCGGCCAGATATGGCGGGCAGGATGCTGAAGTTGTCCTTGGAACTCTCCGAATTCGACATTCAGTACGAAAGCAGGAAAGCCCTGAAAGCACAGGCCTTGGCCGACTTTGTCGCGGAGATGACCACTCACGACCTTCCCCCGGGGAAGGAACACAAGTGGACCATCTTGATCGACGGAGCGTCTAGCTCGTCCGGTAGCGGCGCAGGGATCCTCCTGGAAAACGAAGAAGGCGTAGTAATCGAGCACTCGTTAGTTCTCTCCTTCCCGACGTCAAATAACCAGGAAGAATACGAAGCCCTGCTCGCAGGACTGAGACTAGCCGAGGACCTGGGAGCCCGCGAGGTACAAATTTACACGGACTCCCAGCTCGTCGCCTCCCAAGTACAGGGGAGCTACCAGGCCAAAAACGACAACCTCATCGAATATTTGTACTTAGTCAAAAAACACATGGCAAAGTTCGTACGAGCAGAAATTTCTCATGTTCCCCGCGAGCAAAACACGAGGGCGAACATATTGTCCAAACTCGCGAGCACACGAAAGAAGGGCGGGAATAAATCTGTCATCCAGGAATCTCTGGCACGTCCAAGTATCGAACCACCCTCGACTACGGTCGAGATCCATGCCATCGTGGATGCCACGTCCTGGATGACCCCGGTTTATAATTTCCTGACAAAAGGAGAACTCCCGTCGAACCAGGCCGAAGCTGCCATAATCAAACGACGAGCATGTTCCTACGTGGTCCTCGAGCAGAAACTATACCGAAGAGGATTCTCCATTCCCCTCCTGAAATGCATCGACGAGTCCGCCATCCCCGACGTACTGCGGGAGATACACGAAGGGATCAACGCCCAGCACATGGGCGGTAAATCCTTGGCACGGAAAGCCCTTCGAGCAGGATACTACTGGCCGACGATGCAACAAGATGCCAAGGAACACGTGAAAAAATGTGATAAGTGCCAGAAGCACGGGGATATGCACCTCGCCCCCCCGCACGAGCTGAACATATTTTCGTCCCCATGGCCGTTCGCCTGGTGGGGCATGGACATCCTCGGGCCCTTCGTGCAAGGAACCTACCAGAACAAATTTCTCATCGTCGCCGTGGATTACTTCACGAAGTGGATCGAGGCCGAGGCACTCACAAAAATCACCTCGCACAATATCCTCCGTTTCTACAAAAGAAACGTCCTCGCCAGGTTCGGAATTCCGCAGGCCCTGGTGACCGACAACGGCACCCAGTTCACCAACCACGGGTTCCGGGACTTCGTCACCAAACTTGGGACAAAACAACATTTCACGTCAGTCGAGCACCCTCAGACCAACGGGAAAGCCGAAGCCGCGAACAGAGTCATCCTCCGAGGGCTCAAACATCGGCTCGGCAAAGCCAAAAGAGGATGGGTCGAGGAGCTCCACAGCGTCTTGTGGGCATACCGCACCACACCCCACTCAACAACGGGTGAGACACCATTTCGACTGACATATGGCACCGAGGCTGTCACTCCGGTCGAAATCATGGAACCATCCCGACGAACGGAGGAACCCCTCGACGAAGAAATGAACGACGAAGCACTAAGGGATGAACTCGACCTAGTCAAGGAAATCCGATCGGGTGCAGCCCTGCGCGAAGCCACCCTAAAACAACGAGTGGCTCTACGCCACAACGACAAGGTCATCAAGCGCGAGTTCGAAATTGGCAGTCTGGTATTACGCAGGAACCAGAAAGATTCCCGCGAAGGGAAGTTGGCCGCGAACTAGGAAGGACCTTATCGCGTCCACGGCACCACGGGCACCGGGGCGTACTACCTCGAGCAACTAGACGGAGAGCCATTACCACGACCCTGGAACGCTGCTAAGCTAAAGCAGTACTACAGTTAGAAACTACCAACACCTGGGACCCTCGACCAACAGCACCCGCGCTCGGTCAACGAGGAAAAACGTCCGACTTCGTATAAAGGCTAAGGTACAAGCCCGACATACGGCCAAACCGCACAGCATCACGCGGCAAACGATGACGATCGATAGCGCCCGACGTGGACAGCTATACTGAGCACCACCGTCGTTGTACCCATAAGGCAGAACACCTAGCTCGCGATGGGAAGTTCACGCCAAGGGCGAATAGTCCCTACCGGGCCTCACGCCCGACTGAGCAACTTCGCTCCAAATGCCCGACATGTCGTCAAGAATGACGGGCCATCTAAAAGGGTCAAAGGGAAGTCTCTCCCCCCGAGCACAACACTTAGGTGACTCTGGCCAGCGAAAGAGGGTCGGACACGCATACAAACGAAAAGCGGGCAGACTCGCTCGCCAAATCAAAGCCACTTACGGGCACTCCTCGGGCCCATGACTTAGGCTAAAATTTCATGCAAATATATAAGATTTCAAGCAAGGGCAAAACATTCGAAATGTAAAACAGCATTCAGATAAAAATGCCCGAAGGCGACAAAACAATTATAAACCGACCAAGAAGGCCGGCGATGTTCATAACATACAACAGACGGGCACGCAGGCCCAAAGAATACAAAATGTCAAAGGCACGCAGGCCCGCTATCCTAGTCAGGTTTCCCCAGAACCATCATTGTCGAAGACGGGAGAGTCGGGCGGAGGAACGATCACGCCATCCACGATCTGATGTGTGTGGCCGATACCCTCAGTGACCAGACCAGGGTTTAGCAGGGAGAGCTGACCGACTGCGGAGTTGAACCCATCCTCTAGGGCACTGACGCAATCTGCCTCGAGGAGCCGGATATAGGCGACCAGCTCCAACCGACTCTTCAAAGCCGCTATGTCCTCCCGCTATGTCCTCGGCGGGTTGCATGGCAGCGTTCATTTCCTCGATCTGTTGGGCCAAGCGTCCGACTTCGGCTCCTAGACGATCCCTGTCTGCCTGGAGAAGCTCCCCCTCCTCGGCAAACTTCCCCGACTTCTCCTTCTCCAGGGTCAACATCTCCCTCTCAGCATCCAGCATCGCCGTATGCTCGCGGAACATCTCCTCAGAGCGTTCCAGAGCGGTCTTCAACTTCCGCGAGCTCGAGGTCAGGGCCGCCTTCTCCTGCTCGAGTTCTTCGACACGGGCGGGATCCCCTCCTTCCTCGGATAGCACCAAGGCCATCTCGGCCATTTTCACCAGCCCGTCCATGCTGGCGGCCAGATACATCTTCCGATCCTCTTTACTCATCCTTTTTATAGCTTCAGCCTCGTCGGCAACCACTGTCAGAGGGAATCTCTCGAAAAAGCCCGCCTCTTTGAAGCAAGGGGGGAAGGCGAAAGACCTAACGACACTGGCGTCCTCGCCAACAGTCGGACCACTTTCCACACGGGTCCTCTTCCTCTGCATCAGGACGGCACTAGGGTCGACCTCTTCAACTTCTGGGGTCCCATCCGACGCGGCCCCCGAGCTTGGCAGCGATTCCACCCTCACCGGTTGGGGAGCACTTGGACTGTGTGGCGGGCCCATCCTCGTCGCCTGTGGGGCCTTCACGACCCTCCTGCCTCGCTTCTGGTCGCAAGACAATTTCAGAAGCCTTTCATGTCGACCGGCCATCGAACCTGCACAAAATAAAAGTTGGGTCAGTATCGAGCAAGCTCATAAATAAATGACGAGCAAAGAAATTCGAGCAATAAACGACCTAGCAGACGGGCAGCCTGCCTGTACGTCTCACACTCCACGAGTGCCTTGGTGTCGATCGGCCGAGACTCAAACGTGGGATAACCCTCTGCGTCCAGGATGTCGTCCCCTTCCCTCGTAGCCCAACGGGCAGGGTGGAAGCTATCGACAAACCGACAAAGGGTGGCGTACGCCTCCTCTTCCTCCGAGCACATGTCCCCGACAGCAGTGTGGTAGTAACCAGTCCCATGCTCGTAGTGCCTGAATATCCAGTGCACAGGGAACTTGGCCGTACGTGCCATCACAGGGCTCCCATCGTCGCCCAAAACCGCCTCCCCGTCATCATCGCTTAGAGCCTCCTCCTCCTCGTACAGGGATCCTAAAGCCGAGGTGGTAACTGGCCGCACAACGTACCACTTGTCTTTAAAACCCCTTACGGAGTCCATATACATTTTGAAGAGTCTCCTCGACTGCTTCAAAGAGAACCAGCTGTGTTTCCCTCCTCGGGACTGGCGCTGCAGATGAAAAATCCGAAAGAAGAGCGGTATGGTCGCCCCGATCCTCAGATAGCGACACGTCAGCTCAAACGCCCGGATGAAGGCGAGTGAGTTTGGATGTAGCTGGGACGGGGCCAACTCCAGGTGAGTGAAGACCCCGACCTGGAAATCAGTGAAGGGCAGCCGCAGCCCAAGATCTTTGAACGCGATCTCGTACATCGCGAAACTATATTCTGGATACACCGAACAGATCCTTGAACGGGAAGACGGGCGCATGACAACGAAGTTCTTTTGGAAGTTGGGCTGGCCCTGGCCCGCTTCGAGGACATCATATGGATTTCGGTCGCCCCGGCTGTAGATCGACGCGATCCCTCGGGGGCTCGACGCCCACCCAATCCAGCAAAGGGTCGGTCACAGTATCAATCAAGCTAACCGACTCATCGGCACTTTGTTCTTCACGATCGTGGCGCCCGGAGGAGCTCGGCTCGTCCGCCATGGTTACCTGCAGAGCACGGGAAACCAGTCAATTGGGTACGAAGCCATACGCTCGACAAATCACGTCCTCCCATGCACGACCACATAGTCCGTTTCCACGAATGGTTGCCTCCCCGACATCCTGAAACTCGATGTGTTCTTCCTCTAACCAACTACGCGGTCACTCTCTAACATGTCGACCCAAGGTATGAACATGGCGAGCCACACCATGAGTCCCACGGCCAAGACCATGAACATACCGGGCGCGATCATGAATCAGGCGCCCTGGATCATGAAGACCCCGGGCAGCGCTGAAGTTTATCACCTAAAATTATGGATACGCCGACCACAAACATGCGTTTGCCGGTCCTAGGCATGAATATGTCGGGCTAAGTATGAGTTTTCCGGGCTAATCCCACGCGCACAGTCCCTAAAACATCTACAAATGCCAAAAATCATGCATTTTAACAGGAAAATGAAGAAGATAGACCACTTAGTGGAATCAAAGAGTAGGATTTGGCTATGAAGTAGAAGAATCTGTGACAGAAGTTCGCGACTGGAAAAAATCTGGAAGAGCAACAGCAGAGAGAGCACAAAGAATATAAGCGTGTTATGGGGCCCAAGGTTCCAATTTATAGTGATGACGTGGAATACCAAACGTCACCTCGGGCAACCACGGAGTCTCTCTCCTCGACGTGCTGCTCCCGACGCAATGATGACCCTATCCCCATAGGGTGGCGGCACAGTTCCCGAAAGATACCTCGTATGCTCGACAGACGCGCCCGGCGAGGATCCTCCAGGTATCCACCGCGGAAGATGTCTCCGAGCACGGCACGAGGAGGCCCTCGAGGGCCTACACCTCTGTCCCGGGCACGAGACCTCGATGAGGAAACGACCTGAGTTCAAGCCATGGCTCCTCACAAAGGAACCACGACTTGGCGGGCTCCTATTCTGGACTGGGCCCGACAGGCCCAAAAGCATTGTAAAGGCCCAGCCCAAATGGAATTACAAGGGCCACGCCGACCAGAGAGCACGACATACTGCTCGACGGCACGCCTCCTGCTCGACATGCTGCGGTCCAGCTCCATATCCTGAGGTCCTGCTCGATATTACCTCGAGCACTCCAGCTAGGGCAGACTCAGTCCACTGTTCCCCCAACGATACTCCGAAAAGACCGTGTCTCCGTCCGCCCGCACTTCACGCAGAACATCCAGGAAGGGGACCACGTGCGGGTCCCCACTACGCACGTAGAACTTGGCAGTTCCTCCATTGGGCCAAACCTGCCCGGCCCAATGAAGGAACCTTGGCCTAGCGCTGGGGGCTATAAATACCCTCTGCTTCCAGAGGGTCAGGTATTCATCATTCTAACCTTACGCTTGCTATTATCTGCTCGTACTCCTACTTACTTCAGCATCGGAGTGCCTTGCAGGTACCCCCCCCCCCCTCACTTCGTTCAAAAAGCTTTCTGCTCGGAGCCAGCCGTGACGGTCCATTTCTGATCAGGTCAGATCAAAATTTAATTTGAGAAGTTTATTTGAATTGTTTGCTTCATAATTTTTGTTTTAATATTTCCTTTAATTCAAAAATCCTCAAAAAAATCATATAAGATTGTTTTTAATCATAGTGTCTGAATATAATTTTGTTTTGACCTTTTTGTGACTTTTGGCTAGGGTTTTCATTTTGCCATTAAATAATAGTTTAATTGTTTAATGGTTTGTTTGATTTTTATTTTAATATTTCCTTTAATTCAAAAATTCAACATAAAATCATGGATGCTGGTTTTTAATTCTAATATTTGAATATAATTTTGGTTGGATATTTTTCTGACTTTTGATTGGAATTTTATTTTGAGATGTGAATTTTTGTTTAATTGTTTAAAGATTTGAATTTTGATTTTATTTTTTTACTTTTCTTTAATTCTAAAAATTTGAAAAAATAACTTCTCTGATCTTTGGAGTTTTCTTTATTTTTGTATGATTTTAGTTTGATTTGTTTAGAATTGGAACTTGATTAATCAATAATTGAGTTCATTTTCTAAATAATTAGGGTTTAGCTAATTCCCTTGTTTGTTTTGGTTCCAAAGAGCAACTGGCCTTGAGTTTCAATTGAATTTGGTTCTTATTTAAGGTTCATAGATGGATTGAGGTCCTTAAAAAGATTTTTCTTGAATTAATTGATAAGGTTTGGTATTTTCCACAAAATATTTTGAAAACTTGTCTAGTTTGGTGGTTTTTGCCAACTAGTTTTTGATATTTGAAGTTTGATTGATCCTTTCCTCATCCATCCATGAACTTAAAACATGTTTGCTGACTCTTATACATCTCAAGGATTCTAAGAAAATTTTTGTTTGAATTATGGGAGCCCTTTTCTTTTTTTTGATGTATTTTTGAAGTGAAGGTACCCAATTAATGTTGTATATCTTGTTGCAATTTTCTTGATGACCAATGAACTTGAGTGAAGCCTATAATTGGGTACCTAATGATCATGTTGGTTCTTTTTATCCACATAAACTCAAGTCATTACACTTAATTCCCCATGTATGAATGATTGAACCTTTTGATGCATATTCTATGACTTTTTGCTTTCTTGTTGATTTTTACTTTGAAACTTGAGCTTTCAATTTGAGTTTGAGGTCATTAGATGGCCAATGATAACATGAAGGGAAATAATACTTCAATTATAGTCTCATGAGGACTTGAGAGTAATTGATCCCTATTACTTAAATTAGTTCTAATCATGAATAGAGTTTGGCTTCTTTCTTTTATCCTTGTTGAAATTTTGAGGCATTTTAAATGCATTTGTGCAGCATGTTTTAGAGTCAACACTTTAACCTTTTGATCATGTCCTAATCATGTTTTGGAAGATTTACTTCAGATATTTGATTGTTACAAACTCTCTAATTTTGTCCTTGTTTGACTTTCTTCTATGGTTAGCTTGAAATCTAAGTCTTTGATGCATTGTGTGGGATTCCTCTTTCATTATGCTTGTGAGTTGTGATGAAGTATTTGGGTGTGATTGAATTTTGGTTGCTACTGACCTTCATGGTCTTTGATTGTATTCTTCTCAAGCTCCCATGATCCTTGATTGATATTCAATTTTCAATTCAATATTATGATAGAAAGGAACAACATTCCTCTAACTTTTGAACAAATTATGCATATGCCTATTTTCTTTATGTTTATCATATCTAATGTTTTGATAGTTGCTATCATGTTTTCTCACTTCATTATGGAGTCATCATCCATCCCTTATGTGAGTCATCATTTTATTTATGGGAATACTAACTTGGTTGTTGAATGCACGAGGTACTCTGAGAAAAGTTTTCCATTTTTGACTTGAGGCTATTGTGTTTCACTTTATTTGTGGAACACAATTTATTATATTGGTACTACTCTTGTGCTTGGAATATTTGATAGTCTATGCAGGATATATTTATGTGATTATGAATATTATACATTGCCCGTGGGATCTGTTCATATCTGAAAATCTCAATACTTACATCCTGATGGCGTAATTTCTGACTTGATTTGTCTGCTGATGCCAGCTTGCTTGAAGTTCTATGGGTTTCTTTTATTCGTACTCAGTTGCTACGGATAGTTATCCGTTAGTATTGCATTATTTCCTTTCTTCTATTTTCATTTTGTATAGTTCTATGTTGCATGATGGGACCTCTGTTGCTGATATATGTCAGGAGGCCCTCTATTTTGTTTGGTACATGTGTTGTGTTTGTGTTTGTTCCTTTAATTGTTGATCGATGAGTCACTCAATTTAGAAATTGATATCACGACTTCACTCTCAGTGCATGTTCCCTATAGGATATTTATTGTTTTTTCTTTAATTGTTGATCGATGAGTCACTCAATTTAGATATTGAGATCACGACTTCGCTCTCATTGCCTGTTCCCTATAGGATAGTTTTGTTAATCTTCCTTTGACATGTTAATTAAGGTAGGAATCCATGTATGCTATCATAGGGTAGGAATTTCCTTTATCCTCAACCTTAGGGTCAATCATTGTATGATAACACTAGGGATAGTGCTAGGCTAGTTTCCCTTAGTTGTTTTTTCCTTCCTTTGTATTTTGCATCTTAAAACAAAAAATTGTTTTCTTGGCAAATACTAAAACACTTCTAGTAAACTCAAACCCTTCTTCAAGGTAAAAGATATAAATCAATCTTATTTGTTTGTACGCCTCTTGGTTTTGTTTTTAAACCTGGTTTATTAATGTTTCGCCATCGCACATTTGTTTGAAGCTTATGTTTCTCCATCGCACATGTTTGTTATCCTACTTTGATTCTCAATATCATTATGTAACGGTAGAAATGTGCAAGACTAAGCCATTGGATTGACTAGACTTTATACAAATCAAAATAGAAATCTCCACCGCGCTTTATTGTTTCCAAAGGAATGGGAAAAGAGCGAATAACCCAAAAAGAGGGGGAAAGATTCAAGGTAAGGGGTTGGTTATGCAAAGGGAAGGTATTAGCACCATGAACATCCACGGTACTCCGCAGGAACCTCTTTGAAAAATATGTATATTTTGGCTATAAAAATGTGTTGTATATAAAATGGATGGTGGAGGTGAGAAAAGAAATATTTTTATGATTTTTGCACCGGCCGCGGTTGTGAACCTTTAGTGCCTACGTACCATCTTTCATGCAATAGGGGATCAGGGTACACGTAGTTCCTCTTTTAAAAATTTGAAACACAAGTGTGTTGGTTGATTTTATGAGATAAGACATCATTGCAATTGTCCGTGTGAAAAACATACTTACTACCCACAATCATGAGAAAGGAGAATTTGCATCATCTCAAAGTGGAGGAAATGGCTTGGATTTTAAAATCAACAATGCCTCACTCAACACCCAAGTGGAAAATTTCTCACTTCACTACATATTGTAGAAGTATAGTTGTTTGCATCACTACAAGGATTGACAAGAGTCTAATCTTTTGAGAAAAGTTTAAAGATAAAAGCCAAAGTAGCGAAATGGTTTGAAATGAGATTGATTGACTTTTAGTCTTCTCACAAAAAAAATTCAAGGTATTATTAAATTGATTGAAATTTATTTATGAAAATGTTTCGAAGATGCATGGACCTAAGTCCAAGTTTATTATGAAAATGTTTCAAGTTTCAAAACAAGAAGAGTTTTTTTTTTAAAGGAGGGAGAAGATTTTTGAAATTAAAGAAGATGGGAGGAGAAGAAGAGGCTATCCTAAAGCATAAGGTAAAACCTAGGGATAAGAACCATCTAACCAACAAGAAGCCAATACTTGAAATTATGAGTCAATATAGAATTCCCATTCTTCGGATTGAAACCAAGCAAGCAAAGATACTAGACCTCTTGAAAGAACCAAACTTCGAGTGTTTTAAGTCTTCGCAAAAATTGGGCAGAGTAATGGCTGTATACGGGTGAATTCCAGATTACAAACAAAGATCGTAATCTCAATAACCCGCACACAAAACAAACAAACAACCCAATGTCTTGAGGTAAACCTCAAGAACTCTAGACAAAATATCAAATAAAGTCACAAAGTCTCTAAGATAGGCCAAGGTCTCTAATCCTAAGTCCAAGAAGTCCATCACTCCATAATGCAAAGGATAGTAACCATGTAGTCCAAGTGTCATTAATGATTTTTATGGTTCATTTTGATTATTAGGTGTCTTTAAAAAGAAAGAAAAGCTCAAGTGAGCAAAATAAAAATGACATAAAAGTAAATGCTCAAGTGAGCAAAGATGAAAATAGCATGAAATGTAAAAT
Source organism: Vicia faba (assembly GCA_948472305.1). Lineage (NCBI taxonomy): Eukaryota > Viridiplantae > Streptophyta > Magnoliopsida > Fabales > Fabaceae > Vicia > Vicia faba. The sequence goes on along the minus strand of OX451739.1, from coordinate 148,211,701 downwards.
GCTAAAAGTAAATGGTACATAAAGCATGAAAATAAAAGCGTAAAGTAAAGTTAATTGTTAGTAATTAGTGGTTAGTTGGATGACCATCTTGAAACTTGCATTTGGAACCCATTAGAGGATTGGTAGAACCAAAGCCTCCACACAACAAGTTGCATTTGATTTTTGTCAGGTATATCATCCATTTTGGAATTCTCACAAGGCAACATGTAATGATCAACGATGTTTAAGTGATCTGCATTGACCAAAGGTGTTGTAGATCCATTAGAGGATTGGTAGAACCAAAGCCTCCACACAATGAATCTCAAGGTTATTGGACCAAAGAGATCAAATTAACATACTTGGGCTTGCAATCATAAGTTTGGTCCATGAATGATCATTTATTCGAGTCGGGACAAAGTTTAGCGCTATGTTAAGCAATCGTAAGTGGACTTATGTAGAAGTCACACCTATTTTGAGGCTGGTCAATAGCAATCTATGTACTTCATGTTTGGATAAATGATATAGAGATCAACATCCCTTAACATGTAGCACAATTAAAAAAGAAATGGATAAGATGAAGAGGGAGGGGAATGATAAGCTAATTTGGATCACCATTTCAAAATTCTTTCATCTTTAAATTCAACCACTCCTCTGGATGGATTAAAGCACTAAACATATCATTAATCCAAAGCACCAAAAATGAATTAAATAATTCACTCTTAGGTAGATTTGAATTGATGAACATTTATCCAACTTCATCTACATCACAAAGTCCATTGAGTTTAAAGACAAATTGGACATTAAAAATTGCAATCCAAACCAACAATCAAAAGGAGTGAGTAGAAAAAGCACTTTGGATCAAAGCTTCCCCAAAACAAGGCAAAAAATGCATTCTGTCCTGGTGTAAATCGATTTACACTACTATGTAAATCGATTTACACAGTACAGTTTTCAAAAATTCGCGTGAAATTGCTTCTGTGCAATCGATTTACACTTAGTGCAAATCGATTGCACACAGTAACAATAGCAAAAACAACATTTTAAAAAGGTAATTTCTTGTTCAAACTTTCCATCAAACACCTTATGATCATGGATCCACTTGAGCACGAAAATTCCATCAAATTATGAGAAAATAACACCATTGAAATCACAAAATAATGCTCAAAGAATCAATCCCAAAGATCACCAAGAGATCACATTGTGAAAGATGAATTATCCAACTTACCAAAGGTAGATCTAGAGAATTATCGAAACAACTTCATGAATTTTCTTCAATTCAACCACAAGAATCAATTGACCAAGCTTGGATGTAGAGAATTGATGGAGAAAAAGTGTTTGGATGAAGGTTTAGCTCAAAGATTAGTAAGCTTCAATGCAAAGCTTACTAACTTTCTGAAAATGGAGCTTTGAGTGAATTTGGTAGATGGAGAGAATTGAGAGATTTTTTAGCAAGGTGGATTTGGATATCAAAAGGTTGAAATTTGAATGAAATGAGAGCTCTATTTATAGAGTTTTAGGATTGGGATTAGTGGTAATTTGGTAATTGATTCTTGGAGCCAAAATTTGAATTAATGATAACTCTTTCAAAAATTAGAGCCAAAATTTGAATTAATGATAATTCTTTCAAATATTAGAGCCAAAATTTGAATTAATGATAATTATTTTTTAAAAATGAAAGATTGGCACTAAAATTTGAATTAATGATACATCTTTCAAAAGTGAAGGAAAATTGGAGCCAAAATTTGACAAGTTTAAAATGTTGATTTTTTTTTAATTTTCACGCTGTGCAATCAATTGCACTATAGTGCAAATCGATTTGCACAATGTATTTTTTTTCAAAAATGGCGCAAAATGCACTATGTGCAATCGATTGCACTCTAAGAGCAATCGATTGCATCAGTGAAAAAAATGAAAATTTTTAATTCTTTTTCATTGCAAATAGAGATTTTAGGAAAATAATACAAGAAATCCTTATTTGTCAGATACTTCGACTTGGTACCTACAAAACAAAAATATACAAAGACAAACACAAATATTTTTTGTATTTTGATTAGAAGTTAGTCAACAACACATATACAAAATACACAACCAAGGTGCTTGGAGATTCCTCAAGAGCAAACTTAAAGATAGGAAAAAAGAGGAAGAACCAACCCTAATGTGATCTTGTTATGATCGAGTTGATATGATATGATAGAGGAATCTTAGGGGAAAAATTGGGGTACAACAGCTGCCCTTATTTAAGTGTCTTCTATCCGGAGATACGAAGGTTACAAATCTTCGTGTCGACGCGATTGAAGATACTTAAATATAAAACAAGCCTTATTTTTGTCTCTAAGATGCCATGTAATGCTTATGATTATGGATGCATATGAACAGAACAAAAGAGACGCAAAGTAACACTGGGGATGCCACAAAAATGAAGAAACAAAGGAGTAACCCTACCAGGAAAATAAATCACTGGGAGACCAAAAGAATAGAACCAGAGAGGAGTATAACAAGCATCGACGTTCACTGCCGATGTCTACCAACGATCACTAAAGGTAGAGAGAAGAAGATATACCGACTTACAGATGACGGTAAACTACCAACTCAATAGTTGAAGGTAGAAGAGAAAATATATCATTCCATCGCTGTTCACTGACGAGGAATTATCATCGTTCACTGATGATAGCAAAAATATAAGAAACACCGACATTCACTGCCGATGCACTACCAACGTTCACTGAAGGTAGATTTTGAAAATTTCATACCATCGCCGTTCACTGACGAGGAACCACCATCGTTCACTAATGATAGCAAAAAGATAAGAAACACCGACGTTCACTGCCGATGCACTACCAACGTTCACTGAAGGTAGATTTTGAAAATATCATACCATCGCCGTTCACTGACGAGGAACAACCACCATTCACTAATGGTAGCAAAAAGATAAGAAACACCGACGTTCACTGCCGATGCACTACCAACGTTCACTGAAGGTAGATTTGGAAAATATCATACCATCGCCTTTCACTAACAAGGAACCACCACCGTTCACTGATGATAGAAAAAAGATAAGAAACACCGACGTTCACTGTCGATGCACTACCAACGTTCACTGAAGGTAGATTTTGAAAATATCATACCATCGCTGTTCACTGACGAGGAACCACCACCGTTCACTGATGATAGCAAAAAGATAAGAAACACCGACGTTCACTGCCGATGCACTACCAACGTTCAGTGAAGGTAGATTGTGAAAATATCATACCATCGCCGTTCACTGATGAGGAACCACCACCGTTCACTGATGATATCAAAAAGATAAGAAACACCGACGTTCACTGCCGATGCACTACCAATGTTCACTGAAGGTAGGTTTTGAAAATATCATACCATCACCGTTCACTGACGAGGAACCACCACCGTTCACTGATGATAGCAAAAAGATAAGAAACACCAATGTTCACTGCCGATGCACTACCAACGTTCACTGAAGGTAGATTTTTGAAAATATCATACCATCGCCGTTCACTGACGAGGAACCACCACCATTCACTGATGATAGCAAAAAGATAAGAAACACCGATGTTCACTGTCGATGCACTACCAACGTTCACTGAAGGTAGATTTTGAAAATATCATACCATCACTGTTCACTGACGAGGAACCACCACCGTTCACTGATGATAGCAAAATAATAAGAAACACCGACATTCACTGCCGATGCACTACCAACGTTCACTGAAGGTAGATTTTGAAAATATCATACCATCGCCGTTCACTGACGAGGAACCACCACCGTTCACTGATGATAGCAAAAAGATAAGAAACACCGACGATCACTGTCGATGCACTACCAACGTTCACTGAAGGTATATTTTTGAAAATATCATACCATCGCCGTTCACTGACGAGGAACCACCACCGTTCACTGATGATAGCAAAAAGATAAGAAACACCAACGTTCACTACCGATGCATTACCAACATTCACTGAAGGTAGATTTTTGAAAATATCATACCATCGTCGTTCACTGACGAGGAACCACCATCGTTCACTGATGATAGCAAAAAGATAAGAAACTCCAACGTTCACTGCCAATTTACTACCAACGTTCACTGAAGGTAGATTTTGAAAATATCATACCATCGTCATTCACTGATGAGGAACCACCACCGTTCACTGATGATAGCAAAAATATAAGAAACACCGACGTTCACTGCCGATGCACTACCAACGTTCACTGAAGGTAGATTTTGAAAATATCATACCATCGCCATTCTCTGACGAGGAACCACCACCGTTCACTGATGATAGCAAAAAGATAAGAAACATCGACGTTCACTTCCGATGCACTACCAACGTTCACTGAAGGTAGATTTTGAAAATATCATATGTTCCCCAAACTTCTGGTGTTTCACCTAGAACGGGTCTCAACTTCTTCCTTAACCAAAGAAATCCGCCTGGAAGGTGTAATATGTAAGTTGTCTCAAATAAAGAGACTTCCACTTGCAAATATTTCACAACGAGCAATTTCTGTGAATTTGAAAGTCTTGCCATCCACTGGCGTAAACTGACGACAGACTGCAAGCTAACCACTCATAGAGGAAATGGCAAAAAAAAGTTACGTCGACTTGTACAGCGAAGCACGAGTTGCTCAAACAAAGATACTTGTTGCTTGTTATCATGGAGGATTGCCAAAAGAAACGACTTTCTGGGGATAGAAATGTGGCTTCCCGGGGGAAGAGATATGACTTCCTGGGGAAATGAAATATGACTTCCCGGGGAAAGAGATATGACTTCCTGGGGAAATTCCACATTATTCCTGCTGAAGAGACAAAGTCTTCCCGTGCAAAATAAATGCACAAATCAAAGCTCAAAGTCCTCATAAATCCAGAGTAAATAATATTGTCATGCAACCACGAATCCAATTAGAAACACACTGGAGGAAGACGGCCAAACAAGATACATCCTTTGAGAAATAAACTCAAGAGGGAAAACCGAATCCACCTAAGCAAGGAGCGCTGCAGGAAGGTTAGAACACAATGTCAATAAAAAATGATTTGTAACAATGCATGATACATGTATAAATGTATGAGTGATATCGTGCATATGTTGGTAAAAGGATACATAATCGAACAAAACTGCCTCAGGTACTAACACCATTGGTCTAAACTTCAACCAGAAAGATCAATCCAAGAAAGGTAAAAGCAACCGCGGAAACCAAACTTATTTCCGGTTCTAACTTCACTGAGGAGAAATATAATCCAGATGTAGCTAAATCAAACAGATACCGGGATAGAACATCTTTCTTCCGTTTTCATCGGAGAAACCAGTTTTCCAAAAACAACGTGCCTACTGAAGATTGCAAAACTAGTCTCAAAAAAAGCAGACTGACGCCGAGACAACCAGACCTCATTGGGGAATTCAAACCCACTTCCCTGGAGAAAAAACTGCGGATTGAAAACTTTTCATCATAAATACTCATTCCAATAAGAGATTCCCTGGGATAACCTTCCCGGGGAATATCACATAGACTTCAATGGGGAAACAAAAGTTTTTCACAGTTTGCACTTCTTCTGGATATTGCAAAACTGATCTTGAATAAGGCAGACGGAAACCAAATTGTCAAAACATTCACTGGGGAATTCAGGCCCATTTTGAAGGAAGAAAAACATATGGACTTCACTAAGGGAGACAATGCTTCATCATCGAGACATCTACTGGGGAATTCATGCTGACTTCATTGGGGAGGTCGACACCACATCATCGAGGGGAAACCAAGATACGTTCTTCACTGGGGAAAAAGGACTTCTATCAAATAAACAAGGCCTTCACTGGAAAATACTGGATTGAGTCTTCATATCAACCAAACCTATTCCAACAAAAGATGCCCTGGTGTAGTCTTCCTGGGAAATCAAGAAGTCAACACTAATGCCAATACTGCAAAAAGGGCGATATCTTAGCACACCAAGGGAATAAAACCTTTCATCATATGAGGGAAAACTTCACTGGGGAACCTGGGACAGAGGCTTCTGACCATGCAAACCCAAAATCAAAAGCGAACCAAGACTTGGTCGGGGATCATGGGATCACAAACCTAATACTATACCTTGCGCCAACTGGTATCGTCTTTAATTATCTGAGAAACACACAAAGATTGCGCACATACCAGCAAAATGACCTGAGAGAACCTTCCTGGGGAACCAAGAAGTTAACACTACAGTAAGAATTCAAAATCATGGGGATTTTAAATCAAACCTAGCAGTTGGCGGGAGAAAACCCAAAAAGTTGACAATTGTCTCAACACTTCTTAAAAAATATACTACCCTTGTCTAGCTACTTGGGAAGCACATTACAACAAAAATGTCATAACAGGAGAAAGCACTGCTCTACAAGAGATTCCATATCAATAAAAAGGGAGAAAGAACTCCATCAAATAAGCAAAGGCTTCATTTCTCTTTTTAATCTTTGTTTCATCACCACTTGGCTGGGTAAAGAATCACACTCAGCTGGAGAAGTCTGCAACAAGACTGGAAAAAATGGGATTATGAACCCAACACCATAACACAACTTGAGGAAGGTTCTCAGCTTGGGGTAGACATAGTAAATATCTTGACGAAATCTGGATATGCCCTTGGAAACCAATCTGGTGTCTCAAGCTTACCATGCTGATCAAAGTAACTTTCGTAACTTGCCCTTGGCTGCATGCTTTTAAGATAACCTTTATGATCAAATGACTTCTAGAGATTTGTTGAATCTTGACATAACTTCCCTAGATTGGCTGAATGTTACATCCTCTTTGCTCCACAACTCTTCTCGGCAACATGCCTTTTGCTGATACTCAAATGTAAACTTTCATGATATCAAGCAGTTGTTTTACAAGCAGAAAATGTTTATTCTAAGAATGAAAAATCTAATCCAACAATTATGTAAGTCTTTAAGATTTTATTTGAAAAGATGTCACAAAACCCTGTGAACGAATCACTATCCAGGATGCGACATGGATTTTTTTGTGTGAAAGATAACAAAAGCATATGATACCAATCACAATAATTTCTCAAAATTAATGGGAGTCAGGAAACACTATTTCATTGGAGTATGCTTTCGAAATAAACCCTGTTTCAATTAGGACTTTTGAGGGTTGTAACGTGGCCTGGTTCACGGTTTTAGAAAAAAGATTTAAGGCTCAAAAATATTTGGTGCCCACCCACTTCATGATGTTCTTCAGTCTAAGTTCAGTTAACTTGTCACGAACATTCATCTCTCAAAAGAAGTTTCGAGATGGTTGAGGAATCGAACAAGGTTTTCTTTGGACATGCAAGTCACTCATTACTGCTTCTTTTGGGTTTCTTGTCACGCGACTCTATTCTTTGCTGAGGATTTCACATTGTAATCCTTTATCGTATTTCAGGCTTTCCATTTCTTTCTTGCCTTCTGGACAAATTCCTTTTGACTTTGAATCTGAAGTGCAGCGAGATGCCCTGACTTTTGCCTAGGCGACTTGTCTTTTCAAGTTCCGACTTACCGGGGCTTTTTGTCTCTTTCTTTTTCATCATAATTTTTTTATTCATGTCATCGTTTTCTTTTTCTTTTTTTGAACATGTCGCGTGACTTTGAGTCATTTGTGACTTGTCGGAAGAATTGTGACTGCCCTATTTCTGAGTAGATGAAAGATAATCGTTGTTGTATCGTCATCTGTTGATCTCCTGGTATGTGAGAGATACCCATTGGGATAACATCTTATTTTGATGCACACTACTGATACGCGGAGATTAAACATTGCGGTTTTGAATTCCCTCAACCTCTTGAAGGATAACCATTATTGTATCCTTAGATGCACACTCTTGATGAGATTTGAATACTCAATCAGATTAACTGAACACTACCCTGCCCCGGGTTTTAAAAAATGAGGGTTTTTTCTGAATATAAAAAGAAACTCCTACTTCAAGGCTCAAAGGGGTTAACGAGGGTTTCACTCCCTTATATCTCCGATGTTTGAGGATTTAAAACAATGCCTGTACATCATCAATAGGGTTTTATCCAAAAGCATACAACCAGAAAATTTGTGTTGTAATATCATCATCCTCCTCCCAATCTCTGCATAGGCAAGAGAATGGGTAACAAGTTGGTATCATAAAGCAATTTAAAATTGAAAACAAATACGAGTGAAACGAATGAATTTCTTCAAGATAAACATGCTCATTATATTAAGATTAAACATTCAAATGCAAACAAGTTCTTACCTGAAAACAGTGCAATGATAAACAAGAAAAATTACAAATGAGAAAGCAGTAAAAATGATAATAAACTGAGAAGGCTAATCATCCTTAAAATCCAAGGCACTCTTCAATCAAGTTTATTCTTCGGCAAAGATTTGACTTGAACCTCAAGAAAAATATCCTTAAATGACAAGATACCACTTTGGACCAACCTCTGAACTTCAACCTTCAAAGCAAAGCAATCTTCCAAACCGTGCCCAGGAGCATCCTGATGAAAGGCACAAGAAGCGTCAGCCTTATATCCTCTTGGCAGTTTTTCAGGAACAATTGGTTGAGCTTGAGTTTGAACCAGATTCTTCTTCAACAAAGAAGGATACAACTCTGTGCATGTCATTGGAATTGGATCAAAGCTCATTTTCCTCTGATGACATTGCCCTTGATTTCCTTGTTGAGGTGCCCTCTGATATGCAACAGAAGTTGGAGTCTTGTTGACAAATGGAGTCACAGAAGCAACTTGTTGATTCCTATTATGAGATCTCCCTTGCCTACCATGAAGTATAGCGTATGAGTCTTTCTCTTTCTTTTTGGAAGAACTATCACCATTCTTCTTAGCACCATTTGACGAGTCCCCGTCTTTAGATAAACGACCTTCACAGACAGCTTCCTCTAAACGGACACCCATGCCTACCATCTCTGTAAAGTCACTCGGGGCATTTGCTAGAATTCTTTTGTAGTAGAAAGCTCCCAGCGTCTTTAGAAAAATTGTAGTCATTTCCTTCTCTTCCATGGGAAGAATCACTTGTGCAGCCACTTCGCGCCATCTCTGCGCATATTCTTTGAACGATTCTCCGTCTTTCTGAACCATGTCCCTAAGCTGGTTATGGTCAGGCGCCATGTCCACATTGTACTTGTATTGTTTAATGAATGCTTCTCCCAAATCATTAAAAGTATGGATGCTGACGCTGTCTAAACTCGTGTACCATTTCAACGCAACACTGGTCAGACTATCCTGGAAAAAAGTGAATCAACAGACGCTGATCATCAGTATGGGTAGACATCCTTCTCACATACATCACCAAATGAGCACGAGGGCAAGTGTTGCCCTTGTACTTCTTAAATTCGGGGACCTTGAACTTAGCAGGCACTTTAACATTCAGGACCAAACACAGTTCATTCACATTCTGCACGAATAACTCTTTTCCCCTAAGAGCCTTCATCTCTCTTTGCATTCTATCAAACTGCTCTTGGAAATCATCCATTCTGTCATAAAGACCCAAGTCTTCACTCGGCGAAGGGAAAGGACGACACACATCTTCATTAACAAACGGAACCAAATTCACCGAAGGAGGTGCAGCAGGAACAGTATGCACCACAGGAGGTGCAGGAGTAACAACATTTTGAACCACTGGAGCATTTTGAGGACCAAGATTGAAACCTTCAAGTTCAAAATTCTCTGGAATTCCCCACGGATAACCCTGAGGCATACGGTTTTGAACAACAGCCGGAGTAGCGGATACAGGAACAGTCGGAAATTCAGCATTTGCCCTTGTTGGTTGAGGTTGAACACTTGGTGGCTGATTCTGAGCAGCCACCAGAGTTTCCATCAGAGTAGTCAAGTCGGCCATGCCAGCCTTCAAAGCGAAAACTTCTTCGCGTAGCTCGCGATTCTCCTATTCTAAGTTGTCCATCTTCTTTTTGAAATTAGCCAGAGTGTTGTAGTGATGATTCAGCTTGCTGAGTGAAGCAAAGAAGTTTGGTAAGACACCTGGATATGCATAACAAATGCAAGAAATATATGCAATATGATGCATGATATGAAATTCACATGATTAGTTTTACTTTATTATTTAATATTTCAAGGGATTTAACGTTTATAGACATATTGCAAACATCCAAGTAATAAGGCTTTTGTTTCTCTTTCTAGAATCCATGGTTTAAAAGTACCTGAGATATTCACAAATAGTCAACCTTTAAATCCCTTAAAATACTGTTTTCTTCAAAAGATGCTTATGAGTGCATGGATGCATGATGCAACAATCACACACAAGATCACACATATAGGGTTCATAGGTTCAACGTCACGAGCATGAAGTCGAAGGTACTACCCATAAGGTATAGACTAATGGTTATCACCTGCCGAACAAGGTTCTAGAGGTTCTCAGAGTCTACATCCTTCCTTTGGATATTACCAACTTCCCGATTAACTCGGTAATTAGTAATATTCTCAAGAAAAACTCGTCCGAGCATAGTATCACGTGACAACTACTTCCAGATTACTCCGTTATAGCTTCCGCACTACACCTAAAAGGCCAAGACGGGTTAAATAATCTACAGTCCTCAGCTTCAGCAGGCTCCCAGGTCGAAAGCAGTACATCTTCCCGATTACTCGGTAAACGACACTACAATCAAAGGGGCCTCCACTGAGTGGGGGATCTTATGCCTCCTTTTTTGGGATTACTCCCTCAAAGTTAACATGACTATACCTCCCATCCTATCTTAAAGTTTGCCCAAGTCCGGGTATAGGACTTATGAGTAATCACCAAGCACCCTGTAAACCAAGAAAATCCAGACAAACATATATACAAAATATAACACATAAACAACAATAGCACATATACAGATATAAACAAAGATAGGTTTAACCCACTTAGGGATGGACCAGCAAGAGGTCAATATTTCCCCAGTGAAGTCACCATTTTTTCTGTAGCGGTAGAAATGTGCAAGACTAAACCATTGGATTGACTAGACTTTATAAAAATCAAAATAGAAATCACCACCGCGCTTTATTATTTCCAAAGGAATGGGAAAAGAGCGAATAACCCAAAAAGAGGGGGAAAGATTCAAGGTAAGGGGGTTGGTTATGCAAAGGGAAGGTACTAGCACCCTGAACATCCACGGTACTCCGCAGGAACCTCTTTGAAAAATTTGTATATTTTGGCTATAAAAATGTGTTGTATATAAAATGGATGGTGGAGGTGAGAAAAGAAATATTTTTATGATTTTTTCACCTGCCGCGGTTGCGAACCTTTAGTGCCTATGTACCACCTTTCGTGCAATGGGGGATCAGGGTACACGTAGTTCCTCTTTTAAAAAATTGAAACACAAGTGTGTTGGTTGATTTTATGAGATAAGACATCATCGCAATTGTCCATGTGAAAAACATACTTACTACCCACAATCATGAAAAAGGAGAATTTACATCATCTCAAAGTGGAGGATATGGCTTGGATTTTAAAATCAACAATGCCTCGCTGAACACCCAAGTGTAAAATATCTCACTTCACTACATATTGTAGAAGTATAGTTGTTTGCATCACTACAAGGATTGTCAAGAGTCTAATCTTTTGAGAAAAGTTTAAAGATAAAATCCAAAGTAGCAAAATGGTTTGAAATGAGATTGATTGACTTTTAGTCTTCTCACAAAAAAAAAGTCAAGGTATTATTAAATTGATTGAAATTTATTTATGAAAATGTTTCGAAGATGCATGGACCTAAGTCCAAGTTTATTATGAAAATGTTTCAAGTTTCAAAACAAGAAGAGTTTTTTTTTTAAAGGAGGGAGAAGATTTTTGAAATTAAAGAAGATGGGAGGAGAAGAAGAGGCTATCCTAAAGCATAAGGTAAAAGCTAGGGATAAGAACCATCTAACCAACAAGAAGCCAATACTTGACATTATGAGTCAATATAGAATTCCCATTCTTCGGATCGAAACCAAGCAAGCAAAGATACTAGACCTCTTGAAAGAACCAAACTTCGAGTGTTTTAAGTCTTCGCAAAAATTGGGCAGAGTAACGGCTGTATACGGGTGAATTCCAGATTACAAACAAAGATCGTAATCTCAATAACCTGCACACAAAACAAATAAACAACCCAATGTCTTGAGGTAAACCTCAAGAACTCCAGACAAAATATCAAATAAAGTCACAAAGTCTCCAAGATAGGCCAAGGTCTCTAATCCTAAGTCCAAGAAGTCCATCACTCCATAATGCAAAGGATAGTAACCATGTAGTCCAAGTATCATTAATGATTTCTATGGTTCATGTTGATTATTAGGTGTCTTTAAAAAGAAAGAAAAGCTCAAGTGAGCAAAATAAAAATGACATAAAAGTAAATGCTCAAGTGAGCAAAGATGAAAATAGCATGAAATGTAAAATGCTAAAAGTAAATGGTACATAAAGCATGAAAATAAAAGCGTAAAGTAAAGTTAATTGTTAGTAATTAGTGGTTAGTTGGATGACCATCTTGAAACTTGCATTTGGAACTCATTAGAGGATTGGTAGAACCAAAGCCTCCACACAACAAGTTGCATTTTCTTTTTGTCAAGTATATCATCCATTTTGGAATTCTCACAAGGCAACATGTAATGATCAACGATGTTAAAGTGATCCGCGTTGACCAAAGGTGTTGTAGATCTATTAGAGGATTGGTAGAACCAAAGTCTCCACACAATGAATCTCAAGGTTATTAGATCAAAGAGATCAAACTAACATACTTGGGCTTGAAATCATAAGTTTGGGCCACGAATGATCATTTATTCGAGTCGGGACAAAATTTAGCGCTATGTTAAGCAATCGTAAGTGGACTTATGTAGAAGTCACACCTATTTTGAGGCCGGTCAATAACAATCTATGTACTTCATGTTTGGATAAATGATATAGAGATCACCATCCCTTAACATGTAGCCCAATTAAAAAAGAAATGGATAAGATGAAGAGGGAGGGGAATGATAAGCTAATTTGGATCACCATTTCAAAATTCTTTCATCTTTAAATTCAACCACTCCTCTAGATGGATTAAAGCACTAAACATATCATTAATCCAAAGCACCAAAAATGAATTAAATAATTCACTCTTAGGTAGATTTGAATTGATGAACATTTATCCAACTTCATCTACATCACAAAGTCCATTGAGTTTAAAGACAAATTGGATATTAAAAATTGCAATCCAAACCAACAATCAAAAGGAGTGAGTAGAAAAAGCATTTTGGATCAAAGCTTCCCCAAAACAAGGAAAAAAATGCATTATGTCCTGGTGTAAATCGATTTACACTACTATGTAAATCGATTTACACAGTACAATTTTCAAAAATTCGCGTGAAATTGCTTCTGTGCAATCGATTTACACTTAGTGCAAATCGATTGCACACAGTAACAATAACAAAAAGAACATTTTAAAAAGGCAATTTCTTGTTCAAACTTTCCATCAAACACCTTATGATCATGGATCCACTTGAGCATGAAAATTCCATCAAATTATGAGAAAATAACACCATTGAAATCACAAAATAATGCTCAAAGAATCAATCCCAAAGATCACCAAGAGATCACATTGTGAAAGATGAATTATCCAACTTACCAAAGGTAGATCTAGAGAATTATCAAAACAACTTCAAGAATTTGCTTCAATTCAACCACAAGAATCAATTGACCAAGCTTGGATGTAGAGAATTGATGGAGAAAAAGTGTTTGGATGAAGGTTTAGCTCAAAGATTAGTAAGCTTCAATGCAAAGCTTACTAACTTTTTGAAAATGGAGCTTTGAGTGAATTTGGTAGATGGAGAGAATTGAGAGATTTTTTAGCAAGGTGGATTTGGCTATCAAAAGCTTGAAATTCGAATGAAATGAGAGCTCTATTTATAGAGTTTTAGGATTGGGATTAATGGTAATTTGGTAATTGATTCTTGGAGCCAAAATTTGAATTAATGATAATTATTTTTTAAAAATGAAAGATTGGCACTAAAATTTGAATTAATGATACATCTTTCAAAAGTGAAGGAAAATTGGAGCCAAAATTTGACAAGTTTAAAATGCAGATTTTTTTTTTAATTTTCACGCTGTGCAATCGATTGCACTATAGTGCAAATCGATTTGCACAGTGTATTTTTTTTTTCAAAAATGGCACAAAATGCACTATGTGCAAACGATTGCACTCTAAGAGCAATCGATTGCATCAGTGAAAAAAATGAAAAATTTTAATTCTTTTTCTTTGCAAATAGAGATTTTAGGAAAATAATACCAGAAATCCTTATTTGTCAGATGCTTCGACTTGGTACCTACAAAACAAAAATATACAAAGACAAAGACAAACATTTTTTGTATTTTGATTAGAAGTTAGTCAACAACACATATACAAAATACACAATCAAGGTGCTTGGAGATTCCTCAAGAGCAAACTTAAAGATAGGAAAAAAGAGGAAGAACCAACCCTAATGTGATCTTTTTATGATCGAGTTGATATGATATGATAGAGGAATCTTAGGGGGAAAAATTGGGGTACAACACATTGTTAGGTGGGATGTTTTGTCAGCCGGTTTATGGATGTTTCGCCATCTTTGCCATGACACCTTGTTATCTTTTAGCTGATGTTTTTCCATCGCACATGTTGGTTATCCTACTTTGACTCTCAATGTCATTGTTATGTGTGATGTTTTATCATTTGGTGTTTCGCTATCTTTGACATGTTACTTTGTTATTATTTAGCCGATGTTTTACCATCTCATTTGTTTTTTGTTTTATTTGATGTTTTGCCATCTTGACTGTTTTTGTTGTCTTAACTAAAAAACACAAACCAACCAAAATATATGAGCCGAACTACGGCTGCTCTGATTCCCTAAAAGGGATACGTAGGCATTGGTGTAGGGCCTAATCGAGCATAATTTTTATTTTCCCTACATTGTTTTCTTTTTTTTTCTTTTGCATGCATTCCCTTTTTAGCTTTAAGCCATAGACATAGATTTTGACCACACCTATTAGATTAGACAATAAGAGTGTATACCGTAAAGTACTACGGGCGTGTGGGGTGCTAATAACTTCCCCTCGCGTAACAGACTCCCTTACCCGATCTCTCGGTTGAAAGACCGTGATTTCTCCCTCTTCATGTTTTCTCGATGTTTACCTTTCCCTCTTGGCGGGATAAAATACGTTCGGTGGAGACTTCATTGATATTTTATTAGAAGATGACGGTTCGGCCAGGTTGTTTCGGCTGGCGACTTCACTGGGGAAAGATTGACCTCTTGCTGGTCCATCCCGGAGTCGATCCTAGCTCTTGTTTGTTTTCTTTTTGGGTGTTTATTTTACCGCTTTGCATATTTATCTGTTTGCATTGCATCCTATGTACGCTTTACTTTTTTCATACTAGATTTGGCTGGACTGTTTGGATTCTGGATTTCTTGGTGGGTGGGTTGTTCCATGAGGTAAAAGGCCTCATACCCAGGATATGAGTGAATACCATAGGAACTAGAAATAGAGTGGCCATGGCATCTATGAGGCGGATGCTTTGTATACCTGACCATGAGACCCATAACTTCAAAGGTAGTTCAGATAGGTGTTATCGTATGATGATACCGACAGTCGAGCTCTTGTACTCTGATTTGGCTTTTAACCTTACCTTGACCTAGACTACACCCGTGATAGGGGCGGGTGTTGTACCCCAAAATTTTCACTCCCATATTTCTCAAAATATTTCAAGAAAAAATCTCCAAGTGGCTCAAGGTTGCTCAATAGTTGGTCAGACAAGCTATCTCCTAAGGCAGCCTACCCCAAATTAGGGTTTTATGTTGCATCAAGATCTTTGAGTCCAAATGACCTCAAGTGCTCCCCAATGTCCTAATATGTTCTCAAGATCATCCATGTCAAATTTCAAGCCTTGCAGAGGAAGTTTGCTCAGTCAATTGCCCAAACGTCCAAAAATCGATTGTGCTAGGGCAAAAGTCAACTGTGAGCCAAATACAGTCAAACTTCAAGATTTTTGTCAACATTCTCATTTTAAAGGGTATTTCATCATTTGATCAAGGGTTGATCATGATTCATCAAGGATTGTTCACAATTCATCAAGATTCAAAAGTTGCTAAATTAGGGTTTTGTAGGAAAAGTCAACTCAACTTTGACCAAGCATAACTTTCTCATACTTTATGAGAAATGACCAATCCAAATCTCACTTTGAAGAGGATGCAATTACCTACAATACATATTCATATCCCAAGTCTAAAAAATGCACTCACAAGAAGTTATGAATTTGGACATTATAGGTCATTTTTGAAAGTCAACAAAAACACCTTTTTTGTCAAAGCTTATAACATGAGCATGGAATATAAAACTGCAATGAGACTAAAAGGGTTGGTTATAGTACATCTCAAGCTTTCTAAAAAGTCCCAGAAAACCTCCAAAAGTTCAAAATTGAAGAAGTTATGCATTGTTGAAGTTTGACCTTTTTGCAAAATTGCCAAAAGTCAACTATCCCCAAAACTTCAAATTTTGCCAAATGGGCCCATTCTTTTTCACTTGATTTGAGTTTGCATTATTGCCCACGTGCTCTATCTTTTGTCATGTGTCCATATCACATTTTTATTATTTAATTTGATTTTTATTTGAATTAATTCATTTAAATCAAAATAAATCAAATAAAAATCCAAAGGAATTGATAACAAAGATTTTGTGGTGATTTCAGGTTCCATTATGCAGCTGGCCATCATCAAATTTGTATCAAGTTAATCATGTGCAAAAAAGATTGAAATTAAGCCAATTTGGAAATTTTGTAAAGGCAAATCAAATCAAATATCAAAGCCTTAGTGGAGAGAGATTTGGACAAAGTTTGTGACCCTAATCCAATGCACAATACATAAGCAAGAAGGAGGCACGAAAATAAGGGTTGGAAATCACTTGTAGAAGCAGAACAAAAACTTGTAAAATCACAAAAAAGTGGGAGATCAAAATCAAGGTTAGAGACGTTTTCAGGGCTCGAGACTTGTCCCAATCGATTGTTGGCCATCTCCACAAACTAACCCAATCCAAATCACGCGTTATCAAGCATCCTAAAGCACTGTAAGTCTCACGCGAGTTACCCCTGTTCTTGAATTCGATTTGTGTTATTCTGGCATCCATTGAGTAAAATAAGTGCATATTTGTGATCACAATAACATTTGCAAGCTTTTGGTATTGACGAATTTCATTTATCTAATTTGTAGCAAGAATCACCATAGTTAGGGTTTACTTGGAGTTTTTGGGGTTTTTTATTTCAGGTAAAATTGGTCCACGTGAAGGACATGGTTGTGATCAGCAGGTTATGACGAGTTCAACCATGTTCTTGGAATGTGTTTACATGGCCTGAGGACGATTTTAGGAGGAAGCTATGTTTTTAGCTGTAGATAAAAATCCGCAGGTAACATTTGTAGGAATTATAGGACAGGGATGAACTCGTGTCACCCACCCATTGGCCAGTTCAAATATTACGCGCTTTTTTTTGTTTTTTCTGGCATTTGATTTTTTTTTATATAATATATTATTTGCATTATTATTAACAAAACAACAACGTGCTTCAGTGGTTGCCACATAGGCCATAAAGGACCCAAAGGTTGGAGGTCAGGGGTTCGATCCCTGCCTCCAGCAATTTGTATTTTCTTCTTATTTTTCAAGTAATCACGTGCACCCTCAGGTTTGATCCATACCATACTCCCTCACCAATCCAAGCGCCAGATGGCCAAAGGGCCAGATCTGGTGGTCAAATATTGAAGGTCCACCAAAGAATCAGTCAACGCGCCTACACAGGATCCCCAAAAGTCCACATGGGTCAGCTTCAAATGGGGCAAGAAAGTTGCTACCTACACCCTCCAATCAGGCCCAACTCTTCTACTTTTTTTTTATTTTGTTTATTTAATTTCATGGTTTTATTTTATTTAACTAATTTTCTAACCAATAACAAAATTCCTTTTTATCAAATAAAATCACAAAAATACTTTTTTATTCAATCAAATTTTAAAACTTTTATTTTTATTAATAAACTTATTAATTAATTAGGATATTAATTAGGAAAGTTTAATTCATTTTGTAAATATTTAAAATTAATTAGAAATCATTAGGTTTTAATTCATTTAATTATTTTTATTTTCTTTCTTAAAATAATAAAAAAAACTCAAAAATATGTCATAAATTATTTTTCATTAATTAACTTATTAATTTAATTTAGTTATTTAATTTAGGATTTAATTTCCTTTCTTAAATAAAAAACAACAAAAAAAGGCATTTTCTTTCAAAAGGGTCAAAACCCTAATTCACACTCGATTTAATTTTCCGTGCGATTTACTTTTCTTTATTCATATTGATGTATCTTCTTCCGGTATGTAATAGATAATTAGGATATTTATTTATTTTACCGCTTTATTTTATTTTAAAAGGGTTGCTTTTGGCGATGTAAATACCCGACGCCTTGTAATTTAATTTCCGCACTTTTAATTCCGTAAACTATACAACAACTAGATGTTTGATAAATAGGGTTTGCATGACAAGAATGAATGCTTAATCTTAAAATTAAATTAGTTCACCCTTAACATGTGCAAAGATAAAAATAACTGAAAACAACACACTCCCACATGCGCACTCCTAGGGTACACCCCACTTGGTTGCCTTTGTACACGGTCATTGAGTATAGGTCGTTTTAGAGGTCGTCCTCTTGTCTAAAAGATCATAATCACCTCGAAATGGTTGCCTCGGATATTGTTGCCTCAAACAAATGATCTAAGACATTAGGGTTACCGCTAAGGCGTCCTAGCATTGCTTTAGTGACCGTATGTCCCTCATTCGAATTGACCTTTAAACTCTAACGACGGTGCTACCCACTCATAAATAGTGGGATAGCATTGTTTAAAGGAAATTAGCATAGAACGATTCCTTTTTCGAGTAGGTAGATAGTTCTTAGATACTTGCTCATTCAAAACAAAACAAATTTTTCACACTTACACTTTTCGAACAAAGTTTTCAAAACACTTCATTCCACTCTTGAGGACAGAAGCAAGAGTTAAATTGAAGTTTCAAACAAAAACTTTTTCAAAACCCACAAGCACAAAGAAAATTATTTTGAAAATGATGAGAAAGTACCTAAGAGCCCGTAGATAGCTACGGATAGAAAGGGTGCTAATACCTTCCCTTTCTATAATCTACCCCCCGTACCTAGAAAATCTCGAAAAAAGGAATTTTTCTGTGCTTTTTTCCTTTCCTTGTTGGATAAAATAAAAGTCGGTGGCGACTCTTTCTTACCACGAAATTTTGTGAAAACAAACGCAAAACGCAAACCAGCATTCCAAAAAACAATCAGTTCTTCCACCGTATCACAGAACTGGCGACTCTGCTAGGGAGATTTTAAGTGGGGTGTACCTTAGGAATAGTTCATCATCATGTTTTCAATTGCTTGATTGTATACTTTATCTTTGTGGGTTTGAATCGGAGTTACTATAGATCCTAACCTGGATCTGGGGGACACCCTTTAGGTAAGTAGCAATAAATTGTGAGGGAACTGTACTGCGTAGACCGATACGGTTGAAGCAGTAGCTACGTTGGTGTGGCACTTTAGTTTGGTGTGGCGCAACTGACCTTAAGCACCAACTGACCTTAGCACCTATAATTGACCAACTTGGCCATAGAACAGTTGCAGTATGCTACACTCATTGAGACTAAACTCTCGCGATGATTCCGGCCACAAGAAAAGGTTGCCAAACTGGAATTATGACCGATCGAGGGGGGTCAATGATATTGAGATCCTCTAGAACCCGGTTACTATTACTAGGACAGGTTTGAACCAACTAAACTGAAAGAGGGTAATACCTAAACTCCATGCCAGCCTGAAATCTAAGGGCTATCTGTGTGACTTGTTTGCCCTTACCATGTTTGCTATCTGTGAATACTTGTGGTGTGTTTCTATCATGACATCATGCATCATGACATTGCATGCATATTGCATTGGACTAACCTATTTCAAAGACAGAGAGGATTCATCTTTGTTCTGTTTTATAGGTCATGGCACGCATGTGTAGAAACACTATTCGGATCAGTTTTGTTCAGATTCCTACACAGCTTAGTGATTTAGTTGCAAAGATTCCAGATACTTCCTCTTTTATCAGAAGACATGGTCACCTCCTTGGGTTGGTCACTCCCAAGATGGATGAGCAGATGTTGAGTGTTTTGTGCCAGTTCTTTGATCCATTATACCACTGCTTCACTTTCCTGGACTATCAGTTAGTCCCTACTCTGGAGGAGTTCTCTGATCTACTTGGTATCTCCATTCTAGAGCAGACCCCGTTTACAGGTTGGGAGAAAGTCCTTAGGCCGGAAGAGATTGCTTCAGCCCTCCATCTGACAAAGGCTGAGGTAATGTCTAATTGGGAAACTCGAAGTGGGACAAAGGGCTTCTTGGCTAAGTTCTTGGTTGATCGGGCTAATCAGTTTTGGGACAGTTTAGACTTTCATGCATTTGAAGACATTCTGGCTCTTCTCATATATGGTTTGGTGTTGTTTCTTAACTTAGATTCTTTCGTTGACGTGAATGTGGTGAAGATTTTCATGTCCCGTAATCATGTGCCCACTCTCTTGGGTGACATTCTACACTCTCTTTATACTCGTACTGCTCGAAAATAGGGAACCCTTATGTGTTGTGAACCATTGCTGGCGAGGTGGTTTATTTCTCACCTCCCCAAATCAGTTTTGAAGAACAAGGAAGGCATGGGTTGGGCCTATAGGATTATGTCTCTCTCTCATAATGACATCATCTGGAGTACTAAAGACATGGAAGAAGTGGCTATTATTGATCGTTGTGGGGAATACCCCAATGTTCCACTATTTGGAGTTCGAGGAGGGATCACCTATAACCCTTGTCTGGCCTTACGTCAGTTTGGGAGAGCTAGCAGGGAAGGACCTCATGAGTTGCTGATGCCAAGTATTGTCTTTGACTTCCAAGGGGATAGTGACGAGCATCGCCGCAGGTTCATCCGAGCTTGGGATAGGGTACACTGGTCTGATCCACATGAGTTAGGGATGAAGACCTCTCTTCAGATGGAACCATATCTCCGATGGGTACATATACGTGCTCAAAAGTTGGGAATGCCGTACGAAGTTGTCTTGCATGTGATTGTTGAGGTTGCTGATGAAGAAGGGGTTCCTCCTACCATCCTCCATTAGTACATGCCTACTGACATTGGGGCATTAAAGAGGTCTTGGATGCAGCTAAGAGATGAGCGGGATACTAATAGAGAAAAGTATCACGAGCAGGAGCGGAAGATTCTAAAGCTTACAAGACAGCTGGAGAACGAGAAGGTCCTCAACGACTATGTCAGCACAGGAGGCAAATGACCATGGGAGCGCTGATATCTTTTGTTATTTCCAGCTTTGATTTATTTTTCAGTATTTCTTTCTTGTAACGCCTTAAAAGCATTTATCAAACATTGTTTCAAGTTATTTATCTAATAAAAGTGTGTTTCCTTTTGGTTTACGAATTTTAATCTCTCGACGTCTTTGAAATCATATCATACACATATCATTCCCATGCGCCTCATCACAGGTACCCATTACAGGTTTCTCATCTTCTTCGCTGTTTATTTCAGCACATCATGTCTGCTGAAACATTAACTGATCAAGCTATCAAGGCTCTACAAGCTCAAAACGCTCAATTCCAGGAAATGTTCATGAATTTGGCTAAGGGTCAGCAAGATCTGAAGACTCTTATCTTGAAGGATAAGAAGAAGAAGAAGAAGACGGTCCTCCTGAACATGGGTCATAGATTTAGTAACAATTTGCAAGATGAAGTCAATTTATCCCACTCATCTGGAGGGGGAGAAAACCAAGAAGAAAGGAGGGCTCCTAGCCCTGTGGTTTCAGACAACGAGACTGACTTTGACGAAGACCAGTATCCTCCGGCTGAGGATAGGTATAAACAGCTTGAAGATCGGTTAAGTGCGATGGAGATCCAGAAGGTACCTGGATTGGACTTTGGTGATTGAGGTTTGTCATCTGGGGTGGTGATTCCCCACAAGTTTAAAGCACCAATCTTTTCTAAATACGACGGGGTTTCTTGTCCAAAGTTGCACCTCCGCTCGTATGTTAGAAAGATCCAGCCATACACCGCTGACAAGAACCTCTGGATCAATTTCTTTCAAGATAGTCTTTCAGGGACTCAAATTGAATGGTTTTACCAGTTGGAGGGAGCTAGTATCTGTAATTGGGAAGATCTTCCTGTTGCTTTTTATAAGCAGTACCAATACAATACCGACCTCGCTCCCACGCGTACCGAACTTCAGGGTATGTCTATGGGTGCGAGCGAAGGTTTCAAAGAATACACTCAGAAATGGAGGGACCTTGCTGGAAGAGTACAACCCCCGCTAGCTGATAAGGAGTTAGTGGATATGTTTCTGGGGACCTTGTCCGATCCGTATTTCAACCATCTGATTGGATGTTCATCGTCCGGGTTTACTGAGCTGATTATGACCGGGGAAAGAACTGAAGCCGGTATCAAGAGCGGTAAGATACAGAAGGGTGCTTCATCAAGTACCGAAAAGAAGCCTTTTAAGAAGGAGTTCAATGAAGTTTACAGTTCAAAGAGCCATAATAGACCTGATCACCGTCAAGCAGTCAATGTCGTTGTTAAATTAAGACCTGTTGTTGCCACACAACGCAATAATCAGCCAAGGGTCGAGAGGCCGCGAAGACAATTCACTCAGCTTCATATGACCCTGTCTCAGATTCTGCCGCAGTTGTGAAAGAACAACTTGGTGATTCCGAAGGAAGCCCCAAAGAATCCCAACACAACATCACCGTTGTACAATCCGAACGCCCGCTGTGCTTTTCACTCTGATAGCCTGGGGCATGATACGAATGATTGCTGGGTCCTGAAGAATAAGGTACATGATCTGATTGATGCTAAGGAGATTGAGTTCGAAGCGCCAGGAAAGCCTAATGTCATAACGGCTCCTATGCCAAAACATGACGCGGGAGTAAATGCTATTGGGGAAGATGATGATGAAGAGTTTGGTATTGATAGCTGGATTTACCCAACTACCAATGGTGGCTTGAGCAATTGGACAACAAAGGATTCCATGCCCGTTTATGTTATTACACAGTAATGAGACTCTTGTTTTGAACTTGTAACAGAAAATTTTTAAACTTTACGGCCCAGTGCCTTACCCGGGGCACCGTGGCTCTGTTTGTGAGGGCTTTATGTGTGTCATTTCCATATATCATTAATAAAAGCATTGGACGTTTCTTGCATTTCAAATTTTGCGCTCCTTGTTTTTCTTTTTATATTGCAAAATAGATATTTTACACACACTCACGTATACAGGTCTACATCCACTCTGGATCCCACTGATAACGACTCTGCTACTGCCGGTTATGACTTTGAAAGTTCGATCAACTTAGACGAAGACGAAGGTGAAGATGATTGTGAAGTGCCTGGTGAACTTGCTAGACTGTTACTTCAGGAAGAGAGGGTCATACAGCCGCATGAAGAGCCAGTGGAAATAGTGAATCTGGGTACAGAGGTAGACAAGAAAGAGGTCAAGATCGGTGCAAACCTGGAAGCTAGTGTTAAGCAACGGTTGATTCAGATGCTGCGAGACTGTGTTGAGATCTTTGCCTGGTCTTATGAAGATATTCCTGGGTTAGATACCGATATTGTGGTTCACCGCCTACCTACCAAGGAAGACTGTCCTCCAGTGAAACAGAAATTCCGCCGAATGCGCCCAGAGATGTCTGAGAAAATCAAGGCCGAAGTGATGAAGCAATTTGACGCCATTTTTCTAGGAGTTACTTCTTACCCTCAGTGGGTGGCCAATGTGGTTCTTGTGCCAAATAAATATGGTAAAGTTCGAATGTGTGTTGACTATAGGGATCTGAATAGGGCGAGCCCCAAGGATGATTTCCCTCTGCCCCATATCGACGTTCTGGTTGACAATACTGCATAGCATAAGGTCTTCTCCTTTATGGATGGTTTCTCCAGTTACAATCAGATTAAAATGGCTCCCGAAGACATGGATAAGACAACCTTTGTTACTCAATGGGGTACCTTTTGCTACAAAGTCATGCCCTTCGGATTGAATAATGTTGGGGCAACGTATCAGTGCGCCATGGTCGGTTTGTTCCATGACATGATCCATCACGAGATTGAGGTATACGTCGATGACATGATTGTAAGATCCCAGACTGAGGAAGAACATTTGGACCACCTTCAGAAGTTATTTGAAAGGTTGAAGTTGTACAAGCTGGGGTTAAACCCGAACAAGTGCACCTTCGGGGTGAGATCTGGTAAACTGCTGGGTTTCGTTGTAAGTGATAAAGGTATTTAAGTGGATCCTGCAAAGGTGAAGGCTATACAAGAAACGCCAGCTCCCCGAACAGAAAAAGAAGTCAGAGGATTTCTGGGACGACTGAACTATATTGCCTGATTCACCTCACACCTGACTGCTACTTGTGAGCCAATCTTCAAGTTGCTAAAGAAAGATCAAGTGGTAAGATGGAACGATGAATGTCAGGCCGCTTTCGAAAGGATCAAAGAGTATCTCTAAGAGCCACCTATTTTGATGCCTCCGGTTGAAGGGAGACCTCTGATCTTATACTTGACAATACTCGACAACTCAATGGGGTGTGTGTTTGGTCAGCATGACGAGTCTGGCCGAAAAGAGCATGCTATTTATTACCTTAGAAAAAAGTTTACCGACTGCAAGACACGATACTCATTGCTTGAGAAAACTTGATGCACTTTGGCATGGGCTGATCGCCGGCTGAGACAGTATATGCTGACTCACACTACTCTATTGATATCAAAGATGGATCCAATCAAGTATATCTTCGAAAAGCCTGCCTTGTCTGGGAGAATAGTAAGATAGCAGATGATCTTGACTGAGTATGACATCCAGTACATGACTCAAAAATCAATTAAGGTAAGTGTGTTGGCAGATTATTTGGCACATCAGGCAGTGGACGATTACCAGTCTATGAACTTTGAATTCCCGGATGAGAATATCATGATAGTGACTGACTGTGAGACACCTGGACCGAATGAAGGACCTGAGGAAGGATCCTGATGGTCTATGTACTTTGATGGAGCTTCAAACGCTTAAGGTAATAGCATTGGCACCATGATCATATCTCCTGAAGGCTCTCATACTCCGCTCACCGCCCGATTATGTTTCAACTGCACCAACAACATTGAAGAGTATGAAGTGTCCATTATGGGTCTTCAAGCAGATATTGACCTAAGGATTAAGTTCTTAAGTGTATTTGGAGATTCCTCTCTCGTGCTCAGTCAGATCAAAGGCGAGTGGGATACGAAACACCCAAATCTTATTCCTTACAAAGAGTATGTGTTGACGTTGCTTCCGCACTTCGAGGAGATAACTTTTGAACACTTCCCTAGAGAGGAGAATCAGTTAGCGGACGCGTTAGCTACAATGTCTTCTATGTTCAAGGTAATATGGGATAATGAGGCTCCCCAGATTACCATTGAAAGGTTGGACGAACCTGCACATTGCTGTGATATTGAGACTGAAGGAGCAACGGATAAACCCTGGTTTCATGAGGTGAAGAGGTATCTTGAGGCTCAGGAATACCCCGAGGGTGCATCTGTTAATGACAAGAAGTTTCTAAGGAGGTTCACGGCGAAGTTCTTCATCAGCAATGGCATCCTTTACAAACGTAACCATGATTCGACCTTATTGTGTTGTGTGGATAAGAACGAAGCAGAAAGGATCATGATAGAGTTACATGAAGGTACTTTTGGAACTCATTCCAGTGGACACACCATGGCAAAGAAAATCCTTCGGGCAGGATATTATTGGTCCACAATGGAAGCCGACTGTTATCAGCATTCTCGGACCTTTCACAAGTGCAAAGTCTATGCTGATAAGGTGTACATACCTCCAGTTCCTCTAAATGTCTTGACAGCTCCTTGGCCTTTTGCAATGTGGGGCATTAATATGATCGGCGAGATCAGACCTACGGCATCCAACGAGCATCGTTTCATCCTGGTAGCTATTGATTACTTTACAGAGTGGGTTGAAGCAGCTTCTTTTGCTACAGTGACCAAGAACATCGTGGCACGATTCATTTGGCACAACCTGATCTGTCGGTATGGGATACCAGAGAGGATCATTATGGACAATGGTACAAATCTCATTAATAAGATGATCACTGAACTCTGCAAGCAGTTCAAGATACAGCATCACAACTCTTCTCCCTATCGGCCAAATATGAATGGGGCTGTAGAAGCGGCTAATAAGAATATTAAGAAGATTGTGCAAAAAATGATGGTGACATACAAAGACTGGCATGAGATGTTACCATTTGCTCTTCATGGGTACCGAACCTCAGCACAGACGTCAAAAGGGGCAACCCCCTATTCCTTGGTTTATGGCATGGAGGCCGTCCTGCCAATTGAAGTTCAGATACCCTCTCTTCGGATCATGAAGGATGTAGGTTTGAGCGAAGATGACTGGATTCAGACCCGGCTTGATCAGTAGAACTTAATTGACGAGAAGAGACTTACCGCTATTTTTCATGGTCAAACATATCAAAAACGGATGATCAAGGCATTTAACAAGAAAGTTAGACGACAAGAGTATCAAGTTGGGGACCTGGTAATCAAGCGCATTATCTTACCTCAAGGTGACCCCAGGGGAAATGGACCCCTACTTACGAAGGGCCATTTGTGGTTAAGAACATTTTCTCAGGAGGAGCTACGATTCTAACCACCATGGATGGTGACGACCTTCCTCACCCCGTCAATGCAAACATAGTGAAAAAATACTACGCATGACCAAAGACCCGCTAGGTTGACTGGCCTAGGCAAAAATAAGGGCTTTCTGGCGAACAAAAAGGGTTCAGGAAAAAATAAGGGATGAAAATTAAAAAAAATTGTACACTCGGCAAGTCGAAAACCTGAAAAGGCGGCTTGGGAAAAAAAGGGTATCCCAGTGGACTGAAAACCCGAAAGGGCGGCCCAGGAAAAAATTAGGGATTAAAGCGTAACACTATATATCATTGGATCACCTTGCAACCAGACTTCGGTATCAACTATCAAGCTCAGATGGCACTATTCAATCTGATCTACCTTCAACCAAGTAGAAAAGTGATGAGATGCTAGAGGACATAAAGGCAATAACAGAGTTGGAACCCAGTTGGATTATTCACATAGCTGTTTTCTTTTTCTTTTTCAAAAATTGTGTAAATTCTATTGTTCGACGGTGTTCTCTTACCAAGACGTCAGCCTCTTGTACAAAAAATGCCTATTTACAGGCCAAACTTCAAAAATCAATACAATTCATTTTCAGAGAAATTTCAAACTGTTTTTCCTTTTTTTTTTACAAAGAACGTCCAATGTTCATTTTTGATATATGCATTTGATATTAATTGCTGCTCATAAATATTCACATGCAAAACAAAAAATGATTACTTGTGATATCAGAAACAGGGGCAAGTAAGAATTGTCCAAACTGTACAGTTGCTCTGTCCGCCAGGTACAAGGTAAATTTAGCTAAAGAATATGGCTTAAATACTTTCACCCCCCACAAAGAAAGGACAGTAATATTAGCTCTCCCCAGTTAAGGCTTGCAACTGTGAATGAATCGGTAATATTCTCCCCAATCAGAGTTTGTCTACCATCAGCACTGAAAGGTCTTAATATTCCCCAATGGAGTATGAGAATATTCCCTGGCAGAGTACAAGATATCCCCAGTGGAGTCTGAAATTTCTCCCAGCACAGTCTGAAAAAGCTTCCCCAATAGACTTTGGAAGATTGTCCCTAGCAGAGCTCAAAGGATTATCCCTATTTAGAGTCTAAAAGGTTATCCCCAGTGAAGTCGCAGCTGAAAGATCATCCCCAGCGGAGTTCATGCCTTTCACAAACAGGAATTCAATCCCCCAACAGGATTCAGTAACGCCAGCAACGGTATTCATCCCCAGCGGAATTTATCAGTAGAATCCTCTACAAAACATCTCTTCCCCACAGAGTAATCTCCCCATCAGTTTATTCCCCAGTGGAGTTTCCTCTCCTGCAGGTTTATTCTCACAACCATCTTCGCTCGCGGTCCCCAACGGGAATGAAGAATTCAAGTCTTTTTCCCCAGCAGCTATCCGGGATTTATTTTCCCCAACTAAAAATATTACATACATCATGACGCATGCATATACGCATCGTACAACACAATCTCTTTTATTTTGAGAACATCATTGCTTGATACATATCATGCATTGCATACAGCTAACCTTTACCTTTCAGGAAGGATACAGTTAAATTCTCATAAAATTCAAAGCTATGAAGCTTTTATCTCAATCGAATTACTGACCAGTTCTTAAATCTCAACGGAATTATCCTCAGTTGAATTAAAGATAAGGTTCTAAATCTCGACAAAGTTCCTCCGTCGAATTACAGACGAGTTCCTAAATCTCAGTAAAGTTCTCTTAGTTGAATTATGGGCGAGTTCTTAAATCTCGATGAAGATGTTTCCCTCAGTTGAATTACTGACCAGTTCTTAAATCTCAACAGAATTATCCTCAGTTGAATTACATATAAGGTCCTAAATCTCGAGAAGTTCCTCCGTCGAATTACAGACAGTTCCTAAATCTCAACAAAGTTTTCTCAGTTGAATTACGGGCGAGTTCTTAAATCTTAATGAAGATGTTTCCCTCAGTCGAATTACCAACCAGTTCTTAAATCTCAACAGAATTATCCTCAGTTGAATTATATAAAAGGTCCTAAATCTCGACAAAATCTTTCCTCCGTTGAATTACAAACGATTTCCTACATTTCAGCAGAGAAGTTTTCTCAGTTGAATTATGGGCAAGTTCTTAAATCTCGACGAAGATGTTTCCCCAAGTCGAATTACTGACCAGTTCTGAAATCTCAACGGAATTATCCTCAGTTGAATTACAGATAAGGTTCTAAATCTCGACAAAGTTCCTCCGTCGAATTACAGACGAGTTCCTAAATCTCAATAGAGTTCTCTCAGTTGAATTACAAGCGAGTTCTTAAATCTCGATGAAGATGTTTCCCTCAGTCGAATTACTGACCAGTTCTTAAATCTCAACAGAATTATCCTCAGTTGAATTACAGATAAGGTTCTAAATCTCGACAAAGTTCCTCCGTCGAATTTCAGACGAGTTCCTAAATCCCAGCAGAGTTCTCTCAGTTGAATTACAGGCGAGTTTTTAAATCTCGATGAAGATGTTTCCCTCTGTCGAATTACTGACCAGTTCTTAAATCTCAACAGAATTATCCTCAGTTGAATTACAGATAAGGTCCTAAATCTCGACAAGTTCCTCCGTCGAATTACAGACAGTTCCTAAATCTCAGCAGAGTTTTCTCAGTTGAATTACAGGCGAGTTCTTAAATCTTGATGAAGATGTTTCCCTCAGTTGAATTACCGACCAGTTCTTAAATCTCAACAGAATTATCCTCAGTTGAATTACAGATAAGGTCCTAAATCTCGACAAAATCTTTCCTCCGTTGAATTACAGACGAGTTCCTACATCTCAGCAGAGAAGTTTTTCTCAGTTGAATTACGGGCGAGTTTTTAAATCTCGACGAAGATGTTTCCCCCTCAGTTGAATTACGGACAAGTTCTTAACACTCAGCAAAGAGGTTCTCTCAGTTGAAGTACAGGCAAGTTCCTAAATCTCAACAAAGATCAGACTTCCCCAGCGGAATATTCTACAACAACAGGTATACAAGCTTTCTAAGGAATCTCTTATGTGATCGACACTCCTCCAAATGGAATCTGTAAGCCCATTCCCGACATCACAAGGCTGATACCACTTCATGCGAGTGCAAATTTCTAGGCACTCTAGTGTTCAATCATTTTCCACCTTCGGATCACGAAAGGCATGAAAGCCAATCTACATTCTCAGGTTTAAGAAGATTGAACAGGGGCATCTGTTGTACCCAAAAATTTGCCCTCCCATATTTCTCAAAATATTGCAAGAAAAAATCTCCAAGTGGCTCAAGGTTGCTCAAGAGTTGGTTAGACAAGCTATCTCCTAAGGCAGTCTACCCCAAATTAGGGTTTTGTGTTTCATCAAGATCTTTGAGTCCAAATGACCTCAAGTTCTCCCCAATGTCCTAATATGTTCTCAAGATCATCCATGTCAAATTTCAAGCCTTGCAGAGGAAGTTTGCTCAGTCAATTGCCCAAAGGTCCAAAAATCTACTGTGCTAGGGCAAATGTCAACTGTGAGCCAAATACAGTCAAACTTTAAAATTTTTTGTCAACATTCTCATTTTAAAGGTTATTTTATCATTTTATCAAGGGTTGATCATGATTCATCAAGGATTATTCACAATTCATCAAGATTCAAAACTTGCTAAATTAGGGTTTTGTAGAAAAAGTCAACTCAATTTTGACCAAGCATAACTTTCTAATACTTTATGAGAAATGACCCATCCAAAGCTCAGTTTGAAGAGGATTCCATTCCCTACAATCCATCTTCATATTCCAGGTCCAAAAAATGCACTCACAAGAAGTTATGAATTTGGACATTATAGGTCATTTTTGAAAGTCAACAAAAACACCTTTTTTGTCAAAGCTTATAACATGAGCATGGAATATCAAAATGATATGAGACCAAAAGGGTTAGTTAGAGAACATATCAAGCTTTCTAAAAAGTCCAAGAACACCTCCAAAAGTTCAAAATAGAAGAAGTTATGCATTGTTGAAGTTGGACCTTTTTGCAAAATTGCCAAAAGTCAACTATCCCCAAAACTTCAAATTTTGCCAAATGGGCCCATTCTTTTTCACTTGATTTGAGTTTGCATTATTTCCCACGTGCTCTAGCTCTAGCCATGTGTCTATATCACATTTTTATTATTTAATTTGATTTTTATTTGAATTAATTCATTTAATCAAAATAAATCAAATAAAAATCCAAAGGAATTGATAACAAAGATTTTGTGGTGATTTCAGGTTCCATTATGCAGCTGGCCATCATCAAATTCGTATCAAGTGAATCATGTGCAAAAAAGATTGAAATTAAGCCAATTTGGAAAGTTTGTAAAGGCAAATCAAATCAAATATCAAAGCCTTAACGGAGAGAGATTTGGACAAAGTTTGTGACCCTAATCCAATGCACAATACATAAGCAAGCAGGAGGTACGCAAATAAAGGTTGGCAATCACTTGTAGAAGCAGAACAAAAACTTGCAAAATCACAAAAAAGTGGGAGATCAAAATCAAGGTTAGAGACATTTTTAGGGCTCGAGACTTGTCCCATTATGCAGCTGGCCATCTCCACAAACTAGCCCAATCCAAATCACGCATTTTCAAGCATCCTAAAGCACTATAACTATCACGCGAGTTACCCATGTTCTTGAATTTGATTTTTGTTATTCTGGCATCCATTGAGTAAAATAAGTGCATATTTGTGATCACAATAACATTTGTAAGCTTTTGGTATTAACGAATTTCATTTATCTAATCTGTAGCAAGAATCACCATAGTTAGGGTTTTCTTAGAGTTTTTGGGGTTTTTTATTTCAGGTAAAATTGGTCCACGTAGACATGGTTTTGATCAGGAGGTCATGACGAGTTCAACCATGTTCTTGGAATGTGTTTGTGATACGGTGGGATAACTGACTTGAGGTTTTGTGTTTGTGTTCGTAAATGTTTCGGTTTAGCAAGAGTCGCCACCGACTTTTTATTTTATCCAAAGGAAAGGTCAAAAAGCACAGGAAAGACCTTTGAGATGTTTTCTTGGGTTCGGGGGGTAGATTATGAAAAGGGAAGGTGCAAGCACCCTTTTCATCCATGGTTATCCATGGGCTCTTAGTTACTTGTTTAGATCACTTACTTTTTCTTTTCAATTGTTCGAAATGGTGCTTTGTGTGTGGTTTTGAAAATGTTTTGAAAAGAAGCCATCGTTGTGGCAACCTTTGTAATGATTCTTGCTTGAATGTATACAAAGGTGTATTGTCTTTTGAAAAAGATGTTTCAATGTTTGATTGTTTGAAAGTTTGTTTTGGGAAATGTGTTTGAAATTGTGTTATGAGGTGTGTTTGAAAATAACAAGGAAGGTTTTGCAAGTTTTGATCAAGTAACTAAGAGTTGTCTACCCTATCTACTCAAGAGTCTTTCCTACACATTTTTAACCCTTTTACATTGTTGTTTTACCATTGCATTTGGTAAATAACTTTGTATTTGGATGTTAAACGGGACAGGCGTGGGTCATCGTATTAACCATGATAGGAATAGTGCTAAGTATCTTTAGCAAATTTTAGAGGGACTAGATCATTTTGTATAGGCAACCAAGATAGCGTCATCGAGGGATTGTGATCTTTTTGTTTTGTTTTTGTTTTGCCAAGATACTCAACATGCATACCATGGCCATTTTAAAGGAAACAAGTGGATGAAACCCTAGGGATGCATGTGTGCATTGTGTTGTCATTTTCATGCATTTTTATGTCTTGTATTAGGTCTAGCTATTTGTTTTGATTTTGGATATTGCATACAAACCCTAATCTCTATCATGGCATATTTGAAAGCATAAATGCGTAAAATTAATCTAGGCTATTACAACATTGATATGGGGAGGGGGATACAATTTTGGATAGGGGATTATTTTGCAAGAAATTAAAACCCTAAGTTATTACAACCAAATTGAATCTCTTTGCTCAAATGATAAATAAAAAATATTTAAATAAACAATTACATATATATGCAATATATTATAAATATGCAAAAAATTTTTTTCTGTTTATTTTTATATATGTAAAAATAAAATATTTAATGTATTAAAAAAAAGAAAATAAAAAGTTATTTTTGTTAAGGGTAAAAACCCTAAATTTTGTTTTTAGAAAGTATATTTATTAATATTATTTATTTATGTACAATAAAAAATAAAAATATATACAAGTGTCAAAAAATAAAAATATATTAGAAAAATATTATTTTTAATAAGGGTGGAAACCCTAATTTTTTTGTTTTAAGATAATATATATTATATTATTTATTTTATGTACAAGAAAATAAATATAAATATATACAAAGATATTAAGAAATAAAACATGTGGAAAAATATTATTTTATGTGTATAAATAATAAAATAAAAATATATAATATTTCTATAATATTTGTAAGTTTTTATTAAAGAAAATAAAAGTATATACTATTTAATAATTATTTTTATGTCTAAAAAATAATAAAAAATAATAAAATAAAATGTGAAAATTTATGAAAATGTTTTTGATATTTTTTTATGTTTAGAAAATATAAAATAAAATCAGAAAAGAAAAATAAATACAAAAATACAAAAATATAATGAAATAGGCCAAGGGGTGCAAGAAGCAGGTCAGGGGGTGCAAAAAGTCATGCCAAGCCAAGCCCAACCCAGTTACAACTTCATCTTCAACCTTTGAACAAAACAAAAACGCGCGTTCTGATGTACAACTCATATCTCCTGCATTTGTGCTTAAAAATGAAAACTTGCAACATGAAAGTTATAGAGCATGATCATATGATTCTAACCATATAAAAAACTTAATCTAACTCTCAAAGACCAGAGGGAATTTCTCTGGCCCTAATTTCTAACATAACTTTTTCAGGATGTTCATCAATCAAATTCTCTCAACACACTTAACTTAAATGAAATCTATGCATATGTACAACTCAAGGGCTATGAGTACTACATTTTTTATTCATAAACCTAAGCCTAATGATTCCTAAATAGAGAGATAGAAAGTTGACAAATACCTGTTTCAGTTGAACTCGTGTATGGCAATGTGGAGGTTTTCAATGAGGCCTGAGATGTTTGTGAGCTTGCCTGAACTTCCTCTGACCTTCCCCAATGCTTTGTTTGCCTTGAGCTTGCTTGAATGAGCCTGTAGAAGTCAACATGCACAAGCTGAAATCAGAAATGGTGAAGCTTGAAAATTGAGTTACAGTCAAGGATCAATGGTTAGGATAGTTCAGATGGGTTATATGGAAGGTATTGGAACTGGTTTGGGACAAAACGCACGAGTAGTTTTTGTTTTGGAACTCAAAGTGCAGAAGCTACCCTATTTTGCAAGAGGAATGTGTTTTGATGTTGAAGAGTGTTTGAGGGATGAATGGATCGTGTTTCTGGCTCAAGACAATGTCAAAAACGTGTTTGGAATGCTTACAAACTTTGGTTATATCAGATACCCAAGATATGTGATTTTGGCAAGTTGACTTGTTTTGAAAGAAAAGTGTGAAGTGATACAAGATAGGCCTGTACAGGCTACCTCCAAGCATGCACAAGATTGCTGTACTTTTTCCTAAGTTTATGGAACTTGTTTGCTGCAAAGATAGAGGTACAAGGCTCAAGGGAAGCAAGTTGACATAAAGTTGCCTTTATGAAAATGGAAATGCTACCTTTTTTCCATTTTAAGATTAATCCAATGTGTAAACCTCTATTGATCAGAATAACACCTTAAACCAATGAGATTACATTCAATTTTTGAGTGTGGAAGGGTTTAGAGACCTATAATCAAGTACAAAGCAAGTTTGGACAGATTTTGCTACTTGTGTCAACATGAAAATGCCATGGATCAAAGTGAGTTTTTGCCAAATTCAAACCTTCGATTCACTCTAACCATAAATGATTTTGGAGAGTTCTTTGACATTTTGTAAAGCTTGTAACATATTCTACAATCCATCTTTCAAATGAATTTTTATATTCCATGTGGAACTATGTGAAAAATGGTCATGAAGATAGGTCAAAATCCTGCCTAAACTAGGGCAAAATTTCACTAAGTTAAAAGTTTCATGGACCCTTGTTCCAAAACTCATAACTTGAGATCCAAGCTTCTTTTGGGAAAACTTTGTGAATCAAAGTTGTAGACTTTGTGGAGAAATACAACTTTCATGTTGGAAGTTTTGTTTGAATCCAATCGCATCATGGTGAAAATGTTGGGCAAAGTTTGGAAAAAATAAGAAAATTTCATAACTTAGAAAAATTCTAAGTTATGAAATTTTTTCAATCTTAAACCCTAATTTGCAAAATTAGGTTTCTTGATGAACAAGTTTCATGTTTTTACACATCTTGATGAAAAATGACCCTTGGCACTTGATTTTGACCAAAAAGTCAAAGTTTGACTTTTCAGTGTATAGTCAAATTTTGATCAGTTGACTGAAAAATTCATCTATCAATTCAACGCATTTGAGATCTTTTGAACCTTGTGAATAGGTCAAGATGATGCCATTGAGTTCTTGAATCCATGCTGGAACCCAATTTGCCATTGGCTAGGTTAAAAATCAGAAATTGCCCTTTTTGCAGTCAAAACCCTAAAAATGACCATTTTGCCCTTTTGATGATCTGATCAAATTTCTTAAGGAGTTGTGGTCCAAAATTGATAAAATGGTTCATATGAGTCTATAATGTTGATTTGGATCAAAATTTATGATGTTTGAATGTAAATTGGCCACAATTGACTTTTTCCCCAATATAGTTGATTTTTAGGTCAATTGTGCAATTGACTGGGCAAAAAATTGATTCAAGGCTTGAAACTTGGTTGGGGAAATCTTATAAGTCCAACATGAAGTATGAAAGCCACTTTGAGCATTGAAAGTCCAAAAATCCCTGTGCAAACTCAAACCCTAATTTAGGTCATCAATGCAGGGAGATGTCTTGAGCAGAGCAAACCCTAATCCTGTCTGGAGTTCAAAGAGTCTTGTGAGGGGAAATCTTGATAAAATGAGAGGGAAAATTTTGGGGTACAACAGCTTCCCCTTTTTAATCTTCTTGAACCTGAAGAGTTAGATTGGCGAGTTTGCCTTTCGTGACTCGAAGGTAAAAGATGATTAGACACTAGAGTGCCCGTAAATTTGCACTCATCAAAATGTAAATGAGGGGATGGGCTTAAAGATGCCATTTGGAGATGGTAGAATCTTGCTGGAGATGGGCTTAAAGATGCCATCCAAGACTGTTGTTGAAAATCAGGAGAATGAACACCAGATTGGTATCCGTATCTGGAACGTATCTGAGTTGTATCTGGGGATTGGATTCGTATGAGCAAAGGAATGGCGTTCGTGTCTGGAGCGTATCCGAGTTGTAACTGTATTTGATTCTTGAATGAATATCAAAATGACTGTCGTGTCTGGAGTGTATCTGTATTGTATCTGAATTCTGAATGGGCGACAGAAAAACATCTGTGTATGGAGCATCTCTGGGCTGGGGATAAATTTTGAATAAGTGACAGGATGGCAACCGTGTCTGGTGCGTATCTGGACTGTCTCTGAAGTTGAGACTTGTATGAGTAGAATAATGACTTCCGTGTATGGAGTGTATCCATACTGTAACTGGGATCTGGACAAGTGACATAATGACTTTCGTGTCTGGAGTGTATCTGAACCTGAGGTTGATATTTGAATCGGAATGAGAAATAGAATGGCTTCCATGTCTGGAGCGTATCTAGTCTGTATCTGATTGATGAAGTCTGAATGAGTAGTAGAATGACCTCCGTGTCTGGGGTGTATCTATACTGTATCTGAAATCTTTGAATAATTGTTAACGATAGCTTTTAATCTCATCCTGAAAAGTGTAAAATGTTAGCTGAAACACAAAGTTATGTTACATGACATGTATGATGCAATAAAATGTGTTCTATCAGTGTTTATGATATATGAATGTAATGGATGCGCATGTAAGTTTATTAGCTGTCTTGCTGAGGAAAATAAATCCTTGATAGCTAGAGATAATGAAATCTTTGACTGCTGTCGGGGTAAATAAATCCTTGACCTCTGTTGGAGATTCAAAATCTTTGATTGCTGAGAATGAGAAATCCTTGGGCCATTGTTGGGGATAGAAAATCCTCGGCGACTTGTGGGGATTAACAAGAACTTTGACAACTTCTATGGGGATGTGAGAATCCTTCATGACTTTCCTGGGGAATAAGGAAAACTCTGACGATCTCTACTGGGGAATTGAAACCTGGGAGGCTTCAACTGGAGAAATGAGAATGAGAATCTTCGATCTACTGGGAAATAACTCTGTGGGGAGAATATTTATTCTGTTGAAGAGTTCTCAAGGGCTTGGGTTGTATGCCAATCTACTGAGGAATTATTCGAAGCTGTCGTCTGGTTAGTTTTCAGGCTCTAAGATAACTTGCAGGGGAATCTTCTGATTTTTAAGACAACTCTCTGGGGAATTGGAGGAAACTAGATGGTCTTCCACCGGGGTTTGAGGGTTGAAGTTTTGGACTCCGTTGGGGAAGAAAGTTTCATCTTCACTGAGGGTTTATAGTTCAAAATTTTGCTCCGCTGAGGATTGGGAGTTTGGAAACTTACTTCTGATGGGATTTTGAAACTTAACTCCGTTGGGGATATGTATTTCAAGGCTTTAGCTCTGCTGAGGATTTTTCCTGGAATGGCCTAAAGTCGTTTTCCCATACTTTCAATATGTCAGTAATTATTTTTTCCTTATTTCGTTTTATTTGTAAGCACTGATTATATTCAAATGCATATGCTCATAAATCATGGGACGTTTTCAAATAAAACACAAGTGTAAATAAAAATAAACGGCAAATAGTTTTATGTACTTTGAAGTATCTTTGTATTAACTTGGTGTAAGTATTTTGTACAAAGGAGACAAACATCCTAGTAAGAGAATGTTGTCATAAAATTGAGAAAAATTTATACAAAGAAAGATGGCTATGTGTAACAATTCCATGGGGTTCCCATTATGCTATAGCCTTCGTAACTCTGAGTATCTTGTCCATTTGTTGCTTCGTCCGAAGATGATTGGATTAATCAGAAGCTTGGAGCTTGTCTGTGAAGAGATTGTCCTTAAAGTGATCCGACGAGACATAGTCATACGCTTTAATTCCCTAACCTTTGCCTGGACCGCCCTTTCGGGTTTTCAGTCCACCAGGAAACCCTTTTTTGCCCAAATCTCCCTTTCGGGTTTTCAACTTGCTGGGTGTACAGATTTTTTGATTATCCCTAATTTTTTCCTGAACCGCCCTTTCGGGTTTTGGATTCACCGGGATTCCCAATTTTCCCAAGTCGCCCTTTCGGGTTTTCAACTTGTCGGGTCATTTATGCATAGTATCGTAGTATCTTTTGACTATGTCTGCGTTCGCAGGGTGCGGAAGGTCGTCTCCGTCCATGTTGGTCAGGATCATTTCCCACCAGAAAAGATGTTTTTGATCAGAAATGGTCCTTCATAAGTAGGAGTCCATTTGCCCCTGGGATCACTTTGCGGCAAGATGATCCGCTTGATTACAAGGTCCCCGACTTGATATACTTGTCTCTTGACTTTCTTGTTGAAGGCCTTGATCATATGTTTCTGATACGCCTGACCATGGCAAACAGCAGTAAGTCTCTTCTCGTCAATCAAGTTAAGTTGATCAAGTCGGGTCTGAATCCAATCGTCTTCACTCAAACCAGCATCCTTCATGATTCTCAAGGAGGGAATCTGAACCTTGATAGGTAAAACAGCTTCCATGTCGTATACCAAAGAAAAGGGTGTTACCCCAGTTGAAGTACATGTCGTGGTATGGTACCCGTGCAGAGCAAACGGTAACATCTCATGACTGTCCTTGTAGGTGACTGTCATCTTTTGAATGATCTTCTTGATATTTTTGTTCGCAGCTTCGACAACACCGTTCATCTTAGGCCGATAGGGAGATGAATTGTGATATTGAATCTTGAACTGCTCGCACAGAGCGGTGATCATAGTATTGTTCAAATTTGTACAGTTGTCAATGATGATCCTGTCGGGGATACCATACCGGCAAATGAGGTTTTGTTTGATGAAACGGGTAACCACATTCTTTGTAACAGGGTGAAGGAAGCTGCCTCGACCCACTTGGTAAAGTAATCAATGTCCACCAGGATGAAACGGTGTCCATTGGATGTTGTAGGCTTGATCTCTGCAATAATGTCGATACCCAACATTGCGAATGGCCAAGGAGCTGTTAGGACATTGAGAGGAACTGGAGGAATATGTACCTTGTCATCATAGATTTGGCATTTGTGACAAGTACGGGAATGTTGATGACAATCAACTTCCATGGTAGACCAGTAGTAGCCTTCCCGTAGAATCTTCTTAGCCATCGTATGACCGCTTGAGTGGGTGCCATTATGTAGTTCAACCATGATCTGCTCAGCTTCAACCTTATCCACACAACGGAGTAGGACACAATCAAGATTGCACTTGTATAAGATACCATTGCTCAGAAAGAACTTGGCAGCGAACCTCCTTAAGAACTTTTTGTCGTTGACTGAAGCTCCTTCAGGGTATTCTTGTGCTTCGAGATACCTTTTGACGTCATGAAACCAAGGTCGGTCCACTACTTCTCCAGTATTAATCTTGTGACAATGTGCAGGTTCTTCCATTCGTTCGATGGTGATTTGAGGTGCCTCGTTATCCCAGTTAAGTTTAAACATGGATGACATTGTAGCTAGCGCATCTGCCAACTGATTCTCTTCTCGCGGGAAGTGCTCGAAGGTAATCTGCTCGAAATGTGGTAACAATTTCAAGACATGTTCTTTGTAAGGGATGAGGTTAGGGTGCTTAGTATCCAACTCTCCTTTGATTTGACTGATAACCAAAGCTGAGTCCCCAAATACAATCAAAGATTTGATTCCCAAGTCAATAGCAGCCTTGAGACCAAAGATACAAGCTTCATACTCGGCCATGTTGTTGGTGCAGCTGAAGCAGAGTCTAGCAGTGAAAGGTGTATGGAAACCTTGTGGAGAGATAAGTACCGTGCCAATACCGTTCCCTAGTGCGTTGGAGGCGCCATCAAAGTACAGAGTCCATCGGGATCCTTGTTTAGGTCCGTCATATGGTCTGTTTTCTTCAATGTTGCTCAAAGTCATGATATCCTCGTCAGGGAAGTCGAACCTCATAGATTGGTAATCTTTGACAGCTTGATGGGCTAGATGATCGGCTAGCACACTGCCTTTTATGGCTTTTTGGGTTGTGTATTGTATATCATATTCGGTGAGGATCATCTTCCATCTAGCGATTCTTCCGGCTAGAGCAGGCTTCTCGAAGATGTACTTTATCAGATCCATCTTAGAGATCAGTAAAGTGGTATGTGTCAAAATATACTGCCTTAGCCGGCGAGCAGCCCATACCAAAGCGCAACAAGTTTTCTCGAGCAGTGAGTAGCGAGTCTCACAGTCGGTAAACTTTTTGCTAAGGTAATAAATGGCATGCTCTTTTCGGCCAGACTCGTCATGTTGGCCCAGTACGCACCCCATTGAATTCTCCAGGACAATCAGATACATGATTAAAGGTCTTCCTTCGACGGGTGGCATCAAGATAGGAGGTTCTAGCAAATACTCCTTGATTTTATCAAAAGCAACTTGACAGTCATCATTCCATTTAACCACCTGATCTTTCTTCAACAACTTGAAGATTGGTTAACAGGTAGACGTTAGGTGAGAAATGAACCTTGCAATGTAGTTTAGGCGTCCCAAGAAACCTTTAACCTCCTTCTCAGTGCGAGGGGCATGCATTTCTTGTATAGCTTTGACTTTGGCAGGATCAACCTCGATGCCTTTGTTACTGACAATGAAACCCAAGAGTTTACCGGACCGGACTCTGAAAGTGCACTTGTTAGGGTTTAGGCTAAGCTTGTAGTCTTTCAATCTGACAAACAGCTTTTGCAGATGGTCGAGGTGTTCTTCTTCTGTTTGTGAACGGGCTATCATGTCGTCTACGTAGACTTCAATCTCATGATGTATCATGTCATGAAACAAAGCTACCATGACGCGCTGATAGGTTGCCCCGACATTCTTCATTCTGAACGGCATCACTTTATAATAGAAGGTACCCCACTGCGTAACAAAAGTAGTCTTCTCCATGTCTTCAGGGGCCATTTTGATCTGGTTGTACCCCGAAAATCCATCCATGAAAGAGAATACCTTTAGTTGAGCTGTATTGTCAACCAAGATGTCAATGTGTGGTAGTGGAAAGTCATCTTTAGGGCTAGCCCTGTTTAAGTCTCTGTAATCCATGCACATTCTGACCTTGCCGTCCTTCTTAGGCACGGGCACAATGTTAGCAACCCATTATGGATAGGAAGTAACAGCAAGAAAGCCAGCATTGAACTGCTTCATCACCTCAACTTTGATCTTTTCGGACATGTCAGGCCTCATTCAGCGGACTTTCTGTTTGATTGGTGGACAGTCTTCTCTTGTGGGGAGACGGTGAACCACGATATCTGTATCCAGTCCCGGCATGTCTTCGTAGGACCAGGCGAAGATCTCAACATATTCATTCAACAACTGAACTAAACGCGCTTTGACACTTGGCTCTAGGTTGGCACCCACTTTAACCTATTTTCTGTCTTCCTCTGTTCCCAAGTTGATAGTCTCTAACAATTCCTCGTGAGGTAGAATATCCCTTTCTTCCTGTTGCAAAAGTCTAGCTAACTCTCCAGGCACTTCACAGTCTTCATCACCTTCGTATTCAGCATGATTGACCAGATCTTCAGAGTCACTGAAGGCCATAGCAGAATTGTTACCCATGGAATACGGAGTGGATGGGTACCTGCATTTGTGAGTGTGGGTGTGTGTAAGGGATAGCCACCTTTAAACAAATAAAATGTAAAAATAAAGAAAATGAACACAAAAGTTTACATATGAAAATGTCCATGATTCATTAAAAATGGCATATGAAGATGAAAAATCAAGCCCATACAAATGGACCTATATGCCCCGGGTAAGGCATAAGGCGAAAAGTGTACGAATTGTTTAAAAATTATTACAGACCAACAAAAAATGTTCAAAAGATAAATTACTGATTGATGAAAGTAATGGGAACGAAGTCTTTCGCCTCCCAGTTGTTCAGTCCTCCTTCAATAGTTGGAAAGATCCAGTATTCAAAATTGCTCTCTTCTTCATCATCCTCTAAAGCATGAACTCCATGATGAGTGATTTTCAATGGTGTTCCTCCAGCCCAGGAGCGACGCACAGCCTTCTGACTAGCAGCAGTGAAACCCAAGCCGAACTTATCTGTCTTGTAAGGAAAAATCTGGCAGTTGACCCCATACCGTGCTTCCTCCTTCCTCGATCACAGCCTTCACATCTTTAAGGGATGACATCCAGGACACAGGTTTGGTAATGATGGGTACGGAAGTCATTGTCTTGGATACCGTAACTTCAGGAGAAACCTCTTCAAAGTGCTAAAAGGGGGTCTCGATGAATTCACCATATAATTCAACATAGCGGAACGAATTCAGATGGCTTATCATATACTCCTCCTCGCCACAAACTGTCACAATTTTCCCCTGGACAGGGTACTTAAGCTTTTGATGCAGAGTGGACGTAACGGCCCCAACATGATGAATCCAGGGTCTTCCTAACAAGCAAGAGTATGAGGGACGGATATCCATGACATAAAATGTGGAGTGGAAAGTTTCAATACCTACTTTAATTGGGATGTCCACCTCCCCGTGGACCATGCGCTTAGAACCATCAAAGGCTCTTACAATGATATTGCTGGGCTTTAAGGTCAAACCTTCACAGTCCAATCTGTCCAACACTTTCTTAGGCAAGACATTTAAAGACGACCTGGTATCAACCAGAACGTGAGCAAGAGTAGTCCCTCTGCATTCCACCGAGGCATGAAGCGCGTCATTATGCTTCCTCCCCTTAGATGTTAGATCGGCATTGAAGAAGCCAAGACCATTTTCGGCAGTTAGGCTGGCTACACACTCCTGGAACTAGTCCGCGGAGGTTTCTTGAGCCACATGGGCCGTCTTCAGGAATTTGATCAAGGCTTTGGCATGGACTTCAGAGCTGAGCAATAGGACCAGCATAGAGATTTTTGAAGGGGTTTGCCCCAGTTGTTCTACGACATCATAGTCGCTTTTCTTAATTATCTTTAAAATCTCCTCCATTTCCTTTTGAGTGGTCTAGGGGGTGACCAAAGGCTAAGCCCTCGTCCTGACGGGCGCTTCTTGGATCCCCTTACCTTTATCAACAGTAATCACTGGAACTCGTACAAATGTGTTGACTGGCACAAGAGTAACCTTAGGAGCATTTGAGGGTCCGAAGATTACCCTTGGAGGAGCAATCTCCAGAGAGAAGATTCTTCCGCTGCGGGTGATCTTACTTGTCCCCGCAATATTTCCTACGTCAGGAATCTCTTCATCGGAACTTTCTTCAACTTATTCGATCTGCTTAACACCGTGGTAGAAGATCTCTCCTCCATAATTCCACGGTATTGTCTTGTTGGACTTATATGGGATAGGCTCCGACATTGTTATCTTCAGAGGTACAAACTTTGGATCTGGTGTAATCTTAACAGGTCTTTTGGAGACCTTGGAAAGATTGTCGGAAATGGTGATTATAGCAACATCGTTGATTGGAGTAACAGGAGTAACAGGGGTAACAGGAGTTTTCTTAAAGAGGATTTCTTGATTATCCATTAGGCGTTGGATGCCTAACTTCAACAGCGGACAATCGGATTGCAAGGTCAAACAAAGGTAACAATATTTTTCACAGCCCGAGAAAATCCCGGCTTTCAACAGATTCATCTTGATCATTGGCAATGGAGTCATTAAGTCATCAAAAGTAGTAACATAAAGATCTTCTACAATAGCATGGACATTATGACCATGTTTTGGCATTGGAGCGGATATCACATTAGGTTTTTCAGGGGCGTCAAACTCCACCTCCTTGGCATCTATTAAATCCTGGATCTTATTTTTGAGGGCCCAACAATTATTGGTGTTGTGCCCCACGCTGTCCGAATGATAGGCACACTTTGCATTTGAATGGTAGTAGGGAGAAGAGGTATTTGGGTTCTTCGGCGCCTCTTTCAAGTTTGTAAGGTTTAACTTCAACAAACAAGGGAGAACCTGAGCAGGTGTCATATTGATCCAGGTGAATTGTCGTGCAGGCCTTTCCACCCTTGCCTTATTGGTTCTCGGTTGACTGTTTCGAGGTTGATCAGCTGCGGAATTCTGAATCATCACAGCCCCCACCGTTGGTCGGTGTTCCATTCTTCCTTGATTTCTTTGGGAGTAAACAGCTGAGACTTCTTTCTTGGCTGGAAAAGTTTTCTTGATAGCAGCGGAAGCAGATGTATCCTTTTGAATTTTACCGCTCTTAATGCCAGCTTCGACTCTTTCACCAGTCAGAATTAACTCGGTGAACCCTGCAGATGAGCTCCGGATCGAGTGATTAAAGAATGGACCTGACAGGGTCCCCAAAAACATATCCACAAGCTCTCTCTTAGACAATGGTGGCTGCACCCTTCCAGCCAAGTCCCTCCACTTCTGGGCATACTCCTCAAAGCCTTCATTAGAGACCATACCCATACTCTGTAATTGAGTACGAGTAGGTTCTAAATCTGCATTATATTGATATTG
Source organism: Vicia faba (assembly GCA_948472305.1). NCBI lineage: Eukaryota > Viridiplantae > Streptophyta > Magnoliopsida > Fabales > Fabaceae > Vicia > Vicia faba. Next base: position 148,167,427 of record OX451739.1, on the reverse strand, counting down.
TCTGTAGAAGGCAACAGCCAAATCCTCCCAGTTATGCACGTCAGATCTCTCAAGCTGATAGAACCAATCCAATTGCGTACCCGACAAACTATCTTGAAAAAAGTGGACCCACAGATCCTTATCAGAAGAATGAGGTTGGATCTTTCTGACGTAAGACCGCAGATACTTCTTCGGACAAGACAAACCATCGTATTCAGAAAATGTAGGCACCTTGAATTTAGGGGGAATCACAATCCCAGAAACCAACCCTAGCTCTTCGAAATCCAACCCAGACACTCTTTGTACCTCCATGGCTGCAAAACGCTCTTCCAAATTCTTATACTTGTCGTCTGTAGGAGGATACTGCTGCTCAGATTAATCTCCATCCTCTTCTTTTTCTTCTTCAGCCTCAGACTCGGAGGGTACTGCAACTCCCTTTCCTTTGCCAACCCCTTCATCGGATGTTGAGGGGAAATCCAGGACTCTTCTAGCTTGGTTCTCAAACCTTCTTCCCATAGTGGCTACACCAACTCTTTTCTTTTTCTTTTTCTCCTTCTCTTTCTCTAATAGTGCTTTAAGATCCTCCTGACCCTTTGCCAAGGTTATGAGGAGTTGTTGGAACTGTGAATTCTACGCTTGTAGGTCTTTGACCGTCTGCTCTATATCCATCTTGCTGAAATAAACAGCAGAGAGATAAGGAAACCTGGTGTGAAGACCTGCTTATGCGTATGATGAATGATATGTATTCATGTAATGCATTCAAGGATTCAGAAATTCAAATTTGTTGCAAACAAAAAGAAAGCACGTCATATTAATAAGATAGAACTTGTTAGTACATAGGTGCCCCATGGGTAAAATAATACAAAATTCTAATATAAAAAGACATTGCACATCCTTTTCGGTGCTATGTAGGTGTTGAGAGTCTGCTCTTCATGGAGTCGACGAGTAAGTTCCAAAACCTTCTTCTCACTGGCGTAGAAGCTGGCTTCAAAAGTGTTTCGTTCTTCCTTGAGATGTATCCAACTCTTTTGCAAATCTTCCAATGATGTTGGCATGTCAGGATGTAGGAGGGTGTATGGAACATGTCCTTCCATAACAGGCTCTTTGATCATAGGTAGAATGTAGGGGTAAGGCATCATAAGACTCTGGGCGCGGGTTAGCACCCACTTGAGGTAAGGCTCAAGGGGGATGGAATTCTTGTGTCCCAATGTCTTACTATCCACTTTGTTGGGCATCCTCCAAGCTCAGATATACCTTTGTCGAAGTCCTTGAGCATCGTTGTCGAAATCAAAAACCAAGTCTGGAATCAGCATGTCATGAAGGCCATCCCTTTGGGCATACCCAAATTGTCTCAGATCCAAACAAGGGTTGTAGGTAATTCCTCCCGTAATGCCTAGTAGAGGGACATTAGGGAATTCCCCATAACGATCAATGATGATAACATTTTCTCGGGATCGAGAACACCAATGAACATCTGAATTTGTAAGAGTCATCAATCGTTGCAACCACCTCAAGCCTTGCTCATTCTTCAAGACTGATTGGGGAAGGTGATAAATAAACCACCTTGCTAGAAGAGGAGTACAGCACATGAGAACACCTCTTTTCCTCATTGTTCGTGTGTGAAATGAGTGGAGGATATCCTTAAGCAATGTAGGCACAGGATTCCGAGATATGAAAATTTTGACAGCATTCACATCTATAAGCTGATCAGGGTTTGGGAACAAGACCAACCTATAGATGAGAAGTGCTACAATCTCTTCAAAAGCTTGCAGATCTAGAGAATTCCAGCAGTCTTGTGCCTTCTCAAACAGAAACTTTGCCAAGAAACCCTTGACACTACTTCTGGTTTCCCAATGACCTTTGATATCAGATGGTTGCAAGTGTAGGGCTTGAGTAACATCTTCAGGCTTTGGTTCTCTTTCCATACCGTTGTAGGGTAGTTGATGGAGAATAGGAATCCTCGGGAGTTGAGAAAATTCCTCCAAAGTGGGCACTAGTTGGTAATCAGGAAATGTGAAGCAATGGTGTAGGGGGTCAAAGAACTGGAAGAGAACTTTCACCATGTCTTCTTCAATGTTGGAGTTGACCAAGTTGAGAAGCCTACCATGTCTTTCACTGAAGGGAGAATTCTCTGGAATCTTGGAAGCAAGCTCCTTGAGTTGAGGAGGGGTTCTCACAAGGTTGACTTGAATTGTTTCCCTGCGAAGTGAATCCATTACCTACAAAACAAGAACAAAGATGAAGATCCAAACCCTTGAAATGGTTAGTGGATGCATACAATGCTTTATGATGTTCATGATGTATGCACAAGTATATGTACAAGCAAGTCACACAAGATCCTAGTTTCAGGCTTGCATGGGGTTTCATAGGTAATTACCCTCTTGAAGTTAGTTGGCTCAACCTGTCCTATAAATAGCAACCGGGTTCTAAGGAGCTCAATATCACTGGATTATTTTCTGTGTTCATTGTTTCAGTTTAGCCACTTAACTGGCGACCGAAATATTCCAAGAAAATAACCCTCAATGAGTGTAGTATCTAGTATCTACCAACTTCGGACTACACCAAAGTCGGTCGTCTCACTACCCCTAATAAGGCCAAGATGGTCAAGTAAAGGTTCTAAAAGTCCATTAGTGCTTTATGACATCATTCAGCGGCCCCATATTCTCTTTGATTGACTCAAAGGCTACCGGTACCCATAAATATGTTGCACTAATAAAGCTATTGCTTCAACCATGTCGATATACCCCGCACAATTTCCACAACGTATTGCTATTTACCTATGAATGTTTCCCCAATCCGGGTAGAGGATTTCAAACCAAAACAATAGAACCAAGTGTAAAGCAATCAAAGCAAACAAGGTGAGCATGTAAAGGTGATCTAAACCCTAAGGTAACCCCACTTTTAGATTAATCACCAGCAGAGTTGCCAGTTCTGTGATACGGTGGGAGAACTCACTTGAGGTTTTGCGTTTGTGTTTGCAAATGTTTCGGTTTAGCAAAAGTCGCCGCCGACTTTTTATTTTATCCAAAGGAAAGGTCAAAAAGCACAGGAAAGACCTTTGAGATGTTTTCTTGGGTTCGGGGGGTAGATTATGAAAAGGGAAGGTGCAAGAACCCTTTTCATCCATGGTTATCCATGGGCTCTTAGTTACTTGTTTAGATCACTTGCTTTTGCTTTTCAATAGTTCGAAATGGTTCTTTGTGTGTGGTTTTGAAAATGTTTTGAAAAGAAGCCATCGTTGTGGCAACCTTTGTAATGATTCTTTCTTGAATGTATACAAAGGTGTATTGTCTTTTGAAAAAGATGTTTCAATGTTTGATTGTTTGAAAGTTTGTTTTGGGAAATGTTTTGAAATTGTTGTGAGGTGTGTTTGAAAATAGCAAGGATGTTTTTGCAAGTTTTGATCAAGTAACTAAGAGTTGTCTACCATATCTACTCAAGAGTCTTTCCTACACATTTTTGACCCTTTTACATTATTGTTTTACCATTGCATTTGGTAAACAACCTTGTATTTGGATGTTAAATGGGACAGGCGCGGGTCGTCGTATTAACCATGATAGCAATAGTGCTAAGTATCTTTAGCAAATTTTTGAGGGACTAGATCATTTTGTATAGGAAACCAAGATAGCGTCATCGAGGGACTATGATATTTTTGTTTTGTTTTTGTTTTGCCAAGATACTCAACATGCATACCATGGCCATTTTAAAGGCAACAAGTGGATGAAACCTTAGGGGTGCATGTGTGCATTGTGTTGTCATTTTCGTGCATTTTTATGTCTTGTATTAGGTCTAGCTATTTGTTTTGATTTTGGATATTGTATACAAACCCTAATCTCTATCATGGCATATTTGAAAGCATAAATGCGTAAAAGTAATCTAGGCTATTACAACATTGATATGGGGAGGGGGATACAATTTTGGATAGGGGATTATTTTGCAAGAAATTAAAACCCTAAGTTATTACAACCAAATTGAATCTCTTTGCTCAAATGATAAATAAACAATATTTAAATAAACAATTACATATATATGCAATATATTATAAATATGCAAAAAAATGTTTTTCTGTTTATTTTTAAATATGTAAAAATAAAATATTTAGTGTATTAAAAAATAGAAAATAAAAAGTTATTTTTGTTAAGGGTAAAAACCCTAAATTTTGTTTTAAGAAAGTATATTTATTAATATTATTTATTTATGTACAATAAAAAATAAAAATATATACAAGTGTCAAAAAATAAAAATATATTAGAAAAATATTATTTTTAATAAGGATGGAAACCCTAGTTTTTTGTTTTAAGATAATATATATTATATTATTTATTTTATGTACAAGAAAATAAATATAAATATATACAAAGATATTAAGAAATAAAACATGTGGAAAAATATTATTTTATGTGTATAAATAATAAAATAAAAATATATAATATTTCTATAATATTTATAAGTTTTTATTAAAGAAAATAAAAGTATAGACTATTTAATAATTATTTTTATGTCTAAAAAATAATAAAAAATAATAAAATAAAATGTGAAAATTTATGAAAATGTTTTTGATATTTTTTTATGTTTAGAAAATATAAAATAAAGTCAGAAATGAAAAATAAATAGAAAAATACAAAAATATAATGAAATGGGCCGGGGGGTGCAAGAAGCAGGTCAGGGGGTGCAAAAAGTCATGCCAAGCCAAGCCCAACCCAGTTACAGCTTCATCTTCAACCTTTGAACCAAAAAAAATGCGCCTTCTGATGTACAACTCGTATCTCCTTTATTTTTGCTTAAAAACGAAAACTTGCAACATGAAAGTTATAGAGCATGATCATACGATTCTAACCATATAAAAAACTTAATCTAACTCTCAAAGACCAGAGAGAATTTCTCTAGCCCTAATTTCTAACCTAACTTTTTCAGGATGTTCATCAATCAAATTCTCTCAGCACACTTAACTTAAATGAAATATATGCATATGTACAGCTTAAGGGCTATGATTACTATATTTTTTATTCACAAACCTAAGCCTAATGATTCCTAAATAGAGAGATAGAAAGTTGACAAATACTTGTTTCAGTTGAACTCGTGTATGGCAATGTGGAGGTTTTCAATGAGGCCTGAGATGTTTGTGAGCTTGCCTGAACTTCCTCTGACCTTCCCCAATGCTTTGTTTTCCTTGAGCTTGCTTTAATCAGCCTGTAGAAGTCAACCTGCACAAGCTGAAATCAGAAATGGTGAAGCTTGCAAATGGAGTTACAGTCAAGGACCAATGGTTGGGATAGTTCAGATGGGTTATATGGAAGGTATTGGAACTGGTTTGGGACAAAACGCACGAGTGGTTTTTGTTTTGGAACTCAAAGTGCAAAAGCTGCCCTGTTTTGCAAGAGGAATGTGTTTTGATGTTCAAGAGTGTTTGAGGGATGAATGGCTCGTGTTTCTAGCTCAAGGAAATGTAAAAAACTTGTTTGGAATGCTTACAAACTTTGTTTATATCAGATACCCAAGATATGTGATTTTGGCAAGTTGACTTGTTTTGAAAGAAAAGTGTGAAGTGATACAAGATAGGCCTGTACAAGCTACCTCCAAGCATGTACAAGATTGGTGTACTTTTTCCTAAGTTTATGGAACTTGTTTGCTGCAAAGAGAGAGGTCCAAGGCTCAAGGGAAGCAAGTTGACATAAAGTTGCCTTTATGAAAATGGAAATGCTACCTTTTTGCCATTTTAAGATTAATTCAATGTGTAAACCTCTATTGATCAGAAAAACACCTTAAACCAATGACTTTGCATTCAATTTTTGAGTGTGGAAGGGTTTAGAGACCTGTAATCAAGTATAAAGCAAGTTTGGACAGATTTTGCAACTTGTGTCAACATGAAAATGCCATGGATCAAAGTGAGTTTTTGCCAAATTCAAACCTTCGATTCTCTCTAACCATAAATATTTTGGAGAGTTCTTTGACATTTTGGAAAGCTTGTAACATGCTCCAAAATCCATCTCTAAAATGAATTTTGAGATTCCAAGTGGAACTATGTGAAAAATGGTCATGAAGATAGGTCAAAATCCTGCCTAAACTAGGGCAAAATTTCACTAAGTTAAAAGTTTCATGGACCCTTGTTCCAAAAAATCATAACTTGAGATAAAAGCTTCTTTTGGGAAAACTTTGTGAATCAAAGTTGTATACTTTGTGGAGGACTACAACTTTCATGTTGGAAGTTTTGTTTGAATCCAATTGCATCATGGTTAAAATCTTGGGCAAAGTTTGGAAAAAATAAGAAAATTTCTTAACTTAGAAAAATTCTAAGTTATGAAATTTTTTCAATCTTAAACCCTAATTTTCAAAATAAGGTTTCTTGATGAACAAGTTTCATGTTTTGACACATCTTGATTAAAAATGACCCTTGGCACTTGATTTTGACCAAAAAGTCAAAGTTTGACTTTTCAGTGTACATTAAAATTTTGATCAGTTGACTGAAAAATTCATCTGTCAATTCAATGCATTTGAGATCTTTTGAACCTTGTGAATAGGTCAAGATGATGCCATTGAGTTATTGAATCCATTATTGAACCCAATTTTCCATTGGCTAGGTTAAAAATCAGAAATTTCCCTTTCTGCAGTCAAAACCCTAAAAATGACCATTTTGCCCTTTTGATGATCTGATCAAATTTCTTGAGGAGTTGTGGTCCAAACTTGATCAAATGGTTAATATGAGTCTATAATGTTTATGTGGATAAAAAATTATGAGGTTTGACTGTAAATTGGCCATAATTGACTTTTTCCCCAATACAGCTGATTTTTAGGTCAACTGTCCAATTGACTGGGCAAAAATTTGATTCAAGGCTTGAAACTTGGTAGGGGAAATATTATAGGTCCAACATGAAGTATGAAAGCCACTTTGAGAATTGAAAGTCCAAAAATCCCTGTGCAAACTCAAACCCTAATTTAGGTCATCAGTGCAGGGAGATGTCTTGAGCAGAGCAAACCCTAATCCTCTATGGAGTTCAAAGAATCTTGTGAGGGAAAATCTTGATAAAATGAGAGGGAAAATTTTAGGGTACAACAGTGTTTACATGGCCTGAGGAAGATTTTAGGAGGAAGCTATGCTTTTAGCTGCGGATAAAAATCCGCAGGTAACATTTGCAGGAATTATAGGACAGGGATGAACTCGTGTCACCCACCCATTGGCCAGTTCAAATATTACGCGCTTTTTTTTGTTTTTTCTGGCATTTGATTTGTTTTTTATATAATATATTATTTGCATTATTATTAACAAAACAACAACGTGCTTCAGTGGTTGCCACATAGGCCATAAAGGACCCAAAGGCTGGAGGTCAGGGGTTCAATCCCTGCCTCCAGCAATTTGTATTTTCTTCTTATTTTTCAGGTAATCACGTGCACGCTCAGGTTTGATCCATACCATACTCCCTCACCAATCCAAGCGCCAGATGGCCAAAGGGCCAGATCTGGTGGTCAAATGTTGAAGGTCCACCAAAGAATCAGTCAACGCGCCTACACAGGATCTCCAAAAGTCCACATGGGTCAGCTTCAAATGGGCCAAGAAAGTTGCTACCTACACCCTCCAATCAGGCCCAACTCTTCTACTTTTTTTAATTTTATTTTTATTTTGTTTATTTAATTTAATGGTTTTATTTTATTTAACTAATTTTCTAACCAATAACAAAATTCCTTTTTATCAAATAAAATCACAAAAATACTTTTTTATCCAATCAAATTTTAAAACTTTTATTTTTATTAATAAACTTATTAATTAATTAGGATATTAATTAGGAAACTTTAATTCATTTTGTAAATATTTAAAATTAATTAGAAATCATTAGGTTTTAAATCATTTAATTATTTTTATTTTCTTTCTTAAAATAATAAAAAAAAACTAAAAAATATGTCATAAATTATTTTTCATTAATTAACTTATTAATTTAATTTAGTTATTTAATTTAGGATTTAATTTCCTTTCTTAAATAAAAAACAACAAAAAAAAGGCATTTTCTTTCAAAAGGGTCAAAACCCTAATTCACACTCGATTTAATTTTCTGCGTGATTTACTTTTCTTTATCCATATTGATGTATCTGCTTCCGGTATGTAATAGATAATTAGGATATTTATTTATTTTACCGCTTTATTTTATTTTCAAAGGGTTGCTTTTGGCAATGTAAATACCCGACGCCTTGTAATTTAATTTCGGCACTTTTAATTCCGTAAACTATACAACTGCTAGATGTGCAAAGATAAAAATAACTGAAAACAACACACTCGCACATGCGCACTCCTAGGGTACACCCCACTTGGTTGCCTTCGTACACGGTCATTGAGTATAGGTCGTTTTAGAGGTCGTCCTCTTGTCTAAAAGATCATAGTCGCCTCGAAATGGTTGCCTCAGATATTGTTGCCTCAAACAAATGATCTAAGACATTAAGGTTACCGTTAAGGCATCCTAGCATTGCTTTAGTGACCGTATGTCCCTCATTCGAATTGACCCTTAAACTCCAACGACGGTGCTACCCACTCATTAATAGTGGGATAGCATTGTTTAAAGGAAATTAGCATAGAACGATTCCTTTTTCGAGTAGGTAGATAATTCTTAGATACTTGCTCATTCAAAACAAAACAAATTTTTCACACTTACACTTTTCGAACAAAGTTTTCAAAACACTTCATTCCACTCTTGAGGACAGAAGCAAGAGTTAAATCAAAGTTTCAAACAAAAACTTTTTCAAAACCCACAAGCACAAAGAAAATGATTTTGAAAATGATGAGCAAGTACCTAAGAGCCCGTAGATAGCTACGGATAGAAAGGGTGTTAATACCTTCCATTTCTATAATCTACCCCCCGTACCTAGAAAATATCGAAAAAAGGAATTTTTCTGTGCTTTTTTCCTTTCCTTGTTGGATAAAATAAAAGTCAGTGGCGACTCTTGCTTACCGCGACATTTTGCAAAAACAAACGCAAAATGAAAACCAGCATTCCAAAACAACAGTCAGTTCTTCCACCGTATCACAGCGGGAAAACTTTTCTTACAGGTACAGGTATTGTTGGTGACTTTGTGTTGCGAAGGTGACTCAGGTTCCCATGATAGTTTTGAAACTTTGGGATTTTCTTTTGATCTTGAGTGGTGTTGTTCTGTAATGGTCCAGCCATTATCCAGTGTGAAACATTGATCCTGTCATGTTGCATCATAGCATATTTATTTCTAAAAAATGATGTATAAAAAATAAGTAACATGCGCATGTCATCTTCCAGGGACATTCGAGAGTCTTCTTTCCATCAGAAATGGTTGGCCTCCCGTCAGATGAGTTTGATTCAGTTCGTGTTAAAGAGCCCAACAGGCATACATTCGCTTATTAGATTCCTATTATTGATGTGTCCGAATTGAAGAGGTTGAGTTCTTATCTGAAGAGTGATGTTCTGAATACTTTTAACAAAAATCATGGAAATTTGTTACTAATCCTTAACACTTCAGTTGACCCAATGGCTTTGATCACCCTCTTCCATTTCTATGACAAGGAATTACGGTGTTTTACTTTTTAAGATTATCAACTGGTTCCCACACTAGAAGAGTACGCGTACCTACTTAATATCAAGTTGTCCGATGAAGTTCCTTTTGTCCAAGTGCCGGAGAAGCTGAAGTTCGAAGTTATTGCTGAAATTCTTCATTTGAATTGGAAATAGGTGAAAGACAATTGGAAATCAAGTGAGGATACTACTGGGTTTTATTTGGATTTCTTAGTGAAGAAAGCTGAAGACTGGGCAAAGAAAGGGAATTTGAGTGACTTCAGCTCTCTGTTTTCTCTCATGATATACATAATCATCCTTTTTCCTCACAAGAGAAATTTTATAGATTTGACGGCTATTTGTGTTTTTAGAAATAAGAACCCGGTACCAGCACTCTTGGCAGATACTCTTTACACCATTCATTTCAGGCATGGAAAAGGAGGTAATGTAAGTTTATGTCATTTGATGTTGTATCAATGGTTTAAGTTGCACCTACCGGTAAGTGGCCCTTTCGTGGATACCAGACATTCTCTATGATGGTCATCAAGACTTGTTAACCTTACTTCATTTGATATCCGGTGAAATTATGACATGGGGAAAGTACGAATTATTATCACTAGTTGTGGAGATTTCCCTAATGTTCCACTCATAGGAACTAAGGGGTGTATCAACTATAATCATGTGCTTGCTTATCGTTAATTGGGATATGTAATGGATGGACCGCCAAAGGTTGAGGAGGTGTATGAATCAGTGTATTTTGTTAGAGGAAGTGATCCTGTGATGTTAAAAAGAGTGACAAGTGCTTAGAAGGGAATTCACAAGAAGGATAGAACTACTTTGGGCAAGAAGGTTCCTATTGCTAGAGTTCCTTACCTGGAATGGATTAGAGACATGGTTAAGATTTTACGGTTACCATTTGCAAGGTCGGCTCCTATATATGAGCAACCTCCTACTGTTCTGAGTAACACGGTGCCTACCGAGGTGTTCACCCAGGTTCATGTTGAGAACATTCAACTTCGTGCAAAAGACCGTGAGGCAGGGATGAAACTTTATTGGGTAGATCAAGAAAGGGCCGACTTAGCTCGCAAACTCAAAGAAGCTCAAGGGGAAACTTCTGATGCGACCAGTTTTAGGAAGAGATCTCATGCTGAAATGGAAGAAGAGTTGAATAAGACCCAGCAAGAGTGCCAGAAGCTTCAGGCATTTGAGAATAGCTGTAGGAAGAAGGTTCAAAACTTGGAGAAACAGCTCAAAGACAAAGATGCTCAGCTTAAGAACGAAGTAGCCCAGAGGCGTGTCGCAGAGGATCAGTTTCAAGAAAGTAAAGTAGTCGCATCACAAATTTTGAAGGAGAAAGCTAGGCTTGAAGAGTATTGTCAACACCTTGAAGTGTGTCTTGTTCTGGAGATTTGGTTTTGTTACTTACCCTTGGTGTATTTGGTCACCCAGGATTGTTGGAAGGGACCACTGTTTTTATTATTCAGTTTTTTGTTAAGTTTACTTTGAAACACGTATTTTGTTTATCGTTACACTCTTAAATGTCCGAAGTCACTCGAACATCGTTACTTTAGTTTGTAAATAATTGAAGTGTTTGTCTTTTTGTTTTTTTCCCTTTGATTGTATGCTTGATTTTTGGTTGCGCGCCATGATTGATGAATAAAAGGACTCTTGAATACCGGGAAATGACAAACATATGATGCACATCATGCATTTCATAACATTACAGGTTATCTCAAGACGGTATTCTTATTCTTCTACTTTTCTTATTCAAAATTCAAGATGACTACTCATCGATATTCCACCAGAAACAATTTGCCAAGACAGATGGAACAAGTTCAAGCTGAACTCGTTGAAATAAGGGCCCAGATGGCTACTCAGATGACCCAATTCATGGAGGTCATCACCAATGTGAATCGTCGGTAGGAGGAACTGGTTGCCATTGTCAACAACCAGCGCCACTATCCAGGGGATGGTGGAAATCAAGGGCTCTATCAGGACATTTCTGTAGGATTGGGGGATGTGCAAGATCAGCCTGTTGGAAATTTTCACGGGATGCCCGGAAACCCCTTCGTGCGCAACATAAGGCAGTTTCCCCCATCTCTGGGACCTCGTCTTGTGGGGAACAAAAGAGATAATCAGGGAGGCGTAAGGAACTATCATGAGCAGGATTATGACTTTGACCAGGATGAAGATTTGTTTTTCGTTCGGCGTTCAGAGCAGGAAGTTCAGGTTGAGGATAGGAAGTATCGGTTGTTGGAAGAACGTTTGAAGGCTGTGGAAGGGCAAGGAGCCCTTGGTATGTATGCTAATGATCTCGTGTTGGTGTCTCGGGTGAAAGTTCCTCCAAAGTTCAAGCCTCCTATATTTGAAAAGTACAACGGAACATCATGTTCTGTTACTCATGCAACTGCTTATTTCTGAAAGATGTCGGTGCATACTGAGGATCAGGGGCTTTTGATTCACTTTTTCTAGGATAGCCTATCTGGGGCATCCCTGGAGTGGTACACGAAGTTGGAGAAAACTCATATTCATTGCTAGAATGATCTCGCTCAGACTTTTGTCAAACATTATCAGTATAATGTGGATATGGCGCCTAATCACACTCAGTTACAAAATTTGTCACAAGGACCAAGAGAATCTTTCAAGGAATACGCTCAAAGGTGACGTGAGTTGGCTGTAAGGGTTCAACCTCCACTCATGGAGAGAGAACTCACTGATATGTTTATGAGTACCCTGCAAGGGCCATTCTATGAGCACATGATAAGAAGTACTCCGGCAAGGTTTACAGACTTGGTTATGGCTGGTGAAAGAATTGAGGTAGGTTTGAAATTGGGGAAAATTTAGATTGGAAGTTCTAGTGGCTCATCAGGGGGCAGTAAGAAACCACTCAACACTTACCCTAAGAAAAGGGAAGGCGACGCAAGTGCGGTTTACTCTCATAGAGGAAGAAGTGAGGAACGTCAGCACCAACAAATCAATGTTGTTTCTATTCCTATTAATGCTCCTCCGCAACAGAGACCGAATACAGTGCCTCAACAACAAAGACAGTAAAATGCTCCCTGTCAGTATAATAATCAACAACAGAGACAGTTGAGAAAATTCGACCCCTTTCCAGTATCTCTTACTGAAGCGCTCCACCATTTGCTCGATTTAAAGTTGATCGGTTTGAGAAATATGCCACCACCCCCCGCAAGACTTCCTCCTAACTATGATGCTAACACAAGATGTGAATTCCATTCAGGAGGAGTTGGTCATTCTACTGACAATTGCTTTGCATTGAAGTGCAAAATAAAAGACTTGTTAGATGCTAAGGAAATTGAGTTTACTCCAGTGACTGGTTCGAATGTTACTCAGAACCCAATGCCTAGGCATGGAGGGGGTGTTGTTAATATGATTGATGATAATGGTGAAGTGTTGAATTTAATCATGAATGTGGAACAAGTAACTACTCCTTTGTGGTATGTTAAGAGGTATTTGCTTGACAATTCTATTTTTCCGGGTTGTACTTCAGAGTGTGCCAAGTGTAGAGAGAAACCGAAAGGGCTGTGATGATTTAAAAGCCGGTATCCAGTTGATGATAAAGGAGGTTTCCCTGCGGTTCAATAGAAAACCGCGCTACCGTAAGGTTACTGAAGAAGATGTTGCTGTGATATCTATTCCTTACACCCCTGTGCGCATTCCTACCCCATCTAGGGCACCCCCTTTGATGATTAAGATACCTGGTCCCATGCTGTATACCAGTGAGAAGGCCATCCCATGGCATTATGGTGCTGATGTTTATTACCATGGGGTGAATCAGGAGGTAAGTACTCGTTTGTCTGAGGACGAACATGCTGAAGATAATGAACGGGAAGTTAATAATTTTTCTTGTGTGGGTCGAATGACTAGAAGTGGGAGAGTATTTGGTCCTTCCAATGTGCAAGATGTGGCAAATGCTTCTGCAAGAGAAAAAGGAAAACAAAAGGTGATGATTGGTAATCCAAGGGTTACGCCAGTCAATGTGACTCAACCAATTCCGATACCAGAAGCTTCTTCAGTTCCTGATGAGGTTGAAGAGTTAATATGAATTATCAGAAAGAGTGATTATAGCATAATTGATCATCTGATCCATACTCCTTCTAAGATGTCTATCTTGTCTCTGTTGATTTATTCGGAACCTCACAGAAATGCTTTGATGAAGTGGTTAAAGAATGTGTTTGGGCCACATGAGATAACAGTCAATCAATTTGAGAATGTTTATGCTAACATATCTGCCGGGAACGGTCTGGGCTTCACGGATTTTAATCTTCCTCCGGAGGGGCGAGACCATAACAAAGCGTTGCATATTTCAATGGAGTGCATGGGCACTACTTTATCCCGGGTTTTGGTGGACACAGAGTCGTCTTGGAATGTATCGCCTAAGTCAGCATTGATGAAAATTGATTATTCTGGACTGGAGCTGCACCCTAGTGATTTGATGGTGAAGGCGTTTGATGGGTCTCGAAGGTCAGTTTTTGGGGAGGTGGAGTTACCAATCAAGGTTGGTCCTTGCCCCTTCACGGCTACATTTTTTGTGATGGATATATAGCCAGTGTATTGTTGTTTTTTGAGGCGTCCATGGATTCATAGAGCAGGGGCAGTCACTTTTACTCTTCATCAGAAACTCAAGTATGATGTAGAGGGAAAGGTGATAACTGTGTGCGGCAAGGAAGAGTACATCGTGAGTCATTTGACATCATTCCGCTATGTTGAAGTTGAAGGCGAGATATATGAGACTCTGTTTCAGGCGTTTGAGACAGTTCATGCTATCAATTTTCCTCCTCCAGAGCAGAAAAGGAAACCTGAAACTGTTATGTCTTCTCTCAAGGATGCGAGAGCTATGGTGGAAAATTGTAACCCTGAAGGTTCGGTTCAGGTGTTGGACGTTACCCCAAAATTTAATAAATCTGGTCTTGGTTTTAGCCCAGGTCAGCAAAGTACAACTCCCAGAGCATCTAGTTTATCTACTCATGTGAAGTTTTCCCGTCCTTGTGCTGCTCAAGAAGGACACGTCAATGCAGTTGGCGATGATAGGGTTGATGGCTACAGTGTCGAAGATTGGATTCGTCTGAGTATTTCAGGCCAGACACTCAACAATTGGACTTCTGTGGATTTTATCCAAGTTTCAAGCGCTGAGGAGTAATTTTCTTGTTTTCTTTTATTATCATATCATAATTCCTACGCTCTGCCCAAGGCGTGGTGGATCATTTGTGTAGGTCCACCATGTTTATTTTCAAAAAGTTTATCATGAAATAAAGAACGTTTTTGCATTCAAAATTTTACTCCATTTCTTTTTTTATTTGAATGGCAATGTTTCTCTTTTCACACACTGTCACTAAAAAAGACGCCAAAATGTCGTTCATGCAGATGCACTTCCACCACCGATTATATTGATAACGACTCTGCTATGGCTCATTATGACTTTGATACTCCTATTTATCAAGTTGAAGAAGAAGCATATGAGGATTGTGGTCTTCCTGAGGAATTAGAAAGATTGTTAAAACAAGAGGAGAAGGTTATCCAGCTGAATTAGGATTCGTTTAAGGTGGGGAATATTGGCAAAGAAGAGGTAAGAAGAGAAGTCAAGATAAGGGCATATCTCGAAGAAAGTATAAAGGTCAGATTGATTGGGCTACTCCGTAAGTATTCTGATATCTTCGCTTAGTCTTATGAGGATATGCCTGGGTTGGATACAGACATAGTGGTGCATCGAATACGGCTCAAAGAAGGTTATTCTCCTGTCAAGAAAAAGCTCTAAAGAACTCATCCTGAGATGTCCAAGAAGATGAAGGAGGAGGTCCATAAGCAGTTGGACGGGAATTTCTTAAAGGTCATCAGTTATCCGCCATGGATTGCAAATATTGTGCTTGTGCCTAAGAAGAATGGTAAGGTCAAGATATGCGTGGATTATAGGGATTTGAACAGAGCCAACCCTAAAGATGACTTCCCTCTTCTGCATATTGATGTGTTGGTTGATAATACTACTCATTCTAAAGTGTTTTCATTCATGGATGGTTTTTCGGGTTACAATCAAATTAAGATGGCTCCGGAGGATATGGAGAAGACAACATTTATCACGCCTTAGGGAACTTTCTGCTATAAAGTGATGTCGTTTGGTTTGAAAAATGTCAGGGCAACATATCAGCGCGCCATGGTCACTCTCTTTCATGATTTGATTCACAAAAAGATTGAGGTTTATGTGGATAATATGATTGCTAAGTCTGACATGGAAGAGGAACATCTGGTTCATCTGGAAAAATTGTTCGAGAGACTAAGGCAGTTCTTGCTGAGGTTGAATCCGAATAAGTGCACCTTCGGGGTGAGATTCGGCAAGCTGTTGGGTTTTATTGTAAGTGAAAAAGGTATCGAGGTGGACCCGACTAAGGTAAAAGCGATATAGGAAATGCCGGAAACAAGGACAGAGAAGGAAGTACGTGGTTTCTTGGGAAGGTTAAACTATATTTATAGATTTATTTCTCATCTCACAGCCAACTGTGAACCTTTGTTCAAGTTGTTAAAGAAAAGTCAGACAGTAAAATGGAATGAGGATTGTCAAAAGGCCTTTGACAAAATAAATGAGTATTTTCAGGAATCTCCTATACTCATGCCGCCAGTGGAAGTAAGGCCACTAATCATGTATCTAACTGTGTTAGAGAGCTCAATGGGTTGTGTCCTCGGTCAGCACGACGAGACAGGGAAGAAAGAGCAGGCTATTTACTACTTGAGTAAGAAGTTTACAGAATGCGAGTCGAGGTACTCCTTGCTGGAAAATACTTATTGTGTGCTTGCCTGGGCCACCAAACATTTGAGGCAGTACATGTTAACTCACACCACCTACTTGATATCCAAAATGGATCCAATCAAGTACATTTTCGAGAAGCCAGCTCTTACAGGCAGGGTAGCCCGTTGGCAGATGATACTCACCGAATATGATATCCAATACTCTACTCAAAAAGCAATTAAGGGTAGTGTACTGGCCGACCATATTACTCATCAGTCCATGAACGATTATGAACCGATGAAGTTTGATTTTCCAGATGAGGAAATTGTGTATATTCGGGATTGTAACATGCCAGACCCAGACGAAGGACCCGAGCCGGGATCACGTTGGACGCTTATTTTTTATGGTGCCTCCAATGCCATGGGCAACGGCGTCAGAGCTATTATCACTTCCCCTGAGGGATACCACATTCCTTTCAGAACTCGTATTTGTTTCGATTTCACTAACAACATGGACGAATATGAGGCTTGCATTTATGGCATTGAAGTAGCGATCAACCTACGCATAAAATTTTTGAAAGTTTACGGGGATTCCAATCTTGTTATCAGCCAGATTAATGGAGATTGGGAGACTCGCCATCAGAACCTAATTCCCTATCATGAGCATGTTATGAAGTTGATTTCGTACTTCAAAGAGATCCCGTTTGAGCATATTCCCAGAGAAGAACACAATCTAGATGATGCATTGGCAACATTGTCCTCCATGTTCAAGGTTAAGTGGGCTAATGAGGCACCTTCCATTACCATCAGAAGTTTGAGTGAGCCAGCTTTCTGTTTTGAGGCTAGTTTGGAATCAGATGGTAATCCTTGGTTTTATGATATTAAACAATATCTTGAAACACAAGAGTACCCTGAAGACGCATCTGTCACAGATAAGAAGTTCTTGAGAAGGTTTTCAGCCAAGTTCTTTCTTAGTGGCGGTGTGTTGTATAGAAGGCATCATGACGGTTTACTACTAAGATGTGTTGTCAAGAAAGAAGCAGCTAGAATCATTGAGGAGATACATGAAGGTGATTTCGGGACCCATTCCAGTGGGCATACCATGGCTAAAAAGATTTTGCGAGCAGGTTATTATTGGTCCACCATGGAGACTGACTGTTACAATCATGCACGGGTTTGCCACAAATGTCAAGTCTATGCTGATAAGGTGCATGTGCCGCCAGTACCTTTGCATATAAAAAAACCCGCAAAACTAAAAACCTGAAAGGGCGATTTAGGAAAAAAGAGGGTGTCCACGTGATTTGAAAACCCGAAAGGGAAATTCATGCCAAAGTTAGGGACTTAAAGCAAATGACTATGCTCGGCATAAGATCCTTTGTTTCTTTCCTTCGTTCCGTCACCCGACATAAGCTCGAAGTTAATCCAAGAATGATCTGTCTAAAAGCAGGAAGATGAAAGCGTAAGAGTCATAAGAGTCATAGCAGAGTCGGGACTTGATAGATATTCGCATTCACATTACCATTTGTAAACACTTGTTTGCTTTGATTTTGTAATTACTTGCTTCCGAATGTAAATTCCTTTTTCACAGGCTGATTTCTCAAAATCAATAGAATATCTTCTTTCAAGTATACGTATACGTTTCTTTTCTCCCTTTTTACCTTTTTGTTTGCAAAAACGTCTAATATTTTGATAAGCATGTGCATATAAACTTCGTGGGCCTTACCCGGAAATGGTAATCTAAGTCATGGTTAGTTGATCGCTTGAAATACGGATAACAAACACAACTACTATTGTGCAAGGGGCGTGTTTAGTTCTATGATTGATAGGATTCTCATTCACTTTAATGGTGGATTCCTTGCCAATTTGTTTCACAGCTTCGTGCTGTTGGTAAAGGTTATGGGTCAGAGTAATATCAAGATTACGGTAGGTCGGCGAGATCGGCGAACC
Organism: Vicia faba; assembly: GCA_948472305.1. NCBI lineage: Eukaryota > Viridiplantae > Streptophyta > Magnoliopsida > Fabales > Fabaceae > Vicia > Vicia faba. The sequence continues at coordinate 148,149,260 of OX451739.1, read as the reverse complement.
TAGTTGGAGATATTTCTTCCCCATAATAGCTTTTATTACGTTTCTTTGCCGCACTTTCATGTGTTATCTTGATTGATTGTTTTTGCATTGTCTGCATATAGGATTTTGTTTATGGATGAATGTCAATCTTGATGCATTGAATATTTTTGCCTTGAAGAAATTGTTTCATTTTACTTAATCCATCCAGTATCACTCTTTAATCGATTTTTCGGGCATTTTGATACCAATTGTGCCAATTCTTTTGCTTAGCCAAGAGTTTGGAGGAAGGAGTTTAGCTAAAAACGATGACTGTAGTGGTATGATTTTGAGTAGAACCCTGTTGACGATGTACAGGCATTGTTTCAATCCCCAAACACCGGAGATATAAGGGAGTTAGACCCTCGTTAACCCCTCTGAGCCTTCGAAGTAGGAGTTTCTTTTCCGTTAAAAAAAAACCTTATTTTTTTAACCAGGGGCAGGGTAGATGTTCAGTTAATTTAACCAAGCATTCAAATTTCAGAAGGAATGTCCCATCTGAGGATCACCACATTTTATCTTTCGCATCATGAAATCAGGAAAAATGTCTAAACCACGATGTTCATTTCCTCACAAAGTCCTGAGGTCGAGATCGAATCGATAGAATAATGGCTATCCCTCACCGACCAAGGAATGAGGCATTTGTTTTCTTCAAAAAAAAGAGAGAGAAAGAAAGAAAAAGTTCGAAGACCTAAAGTCACATTGACTTGTTCGAAGTGGAATGTATGAATAAGAAATAAACAAAAAGCCGCACTAAGTTGAAAATTGAAAACAAGTCGCTTAGGCAAAAGTTAGGGCGTCCCGTTGGACTCCCAAAATTGAAATTCAAAAGATTTTTTCCAGGAAAAAGTTAGGGAAAAGAGAGCCTAAAAGGCCGAAAAAGATTATCCAATAAAATTTCCATCAAGAGAAGAGGAACAATAATATCAAAAACAAAAGCAGAAAAAGTTAAGTGACAATCATGTTGGAGAATTTGTCGTGATCATTCAACCATTATAAATCCTTTTGAAAGGTGAATGCTTGTGATAAGTCGGCTAAACTTAGGACAGGAGAATATCAAGAAGGGGGTGGGAACCAAATAACTTGAGCCTTGAAAAAGTTTTTTCTAAAAAACCTCGAACCAGGCCACGTTACAACCTCTAAAAGTCCTAACTGAAATAAGGGTTTAACTCGAAAGCATACTACAACAGGATAACGTTTCCTAAACTCCCAAATATGTGTTGCATATTCATGTTGGTATCTTATCACCCGCATCTTGACTCGTTTTCTTTTTTAAAAAAAAGGGGGGGAAGAAAAGTTTTGAAATTTTTCGCACTCTAGCCAGTGATTCATTCACGACAGAGATGTGACACTTTGTTAAGGTTTTCAACTTCAAGGCTTAAATAATCGTCGCATCAGATCTGTCATTCCCAAAATAAACATCTTTCTGCATGCAAAACATTTGTTTGACATCAAAAAAAGGAATTTACACGTTGAACACCTGTAAAGAGCTTAATGATTGTCAGGAAGGGAATATTTGGTTTTTTCTTCTGTTAGACGGAGCCCATGTATGAATAGGACTTTACCTATCCCCAGTGAAGTTTCATTTCCGCAGCGAAGTTTTGTTGCCCCAGGAATCTTCTTTTAAAGGCTTCATTCTGAGACTCCGGATTTGAGGATATCGCATATCCCCAACAGAGTTGCCAACAGAGATCCCTCGCCATGACCTCTCATTTCCCAACCGATCTGTTGATTGGGGTATACTTATGTTAAGATATTTCCTTATCCCCAGTAAGGTCGATACTGTGTGACTACATGCATGATCCATCCAATGGTTGTATTCCAAAAGAAAAATCTCTCCAACATAAATCTTCAACAGAGTTTTGTCTCCCCAGTGAAGTCCCATTTCCTCAGCAGAGCTTTGTTCCCCCAGCAAAGGTTTTCACCCCTCACGTCGAGTTTGTTTTCTTTGTGTCATCCTCAACACGGTCGCGCGCTGTCTTTTCCAGAGATTACATTCTTGCCCTGATCTTCTACCTCAATGTCTAATCTTCAGAAGGCGTCCCTCTCCAGAAGCTACAGTGACAATTCGATCTTCTCTAAGAGTTTGCAATTTATTTATGCAGCTCCTCTCAATGTTTGTGGCCCGTTTCTACTGGTTGCTCGGGTGTTATTCCCCATGAAGCTTCATCTCTTCGAGGTTCCCTCTCTAGCGGTTCCCCTCTTTTTCTCCTCTCCTTTGGATTTTGCAAATTATTTTTGAAAGTCATGTCAGATTCTGACTTCTTGGTTATTGGCTTCTCAATTGGCCATTCCCCAGTGAAACTTTTAAACATGCATCATTACATTGCATCTACCAAAACGTGTAGCATTTCCATTATATGGACCATTGCGCTATATAGAAAGAATTCAAAACATGCATCAGAACATAAGCCATTATTGTTTCGGTTGTCCCCAGTGAATTTACTAATACTTCGGATTAAATCCCCAGCGAGGTTTCGTCCTCATTATCTCAGTTTCCCCCCATACCAATATCCTTTTGACGTCAATCATTTGTTTGTTTGAGTGTCAACTCTTGACTGTAGTTCAGTTTTGCACTGGCACGGTCTTCTCGGGTTTAGTCTTCACTACCCTCTCCGGTTCATTCCAATGTTTATTGATGCACCTTTTGAATACCAAATTCATCCCGATATTCGCTTTCAGTAGGTTTTTAGGTGTACGCCCTAATCTCTTTGCTTTGTGTTGAGCTCAGAGTTTCGTCTCCTCACCTTGCGCATGAAATCCAGTTTCGTCCTGGTACTCATCTAGTTTAGTCTAACTAGTTATTGAGTCGAGTTTCATCTTGTTTTTGCTTTCATAACTTGGACCCTTTGACGGTGTTCATTTACCGAGTGCAGTGTTCGTACTGCGTCCCTGGTTTGAAATCAGTCTCTTTTGTTCCTTGGATTCTTCTATCAGTTTTCGTCACTATTTATCCATTGATCTGAGACCAGCAGGTGCTCTTAGAAACATGCGCTCTCATCATTCTCGCTTTGGGTCGAGTTTTGCCTCGTCACCTGTGTATGAAATCCAGTTTCATCCTAGTACTCATCTAGTTTAGTCTAACTAGTTATTGAGTCGAGCTTCGTCTCGTTTTTGCTTTCATACCTTGGACCCTTTGACGGTGTTCGTTTACCGAGTGCAGTGTTTGTACTGCGTCCCTGGTTTGAAATTAGTCTCTTTTGTTCCTTGGATTCTAGTATTAGTTTTTGTCATTGTTTATCCATTGATCTGAGACCAGCAGGTGCTCTGAGAAACATGCACTCTCATCACTTTGCTATGGGTCGAGTTTCGCCTTGTTACCCGTGCGTGAAATCCAGTTTCGTCCTGCTACTCATCTAGTTTAGTTTTGTCTAACTGGTTATTGAGTCGAGTTTCGTCTCGCTTTTGTTCCTCATTCCTGGGATTCTTTCAGTTCCTTCATATTGTCTATCTTAGTTGAGATTAGCAAGTGCTCCTACAGTCACGCACTCTAGCCACTTTGCTTTGGGTCGAGCTCAGAGTTTCGTCGCCTCACCCGCGTACGTTTTCTTTTCTAGATCTTAGGTTTCGCCTATACTCTGTGGTTTGAGTTTTATCTCACCTCTTTTTGAAGCCCAATTTTTCCCTGGCACATTTGTCCTAAAGTTTAGTTGCGTCTACTCTTCTTTGTTTTTGTTATGTTTCAACCTATGTTACAACTTCATTTTGACGCATGTCTTGGGGGTTTTCTGCTTCTTTTTTCTTTCTTCTTCAAGAGTGTAAATTTTCAGGTTCTTTTGTATTCAATCATCTTCAACTTTGAACGCTCGAAAGTTGTCACTTTTTCTTACTTATCATGTTGAAGATATTTGAATAGGGGCAGCTGTTGCACCCCAAAATTTACCCTCTTGATTTAGGCTTACGTCTCATCATGAATATCATATTGCATTGCATTCATACATTGTGATGGGATCAAATATACTTTGGTTATCAAGTCTTCCTCGAGCTTTGAAGGTTGATTGCATTGAAAAGTTGCTCAAGTAGAATCTTATCATCTAAACCTGTGGATCTTTCAAGCTCAAAAGTTATTGCATATCTCAAGGTATTTTATCCATCTCTTTGGATCATTAGAGGATTGAAGTTTGTGATTGATTATAAGAAGAATCACTCTTTTGATTCACTAGTCAAAATTAGGGTTTTGCTTGATCAAGGATATTTATCAATGTACAAGTCTTGATCTGGAATCTACAACATCTCAGTGGTATGAAAAGTCTTTGTACAAGAAATTGGTCAAGATGCCCAGAGGATTTGAAATTTTGGAGATGATTCATCAAGTCTCCTAAGGTGTTAACCAAAACTAGGGTTTGTAATTTTATCAAGATTTCACGAGAATTTTGAAGTGAAACTTTGTACATGACCTCTATATATTTGGGAGATAGTATGTTTGAAGTTTTGTCCATCAATTTTGAAGAGAAGTGGACCAATTAATTCAAAGGGGCAAAATGGTCATTTTGGTCAAAATCAGTCAAAGTCAAGGTTGACCAAGTGAACTTTTGGTCAAACATCAATTTAAGGGTGTACTTTTCATATTTCAAGTCCATTTTGATCATTGGATCAAAAAGATTGAGGTTTGGGTTGAAACTTGTTCATGAAGAAACCCTAAAAGTTTCTAATTTTAGAAAATGAGGACTTAACTTCAAAAATTCATATTTTATTCACCTTTGATCAGAAAATGAAAATGAAATATGCTTGGAAAGATAAGAGGGTGATCTTTTATCTCCTTTTGGTCTCATGTCCATATTGGCAAAGAGTCAAGAGTTATGGTCTTTGGAAGTTCATGCCTCAAGTTAAAATTATAGGTCATTTTCCAAAATTAGTGAATTTCATGTCAAATTTTGAGGACCTTAATGGATTCAATTACAAAAACTCAAAACTAAGGTATTGTAGATATTTTCAATACCTTTCCAAATTGTACTCATTTGTGTCCAAATTCAAAAGTATGGGCAGGTTATAGTCTTTTGAATTTCATGCCTTTTTATTGAACTTTAGCCATGCAAGCAAAATGCAAAAACTTGAGAACTTCATTTTCAGTCATTCTTTTCACTTCTAATCAGGCCCATGACCTATTTGTGATTTGTGGAAGCCCATAATGGAAGTAAAATCGTGCCCCATGTGCAGCTGTACCACCATGACTCAAAAATTGACAAAATTGCCAAATTTGCAAAAACACTAGCATGTTCTCATCACGAGGAATCAAGGGCCAAGATTTGGTTGATCATAATTTGAGTAAGAAAGGCCTCAAAAGAAATTGAAAGGAGGAAAAACGAACGAGCGGATGGCATGGTCAGAATTTCATTTTTCAATATAGCAAAAATTCCAATTGGGCAATGCACTCACTTTGAAGCCCATTTCTCTCGGAATAACTACTCTACATGTCATATATAATAAGAAGTAAGCACTGAAGGCGAAGCAGAGATCTCACAACTTCCAAATTCTAGATTTGAACTCAGAATTTCTATAGTTGCACTTTTCTTCGAATCTCATGTTTCAGTGGTGCATTGGGAGTTTTTCTTCTTGGCTTTTCATCCTCAAGTGCTAAGGAAGATAAAGCAAGCCTGAATCGCATATGGAGTGAGAGAATCAAGCATTCGGATTTTGAATTGAGGTAGGTTCATTCAACTTTTATTTTTGAAATGTAGCCATTTATTGTTGAAATTAAGCATGAATATTTGTTTGTGGATGTTATATGAATGATTTTGAAGCAATTTGAGGTTTCATTTGGTATACAATGCTTGTTTAGGATCTCTGCAACTCTAGGTTTCAATGATTTTTTGGTGTTTTCGTGCATAAATTTCTAAATCCATGTTTGACTACTTGATGTGATTCGAATTGCATTGAATTCCTTGTCATGATGGCTTTAATTTGCACTTGATTTGATGAAAAATGGTTGAAAAACGAGTTTGTTTGGAGGGACTGAAGTTCGGGTGCAACACTGATGGGCGCGCGTGTTTTCTGGTTTTGCTGGAGGTTAGGGATGATGAGGTGTCATCATCTGAACGGTCCATTTGAATTTTTGAATATTAGTTTATATTTTGATTTCAATTGATTTTATGATTTTTGTTTCTTGATCAAAACAATTTAAAAAATTCTGAAAAAATTATCACAAGTCCAAAACAAATTCTATTATCTTGTGTAATTTTATTGGAATTTTTAAAAATGTTTTAATTGGTTTAAAATATCATAAGTTTAATTAATTGTTTTTTCAATGATTATTTTTATTTTAATAGCTCTTTTGATCTAAAAATTCCACAAAAATTATCTTTGACTAATAAAATAATTTAGAAATTGTTTCTAATTTTGGTTTAGCATTTTTTCTATTTTTGATTAGAAATTTAATTTGAGAAGTTTATTTGAAATGTTTGCTTCATAATTTTTGTTTTAATATTTCCTTTAATTCAAAAATCCTCAAAAAAATCATATAAGTTTTTTTTTAATCATAGTGTCTGAATATAATTTTGTTTTGACCTTTTTGTGAATTTTGGCTAGGGTTTCCATTTTGCCATTAAATAATAGTTTAATTGTTTAATGGTTTGTTTGATTTTTATTTTAATATTTCCTTTAATTCAAAAATTCCACAAAAAATCATGGATGCTGGTTTTTAATTCTAATATTTGAATATAATTTTTGTTGGATATTTTTCCGACTTTTGATTGGAAATTTATTTTGAGATGTGAATTTTTGTTTAATTGTTTAAAGATTTGAATTTTGATTTTATTTTTTACTTTTCTTTAATTCTAAAAATTTGAAAAAATAAGTTCTCTGATCTTTTCAGTTTTATTTATTTTTGTATGATTTTATTTTGATTTGTTTAGAATTTGAACTTGATTAATCAATAATTGTGTTCATTTTCTAAATAATTAGGGTTTTGCTAATTCCCTTGTTTGTTTTAGTTCCAAAGAGAAACTAGCCTTGAGTTTCAATTGAATTTGGTTCTTGTTTAAGGTTCATAGATGGATTGAGGTCCTTAAATATATTTTTCTTGAATTAATTGATAAGGTTTGGTATTTTCCACAAAATATTTTGAAAACTTGTCTAGTTTGGTGGTTTTTGCCAACTAGTTTTTGATATTTGAAGTTTGATTGATCCTTTCCTCATCTATCCATGAACTTAAAACATGTTTGCTGACTCTTATACATCTCAAGGATGCTAAGAAAATTTTTGTTTGAATTATGGGAGCCCTTTTCTTTTTCTTTTTTTTATGTATTTTTGAAGTGACGGTACCCAATTAATGTTGTATATCTTGTTGCAATTTGCTTGATGGCCAATGAACTTGAGTTAAGCCTATAATTGGGCACCTAATGATCATGTTGGTTCTGTTTATCCACATAAACTCAAGTCATTACACTTAATTCCCCATGTTTGAATGATTGAACCTTTTGATGCATGTTTTATGACTTTTTGCTTTCTTGTTGATTTTTACTTTGAAACTTGAGCTTTCAATTTGAGTTTGAGGTCATTAGATGGCCAATGATAATATTAATGGAAATGATACTTCAATGATAGTCTCATGAGGACTTGAGAGTAATTGAACCCTATTACTTAAATTAGTTCTAATCATGAATAAAGTTTGGCTTCTTTCTTTTATCCTTGTTGAAATTTTGAGGCATTTTGAATGCATTTGTGCAGCATGTTTTAGAGTCAACACTTTAACCTTTTGATCATGTCCTAATCATGTTTTGGAAGCTTTACTTCAGATCTTTGATTGTTAAAAACTCTCTAATTTTGTCCTTGTTTGACTTTCTTCCATGGTTAGCTTGAAATATAAGTCTTTGATGCATTGTGTGGGATTCCTCTTTCATTATGCTTGTGAGTTGTGATGAAGTATTTGGGTATGATTGAATTGTGTTTGCTACTGACCTTCATGTTCTTTGATTGTATTCTTATCAAGCTCCCATGATCCTCGATTGACATTCAATTGTCAATTCAAATGGTGATAGAAAGGAGCAACATTCCTCTAACTTTTGACCAAATTGTGCATATGCATGTTTTCTTTGTGTTTATCATATCTAATGTTTTGATAGTTGTTATCATGTTTTCTCACTTCATTATGTAGTCATCATCCATCCCTTATGTGAGTCATCATTCTATTTATGGTAATACTAACATGGTTGTTGAATGCGCGAGGTACTCTGAGAAAAGTTTTCCATTTTTGACTTGAGGCTACTGTGTTTCCCTTTATTTGTGGAACACAATTTATTATATTGGTACTACTCTTGTGCTTAGCATATTTGATAGTCTATGCAGGATATATGTATGTGATTATGAATGCTATACATTGCCCGTGGGATCTGTTCATATCTGAAAATCTCAATACTTACATCCTGATGGCATAATTTCTGACTTGATTTGTCTGCTGATGCCAGCTTGCTTGAAGTTCTCTGGGTTTCTTTTATTCTTGCTCAGTTGCTACGGATAGTTATCTATTGGTATTTCACTATTTCCTTTCTTCTATTTTCAGTTTGTATAGTTCTATGTTGCATGATGGGACCTCTGTTGTTGATATATGTCAGGAGGCCCTCTGTTTTGTTTGGTACATGTGTTGTGTTTGTGTTTGTTCCTTTAATCGTTTATCGATGAGTCACTCAATTTAGAAATTTAGATCACGACTTCGCTCTCAGTTAATGTTCCCTATAGGATATTTATTGTTTTTTTTTTCAATTATTGATCGATGAGTCACTCAATTAAGAAATTGAGATCACGACTTCGCTCTCATTGCATATTCCCTATAGGATAGTTTTGTTAATCTTCCTTTGACATGTTAATTAAGGTAGGAATCCATGTATGCTATCATAGGGTAGGAATTTCCTTTATCCTCAACCTTAGGGTCAATCATTGTATGATAACACTAGGGATAGTGCTAGGCTAGTTTCCCTTAGTTGTTTTTTCCTTCCTTTGCATTTTGCATCTTAAAACAAAAATTTGTTTTCTTGGCAAATCCTAAAACACATATAGTAAACTCAAACCCTTCTTCAAGGTAAAAGATATAAATCAATCTTATTTGTTTGTGCACCTCTTGGTTTTGTTTTTAAACCTGGTTTATTGATGTTTCGCCATTGCACATTTGTTTGAAGCCGATGTTTCGCCACGACACATGTTTGTTATCCTACTTTGATTCTCAATATCATTGTTAGGTGGGATGTTTTGGCAGTCGGTTTATGGATGTTTCGCCATCTTTGCCATGACACCTTGTTATCTTTTAGCCGATGTTTCGCCATCGCATACTTTTTTGAAGCCGATGTTTCGCCATTGCACATGTTGGTTATCCTACTTTGACATTGTTAGGTGTGATGTTTTATCATTTGGTGTTTCTCTATCTTTGACATGTTACTTTGTTATTATTTAGCGGATGTTTTACTATCTCATTTTTTTGTTGTTTTATTTGATGTTTTTCCATCTTGACTATTTTTGTTGTCTTAACTAAAAAACACAAACCAACCAGAATATATGAGCCAAACTACGGCTACTCTGATTCCTTAAAAGGGATACGTAGGAATTGGGGTAGGGCCCAATCGAGCATAATTTTTATTTTCCCTACATTATTTTCTTTTTTTTCTTTCGCATGCATTCCCTTTTTAGCTTTAAGCCATAGACATAGTTTTGACCACACCCATTAGATTAGACAACAAGAGGGGATACCGTAGAGTACTACGGGCGTGTGGGGTGCTAATACCTTCCCCTCGCGTAACAGACTCCCTTACCCGATCTCTCGATCGAAAGACCGTGATTTCTCCCTCTTCAGGTTTTCTCGATGTTTACCTTTCCCTCTTGGTGGGATAAAAGACGTTTGGTGGAGACTTTATTGATATTTCATTAGAATATGACGGTTTGGCCAGGTTGTTTCAGTCTTTAAGCCCATTCCCTATGCAATCAACCACCACATCATCGAGTGCAAATTTCTGGGCAATCTAGTGTTCAATCATCTTCCTCCTGCAAGCTACGAACGACAACGTGCCATACTTGCTCTTCAAGTTTAAGAAGATTGAATAGGGGCAACTGTTGTATCCCAAAATTTTCCCTCTCTTTTTTCTCAAGACATTTTATCACAACGATTTTCAAAAGCTGAAAGTTTGCACAAGTACAAAACAGACAAAAAAGGGGAAAGCAGAAAAATTTATTTTTTTGAAAAAATTGAAGAAAAACAAGCTTTCTTCGATTCATACTAGTTTCGATTGGGAATCCAGGCTTCCTTCAAGCAAGTTTGATTCATCCTTCGGTTGGTCATTTAGGCCTCCTTCGATGTAAGATTTGATTTACATCCTTCGTTTGAGCATTTGCCTTCTTTGAACGAGCTTTGGTCCTCACGCTTTGATTGAACATTTGGGCCTCCTTTGATGCAAGCTTTGATTTACATCCTTCAATTGAGCATCTGGATTCTTTGATCAAGCTTTAGTCCATAAGCTTCACTTGGGCATTTGACCTCCTGTAGGTTTTCTTTGATTCACTAAAATAGCTCCTGCATGCAAGCTTCATTTGGACAATGGCTCCTGCATGCAAGCTTCGATTGCACCATTGGCCCCTCACCTGTTTGTCTTTGATTCACAAAGTAGGGACCTCATGCATGCCAGCTTAGATTGCACCATTGGCCCCTCACCTATTTGCCTTGGATTCACAAGTTTTAGATTGGATGAATGGCTACCTTCCTGTGACCTTCGAATCCACCTTCAGGTTTGCTTCGAATCACTTTCATATCACCTTCGAATCCATCTACAAACCCTTTAATATGCCTAGCTTCTGCACTATGGCACATAATTTGGTGGCCCATTCGAAGGACTTGCCATGGTTGAACATTTTTTTCCTGCTTTTGAGTTTGGACCTAAGTGGTCAAAGCAGAAGGACTCAAAGTGGCATATTCAGCTGAAGAGGACCCAGTCAAAGAATACATGTTTGTCCCATTCGAAGAATACATGTTTGGTCCTTTCGAAGGACAGATAACTGGTGGGAACGAATATTTATTTTAGTTTGGTTGAAAGATGTGGAAGGATGGAGGATTAGATTCAAAGGGTCAAGTTGAACATTAGACCCATAGGCTGGGCTACGTGTTTCTTCTTTTCAAGCCTCAAACCTATGACTCACTCTATATTTAATTGTTTATACAGTTAAAATTAGGCTTTTGCCCATTTGTTGTCCAAGATAACTTGCACTTAATAGTATAATATTACTTTTAGAAAAGTCTTTCTTGAGCCTTGCGCCTGTTTTCCTTCAGCAGAAAGCAATCCATCTAAACCATTAGTCTTTCTATCTTATCTTGGGATCATGATACAAGTGGACATTTGCTTTCCAGCTAAGCCTTATTTTATTATTTTTACTCCCAAACTTCCCAAAACCTTTCTCTATAAATAGGGAGATACTTTGCAAAGATCAGGAGGTTGGTTTTTCTTTTTGGCCAGAGGGGAAGTAATCTTCAAATTTCTCAAAACACCATAAAATTCTCAAACACTTAAACACTTGTGAAAACACAAACCCAAAATCCAAATACTTGTCTCTTTCGAATCTGAAACATCCTTACATCTTGCTATCCTTCGAATCCAGGAAGAAATACATTTCACTTTGTTGTACCACAAAATTTTCCCTCTCACTTATCAAGAATTTGCTCACAAGATCTCCTTGGACTCAAGACTACATTAGGGTTTGATCAGCTCAAGACATCTCCTTAAGCACTGATGACCAAAATTAGGGTTTGAAGTTGCACAAGGATATTTGGACTTTCAATGCCCCACATGACTTTCATGGATCATTATGGACCCCCAAGATTACTTATGTCAAGTTTCAAGCCTTGGATCACACTTTTGCTCAATCAATTGAACAGTTGACCTAAAAATTAGTTGTGTTGGGGAAAAAGTCAACTATGGCCAATTTAAAGTCAAACCTCATAATTTTTTATCCACATCAACATTTTAAACTCATATGTATCATTTTATCAAGTTTGGACCATAATTCCTCAAGAAATTTGATCAAATCTCCAAAGGGGCAAAATGGTCAAAATTAGGGTTTTGACTAGGAAAAGGCAATTTCTGATTTTTGTCCTAGAAAATGATCAATTGGTTTAAGGCATGATCTCAAGAGTCCAATTGCATAATTTTGACTTAATTACATGGCTCAAAACATTGCTCAAGTTCAAAGGATTGACAGATGAATTTTCAGTCAACTGATCAAAAATCAATTGTATACTGAAAAGTCAAACTTTGACTTTTTGGTCAAAATCAAATGCTAAAGATCATAATTCATCAAAGAATTTAAAAATATGAAACTTATTAATCAAGAAATAAAAAAGTCAAGATTTCATTTTGAAAAGTCAAAATTTCTAAACTTAGAAATTTTTCTATGTGTTGGAAATTTCATGTGTTTTTTACAACTTTGAACAAACTTTTCACCCTGATGCAAGATGATTCAACAGAAACTTCCAACATGAAAGTTGTAGATCTCCATGAAATCTACAACTTTTCTTTACACAAATTCTTCCAAAAGTTCTTGGATCTCAAGTTATAATTTTAAGAACATGGGTCCATGAAACAAAACACTTTGTGAAATTTTTACCCTAATTTGGTCAGGATTTTGACCCAACTTCATGGCACTTTTTCATATAGTTCCAAGGGGAATCTTCAAAATCAATTCAAATATGGGTTTTAGATCACATTACAATATTTCCAAATTATCCAAGAACTCCTTGAGATCATTTTTGAGTAGGGAGAATCGAAGAGATGAAGTTAGGGTTTTATCACTTGAATTACAAGTCATTTTGTGACGAACCAAATTCAAAATTCAAACTATGCTGCATAAACTCTACTTTGAAGGCCTCAAACTTATTAGTCACTCCATAATTAATGGCTTTCACAGCTATTAGAGGTCTCATTTCAAGCATTCAATGCATGGACATGATTTATATCCATTTTTGGAAGAAAGTGTACATTGCCATTTTGATAAAGTGCTTTTTTGCACAAAACTTGTTCTTGAGCCTTGCACTTGTTCTCTTCTGATCATACATGTCTTACAATACATAAGAAATGGTTTAGACACTTACAATCACCCAGCCCATGCTAGCACCTCACATTGAAACTTGGTTTCCTTCTTTTCTTCAAAATCAAGTAACCTAGGCAAAAGCTTGTAACTTGTACTTCTGATTGTCCAAACCACTCCAATCATTTTGCATATAGATACACAAACTATTTGCATCAAAGACACGAATGCTCAAGCCCTGAAAGGACCTAGAACTCAGAATCACATCTCATACTTCCATTTTCACATAAACTGACCAAAAACTTGAAACTCATAACTCCCTCGTGCGTTTTCAAGTCTTTTGGTTCCTAAAGCTTCTAAACATCATTTAGAACTGATCCCACGCCCTGTTACAGAACTATAACACTATTTACACCATCTTCCATTTTCAAAAATAGAGCTTTGCACTTGGACTTCTCCAGAACTCCTCGGGCCCTTTCATCTCAAGCTAAGCATTCCATTAGCTTCCTGGGAACTTGAGGAAGCTAACCCAACCATTGGAACTCCCTGAAAGCTGCTCAAACTTCAAACCTGATACCCTCTTGCAAGGTAAGTTTTCTAAATTTGGAACTTCTCATATAGGAATCATCAATGATTTATTTGTCAATGAAACATGTAGATATCATTGCCCTAAAGCTAACCATGTCCATAGTTTCCATTAATTTTGCCTGAGCTTAGAGAATTTTAAGATTGAATTTTCTGAGATTTTTAGGATTCAGAATAGGGCCATTAAAATTCATGTTTATCTTTGAGTTATAGTTTTAATGCTTTATGTTTCTTAAATCGTGAGGAAATTTGCTACAAGTTTCATGTTTACAATTTTCATTTTTGTTGAGAAATGAACAAGTTACAGTTGGTCTGGCTGGAGGTTGAAGATGAAGTGTAACTCAAGGCGCGTTTTGTATCATATATTTATTGTTTTGCTTATGTTAACGGATGTATAGCCACCCCAGTGGTAGAAGCGCGCGCCTGTAACCTTTGGGACATGGGTTCGAGCCTCAGTGGTACCCTTTTGTTTTTTCACATTTTTTTTGCATCATTCTGACTTTTTTGCAAGCACCTGGGCCTCATTGGGATTTTGTTGTTTTTTTATTTTTTGCTTTCTAACCCCTTGCAGGCTATCAGCACCCCTGGCCCAGATTTTTTTTTATATATTTATATTTATTTGTTTTCTTAAATATTTTCCTAATACTAAAAAAACCATAAAAAATACAAAAATAATAGATTTATATTTTGGCTTAGTTTATTTTATTTTCTCACAAAAAATATTTTATTTAACTATACTTTGTTTATTTTTACTAACTAGTCTTGTAAATTAATTTAAAACTAGGTTATTATTTATTTTCTTTTACACCAATTAAAATATATTTATTTTAATGTAAAAAAGGCCAAAGATATTTTATAACACCATATATTATTTTCAAGACAAAAATACCAAAAAAATAGTTTTCTTGAAACTTAATTTCTTTTTAATCAATTAATAGAATTAGGGTTTTATTTAAAATATTTTCTTAATAAATTTAAGTTTAATTAATTATTTTCTTTAATTAATTAGGTTAAAACAAATTCCCTTTTCTCATGAAAACCAAACAAAGATCCATTTTCTTTACATTTTGCATTTTTGTACATTTATTCATTTTTGTATATTATTTATTTCAATTCTTGTACCAATTTAATTTGGGTGTAATAGATTAATTAGGTTTATATTCTTGCAATCCCCATTTACAATTTGTACACCCCCTCCCACAAATATTGTAATAACGTAGTAACTTTAAATTCCGCAATTTATCGCTTTATACACAATTGCTAGTAATTAGGGTTTGTATGGAAAGACTAAAACCAATACTTAGAAAACCCTAATTCAATACAAAATCAAGCATGAAAACAATATACTTGCATACAAGCACCCCTAGGGTAAATCCACTTGGTTACCTTTACAAAATGGCCATATTACGCATGTGAGGTATCATAGCAAAAACAAGCAAGATACAAGATCATAGTCCCTCGATGACGCTATCTAAGTTTCCTTTCAAATGATATTAGTCTCTCAAAGAGAATTCTAAGATACCTTGCAACATTGATAATCATGGTTATACGATGACCCACGCCCATCCCGTTTACATCCAAAGACAGGGTTACTTACCAAATCAATGGTAAGATAATAATGTCAAAGGAAAAGAAAATGAACAAGAAAGACTTTTGAGTAGGTAGAATGCTCCTAATTACTTGCTCAATTTCAAACAAAACATCCTTGCTATTTTCAAAATAAACACAAAAACTTTCAAAACATCTTACAAACTTGAAAACATTTTCAAAAGATCAACATATTTGTATACATTCTTACAAACGAGAATCATTACAAAGATTTCCTAAACAATGGCATCTTTACAAAATACTTTCAAAAAACCACACAAAGCACAATTTCAAACAAATAGCAAGTGATCTAGCAAGTAACTAAGAGCCCATGGAAAACCATGGATGAAAAGGGTGCTAATACCTTCCCTTTTCATAATCTACCCTCGAACTCAAGAAATAATCTCAAAGGTCTTTCCTGTGCTTTTTCACCTTTCCTTTTGGATAAAAGAAAAGTCGGTGGCGACTCTTCCTAACCGCAACATTTGCGATCAAACGCAACACCTTTAAGTTAGTTCTCCCACCGTATCACACACTTGTTTTACTCTTTCGAATCCAGTGTCAAAAGCCTAACCCTTGGTCTCTCCCTTCGAATCCATAAGCATTCAAGGTAACCACTTAAAGGTCCATCATACGCTCCAGCCTCCAGCAAGGTAAGTCATTCTTAACCTTGGACCCTTCGTTTCCAACACAACATGTAAATAAAATTCCTTTTCGTTTCAAACATATACATAGCATTTATTCCCCTTTGGTTTACACCCTGATAGTTTATTTTTATTGCCTTTCCTTTTGGATTTGATTCTTTGCTTTCTTGCAAATGTTTTAAGAACTAACCCAGGAAGGCAGTGCTAGCATGGCCTTAGGCCATGTTTCTATTTAACATATCAAATGAAGGAAACGGGAAATAAGAAGTAGGGAAAGAAGCCTTTGGCTTCCACACTAACTTCCAGGTCAAATAAAAGAGGCAGCCAGAAGGCACACCATGCTGACTTCCAAGCCCAGATGAAAGGCATGCTCACACTAACTTCTAGGTTAAACGAAAGAGGCAGCCAGAAGGCATACCATGCTGATTTATAGGCCCAGACGAAAGGCACGCCTACACTGACTCCAGGCCCATTAGAAAGGTTCAACATGCTAGACTCTAGGCCCCAATCGAAATTCAGGCCTACACCCTTTTCAGGCCAAATTGAAGAGAGCCGGAAAGTGCAGAATCGAAGGGTTTTCTGCCTAAATCGAAAAAGACCCTTTTTCTTGCTTTTATTTTATTTCTACCTTTTATATTTTCATGCAATTTAATATGGTTGTAATAGTTAGGATTTTATCTTTCTGTATTTTTTTTACTTTATACAAAATGTTAGTAATTAGGGTATATGGTAAGATAAAATCAACAAGTAGACCACCCTGATCAAAAAGACAAATATGCATGCAATGAAACACACTTTGCATACATGCACCTCTAGGGTTAACTCCACTTGTTGCCTTGAGAAAATGGTTATAATATGCATGTAAGACATCTTAGCAAAAACAATCAAAAGATAATAGTCCCTCGATGACGCTTTGAATGTTGCCTTACAAATGATCTTAGTCCCTCAAGAGAAATACTAAGATGCCTTACAACATTCCTATTCATGACTATGCGATGACCCACGCCCATCCCTTTTAAATACAAAGATAAGGCTTCTTACCAATCATTGGTAAGATAGAAATATCAAAGGAAGAGATAAATGTACAAAAGACTTTTGAGTAAGGTAGAACGTTCTCAGTTTCTTGCTCAAAATCTATTCTCAAAAACAAAACATTTTTAAAACACACCAAACACTTTTCAAAAATATGAAATATTTTCAAAAGACCAACACTTTGTATACATTCTTATAAAGACGAGAGTCATTACAAAGTTTTCCTAAACGAAGGCGCTTTTTAAAAATACTTTCAAAATCTACCACAAACACGTTTTCAAACAAAGCAAGTGATCTAGCAAGCAACTAAGAACCCATAGATAACTATGGATGAAAATGGTGCTAACACCTTCCATTTCCATAACCTACCCCCCGAACTCAAGAAATAATCTCGAAAGGTATTTCTTGTTCTTTTCAACCTTTCCTTATTGGATAAAAGAAACATCGGTGGAGACTCTTGCTATCTGCAACAATTGCGATAAAATGCAAAACACCCAAGTCAGTTCTCCATCGTCTTACAAGTGTTAATACGCTTTATCAAGAACAATATTATATATCCGTATGGTGTGCCCAGCAGGATTATCATTGACAATGGCTCGAATCTGAATAATAAGATGTTGACAGAACTTTGTGAAGAATTTAAGATTGTCCATCACAATGCATCTCCTTACATGCCAAAGATGAATGAGGTTGTTGAAGCTTCCAATAAAAACATCAAGAAGATCATCCAGAAAATGGTTGTTACCTATAAAGATTGGAATGAGATGCTCCATTTTGCTTTGCATGGGTATCATACATCTGTCCGCACTTGAACAGGGGAAACCCCGTTATCTCTTGTGTATGGTACGGAAGCAGTGCTCCCCGTTGAGGTTGAGATTCCCTCCTTACGTGTGATAATGGAAACCAAGTTGTTAGAGGCTGAATGGGTCCAGAGCAGGTTTGACCAATTGAATTTGATTGAAGAAAATATAATGACAACTTTGTGTTATGGTCAGTTATACTAGAAGAAGATGAAGAAATATTTTGACAAGAAGTTAAGCCTCGCGAATTCAGAGAAGGAGACCTCGTGCTCGGGAAGATCATGTCTTTTAACATTGATTTTAAGGGCAAGTGGACTCCCAATTTTGAAGGCCCATGTGTTGTCAAGAAAGCCTTATTTGGAGATGCATTGATTCTTGAAACTATGGATGGCGAGAAGTTCCCATGTCCTATGAATGCTGATGCAATCAAGAAATACTTCGCCTAAAGAAATAAAAGAACAACTCTCTAATTCAAAAACCCGAAAGGGCGGCTTAGGCAAGAAGGAGCGTCTCGGTAGGCTAAAAACCAGAAAGGACAGTCTAGGAAAAAATTAGAGACATAAACAGAATAAATTTTCCCGGTAGGTTGAAAACCCGCAAGGGAAATCTAGGAAAAAGTTATGGATTTCGTGGCAAGTAACTGCATCAGACAAGACTTGATCATTGAAGCAACAATCTTCTTGGATCCTCACCATACTTCAACAGAAGTCGCTTCTTAGGAATTCAAAGTTGTTAGGGATAATAGTGGTCAATGTATTTTAATGTATCTTTTCCAATGTCTTACCATTTTCTAAAATTTCTAATCATCTATAGAGTCTCGCAATTCGCAGACTATCATTCTATCAATAAAGTTTGAGCTTTTATCCAATTATTTGCAATTCTTATTTTTATTCTGCTTGCAAAGACTCCATTTATTATTGATAGTTCTAAACAAAAAGATTAAATAACAAATTGTTTTTTAAAAATAATTTACAAATTACTTTTTACTTTAGATTTTGTGACTCAAGAAAAAGAAAAGTGGTCATCCAAAGGATGGAAGAACTCTGAAATTTTAGAAGTTTGTTTTTCCCCAGGAAGGTTCTCTCAAGTCACTTTTTGCTGGTATGCGTTTGATCTTCGTGTGTTTCTCAGATAGTTGGAGATGATACCAATGGATATATGGTGCAGTGTTGGACTTGTGATCCCACTTTCCCCAGTCAAGTCTTGGTTCATTTTGATTTCAGGTTTGCATGGTCTGAAGCCTCTATCCCAGATTCCCCAGTAAGGTCTTCGATCATATGACAAAAGTCCCTTCTCCCTTTGGGTGCTGAGGTAGAATCATTTGCAAAACATCTCCCTTTGCAATGATGGAGTTATTGTTGTAGTTTATTTCCCAGGCAACTAGACAAGGGCAGTATCTTTTCTAAGAAGTGTTGAAATAGTTATCAACTTTTTGGGTTTTCTCCCGCCAAGTGTTGGGTTTTATTTAAAATCCCCATAACTTTGATTTCTTGCAGTATTGTTTGACTTATTAGATCCCCAAGTAAAGCTGAGATAATGTTTTTCTCTGAAAGTTGTTATCCCCATATGATTTCATAATTTCTCCCCAGGGAAGTTTGTGTAATCATCACTCTTGGTAGTAAAGAATATATTTTGGGCTCCCATCAATGATGTGGTGTTTCCCTCCCTAATGAAGTCAGTACGAGATCTCAGTCGATATCTCGATGATGCGGTTTTCATCTGCCCTAATGAAGTTAGTATTATAATCTTCAGTGGAAGTCTAAGCATTGAGACATTTGTTTTCCCCATTGAAGTATGTGTGATGTTCCCTGGTGAAGCCTGGAGGAGGATGTCAGATCCCTGTATTTGCACTGATTTTATTGTTTTGATTTGATTACTTTAGGATTGTGTTTCTCCCTAGTGAAGTTGAGTCGTGGAACAGGACTTTGTTTCCTTAGTTGGTGCTTACCTTCTTATAAATTTTCATCTTGGACGTGGCTTATCCAAGTGTTGAATTTACCCAAGTTGGCTTTGTCTATTTATTCTCAGTGTTGTATGTCTGTTTTGTCACCATACACATGATAACATTCATACGTTCATAATTACATCATGCATAGCTGAATTAAAATTCATTGCTCATTTGCATTTATTGTTTTCTGTTGGCGTACTACCCTATTTTGCAGATTCATGTTACCATCTCTCCAATAGCGTGTCAACCTTAAGAAGAAAGTGTATATTCTTTCAATTTCCCCACTGAGTTATCCCTCGTAAAAAAAATTTCCTCAGCCTTCATATTTCAGTTTATTGTCTGATTAGATTCATGTTTCCTCTTTGAGTTTAGTTCTCATCAGATGCTATCTTGGTTGACTGTTTCATTCTGGTTTATTTCTGGTTTAAACATGTGATTCCTGGAAATGTTGTTATTCTGATTACTGTAGGCTTTGAGCCTTGATTTGAGAATGTGAATTTATTTTGCACAAGAAGACTTTACCTCCTCAGCAGGAATATATTGGCATTTCCCCAGAAAGTCATAATTCTTTTCCCAGCAGCATTGCTGAGATTTGTTACTCCAATGGATGGTAGTCTCTTCATAATGGGAGATAGTTCATTGTTGAGATTTGTTACTCCAATGGATGGTAGTATCTTCATTAAGGGAGATAGTTCGTTGTTGAGATTTGTTACTCCGATGAATGGTAGTCTCTTCATTAAGAGAGATAGTTTGTTGTTGAGATTTGTTACTCCAATGGATGGTAGTCTCTTCATTAAGGGAGATAGTTCGTTGTTCAGATTTGTTACTCCAATGGATGGTAGTCTCTTCATTAAGGGAGATAGTTCGTTGTTGAGATTTGTTACTCCGATGAATGGTTGTCTCTTCATTAAGGGAGATAGTTCGTTGTTAAGATCTTTACTCCGATGAATGGTAGTCTATTCATTAAGGGAGATAGTTCGTTGTTAAGATGTTTACTCTGATGAATGGTAGTCTCTTCATTAAGGGAGATAGTTCGTTATTGAGATTTGTTACTCTAATGGATGGTAGTCTCGTCATTATGGGAGATAGTTCGTCCTTGATATGTTTACTCCAATGAATGGTAATCTCTTCATTAAGGGAGATAATTTGTTATTAATATTTTTTACTCCAATGGATGGTAGTCTCGTAATTATGGAAGATAGTTCATTGTTGATATTTGTTACTCTGATGAATGGTAGTCATGTCATTATGGGGGATAGTTCGTCGTTGAGATTAACTTTGCTCTGAAGAGTTTTTTTGTTTCCAGTCATAAGTACTGATACCAGTCATTTGTGGCTTACCCTAATATTGATGTTTGCTGGTATTATCCTAACACTTCTTTCCCCCTATGGGTCGACATTACCTTTTTTTTCTATCTTCTTAGTGAATGGATAGTTTGCGGTTATCTGTTGATCACAATTTTCCTTTATTTTCTCTCCTTGACATTTGAGTTGATGTTACTTTGTATCCTCCCTAGGATTTACCCCAATAGAGTCAAGTCTTCTGTTCACCAGTGATTTATTTTCCTGGTCTAATTTTCTTTTGATCTTTTATTTTCTATTTCCCAGTGGAGTCATGTGTTACCTTTGAATTCATTTGTTTGCATGCACAATCATAAGCACTACATGGCCTCTTAGGGCCAAAAATATGGTTTATTTTGTATTTAAGTATCTTTAATCGTGTCGACACGAGGATTTTAACCTTCATATCTCTAGATAGAAGACACTTAAATAAGGGAAGCTGTTGTACCCCAATTTTTCCCCTAAGATTCCTTTATCATCTCATGTCAACTCAATCATATCAAGATCACAATTGGGTTTGGTTCTTCCCCCCTATCTCTAGGTTTGCTCATGAGGAATCACCAAGCACCTTGAGTTATATATTGTGATCATATATGTTGTGTATGGATTAAATTTTAACTAATAAATACAATGAATGTTTTCTCTAATTTATGATGCTATAAGTGAAAGCACAACACATTTCATCAGGTTGATCTATAGGTTCATGAGTTTATTTCCATGTCTTCTTCAATAAAGTTTCATTGATATTCAAGCTTCATCATTGAAATACTTTGAAATAACATCATGATGAGGTCTACTATGATTCATCATCCCTAAATTTTTCAAAGAAAATCAAAATATACAAGAGTTGATTGAAGAAGTTTGATCTAATTGGACAAGTTCTTGATTTATTGATCACAAGTGCATAACTCTCTCAATTCTCAATATTGGGAGGTGGTTTTTTTTTCTATGGATTCTTATTATCATCCACAACAACTTCTACTCACATGACAAAATTATTTGTTCAAGAAACTCTATCAAAGCTTAATAGGTTTCCCAAGGCATTTTGATGCTCTAGGAGCTAGGGTTTTGAATTTCTAAGGGCTATACCTTGTCCATATTTTGAGATTTTTTAGTAATTCCAAAGACATGCTTCTCTTTAAAGTGTTATCAACTAATAACTTTAAAATTTTCAAGAATATTTTATGTGAAAGATGCCTAATGATAAAGAAATATTACAAGTCCTCTAGATATGCCATCAAATTCCCTTACGTGACTTTAAAAGATCATAACTTGGTCAATTTTTATCTCCTTGACCCTATTATTTTTCCACAATGATCTTAAGTATGTGAAATTTAACTCTTATTTTATGTGCAAATCTTGAAAATGGATGTAAGATGCCCTAAGAATGCAAAAGATTATAGGTCATCTCATGAATTTTCACCAACTTCACAAGGCCATAACTTTTTCAATACTTGGTATTTTTGAGTGATTCAAGTTTCAAAATTCTCTTTGGGAAGTCTACTTCAAGCTAGTATCATTGATCAAAGCTCAATTTTTGAGGAAAGTCTTGTATGGATTCAAAACATTATAGGTCATTTTTGAAGAAAAATTTAGAATTTTGCTAAGTACAAAAAGTCAGCATCTTTTTCTCAACTTTGACCCATCACAACTTTTAGCTCAAGCATCCATTTGATTCCATTCTTTGCACATTGAAAAGGTTGTAACCTTATATTTCAAATGCTTTAAGAATCATTCCCTAAGACCCCTTGAGCTATGAACACCATTGATTCAAAGTTGTTACCTTGAAACTGAAGTTTTCTCCAAAGTCAGAATTTGAAATCCATAATTCAGCTTCTAATCACTAAATTTCTGCGTGTTTTTACTTCTAATCATGTTTAACAATCTTCCAAAAGTTATTATCACCTTGAAACACACGTTTTGGTTGAGTTTTAAGCAAAATAGAAGTCATGCTTTTCATGCTTGCAACTTCACATGATTTCCCTCCAAACTTCATCATTCCACACGCTTGAGAATCTCATTTGCTTTCCTATAAATAAAGGGTTATATCTCATTCATTTTCTCAAGCTTAAACAGCCAGAATCACCCTGCCCAACTCTTTCCTTAACCCATATTTTTGCAACTTCAAATTTGGGTTTACAGCCTTCCTCAATCCATTTTCTTTGTTAATTCGTCATCCTTGAACTTCACTGAAACTAACAGAAGAATAAACAAGCCCTAAAGCATCCTAAATCGTGCTAGCCAAGTAAAGCTTTAGAGCTTTGAATTTGAACTTCAATAGGTAGATTCCTTCATCAATTCTCTCAAAATTTGTTACCACAATGAAGCTCTCATCATTCTGATACTAGTCGCAACATTTGTTTTCAACTGGAATTGAGTTTTGATCATGAATTTTCAAATCCCCATTTTACTTTTTTCTTCTGGTTTTCTTTAAATTCACTGAGCTACAGCTTATATAAATTTTTTGCGAGGGTACAATTTTCTTTGTCTTGATGAGACGAAGAGAATGACATTAGTCTGAGCCTCTAATTTTACAGTTTGAGGAACTTGGTTTTGAGGTTGACTGGAGGTTGAAGACGACCACGCCGGCGTCTTCAACCAATGAGAATTTACCACGTAGTTTTTAAACATGTTTTAAATAGTTGATCTAGTGGTTTATTCACTAATGACCATGATATGCACAGTGCGCCAGATCCTTTGGATTTGATTACTAACGCATTTTGACATTGATCCAATGTACCACATCTTTTTGGTTTATTTTTATTTTCTGATTTTTATTTTTAATTGATTTAAACTTCAAAAATTCATAAAAAGTTCATTTCTGACTCAAAAAATCTGGAAAACAAATTCTTAAAAATACTTTGAATTATTTCTGACTTTGTGAATATTTTTTCATATTTTTATTTTAATTTTTAATATTTTTCCTAACTTTTTGTATTGTTTGCCTTATTTTAATTGTTTTAAAAATACTTCTTGGCGTTTTAAAATTCAAAAAAAATTTCATCAAGATCATTTTCTTTATTTCTGAAATTTTTCTAGAATTTTATTTTGATTTTTACTATTTTGATATTTTTTCACTTATTTGAGTGATTTTTAATTAGTTAAAAAATACTTTTCTGTTTTAAAAAATTATCATTTTTTTTAATATTTGAGATCACTTCTGATTTCTCTATGGTCTCTTTTAATTTTCCATTGATACTTTGAACACAGTTTGCTATTTTACATTTTATTTTCATTTTAAAAACAGTTTAAAAATCATTTTATTTTTTATTTTGGTTTATTAATTACAAATTATTTTTTTGAATATATTCTGGCCATGTGATTTTTGATCATGAACTTCATTAACATCATTGGATCTTAGGTGTTGAGTTTAACTCCACCAAAATGGATGAATGATTTTAATGATAGTTTGATTAAAATCTTTAATTCAAATATTTCCCTCCCTCTTCATCTTATCCCTTTCTTACTTGTATTATATGTTATTAGAGGATGATTTGTATATCATCTCTATAAACATATGGTACATAGATTGCTATTGACCTGCCTTAAAATAGGTGCGACTTCTATATAAGTCCACTTACGATTGCTTAACATAGCGCTAAATTTTGTCTCGATTCGAGAAATGATCATTCGTGGCAAAAACCTATGTTTGCAAGCTCAAGCATGTTTAATTTGAAACCTTTGATCCAATAACCTTGAGATCCATTTTTAGGAGGCTTTGGTCTTATCAATCCTCTAATGAATCTTCATAAATTTTGGAACTAAGTGAATCATTTAAACATCGTTGATCATTTATTGTTGCCTTGAGATTTTGAAATGAATGATATACTTGAAAAAAAGCAAATGAAACTTGTTGTTGAGAGACTTTGATTTTATCATTCTTCTAATGAGTTTTCAAATGCAAGTTTCAAGATGGCCATGCAACTAACCTCTAATTCATAACAATTGACTTTATTTAATGCTTTTACTTTATGATTTTTATTTTGAGCACATTTGTTTTAGCATTTTCATTTCATGCTACTTTCATCTTTGCTCATTCGAGCATTTATCTTTATGTCATTTTTATTTTTGCTAACTTGAGCTTTTCATTCCTTTTTGAAGATACCAAATAATCAACTTGAACCATAAGAAACTTTAATGTTACTTGGACTATTTGGTTACTATCCTTGGCATTTTGGAGTTATAGACTTCTTGGACTTTGGATTAGAGACCTTGTGATTTCTATTGCAATGTTGTCTAGAGTTCTTGGGGTTTACCTCAATACATTGGGTTGTTTGTTTTATTTGTGTGCGGGTTATTCTGATTATATGCTTTGTCTGTGATTGGGAATTCATCTGTATGCAGTCGTTACTCTGCCCAATTTTTGTGAAGACTTAATGCCTTTGAAGCTTGATTTTCTTAAGAGATTTCATTATCCTTGCTTGTTGGTTTCAAATCAAAAGGATGAGAATTCTACATTGACTCATTATGTTAAGTGTTGGCTTCTTGTTGTTTAGACGGTTCTTTTCCCTAGATTTTACCTTATGCTTTAGGATAGTCCCTTCATCTCCTTCCATCTTTCTTTAATTTCAAAAATCTTCTCCCTCCTTTTGAAAACTATTCTTGTTTTTAAACTTGAACCACTTTCGTAATAAACTTGGACTTAGGTCCATGTATTTCTTAATCAAGCTTTAAACAACTTAATCATACTTTGACATTTTTGTGAGAAGACTAAAAGTCAGTCAATCTCATTCAAATCATTTATTGATTTGGCTTTTTATTTCAAAATTTTCTCAAAAGATTAGACTCTTGTCAATCATTGTAGTGATACAAACTACTATACTTCTAAGATATATAGTGAAGTGAAGTATTTTCCACTTGGGTGTTGAGCGAGGATTTGTTGATTTTAAAATCCAAGCTATATCCTACACTTTGAGATGATGCAAATTCTCCTTTCTTATGATTGTGGGTAGTAAGTATTTTTTCCACTCGGATAAGACGATGATGTCCTATTTCTTAAAATTAACCAACACACCATGTGTTTTAAAATTTTTAAAGGTGAACTACGAGTATCCTGATCCCCTATTTCACGGAAGGTGGTACATAGGCACTAAAGGTTCGCAACCGCAGCGGGTGAAAAATATGTAAAAAAATACTTCTTTTCTCATCCCCATAATCTATTTTTATATAATGTTTATAGCCAAAAATACACAGATTTTCAAAGAGGTTCCTGCAGAGTACCATAGATGTTTAGGGTGTTAATACTTTCCCTTTGCATAGCCAACCCTCGGACTTAGATTCTCTTCCCCTCTTTTTGGGTTATTCACTCTTTTCTCATTCCTTTGGAAACAATAAAGCACGGTGGCGATTTTTATTTGAAATGTGCGAGTTAAGTCAATCCAATGGCTTAGTCTTAACATTTCTACCGCTACATTTATCCTATCAACTTTCCAACGTATATTAGAAAGTGTCAAACGACATCCCGTAGCCCAAGTTATGACCTGTACAACGAGAAGGTATCAAATAACTATTTCAGCTAGTAATAAAATACGAAATTAAAATAAAGGTAAAAATAAACTAAGTCTAGAAAACACACCAAAATAATAGAAATAAAAAAAGACACTCTAGAATTGTCGTGACATAATGGTGAAAGAATATGCATGAAAACGCACTGATCAGAAGCCCCTTACCCTCAAGGCTCTTTCTGTTTTATGCTATCTGCCTGCTGAATCTCCTCGCTTCTTCCAATTTTCGTATCTGAAATATATGACCAGGATCCATTTTAACTGAATTTCTTTCTCCTATTGTATCCAGTCAGGTTATGTTTCTCGGACAAGGTAACAATGAAGGAGGAAATGAAATCTTGGTTTCAAGATCTTGGATATGAGGGCAGATTTGGCTCTGGTGAGGTGCCTTCTACTGATGTGAGGAAAAGGCGAATTAATACTTTAGCTATCATGGGTGCAATTAATCTTGAGAAGGGGAGAAATATCTTTGGTGGGAGTGAAGTCTTCATGCTTTTTAACATGCATGATTTCATTTTACATATAACATGGATAAGATAAGCAAGATGAACATGTTCTACAACCTTGTATATGGTGAAGTTATTCAGGTTGTAGTGAATACAGGGTTTCTTCTTCTGCCCCCAATTATATAGTAGCCACTAATCCTGCTTTGTTCTCTTTTACTACCCAAATCGTAGAAGCTTCCGCTCATGTGCTCAAGGTGGATGTTGTAGTTGTTTTGACGGTGGAGGAACCAACCTCGTCTCTGATCTCAACCAAGATGGATTGGGATGAGGAACAATAATATCCTCGGACCGAGTGTTCTCTAAAATTAACTTGGGTCATTGAGGACGATTCTTTTGGGGAGGTAACTCTCTTCATAAATATCTCATATATATTCTCTTCGCGGCTTTCACGCACTCCTTAGAAGGCCCCTACTATTGCTTTGACGTTGAATTTATCCTTCATCGAGAATATCCCCGAGGGGGATAAGATGGAAATGGTCGTTGAACTTGCTCACAACATATTCAAAGATGCTTTTATCTTTTCTCTTGTCTATGCTGGACGGGGTGATTTTTTGGCCCTGACTATTACTTTCAAGGATGTCGATACTTGGAAAGGGAATATTGAAGCTATGGAGCTAAAGTGCACTAATCTTCAGAAGGAACTCGTTATGTTACAGAAGAAAGTTTAAGTTGTTAACTCTTTTCATGAGGTAATGGAAATACATGGCTCCCTTTTTTTTCATGATGGCTTGAGTCATAAAACTAGAGGTTTCTCTTCAAGAAGCTGAGAAGCAGTACAAAGTTGCTTTTGATTCTGCTGATGAAAAGGATCTCCAGGTGGAAGAGCATCAAAAATATGTAGAGGCCTTGAAATCTCTTCAGGATGAGGTGGCCGGTCTATGGAGGGCACTCCATAATGCTCTTCTGTAGACTATGTAGGATATGCTTGGAGTGCATGGGCAAGTGGTGGAGCAGGCAAGGAAATTCTCCCTGTATGCTATAATTTCTATTGAGGTGTTGAATTTGATTAAGGCTGGTTCTAGGGTGACCCAAGGGAGGTGGTTTCAGTGCCTCGACTCCAGATGCTCCATCTTGATTTTCTTTTTGCTTTGTATTATTTAATTCCTATAACATTTCCCATGATTTTATGCCTTGGATGTAATAATTTTATATATTCAATTGAATATTTTACCTTGATTCTTCAAGTACTGTTAGATTTGAAGCTTTGTATTGGCCCGTGCTTTATCATTATCATTTTTTATGAATTGTTGTAACTATGGGGCTTTCTCTTTTACCCCGTGAAGTATTTATTTACTTTACAATTTACGTCAGACCATTGTTGTTCATAGGCAACCGTGGGATATTTTTTTTTGGGTGCGAGAGCCTTTACTGCTTTGATTTATGAAAGAAACATCGCCTTTGCATGTAAAAATATGGCGAAAATGCCTATGGAATTTTCTTTCTTTTTTGAAACTTGGTGCATTGAATGATGACAGCTACCCTTATTGGTTACCATGTTTTCTTTCTATTTTTAGCATTTTTCGTAGTATGGTATTCATCTATATATCTCATTTGGTTATTTATTTGCATCTTTCGGGCTATGCTTGGGATTGACGAGGTCGACATCATATGGATGTATTTTATATAGTGCTCCGCCTTGCAAAGGATTGTTACCTGACCAAGGGTAGGATTCATGTCCCTTCCCCCGAGGCTTGGCTCAGATCGAGGTGTAAGTCTCTAGGCTCCACCACCTACGACCCTGGATTAACTAGATCTGAGAGAGGTGTGCACCAGTTTCACAAAAGTGCGTTCAATAAGCCTCAGAAGTAAGGTGTGTATTTGAGCTGTATCAGAATCGTAGAAGTGTGTTAAGTCTGTATCAGATATCAATAGGTCATGGGATGCACTTTAATCCATATATGAATCACATAAATGTGTTAAGTCTATATTGGAAACACATTCATGCAGATAATGCATTTTAATTCATATCAGAATCGCATAGATGCGTTAGTTTGTATCATATATGCAATAAGATCGAAATATGCTTAAGACGTATTAGAATTACATTAGTGTTGTGTCTGTATTGGTAACATATTCCCTCATTTCATCTTTGTTCTCCTATTCTGGACATTCTAGCTGAAAGAGACAAAGAAGCACATAACACACACACACACATACACACACACACACACACACACACACACACACACACACACACACACACACACACACACGCACACACACACACACACGCACACACACACACACACACACACACACACACACACACACACACACACACACACACATATATATATATGTATATATATACATATGTGTGTGTATGTTTGTGTATGTGTGTCTGTGTGTTAATAAATTTAATTTGTTACAAATAAATAAAGAATCAATCAGGGTAGATAACCTTTACTGGTGACCTCGGAGTGGTTGAACAGGGTCCGAAGTCTTCGACCATTGTCTTTTTACGGGGGTTCTTAGGTAAATGTATTTCACACTTCGAAGGGTCTCATTTGTTTGGACTGTGTCTGATGTGCTTCTCCTTGGTATTTGTGCCAGTACGTAGTTGATTGGTCGGTTCCTCCGGAAATTGCTTTGTCCAATGCTTCAGCGAGGCACTTTTCGATCTTCGGGGATTCGATTCCCCAACTTCCTTCCTATTATGGGATGGATGTCTATCTCAAGTAGATTTAGGGCTTCTTGTCGTACATCTGACCTGCTGCTTCTTATTGAAATGATTCTCAAGTGTTAACGGTCTCCCTTGATGCACCCCAGAACTGGATTGGCGCCTGGCGTTAACTATGAATTTGTGGTATCAAAGTGCGATTAACTATGAACTTGAGGTATCTCGAAGATGTATCCTCGATAAGAGCCTCATCATGAGTAAAATACGAGGAATGCATTAGGTTGGGAGACGATAGTGAATTTTCGATCTGACCTTCAATAGAATCGCCTTCAGACCCCATCGTAAACCTAGATCTGGATCTAAAATCCTTTCCATTACTTTTTACGGCGTTCTCAAGAAAAGTGAATGTTTGGATTTCGAGGGGTTGAAATGGGGTCAGTGATGGATCGAACCAACCACTACAGATCTTTGTTTTCGCTTTTGAGCCTTCCTTGATCCTAGGATCCGAAGAAGTTATGGAGGATGAAACTGAAAAGTGGTTGCAAGTTCGTCGAAGGCGCGAATACTAGAAGCTGATTCACTCATGATTTGGTAATCTAAGGAAGTTACCAAAATAGAGAATCAGAGGTTTGGATCTGAACTGCAAGAATCTAGATCTTGTGTTTCTATGCTCCTTTGATATTGTGAAGTGAATTGTGAACCTCATGAAAATCGTAAGAATCGAAAGTCGATTCCCACATATCATGCCATTGTTCCATTTTGGAACTAGAAATCAATGATCTAGCTCCGTGAAGAAACCCAAAATGAAGAGAGTTAGATAACTGTTGATCTTGGAAAAGTAGGAATCGAAAGTCGATTCTCACATATTGTGGCATTCTTCAGTTTTTAAAAATAGAAACCAATGATCTAGCTTCATGAAGGAACCAAAAATGAAGAGAGTTAGATAATTGTTGAAAGAATCAAGTTTAATATTCAATATGAATATAATGAAATTGGAAATAAGAGATTGTGTATCTTACTCTTCGCATATGACCTGTTTTATATTTTAAATCGAATAGAGTAAATTTAAAATGAATTAGACCTAGTTATTTGGATGTTTGACTAGTTCTGAACAATACCCTTAAATAAGTATGATAAACATGTCGTACAAAATATTAAAAATATGTTAAGTGAAAATAACATATATATAATTATCCACACTCTTGTGAAGGAAATCAAAATGTTGAGTTCATAGCAAAACTCACTACATCTATTAAAATTGATATTTGGATCCATCTCTTCTTTCCTCTAGGATTGAGCAACATTCTTATTGTCGTTGCATGAACTTTACTTATAAGAATTTAATTTGCATGAACTTTACTTTTAATAATTTAATTTTTTTTTCTTTTCTTTATTTTGAACCATTCAACTTGATATCTAAATTTGATGTCTAACTTATGGATAAAAAAGTACAACTTTAAAAGTATAACTTATGGGTAAAAAAGTACAACTTTAAAAAGTATAATCCAACAAATTCTATCATTCTCTAAACATGAGTGTCACATGCTATTCGAATTAATTAACTACCAACATGTTCGGTTTCTATATTGAATGTATTTAGTGTGAATTTTTTTTATACATTTGGATATGTTCATATAACTTGGAGCAACTTTTATATGAAGTTACCGTTGTATCTATTTTCTCACAATAATTACGTAATATAACTTAATAAATAGTATTTGAATGTTCCAAAAACATGTATAAAATTATTAGTGTTATTAATTTATAATATAAACAGTGCCGGGTCAAAAAAATTTAGTGAAGAAAAAAAATAGTTTAATAGTAGTGCACAGAGTATAAAGAAATATTACATGAATATTTAATCAAAATATTTTAAAATGTCAAATTATATAAGTAATTTAAAAAATATACAAATAATTTATAATTTACGGTCTGATTCGATAGGATTCATAGTTATGATAATTGATAGTCTAAAAATAAATAAATAAATAAATATATTATCTATTATTTATTTATTTATCTATTTTCTCAAAAAAAAAAAATATATATATATTCACCTAAATACTATTTCAAATTTTATAAAATTCACAACTTTATAAACAAAATCTTTTAAGATAGTCTATAATATATAGGGCGGTTTTTATCTTATTTTAAATATGATATTATGCTTAAAGTTAAAAAATTGATAAAAATAAAATTATAAATAAATAAAGTTGGTACTAATTAATTAACTAAAATTTTTGCATAACTTTTTACATTTATTTTTTAATAAGCTAAATCATATAGGCAACACTTCTTTTTAATTATGAGGAGAAAATTAAAAATATACTACATTTTAAAATAAAAATAAAAATCTTTTATGGGGCTTGAGTCCCCTGTCTATATACATATATTCACTCCTAATGAAAATTACATGATTAAACTTATTATAAAATATAATTTGTTTGATATGTTCTCCCTACAACTCTATGCTAAGGTATAAAATAACTACACAAAAAAATATTATAGTTGAATTTTCTTATATAAAATGTATTCTGGATTACTATTTTACTAAAAACAAATTTGATAAAAAGTTACTAGGATATGGGATATGCGACAACTATTTCTTTACTTTTAATTTTATACTTAAGAAAAATGGATTAAATGCATAATTTCTTCTCTAATATAGGTAAATTTCGTTTTATTTCCTTAAAAAAATTATTAATTATTTTTTTTAATTTTTATGTATTTTTAAACGTATAAAAATCATGGAGTAAATCATTTTTTTAAAAATAATTTTTGTACTTAAGAGACAAAAAATTTAGTAATTTAAAATTTTAGAAACATTTAAAATAAATTAAAGAAAATAAAACAAAACGCATATATTACCTAAAGAATTATGCATTTAATCCAAAAAAAAATTAATAATAAATATTTTTGTAACAAACCATTTATTATTTATAACAAGATATTCCGTTTGTATCCGTCCCTCTATCCTATAAATAGATAAGTACTCATATTTATATCTTATTAATTTACGTTTTTAATAAAAAATAATTTATCAATTATAATTTATCACGTTGTTTTAAATTTTTAATAATATTAAAAAATTAAAAATATTATTATTGAATTAAAAAATAAATAAATATTTATATTAAAATATATAGAAATTTAACAGTCGTTTAGTTATTAAAATTGGTTAACATGTGTGAATAATAATAATAATAATAATAATAATAATAATAATAATAATAATAATAATAATAATAATAATAATAATAATAATAATAATAATAATAATAATAATAATAATAATAATAATAATAATAATAATAATAATAATAATAATAATAATAATAATAATAATAATAATAATAATAATAATAATAATAATAATAATAATAATAATAATAATAATAATAATAATAATAATAATAATAATAATAATAATAATAATAATATAAGTAGAATGGATAATAAAGTATTTATATCCACATTTATACTCGTTTATTTTAACAAATAATTATTTTATTGTCCATTTCTATTTTACCGATTTTATTTTATTGAGAACAAATTTCATTGTCATCCCTGAATAAAATCTCCTAACAAATCCAAATTGTAAACTAAGTGTCCTGATTATTTGCTGAGTCAATTCATGATTTATATGGAAGAACTCGATTCTGAGATAGGTGAGATGTAGTCAGATTGTTTCTCCCATATTTTAGAGTTTTGATTGCTTTTTGAGGTATTGTTAATGACTGTATGGGAGTTTAGATTATGTGATGTAAGAATTTTTGTTTATTCTGTAACATTTGAATTGATTTTAGTAAATAATATTAATTTATTTTAGTTTTTCAAAAAATTCCTCTTTATTTCTTCTTATTTATTCTTATGTTTCGAAAATCATTTATAAGTTGCAGAAAGAATTTGTGTAGATCAAAGAAGATTTTTACCATTAGATTAATATGTCAATGTAAATTAGTAATAAATAAATCTCATGATTTATAGTTAAGGATAAAAATGTGTTAGATTAGACTAAGTTTTAGAAGGCCGGAATCTCATT
This sequence comes from Vicia faba, assembly GCA_948472305.1. Taxonomy (NCBI): domain Eukaryota; kingdom Viridiplantae; phylum Streptophyta; class Magnoliopsida; order Fabales; family Fabaceae; genus Vicia; species Vicia faba. Next base: position 148,115,644 of record OX451739.1, on the reverse strand, counting down.
TACGATAAACTTTTGATTCGTTGTGTTTGACCTTTTTAAAAGTCTGGTTTAACCTAAAAGTCTATTTCTTATTAAGATTTTTCAATTAAGTTGTTTTAAAGACTAGCGTGTATATATATATATATATATATATATATATATATATATATATATATATATATATATATATATATATATATATATATATATATATATATATATATATATATATATATATATATATATATATATATATATATATATATATATAGGTCTATTTATTTAGCTTTTGTTCTAATATATATATGTATAGTCTATTTAGCATTTTTTTTAATATATATCTATATATAGGCCAACCTATTTAACCTATTTTTAATATATATGAAAATATAGGTCGTCCTATAAAGTTTCTTAGGATTTTTTAATAGTCTAAGTATAACCTATTTAATTAAATAGATTTAAAAAAAAGCTTAAGTCTAACATTTTTAATAAATATACCTGATCCGATCTTAAGTAGGATAAGTTATAGGCCCATGTAGGTCGGCTTGCCCTATTCACACCCCTATTTATAGTGATATTAAATCTCATAACCTTTTAACTTACATTTTTATCTACAAAATTCAATAATAGATTTATATACGATTATTTGTCATGTTTAACTAATAATTTGTCGTTTTAAAAACAAAAACATGCTTAGTTTTAGCAAATCTGTTTAAAATTAAAACAGAGGGACTAAAACTAAGTGTAAGTGATCATTATATTCAAGTGTAAGTGATTTATTAGCAAATCTATTATTTAAATTCTATTTTTTTCTTCAAGTGTAAGTGATCATTGTATTCAAGTAAAAGTGGTGTGCTTTATCAAAAGGTGGTGTGGTTTTGTCATTGTATCTCGATATTCTTTATACTTCTGCATTTATTTTCAGCGTTTTAACATTCATAACAGTTTCGGAAAAATAAGAACAACATTGCTAATATTCATAATAATAAAAACTTCAATAATACCGGTTAATCTAATTCATTCACCCCCTCTTAGATTCTTTTTCATACTTATAGTAAAATGACTACCATTTAATTTGAAGGAACTTGAGTTTGTGATCCCACGGATACAAATTTTATAATTTTTGTTTTAAATTCAATATTGTTTGAGATTATTATAAATCATGAGAATTATTTGTTATCAATGTACATTGACCTAGTGGAAAAGGCATAATGCGCCTCAAAGGTTTTAGGTTGAATTCTTTCTAGAAACCAATTTTATCTTTTTAAATACTAATTTAAATTTATTATAAAATGATATAAAGAGAAGAGATTAATTGGAATACATAGTTAGTGTACAATCATTTTACAATGTTATCCAATTAGAATTAATCATTTTGACACATAAATATAAAATTAAAAAATAAATTATAATTAAATCATTTTAATAATTACTTCTTCTATGTTTCTCACTTCTTTTGTGTTAAAATGATTCATTCTAATTGAGACAAATAATATTTGCAATTAAGTAAATAGTTAATTTTTTTATATATTTCCAAAATAAAAATAAGATCAATTATAATGCATTGATTATAATATTTTAATTCGAGTTGTTTCTTGAAAAACATGTCATTTTTTTACCAAAGCAAAATCAATGCATATCATTAATCAAAAGTTTTTCAATACAAAGAGGAATCAAATTAAATATACTATGCCTAGACTAAGAATTGACCTTCCTTGCAAGAGAGTGGGCAACCGATTTTTTTTGGCGCCTAGTAAACTTAACCTCAAAGTTGGGATAAACCTGTAACAAACTTATAATGGACATAATAATTAAGCTATATTCGGATCTACCATTATGTTCGGATTGGATAGCTTGAACCATCGTTTGGGAGTCACTTTCGAAGATAACATTTTCAAGGTGCAAAGCTATAGCTCCTTGAACTGCCTCTTTAAGGGCCATGGCTTTTGGTTCAATGATTAAGAGGATACCTAAATCCCAAGCTACACCTGCAATAATGAAACTTCCAAAGTTATCACGCACACACCAACCTCTATTCGTAGTATCGCCATGTTTATTAAAAGTCGCGTCTATATTTTATTTCAACCAACCTACAGATGGTGGATTCTAAGTCGTATTCTAGATATCATGATCTTTTTGGGTCGTAAATCCTTCTTGCCACTTATGAAAACACAAGCAAACCAAGCTTAGAAGCTTCCTCACACTCATTATACCATATATGATCATTTTTATTCTTCCATATCACATGTAACATAACGACAATTCTACCAACAAACTTTCTATCATCCTTACTATAAATATCAAGAATAAGATGATTAAATTCATTAAAAGAGTATACACGATATTCTATAAGAGAAGACAAATATGCTTCCCCCCAACACTGATTAGTCGTGTTACATCTAAAAAATAGATGTCAATCATCTTTAACACTATTCTCAAAAAGCTAACAAACTTACGGGCAAAGAACATAATGTTGTCGTAGTCTAATACGAGTTATGAAGAAGTGAAAAACACAAGAAGGGGGGTTGAATTGTAAAACTTGAAATCAAATGCAGACAACACATTATTTTTATCCTGGTTCGTTTAATCTCAAACTACTCCAGTCCACCCATCAAGGTGATTTCGCCTCTCTCCAACGAGGTCTTAATCCACTATATTCAACTGAATATTACAACTGCTTTAACAACTACTAAAGCCTTCTTGAGTCTAAACCACAGACCGGTTTCTCAAGGAAATTCTTTTTTACAGATAAATGAATACTATGTGTGTTGAATGTTTTCTACAAAAACTTTATATCACAACTGTGATAATACACAAATTAAGCTTATGTGTAACTAGGATGCTATAACTATAGAGTAAGCAATTTGAGAGATATAGCAAGCTGTATGAGTGAGGATGAAGATGATTTTCTTTAGGCATGTAAAGAGTTATAGAGCATTAGCTAATTCATTTCTCACTGACTTTTTTATATAGCCTTGGAAAAGATACGTTGTAGTCAATTATTCCATTTCAATGCCCATTACGTTCTTTCCATATTGAGAAGATCTTTGTCTTGGAATAAAGCCGTTGGTAATAAAGTGTCTTGAATGCACAATATCGTTGTCAATTCAGCGTGTTATTGGCTTTGGCTTATTCTGAAGCTTCTAGGTGCTGATGATATTGTTTTGGTCATGATCAGAGTTTAGAGTATGTTAAGTGCGGATCTGTTCATCAAGCTTCAGCGTAAGCACATGCTTTGATCTTCTGATGCTGGCATATGATATTTCATCTTCTGATGCTGGCATATGATATTTCATCTTCTGATGCTGATGTTGACATTCTTATGCTGATATCCATCAGAGTTTCTGTAAATGCACAATATAATTTTTAGGTAGCATATATGTCTCATATGAATTATACAATTTATTTAATCTTGCATTTTGTTATCATCAAAACTTTAACTTAGGGTAGTAGATTTCAAACTTTGTTCTAACAATCTCCCCCTTTTTGATGATGACAAAAACTGGATTTTTTTCAATTGAAATTTAAAGAAAAAAGTATCAGAGATAACCAAATAATAAATTGTATCAGAGATAAACAGAAAGGTATCAAAGATAAGAAGATAGGGAATAAAAAGGTATCAAAGTTATGATCAGAAAAACTCCCCCTGAGTTTATTACTTCCCTTTAATTCCATGAGTCCTTTAGCATCAAATCTTTATTGAACTTTCTTTGAGCATCAGATCTTTCCTTTACCAGAGCAAAGCTTCAGGGCATTAGAGTTCATCAGATTCTTGTACCTGTAAGCTTATGCAGAATAAAGAAACATTCAAGTATATCAGAGTGTTAGAATGTTTGAGACTTTTGTCTCAGTAATCCGTTATTGAAAAATATCATTCTTTCTCCCCCTTTTTGTCAGCAATCAAAAAGTGCAAATAATTGAAGTTAAAAACGATCAGTGCAGAAAAACGATTGTATTCAGTTCAGAGCTCAGAAAATATTACAGATAACATGTAAAGAAAACAATGAAAACATCAAGAAACAAAATCTAAGGAGGGGGTGGAAGGCGTGTGAACAGAGCTTCTAGCATGTTCTTAATCTGATCAGTGGTTTCCTTCTGCTGATGCACCATGCTGGCTACTGAGTCAATCTTACTATCCTGAACATCCATACTTTCCTTCATTCGTTGATCATTCTCATCCATTCTCTCCTGCAGTCGAAGATCATTTTGCTTCAGCTCTTCAAGAGTCTGCCTGTCCAATGCAGCTTGAGAGGTGTCAGAATCAGGATGCTTCTGAGAGCTTTCTGCAATAACTTCTTCTTGACTTAAATCTTTAGCTGGAATCGTCTATTCTTCTGCTGGTTGAACTGTTGAAGCTGGACGCTTTTCAGACCAAGGCTCACTGTCCAGATGAAGAACTTCATCCTTCAGCAGCTGACTCAAAACTGGACCTTCAATTTCTTTCAGCAGATTGCTGAAGTTCTGTTGAGCCTGTCCATAGCTTTGGTCCTGCAGCTTAAAGGTTTCAGCGCATACCCATCTTCTGAAGAGTGTCCAGAGGTGATCTGAAACAACGGGATCAATCACTTCCAAACTAGCCTGTTTTAGAGAAGAAATCCACTTCTCCATATCTGTTTCAAAATTCAAGATGCTAGAACCAACATCTGGTTGTTTGGGTTTGGTAATGGCAGTTTTATTGATAATGGAAGCAAGGCGTTCAAGGACTGTTAGATCAATGAAGGTCTTGCTGTGGTCATCTGGATTTTGCTTGGGTGAGGGAGTAGGAGAATCAGGAATGATTATTGGACTGGATGGGGTATTAGGTGGAGTAATTTCTGATGAGGATGGTAGTTGAGGGATATTAACAGTGGTACCACCAGGAAATTTCATGGCTAAGGGTCGTGGTTCAGAGGATTCAGATGATTTAGGTTCAGGGGATTAAGCCTCAGAGTGTTGAGACTCAGGTTGTGGAGATGATTCATGTTGAGGTGAAGGTGGATTAAGTTCTGGTTGTGGAGATGGAGGTTGTGGAATTTCTAGTTCTGGTGAGTGTGGATCTTCTGGTATTGGTGAGAGTGTAGTTTCTGGTTGTGGTGAGTGGGGAGTTTCTGGTTGAGGATTTGGATTTTCTGTATGGGGAGCGGAAGAGTGTTGATCTATTTCAGAAAGAACTTCTTCAAGTTCTGGTTCTGTTGAGGTTGTAGGTTTTGGATTATGAGGTTTAGCGCGAGATCTTCTGAGGGTTAATGACTCAGAAGGGTCAAACTCAGGTTCAGTATCATCAATGGTTGGAATGGGAATTGGGATTTCAAATGAAGCTGGGGTTGGAATAAATGTTGGAACAGTAGATGAATTTAAAACATTAACAGAAGACAGATTACCTCTCTTCTTTGGGGTCTGCTGAGACGATCCTTCTGATACAGCCTTTCTCTTCTTAGTCTTCTTCAGAGTAACCTCAGGTATTTACTGGTGCAGATCTTTAATGTTCAGACCAGGATCTGTGCCATCAGCTTTACAAGCATCCAAGTATCTGAGAACAATGACTGGTTTAGATTCAATCTCAGAGAATATAGGAAAGTTGTCCAGAGGGACTCTTCTGCTGGTGATTTCAGCATGAGGAGTGACGTTGGGCTCCTTCCTTATGTTCTCTATCAGCTTCATCTTCTTCATATTCTTGGCATTCAGCTGCTTGCCAACAGAAGGTTCTAGAGAGCTTATTTCCTGTGCCTCTGTCAGGTGTTCAATCAGCCTATTCTCCGTTAAAATATCTGATATCAATCTGCCGAAGGGTATCCAATCCCTTTTAGTCCTTTCTTCTTCTCTCGTTTCCTTGACGCTTGTCTTCAGATGATTGAATAGAAGATGAGCTAGGTTGATCTTTGACTTCTTTGCAATAAAATAAATCAGAAATTGTTGATCTATCTTTATATAGTCAGGAGAGCTTGTAGGCTTCCTGTGGTTGAAGCAGCCCAGAATAATCTTTGCCCAAATTCTGTGTTGATCTTTCAAATCTCTTATTTTGCTGGAGGGAACCCCATGTGTGAAAATCTCTCTTGCAACTAGGGCAGAGTTTGCACATCTATCTGCCATGTCAATACAGCGAATACCACCACCATTGTATCCAATCAGCCTTGCAATGTGATCTTCAGTAATCACATTCTTCTTTCCCATGATATACGAAGTAACCTGATGAGTTGAGGAAGACGCATGTATCCAGAATTCTTTAACCAAAATGGAGAACGTTGGACCCACCAACCTATCAAAGTACCTTTCCCAACCCTGTGCCTTAATTTCTTCAGACAAATCAAAGCCATTTTCCTTCAAACTGTTGAAATCTACTATCAATTCTGACAGAACTTCCAAGTTCTTGACCGGAGTGAGGAGCATTCTGAAAGGAATCTGATACTGTTCAGAAGAAGCATCTTGCTGGGAACCTGCAGATGGAGTGCTAGAGGATTCCATGTTCACACAAGGTTTTTTTGAGAAAAAGCTTGAAAAGGGTTTCTTTGAGAAAAAAGATGATCACACAGTAAGAACACAGAAATATTTTGAAGATTGTAAGTGACGGTAAAAAGTGAATGAATGATGTTAAGGAGTTTAAATAGGTTTCAAAAAAAATGTTTTGAAAACATAAACATTTTAAGAGAGAGAATTAAATCATGCTTACTCGCATTTAATGTTGGCTGATTTTAGGGGATTTAGAAAGATATTTGGAACGGTTACCCATGACATGTGTCTCAATGCATCCAATCAGCGCTTTGCCTTCTCAGAAGTGTGCACGCGTGTTCTGCCTCAGGAATTAGCTGATGACTGGATGACACTTGTTTGATTTAGTGAATAACACATCTATCCTTGAAATGAAACGCTCAGATCTTTATGGATAGAATCTGATACAATCTGCATGTCTAAATTTCTGAAAGAAGATTGATCAGAAGTTCACAGTAAAATAAAACAAATTGTGAAGGTTAATATATAAAATTAAAACATTTTCACTCTAGGCAGAGCTTCATGCTGAGATGTTTCAGTATGAAGTTGAACCTATCTTCAGAAAGTGGTTTTGTGAAAATATCAGCCCATTGATGGTCTGTATCAATAAATTTTAAGTTTAAAATGCCTCTCTGAATATAGTCCCTAATGAAATGATGTTTTATTTCTATATGCTTAGCCCTAGAATGCAAAATTGGATTTTTACTTAAGCAAATGGAAGAAGTGTTGTCACAGAGTATAGGAATGTTACTCTCAAATATCTGGAAGTCTTCAAGCTGACTTTTCATCTAAAGCATTTGTGTGCTGCATCCTGCTGCTGCTATGTATTCAGCTTCTGCTGTTGATAGCGCAATTGTGGATTGCCTTTTGCTGGACCAAGAGATCAGATTTTCTCCCAGAAACTGGCAGCTTCCAGAAGTACTTTTACGCTCTACTCTGTCTCCAGCAAAGTCAGCACCACAGTAACCTACTAAGCTGTAATCACTAGATTTTCTATAAAATGAACCCAGATTAGTAGTACCTTTCAGATACTTGAAAATTCGCTTAACAACTGTTAAGTGAGATTCTCTAGGATCTGATTGGAATCTTGCACAAATGCATACACTGAATAAAATATCAGGCCTTAAAGCCGTCAGATAAAGAAGAGAACCAATCATACCTCTGTAGACCTTCTGTTCTACCTTTTTGCTTACCTCTTCTCTTTCCAGAATGCACGTGGGATGCATTGGAATCTTTGATGACTTACATTCTGAGAGATCAAATTTCTTCAGAAGTTCTCTGACATATTTGCTCTGATGAATGTAAGTTCCCTCTGGAGTTTGATTGATCTGAATTCCCAGAAAGAATTTCAGTTCCCCCATGAGGCTCATCTCAAATTCTGCCTGCATACACTTAGCAAATTTTCTTCCAAGAGAAGGATTAGTAGATCCAAATATAATATCGTCAACATAAATCTGACACACTAAGATGTCATTCTTAACTGTCTTACAGAATAAGGTTGTGTCCACTTTCCCTCTGGTGAATTCCTTTTCTAACAGAAAGTTACTTAGTCTTTCATACCAAGCTCTGGGAGCTTGTTTCAGACTATACAGTAACTTCTTTAGTTTGAAAACATACTCTAGATTTTTTGTAATTTCAAAACTAGGGGGTTGATGGACATAAACCTCTTCTTCTATATAGCCATTTAAGAATGCACTCTTGACATCCATCTGATATAGAGTGATGCCTTTATTAACAGCAAAAGAAATTAAAAGTCTGATAGATTCTTACCTGGCGACTGGAGCAAAGGTTTTTGTATAGTCTATCCCCTCTTGCTGACTATAACCTTGTGCTACCAGTCGTGCTTTGTTTCTGATGACTTCACCTTGTTCATTTAGCTTGTTTCTGAACACCCATCTTGTTCCAATGACGTTGAATCCTTTTGGTCTGGGAACAAGATCCCATACGTCATTTCTGGTGAATTGATTCAGCTCTTCTTGCATTGCTAGAATCCAGTCGTTGTCCAGAAGTGCTTCATCAATTGAAGAAGGTTCAATCAGAGAAACAAGTCCCATGAGGGATTCTTCAGAGTTTCTGAAGCTGGCTCTTGTTCTGATTGGATCTTCCTTTCTTCCTAAGATTGTTTCTTCTGGGTGATCCATGCTGCTTCTGGGTAGTCTTTTCTGAGGTTGATCAACAGATGTTGCTGGATTGCTCGCAGTGCCTCTTTCTGATGTTGAAGGAGTGTCTTTGTTGAGAACTTCTGATGACTTGTCTTCAGAACCTGTGAATTCAACTTCCATACCTGCAAAGACTTCATTCTGCTTTGACTTTTCAGAGTCAAGCATATCATCAAAACGAACACTGATTGATTCTTCCACAATCTGTGTTTCTGTATTGTATACTCTGTACCCTCTTGAGCGTTCAGAGTATCCTAACATAATACACTTCTGTGCTTTAGAGTCAAACTTGTTCAAATAATTTTTTGTATTTAACATAAAACAAGTACATCCAAATGGATGAAAATATGAAATGTTGGGCTTTCTGTTCTTCCACAATTCATATGGAGTATTTTCCAAAATAGGTCTTATGGAGATTCTATTTTGAATGTAGCACGCTGTGTTTATTGCCTCTACCCAGAAGATCTTAGCAACGTTTGTCTCATTGATCATGGTTCTGGCCATTTCTTGCAATGTTCTGTTCTTTCGTTCTACAACTCCATTTTGCTGGGGAGTTCTAGGACAAGAGAAATCATGCAGAATGCCTCTGTCATTAAAGAGTGACTCAAAATCTTTGTTTTCAAATTCTCCACCATGATCACTTCTGACTTTAACGATTCTAAGATCCTTTTCATTCTGAACTTGGTTACAGAAGGTGACAAACACAGAGTATGACTCGTCCTTGTGTCTTAAGAACTTTACCCATGTCCATCTGCTATAGTCATCTACGATTACTAACCCGTACTTCTTGCCACTGGCTGAAGCAGTTTTAATTGGTCCAAATAAGTCAATGTGCAGAAGTTCTAATGGCTTAGAGGTGGAAACAACGTTTTTAGATTTGAAAGCAGGTTTTGAAAACTTGCCTTTCTGACATGCTTCACACAGAGCATCTGAATTGAACTTCAGATTAGGAAGTCTTCTGACCAGATTGAGTTTGTTAATCTGAGATATTCTTCTCATACTAACATGCCCCAATCTTCTGTGTCAGATCCATTGCTCGTTGTTAACAGACAAAAGACACTTTACATTCTGACTTTTCAGTTCAGAAAGTTTGATTTTATAAATGTTGTTTTTCCTCTTTCCATTAAATAGGATAGTCCCATCTTTCTGACTAACAACTTTACATGACTTTTGATTAAAGATTATATCATAACCGTTATCACTTAATTGACTTATGGATAACAGATTATGCATTAACCCATATACTAATAGAACATTATTTATAGAGGGAAGATTTCCATTACCTACTGTTCCAGAGCCAATGATCTTTCCCCTCTGATTGCCTCCAAAGCCTACGTGTCCTCCAGGCTTAAGTTCTAGGCTTTGGAACATATGCCTTCTTCCCGTCATGTGTCGTGAGCAGCCAGAGTCCAGGTACCATGACTGGTTTTTCTGATTTGCTGCTAAAGATATCTGTAACATGTATTATTTTATCCTTAGGCACCCATATTTTCTTGGGTCCTGATTTGTTAGCTTTACCAAAACTCTGGTTGAATTTTGGTTTCACAGAATAATTACTACTAGTATATTTAATGTCACGTGTGTGACCATACACAAAGTGTGAATTCAGAGGAGTGTGTTTAATAATTAGATCCATGGCATTCTTTGGTGTAGGTACCTTACCTTGGTATCCTATTCCCTTTCTGCCATTTCTGCTAACTCCATAGATCATTGAAGCCATTTTGCTTCTATCTATGCTTTTAGCAAGGAACTTCTGAAAGTTGTGATCATACTCCTTGATGATCTCATCAGCGCTGCTGGGAGTTTCAGAAATTGTTTCCTTCTGAGAGTTTTGTAAAAGATTTCTAATTTTGAAATTTTATTTTTCAACTCAGAATTTTCCAATTTGAGACTCTCAGTTTTATCAGAGTCAGAATCAAGATTCCTTTTCAGGTTTCTGAATTTAACTCTGATCTACTGATATCTTTCCAGAATTTCGTTAAGGCTTTCAGCAAGTTCATCCTTAGTAAAATTAATTGCAAAGTCAGGGAATACCTCTTCAGTGTTTGATTCAGAGTCTGATTCAGAAGCTTCACTGTCTTCTGATATGTTAGCCATGAGAGCTATGTTTGCTCTCTCATCATCTGATTCTGAGTCAGCTTCAGACGAGTCAGAGTCATCCCATGTAGCCATGAGAGTCTTCTTCTTTTCCCTTCCAAACTTCTTTTTGGGCTTTTCCCTCTGAAACTTTGGACAGTCACTCTTGTAGTGTCCTTTCTTGTTGCATTCATAGCAGATGATGTCCTTGGTGTTTGGCTTTCTGCTTCCTGAAGAGCCTTCAGATCTTCTGTATCCAGTGGAGGAGTCTGACCTTCTGTATCTGGAGGAGGACTCATTCTGATCGGATCTTCTGGTATTCCTGAACTTTCTTTGCCTCTGCTTCCATAGTTGGTTCACTCTTCTGGAGAGGAGGGAAAGTTCGTCTTCTTCTGATGAGGACCCATCAGAGGTTTCTTCAACAACCTGCAAAACTTTGGAGTCAGATTTTCTGTTAGATTTTAAAGCTAAAGGCTTACCTTGCTTCTGAGGTTCATCAGCTTCTAGCTCTATCTCGTGACTTCTGAGGGAGCTGATAAGTTCCTCCAGAGATATTTTGTTGAGATCTTTAGCTAGCTTCAGCGCTGTAACCATTGGCCTCCACTGCTTTGGCAAGCTTCTGATGATCTTCTTGACATGATCAGAAGTAGAATACCCTTTGTCCAGAACTTTGAGACCAGCCACCAGAATTTGAAATCTTGAGAACATCGTTTCAATTGATTCACTTCCTTCCATTTTGAATGCCTCATACTTCTGAATGAGCGCAAGAGCTTTGGTTTCTTTGACCTGAATGTTGCCTTCATGCGTCATTCTGAGAGATTCAAACATACTCTTTACAGTGTCTCTGTTAGATATCTTTTCATATTCAGCGTAAGAGATGGCGCTGAGAAGAATAGTTCTGGCCTTGTGGTGATTTTTGAAGTCACGCTTTTGTTGATCATACATTGCCTTCCTGTCAATCTTCTGACCACTTGCATTCACTGGGTGCGGGTATCCATTTGTCACCATGTCCCACAAATCAGCATCATGTGCCAGAAAGAAGCTTTCAATTATGTCTTTCCAGTAATCAAAATTCTCTCCATCAAAGACTGGAGGTTTGCCGCTGAATCTGTCTCTATCTTCATTGTTGTCATTGCTGGTGTGTTGATATGTTCCTGCCATTGTGTTTTTCTGACGCTGGATCTTGTAGTGACACGGTTAAGTGTTTTAGCTCAGAACCAGGTGCTCTGATACCAATTGAAGAAGTGAAAAACACAAGAAGGGGGGTTGAATTGTAAAACTTGAAATCAAATGCAGACAACACGTTATTTTTATCCTAGTTCGTTTGATCTCAAACTACTCCAGTCCACCCATCAAGGTGATTTCGCCTCTCTCCAACGAGGTCTTAATCCACTATATTCAACTGAATATTACAACTGCTTTAACAACTGCTAAAGCCTTCTTGAGTCTAAACCACATACCGGTTTCTCAAGGAAATTCTTTCTTACATATAAATGAATACTATGTGTGTTGAATGTTTTCTACAAAAACTTTATATCACAACTGTGATAATACACAAATTAGGCTTATGTGTAACTAGGATGCTATAACTATAGAGTAAGCAATTTGAGAGATATAGCAAGCTGTATGAGTGAGGATGAAGATGATTTGCTTTAGGCGTGTAAAGAGTTGTAGAGCATTAGCCAATTCATTTCTCACTGACTTGTTTATATAGCCTTGGAAAAGATACGTTGTAGTCAATTATTCCATTTCAATGCCCATTACGTTCTTTCCATATTGAGAAGATCTTTGTCTTGGAATAAAGCCTTTGGTAATAAAGTGTCTTGAATGCACAATACCGTTGTCAATTTAGCGTGTTATTGGCTTTGGCTTATTCTGACGCTTCTAGGTGTTGATGATATTGTTTTGGTCTTGATCAGAGTTTAGAGTATGTTAAGCGCAGATCTGTTCATCAAGCTTCAACGTAAGCACATGCTTTGATCTTCTGATGCTGGCATATGATATTTCATCTTCTGATGCTGGCATATGATATTTCATCTTCTGATGCTGATGTTGACATTCTTATGCTGATATCCATCAGAGTTTCTGTAAATGCACAATATAATTTTTAGGTAGCATATATGTCTCATATGAATTATACAATTTATTTAATCTTGCATTTTGTTATCATCAAAACTTTAACTTAGGGTAGTAGATTTCAAACTTTGTTCTAACAAGTTAGAAAATAGCCCTTACCAATTCTCCACATTAGATGTTTAACTCTAGGCTGAACTTTAATATTCTGAGGCTACACCAATCCTCCTCCACTCTCCTATTAGCATCACTCATAGGTGAATTCCTCCATCTTCTGTACCCAGCTCACACACTATAAGCACCATTTTTCTCTTCTCTCCAACCATCATATCTTCTTTGACATTCTCCAACAACGGGACCTGTAAAATTTCTAAAGTATCTGCATGGTCAAACAACTCTCTTATGACCCTCGTATCCCTTTTTTTCATTAGGCAACATTATATTTTTAACGGTAACATCATACACACATTTCTTTTGGTGGCCACTTAGACAACCATCTTTTGTTCCTCGAAGCCAAGGTTCATTCATTTCCATGATATGACTGTTATTCCCAATACTCCACCTGCAACCTAAAGTTAAAACTTCCATTGCTTTCCAAATTCCCTTCCAAACAAAACATGGATTATAACTGAGATTAGCATCAAAGAAATAAGTTCTAGGATAGTATCTTGCTTTGAAGATTCTGGATACAAGAGCATGTGGTTTTGTCATAGCAACCATAGTCATGTTAAAGGCTTTAAAATCTCTGAATCCCAACCCATCTTCCTTCTTAGTATAAGCTAGCTTCTCCCACGACATACACTATATTCCACTATTATTACTACCCCCACCAGAAAGAATTCAATATCTTCTCAATGTTGTGAATCACCACATATGGAAGGATAAAGATACTCATTATATAAGTTAAAATTAATTGACGAACCAATTTTATCATAACTTCTTTCCCTGCTTTTGATAATGACTGACCTCTCTAAGAATTTTTTCTCTTCCAAATATGATCCTTAATAAAAGAGAAAGTAGCCTTCTTAGTCCTGCCAATCATTGAGGGAAAACCTAAATACTTTTCAATTCTCAACACATGACGAACTCCCATAATACTAGCGAGATTCTCTTATGCCGATTTACTCATGTTACGACTAAAAAACACTTTAGACTTATTCAAATTAATCTTCTGACCTGAAGCACCTTCATAAGTGTTGATCAACTTCATTAGATATATCACTTCAGTTAAATTGGCCCTGAAAAATAAAAAACAATCGTCAGCAAAAAGTAGGTGGGACATGCTAGGTGCCCCTCTGGATATCTAGATCCCATGAATGTCACCATGTGCTAGTGCTATTTTCATAAGAGCTAAAAGGCCTTATGAGATCAGTATAAAGAGGTAAGAAGACAGTGGATCCCCTTGCCTTAGTCCTCTTCCTGGTTGAATTGGTCTGACATGATCTGCATTAACTAGAATAGTAAAGTGCACCAAAGTAATACACATCATAACCCAATGAATCCACCTATTTGCAAAACCATCCTAGAGAGCATACCTCGAAAGAAGCCTCAATCCACTCTATCGCACACCTTTTTAATGCCAATCTTGAGAGCCAATTAACCCTTACTACCTTTAGTCTTCCTATTGAGAGTGTAAATAACATCGATATCAATCATCACATTATCTAGAATAGAGCAGCCTTCCACAAATGTCGATTGTTCCTCCGCACCACACTTATTCATCAGGACCTTCATTCTATTTTCAAGGAATTTAGACACTAGTTTGTAAACCATATTACATAAAGAGATAGACCAAAAATCCTTCGTGTTATGAGGTTTAACACACTTGGGAATAAGACAAGTATTTGTATCATTAAAAGACGTGGGAAAGAAACCTCTCCCCAACCATTCCGTAGCATCCTCCAAAATATTGTTCCCACATATGTCCCATGAATTATAGTAGAAATCTTGATAAAATTCATCAGGGCCCGGTGATTTGTCAGATCTCATTTCAAGTAAAGTTGCATGAAGCTCGTCCTTATAAATGGGTAACAACAATATGCTATTATCCTCTACAGAAACTGTAGGTTGAATAAGGCTTAAGACCGAATCATACACACCTTCTTTGAATACAAAGAGATTATCAAAGTAGTTTTTTGCAATATCACACATACTCATATGTTCTCTAACTTCTTCCTCGCCTTCCTGCATGAGCATGTCAATCTTCTGAAAATTCTTTCTAGCAGTAGTGGATAAATGAAATTTTTTTGTATTGAGGTCCATATCCCATAACTAATTCATCTTGACTCTTTGTTTCCAATACATATCTTCCCTAATAAGCACCTTTTTATACTCCCTATGGTCTTCGAAGAAATGAGATGTTGACTCCAAATGCATGGTTCCAAGGATACATTTCTATCGTTTCCTTGTGTCTATCTAACTCGTCTTTCTTATTCTTGTTTCTCACTCTATTCCACTTCTCTAGCTCTTACGCACACAATTCTATACAATGCATTACATATTGGTTCTTTATATGCCTCCACCCATTCTACACAACCTCCTCAATTCCTTCTTCTTTTAACCAACTGTTTTTGAACCTAAAAACATGTTTTTTACGCCTTTGTTGGACATGATCACAGTATAATAAGATTGGACTATGATCCGACTGAGAAGCAATATGATTTACAAGATTAACATTAGGAAACAAGTCCATCCAATCCGAAGTTTCCAAAGCTCGATCCAAACTCTCCTCCACCAAATGGCCAGTGCCCCGACTTTTAGTCCATGTAAATTGCTGACCTTTAATAGGAATATCAGAACCAATTTGGGTGAGGGTGGATACCTTGCTTGTCTTGTTGAGACAATAAGTCATTAAAGTCTCCAATCATACTCCATGAAATACTAAACATATCTCGAATATCGTGCATCATATCCCACGCTTGTCTCCTTTTACTTCTCCCATGGTACCCACAATAGCCTGTTAATCTCTACTCCCCCTTCATATCATCTTGAACTAAAATGTTAAAAAGTTCCATGTAAAATTAAGCACACTACATCGTGTTGTATCTTTCCACATAACTGCTAGACCGCCACTCCTTCCCTCCACATCAACAGATAAACAATCTTCAAACTTCAACATAACTCTAATGGTCTCCAACTTCCATGTTTTGGATATTGTCTATGATAATAATAAAATGTCTGGATGGTATTGCTGATCTAGCTTTCTGTTGAAACACTTTTACATGATAATTATTTTCTTTATCATTTTCATAGGGATTGATGCGATATTACCATCGTTCTACATTGAATAATTTTTTGAGTAAGGGTTTATAAGAGGTTTTGGTATCGAAAAGTTTCAATTGCATGAAAATGAGTTAACAACAGTAAAAAGTTTTGGTTTTACGGATTAAAAAACATGTCAAGATTAGGTTTCGTTAACCTATTTCATACATATTTGATTAATCAAACATATGGACTTATTCATGATCAATATAATCATGTATCCTTTCAATATCATTTATGTCTAAACAATATTATGAGTATTATCATTCTAACCACTAGATGATGTCTCATGCCAACATTCAACATAATAATATTTAGAGCTTGATACAAGTGAATATCAACTCATAAATCTATGTCTAGAGTTTGTTCATTGATATATGAATATCTTAGGCCAATGTTTGAAACATAATTTTCAATAATGATCCAAATCAAACAAAGAACAATAAAAGCAAAGATATTCACATATATTGATCATTAATCAAGTTCATACACAAAGGATCAAAAGAAATACATAATAGATAGGTTAGTTACCTTTAATCTTGATACAAAAGAGGTTTAGCTACCCATCACCATCATAGCTTAATCAACAAGCAATCAAAGAGAGACGGAAGAGCATCCAATATGTTTGAACAAACAAGAATATGAATCCAGCTCTGATTATCTGATTAAATGAAATTTGTGTTTTGTTCTTGGTTATAAACTTTTCTATGTCACAAAGAGTGTAAAAGATGGAATGAATCCCAAAAATATCTAACATGGTGCTATATATACACAAATTGTCCATGAAAAATCGCCCAGCGCCCAAAAGCCTCGTTAGGCAAAAGTCACTTATGAGCTCACGTGACAGCCATATCGCACCCATGCTTCAGCAAAATATATGAATTCGCCCAATGCTTAAAAGCCTTGTTGGGCAAACCTGACGCTCCTTTCTCACTCTTCACTCACCCAACGAATCTGGTTAAATCCAAAGCCAGTAGCTATTGGAATTTTCTCAAACTCGCTGGCACAACCTTGTTGTTGCTTCGTCAGACGAAAATCCTTCCCCTCGCCACTTTCTCGCTGAGCGAGCCTCCCAAACCTCGACACTCAAATTTATTCAATTATTATTCTCCTAGACATGCTTAATATGGAAAATTTGGTACTAAACTGATTCATAACTAACAAACACATTACAAACACAAAGATTATATACATTGATACTATAATCAAGCAAACTTAGAAACTTAATCATCAAATGCAATGAAAAGAGCTTAAAAATGTAAACTTTTGATATGAAAATATACACATATTTGACACCTAACAAACAGTCCCCAACTTGAATCTTTGTTTGTCCTAAAACAAAGGTAAAACTTAACAAGAAACAAGGAGAAATTTTGAGCATATAATTAACTTGACAAATGCAGGGTTAAAACTTTACAAACACGCGTGCACAAGTAATTCTCAATTGCTTCTTAGAATCAAAACATGATTATGAATTAATTTCTAAACACAAACATCAAACAATGCATACTTAAGAAAAAACATGTTCATAACAGAATCACCTAACTCTCACTTCAACATTTGTATCAACAAATATGTGCAAATTTTATGGGACAAAACACTCTCACTAGCAATCATGCTAACATCCAGAATGATTCATGAATTCATATTAATAAAACAAAGAGAACATCATGGAAACAAAGGTCACTAAGGACTTTTCAAGGTTGTAGCTTGACTTGGTTTAACGACAAAGGATAATATATATGAGGCCATTGAAACAAATATGGCTTAAGATTATGAAGAGAATTTCAATAAATAAATTACAGCATTCATTCATGCTCGAACCTCAATTTATTTTCCATCTTTCGATTTCTTTTCTCACAGTGCCATCTTTCCTTTTTATTATTGATTTTCTATTTTCTTTTCAATTTCTTCCTTTTTGTGTTTTTTCTCAAAATATGCATTGTGGCACCAATCTTCCTTTCTTCTCTCATTAAAAACCACTACCCACAACTTTAAACATTTCTTTAACTCAGGAAAATGCTCTTAGTTCAAAGCTAATTAAACAAAGCAAGTCAAGTGTTTACAAACAAGAAAATTTTAGAATGAATAAATATTACTTTTTCTTTGATCAACAACAAAAGCATTAAGTGGTATACTTAATATTTTGTTGGATTTTGATTGATTCATCCAAAATGTGTATGTATCAAAAGGGTTCACTAATGTGCACACTCTAACAAGGTGGATTGAAGCCCTTTTTGGAATGGTGGTTATTCTCATCATAAAAACAATGATTTGATCCTTTCTAAGTTTCCATAATTTAAACAAGCATGCAAGATTTAACATGAATCACACGAGTTAAAATAACAATTACTAGAAACCATTTATAATTTGTGAACAATGGAAGTCACTCACATTTGTGGTTTTATCCTAAATGATTCAAACATGAACAACATTTGCAACAAGATACATGACATTATTTTTGCATAAAGCACAAAGTTCAAAAACATGCTAGCATTCTACAAAGAAATTGACAATGTATCTTAGTCGTGCATCTCATCAAGATTCTTATCATAACCATCATATTTTTGTGCTAACAACACACGTTTTAGTCTGTGAAGGACAAAAAAGATATATATATATATATATATATATATATATATATATATATATATATATATATATATATATATATATATATATATATATATATATATATATATATATATATATATATATATATATATATATATATATATATATTGTTTACCCTCAAGCCATTAAACATATAATTCTTCTTTTCATTATGTACTATCATGCAAATATCTTTGGCAAAAGTCACCTTATAACCATTTTCGCATAATTGACTAATGCTAAGAAGACTATGTATAAGGCCATCAACTAACATAACATCGGATATAATAATAGACGGAGGATTACTTATACTACCTTTTCCAAGTATGACACCTTTGTTATGATCATCGTAGGAAACATAACCTTTCTTCTTCGCCACAAAGTCAGAGAATAGAGAGATGTCTCATGTCATGTGTCTTGAACATCCACTATCAAGAATCCATTTACCCGTCATAGAGTCAAGATACTCAACCTACAAAATCAAACAAAGGCGGTTGGTACCCAATTCTCATTGGGTCCTTGGGAGTGAGTGAAAAATTGGTTGTATTTGGGGAACCATTGAAAAATACCTTTAGGAACTAAGAAGCACCTAAATTTGAATTTTTCAATAGTGTGGCCTTTCTTGCAACAACAGTGACACGATTAATTTTGATGAGATTTACTTTTTCTATTTGAACCTTTTTTTTATAAGACTATATTTTATATGGCTTTTCCAAAGACTTTTCAACCTTTGGGGAATCAATAGAAAATGTAACAAATGGTTGTAATACCTTGTTCAATTTGGTTTTAAGAGCTTTTGTCTCTTGTTTCCAAATGTAACAAGTTTCACAATCGAACTAATATGGTTCCTCATCCTCCTTCTTATTCTTTTTACTATCTACAATAGATTGCTTTAGTGCTTCCAATTTCTGGTTAGTTTCTACAACCTTTTCTTCTAAGTATGTAAATTTTTTTTCATTGGAGGCTAATTTTTAAAAGCATTAGAAGTATCTCTATGTAGATTTTCAAAAGTATTTTTCAATTCAACAAAAGATAACTTACCAATATTATCATATTTAGAAGGACTTACATTCTTTTTCTTGCTTTTACGTTGATTGGTCATGAGACACAAGTTTGACTCTTCTTCACTATCACTTGAACTTTCCTTACTTGAGGGATCATTATAGTTATACAAAGCAACATAAACTCTTCTAGCTTTTCTATATTTGTTGTGTTGGTGTTTTCCTTTTCTCTTTGTCGCGAGATGGACATTCTGGTCTATAGTGACATGGTTTTCCACACTCATAGCATAGACTCCTTGATCTACCCTTTTTGTTGTCTTCTTATTTAGAGGATGCGACGTGTCTTCTAAATTTCACAAGATTTTTGTCGTAGTGTTTGACATCATTATTTTGAATGTATCAATTATATCTCCTCACAAACAATCCCATTTGGTCATCATCTGAATCTTCATCATCACTAGAATCATTATCATTAATGTTCTCACCTTTTGAGGACCTTGAACAAGAAGCCCTAAGAGCTTTAGACTTTTTTCCTTCCTCCTTATCCATCTCTTTCTCCTTTTTCATCTTCTTCTCATGTTTCTATTCATGCTTCTCTGAGCAAGTAAGTTCTTGCTCATGTTCTTCCAGGTTTCCAAACAAATTAGTGAGATCAAGTGTTGTAATATCATTAGCTTCCTTGATTACGATAACTTTTGTTTTCCAATTCCTAGTAAGACATATCAAAACTTTTTAGTAGCAATAACATTGGAAATAGGATTACCTAGTGTGTTTAAACGATTAATGAGATGAGCAAACCTCTTTTGCATTTGAGCAATATTTTCACCATGCTTCATGCGAAAGAGTTTAAACTCTTAATTAAGTGAGTTAATTCTAGCTTGTCTGACCTTATTGGTTCCCTCATGGGAAACTTGCAATGTGTCTCACACAGCCTTAGCAGTTTCACAATGGGAAATGCGATAAAACTCATCAACACCAAGGGTGAATATGAGAATACATTGCACTTTCCAATCATGTCCCAATTTCTTTCTATCATCATCATTTCGTTGTGCTTCTGGCTTAGGTGTGGCAACACCATTTTCATAGGTTTCACGGACCGATGTTGGACCATTTAAAATAGCTTCCCACACACCTTTGTCATATGACTTGATATGAATACGCATACAAGCTTTCCAATAACCATAGTTTTCTCCCATAAGAATTTGCGCCTGTAGCCATAGAAATGTTGACACTAAGCCATTGGATTGACTCGACTCACACAGATCAAAATAAAAATTGCCACCGCGCTTTATTGTTTCCAAAGTAATAGGAAAAAGCTAATAACCCAAAAAGAGGGGGGGAGAGAATCTAAGTTCGGGGGTCAGTTATGCAAAGGGAAGGTATTAGCACCGTAAACATCTACGGTATTCCGCATGAACCTCTTTGAAAATATGTGTATTTTGGCTATAAACGTTGTATAAAAAATGGATTATGGAGGTGAGAAAAAGAAGTATTTTTTTTATGATTTTTGCACCCTCCGTGGTTGTGAACCTTTAGTGCCTACGTACCACCTTCCGTGCAAAAGGGGATCAGGGTACACGTAGTTCACCTTTAAAATTATTTAAAACACAAGCGTGTTGGTTTAATTTTAAGAGACAAGACATCATCGTCTTATTCGCATGGAAAACATACTAACTACCCACAATTATAAGAAAGGAGAGTTTTTGTCAACTCAAAGTGGAGGATATGGCTTGGATTTTAATAATCAATAAAGCTTTGCTCAACACCCAAGTGGAAAATATATCACTTCACTATATATCGTATAAGTATAGTAGTTCGCATCACTACAAAGATTAACAAGAGTCTAATCTTTTGAGAAAATTTTAAAGTAAAAACCCAAAGTGGAAAAATGGTTTGAATGAGATTGATTGAATTTTAGTCTTCTCACAAAAATTTCAAGGTATTACTAAGTTGAATAAAGTTTAATTAAGAAAATATTTTGAAAATATATGGACATAAGTCCAAGTTTATTATGAAAGTGGTTCAAGTTTAAAAAACAAGAAGAATTTTCAAAAGGAGGGAGAAGATTTTTAAATTAAATAAGATGGGAGAAGATGAAGGGACTATCCTAAGGCATAAAGTAAAAGGTAGGGGAAAAGAATCGTCTAACCAACAAGAAGCCAACACTTGACATAATGAGTCAATGTAGAATTCTCATACTTTGGATTGAAACCAAGCAAGAAAATATATTAAACCTCTTAAGAAACCAAACTTCAATTGCATTAAGTATTCACAAAAATTGGGCAGAGTAATAGCTGTATACAGATGAATTCTAGGTCACAGACAAAGCATGTAATACAAATAACCTGCACACAAAACAAACAAACAACCCAATGTCTTAGGGTAAACCCCGGGAACTCTAGACAAAATAACAGTTGAAGTTACAAGGTCTCAAGGTAGGTTAAGGTCTCTACTCCTAAGTCCAAGAAGTTCACAATCTCCATAATGCCAAGGATAGTAACCAAGTAGTCCAAGTAACATTAAAGTTTTTTAGGGTTCAAGTTTATTATTAAGTATCTTCAAAAAACAAATGAAAATCTCAAATGAGCAAAATAAAAATGACATAAAATAAAAATGCTCAAATGAGCAAAGATGAAAGTAGCATGAAATGTAAATGCTAAAATTAATGTACTTAAAGTAAAAGCATAAAATAAAAGCATAAAATAAATTCAATTGTTAGAAACCAGTGGTTAGTTAAATGACCATCTTGAAACTTGCATTTGAAACTCATTAGAAGATTGATAAAATCAAAGTCTCACAACAACAAGTTTCATTTGCTTTTTGTCAAGTATATCATCCATTTAAAATTCTCAAGGCAACAATAAATGATCAATGATGTTTAAGTGATTCACTTTGACCAAATTTTATGAATATTCATTAGAGGATTGATAAGACCAAATCCTCCTAACAATGAATCTCAAAGTTATTGGATCAAAGGATTCAACTCAACATACTTGTGCTTACAAACATGAGTTTGGGCCACAAATGATCATTTCTCGATTCGGGACAAAATTTAGCGCTATGTTAAGCAATCGTAAGTGGACTTATATAGAAGTTGCTACTATTTTGAGGTCGGTCAATAGCAATTTATGTGTCATATGCTTGGAGAGATGATATGTACATCATCCTCTAACAACATATGACACAATAAGAAGGGGATAAGATGAAAAGGGATGAGAGAAGAATTAAACAACAAGAGGGGAAAATGTCAATTATATTCAAATCAACCAAGAAAAATCAAATGAGGCCATAGAAAAATCAGAAGTATACTCAAACGTTTATATAAAGTTTTTGGTAATTTTTTAAAGTCAGAAACTACTTTTAAACTAATTAAAATTGCTCAAATAAATGGAAAAAAGATCAAAAATAGTAGAAGTAAAAATGAAATACTAAAAAAATTCAGAAGGTCAGAAATAATGAAAATGATGTTGATGAAAATTTTCAAAATATAAAAATGTCCAAAAGTATTTTTTAATTTATTAAAAACAAACCAAAACAAAGAAAAATTATAAAAAATACAAATATAAAAATAAAATTCAAAAAGAGAATATTTGAAAATATATTTGTGAATTTTTTCAAAATTTTTGAATCAAAAATGAATTTTCTATGATTTTTTGAAGTTTAAAACAATTTAAATATAAATATCAGAAATAAAAAATAAAGTCAAAAAATATGGACCAATGGATGAGAGTCAAAATGCGTTAGTAAGCTAATCCAATGGATCAGACGTGCTGTGTATATAATGGTCTTTAGTGGAATAAACACAAGATCATTAATTAAATCAGATTTTTGAAAAATAAGCGTGGCATGCTTTCATTGTTTGATAGATGACACGTTGGTCATCTTCAACCTCCAGCCAATGAAATCAGCAGGTTTTAGAAACTATAAAATTTGAAGATGAGATCGATATCATTCACTTCATCTCTTCAAGACGATTCCAATGGTACCTTCGCGAAAAATTTATATAAGTTGTAGCTCAGTCGTTTTGGAAGAGAAGTTTTGAAAAGGGATTTGAAATTTCATGGTAAAAATGTACTTCCACTTGAAAACAATTTTTGCGAGTAGAATCAGGATGATGAGAGCTTCATAATAATATCAAAGTTTGAGAGAATTGGTGAAGGAATCTACCTATTGAATTTAAGTTGCAGAGCTCTGAAACTTGACTTGGATAGCACGATTCAGAGGTTTTTAGAGCTTAATTCTTCTTCTCTTAGCTTCAGTGAGGTCCAAGGAAGATGAATTGACAAATAAAAATGATTGAGAAAGGTTGTAAGAGAAAATTCAAAGTTGCAGAAAATTTGGTTCAAGAGGGAGTTTGGCAGGGTGATTCTGGCTCTCTAAGCTTGACAAAATGAATGAGGTATGACCCTCTATTTATAGGGAAGCTGGTTGAATGTTCAAGTATGTGAAATGATGAAGTTTGGAGGGAAATCGTGTGAACCTGATACACGAGTAAGGTGTGATCTATTTTGCATAAAAACTCATCCAATCCTTGCGTTTTAAGGTTCTAATCCACTTTGGCAAGTTGGTTAAACATGTTTAGACCAAAAACACGTGTTAATTTGATGTTTAGAAGCCAAAACATGAATTTCAAATTCTGACTTATGAAGAAACTTCAGTTTTAAGTTGCCAAATTCAAATCAATGGCATTCTCAACTCAAGGAGTCTTAGGACACGATTCATGAAGCTTTAAAAAGATGAGATCACAACCTTTACAATGTGAAATTAATGGAATCAAATGGATGCTTGAGCTGAAGATTATAATGAGTCAAAGTTGAGAAAAATAGGTTGACTTTCTATATAGAAAATTTCTATGTTTTTTCATCAAAAATGACTTATAATGTCTTGCATCCAAACATGGTCTTCCACTTGAAATTTGCTCTTGACCAAATTATATGGCATGAAGTAGATATCTTGAATGGAATTTTGAGACATGAACCATTTAAAAACTCCAAAAATTGAGAGAGTTATGACTTGTTGAAGTTGGAAAAAATTCATGAAATGACCTATAATCGTTTGCATCCTTAGAGAATTTTCCATCCATTTTCACACTATGAACTTAAAAGAAGGGTTGAAGTCCATATCTTTAAGATCAGTATGGAAAAAGAATGGGCTCAAGGAGATAAAAATTGACCAAGTTATGATCTTTTGAAGTCACATAAGGGAGTTTGATGATTCATCTAGAAGACTTGTAATCTTTCTTCATCATTAGGTACCTTCCACACAAAATTTCCTCGAAACATTTGAAGTGATTTATTGATAACCCTTTGAAGAGAAGAATTTATTCGGAATTACTCAAAAAAAAATATGAGCAAGATATACCCCTTTGAAGTTCAAAACCCTAGCTTATAGAGCAACAAGATACCTTAGAAATCCTTTTACAATTTTGATCAACTTTCTTGCATAAATACTTTTGTCATATAAATAGAATTTGTTGAGGATGATAATTAGGAACCATAGAAACCATAACAACTTCCAAATATTGAGAATTGAGGGAAATATGCACTTGTGATCAATGAATTAAGAACTTGTCGGATTAGGTCAGACTTCTTCAATAAGCCTTGTACCTTTGAACTATTTTTGACAACTTGAGGCATGATGAATCATAATAGACTTTTCATGATATTAATTCAAAATATCTTCAATAATGAAGCTTGAATCTCAATGAAGCTTTGTTGAAGAAGGCATGGAAATAAATTCATGAACCTATGGGTCAACTTGCTAGAATGTGTTGTGCTTTCACCTATGATATAAACAATTAGGGAAAACATACATTGTATTTATTATTTAAAAGTTCATCAAAACATAGATGAAAATAAGATACAAATCAAGGTGCTTGGTGATTCCCCATGGGCAAAGATAAAGATAAGGAAAAGAGCCAAACCCTAGTGTGTGGTATTGTTGTGATTGAGTTGATATGATATGATAGAAGAATCTTAGGGACAAAAATTGGGGTACAACTGCTGCCCTTATTTAAGTGTCTTCTATCTGGAGATAAGAAGGTTAAAAATCTCCGTGTCGACTTGATTGAAGATACTTAAATATAAAACAAGCCATATTTTTGGTCCTAAGATGCCATGTAATGATTATGATTATGAATGCAAATGAATAAATCTAAAAAGGATGCAAGACGTATGTAGCAAATAAAACAGGACCAAAAGGAAGACCCGACCAGGAAAATAAATCACTAGTGAACCAGAGACCCGACTCTATAGGGGTAAAGCCCAAAGAGGAGATAAAGCATCATCAACTCAAAGATTGAAGAGTGAAAGTAAAGGATAAAATTGATTGACAGATAACTGCAAACTATCTGCTCACTGAGGAGATAGAAAAAAGGTAACACCGACCCACTAGGGAAAGAAGTGGTAAGATAATACCAGCAAATACCAATATCAGGGTGGTAATGATAGTCATCACCATTAGTCATGACCGGGAACAAATGAACTTCTTCAGAGCAATAGAATCTCAACGAAGAACTACCTTCCATAATGACAAGGCTACCATTCATCGGAAAAAGATCTCAACAACGAACTACCTTCTATAATGGCAAGGCTATCATTCATTTGAGTAACGAATCTCAACAACAAACTACCTTCCATAATGAAAAGGATACCATTCATTGGAGTAACAAATCATGACAACAAACTACCTTCCATAATGACAAGGCTACCATTCATTAGAGTAATAAATCTTGACAATGAACTACGTTCCATAATGACAAGGATACCATTCATTGGATTAAAAAATATTGACAATGAACTACCTTCTATAATGACAAGGCTACCATTTATTGGAGTAAAAAATCTCATCAACAAACTATCTTCCATAATGACAAGGCTACCATTCATTGTAGTAACAAATCTTGACAATGAACAACTTTTAATAATGACAAGGTTACCATTCATTGAAGTAACAAATCTTGACAACTAACTACCTTCCATAATGACAAGGCTACCATTCATTGGAGTAACAAATATCAACAACAAACTACCTTCCATAATTACAAGGCTACCATTAATTAGAGTAACAAATATCAACAACAAACTACATTCCATAATGACAAGGTTACCAATCATTGGAGTAAAAAATCTTGACAATGAACTATCTTCCATAATGACAAGGCTACCATTCATTGGAAAAAGAAACCTCAACAACAAACTACCTTCCATAATGACAAGCCTACCATTAATTGGAGTAACAAATCTCAACAACAAACTACTTTCCATAATAACAAGGCTACCATTCATTGGAGTAACAAATATTGATAACGAACTACCATCCATAATGAAAAGGCTACTATTCATTGGAGTAACAAATCTTGACAACGAACTACCTTTCATAATGACAAGGCTACCATTCATTGGAGTAAGAAATCTCAACAACAAACTACCTTCCATAATGACAAGGCTACCATTCATTGGAGTAACAAATTTGAATCTTATTTGGGAAATGTCAGACTTATTGGGGAAGTACAGGTTACTGAAATAAAGAGACCTGCCACTTGCTGTTATAAGGAGGAATTGCAAATAATGATTTCTTGGGGAGAGAAATATGACCTCCTGGGGAAATGCCAACGTATTATTGTTAAGGAGATAGAATCTTCACGTGCAAAATATAATGTAGATTCTCGAACCAGGGCTCGAAACTTGCAGAAATCAAAATAATAACACTTCAGGGGACCACCCATCCAAACCAGAAATAAACCGGAGTGAAATAGTTAACCAGAATAACATCTCATGAGAAATAAACTCAAGAGGGAGCCACGTTCTTTCCAAACAATGAGCTGAAAGGAAGGCTAAAGCAAAATTCTTCCACGAGGGATAGCTCAGTGGGGAAATTGAAAGGATATACACTATCTGCTTAAGGCTGACACTCTATTGAATAGAGGATAACACAACTCTGTAAAACAAGGTAATATGCCAACAAAATATTAATGGATTCACATGAGAAATGATTTGCTAAAAATTAACTATGCATGATGTATGTATGAATGTATGAATGTATGAATGTCATCATGTATATGTTGAAAAAACAAAAGTA
Source organism: Vicia faba (assembly GCA_948472305.1). Classification (NCBI taxonomy): domain Eukaryota; kingdom Viridiplantae; phylum Streptophyta; class Magnoliopsida; order Fabales; family Fabaceae; genus Vicia; species Vicia faba. Next base: position 148,087,938 of record OX451739.1, on the reverse strand, counting down.
TAACACTGGGGACAACCAGACAAAACCAACTTGGGTACAACCAATACTCGGCTAAATCACATCCAAGATGAAAATTTCATGAGAAAGTAAACACCAACTGAGGAAATAAATTCCTATTTCGCGGCTTAACTCTACTGGGAAAGAAAAAATCATAATAGTAAACCAATACAAATATAGGGATATAACAACTTCCTCCAGGCTTCATCGGGGAATACCACATAGAACTTAAAGGGGAGAAAGAAAATGTTTCACGGTGTATACTTCTATTGTGGATTTCCATACTGACTTTACTAGGGAACACAAAACTGTATTGTTAAGATATCAACTGGGGATAATGTACTGTCTTTATCGGGGAGGATAACAACACATCATCGAGGGGGAACCAAGATACATTCTTCAATACTGAGGGTGATGATTGCACAAAATTCTATGGGGAGAAACTATGAAACTTTACGAGGATAACCTATCCCAGGGATTTAAGAAATCAAACGTTACGGAAAAATCAAACTTATGGGTATTTTAAATCAAATCCAGCACTTTGCGAGAGAAAACCCAAAAAGTTGACAACTATTTCATCATTTCTTAGAAAAGACATTGCCCTTGTTTGGTTTCCGGGAAAACAAACAACAACAAAAAATGCCATCACTACAAAGGGTGATGTTTTGCAAATAGTTCCATCTCAGCACACCAAGAAGGAAAAGACTTTTGTCATGCGAGTGAAGACCTTAATGGGGAGTCTGGGGTAGAGACTTCATACCATGCAAACCCAAAACCAGAATGTACCAAGACTTGATTGGGGAGAATGGCATCATAAACCCAATACTGCACCCTACTTAAATTATTGGAGAAACATAAGAAGATCATACACGCACCAGCAAAAGTAACCTGGGAGAGTCCTCTTGGGGAATTCAGACCTCCGAAAAAATTCGATTTCGTTCATTCCTGGAGCCACTATTTTTATTCTCCTTGAGTCACAAAATCTAAAGCCAGAAGTGATTTGGAAATTCTTTTAAAAAAACAAGTTTTGTTATTTAATCAGTTTGCTTTGAAAATTACCATCAATAATAAATGAAGTCTTTGTAAGCTGAATAAAATAAGAATTGCAATGAATTGGATAAAATCTCAAACTTTATTAATAGAGTGGTAGTCTGCAAATGGTGAGAATCTATAGATGATTACAAAGTTTGGAAAATGGTAATATACATCAGAAAAGATACATTAGAATACAATGACCACCATTCTCCCTAACAACTTTGAATTCCTAAGCAGAGACTTTGGTTGAAGATCGGTGAGGATCCAAGAAGATTGTTGCTTCAACGATCAAGTCTTTCCTGATGCAGTTACTTGCCAGGAAATCCCTACATTTTGCCTAGATTTCCCTTGCGGGTTTACAACCTACCGGGAACATTTATTCTGTTTATTTCTCTAATTTTTTCCTAGACCGCCCTTTCGGATTTTCGGCCTACCAAGACACTCCTTTTTTCCTAAGCCCCCCTTTCGGTTTTTCGTCTTAGCGAGCTGTTCTTTTTATTTTTCTAGGCAAAGTATTTCTTGACTACATCATCATTCAGAGGACGTGGGAACTCCTTGACATCCATTGTTTCAAGAATGAATGCACCACCAGAGTAGGCTTTCTTGACAACATATGGGCCTTCAAAATTGGGAGCCCACTTGCCCCTAGAATCAGCGTTAAAAGACATGATCTTCCTAAGCACGAGGTCACCTTTTCTGAATTCACGAGGCTTGACCTTCTTGTCAAAAGATTTCTTCAATCTTTTCTGGTATAACTGACCATGACACAAGGCAATCATTCTTTTCTCTTCAGTCAAATTCAATTTGTCAAATCTGTTCTGGACCCATCCAGCCTCTAACAACTTTCTTCCCATTATCACGCGTAAGGAGGAAATCTCAACCTCAACGGGGAGAACTGCTTTCATTCCATATACAAGAGAGAACATGGTTACCCCTGTTGAAGTGCGAACAAATGTTCGATACCCGTGAAGAGTAAAATGGAGCATCTCATGCCAATCTTTGTAAGTAACAACCATTTTCTAGATGATCTTCTTGATGTTCTTATTAGCAGCTTCAAGAGCCCCCATTCATATTTGGCCTGTAAGGAGATGAATTCTGATGGGCAATCTTGAACTCTTCACAAAGTTCAATCATCATCTTGTTATTCATATTTGAGTTGTTCTCGGTGATAATCCTTCTTGGAACACCATACCGACATATCAGATTATTCTTGATAAAACGCACTACCACCTGTTTAGTGACATTAACATATGAAGCTGCTTCCACCCACTTTGTGAAGTAGTCAATTTCCACCAAGATAAAGCGATGTTCATTCGACGCCTTTGGTTCAATCATTCCAATCATGTCAATACCCCACATAGAGAAAGGCCATGGGGATGAAATAACATTGAGAATCATTGGAGGCACATCAATTTTGTCAGCATAAATCTGGCATTTATGGCACTTCTTTGCAAATTTGTAACAGTCAGATTCCATTGTCAGCCAATAATAACCTACCCTAAGCATCTTCTTTGCCATCGAATGTCCATTGGCATGGGTATCAAAAGAACCTTTATGGATTTCATGCATCAACATGTCTGCTTCGTGTTTATCCACGCATCTGAGCAAGACAATGTCATAATTTCTTTTATACACACACATTTTCATTGAGGAAAAAGCTACCTGCCAACCTTCTTAATGTCTTTCTAACTTTATTTGATGCACCAGCCAGGTATTCTCGAGTCTGGAGAAAATGCTTGATATCATAATACCAAGGCTTGTCATCTAACACTTCCTCTGTTGCGAATACATGATCCGGTCTATCCAAGCATCACACTATGATACGAGGCACACCATTCCAAGTATTCACTTGATACATAGAAGCCATAGTTGCCAAGGCATCCGCCATTTAATTTTCGTCTTTGGGAATATGATGAAATTCAATTTTGTTAAAGAAGGGTATTAATCTTCTAGCATAATATTTGTAAGGGATCAAGCCAGGGTGACGAGTATCACATTCTCCTTTAATCTGATTAACTACCAAAGCTGAATCACCATACACGTCTAGAACTTTGATTCTGAGATCAATGGCTTCTTCGAGACCCATGATACAAGCCTCATTCTCCTCCATATTATTGGTATAATCAAATGTCAGCCTTGCGGTAAAAGGAATGTGTGATCCACGAGGAGTGATAATTACAACGATAATTCCTTGCCCATAAGCATTCATAACTCCATCAAATAACATACCCCACCGGGATTCAGGATCAGGACCTTCCCCAGGAAAAGGTTCATCACAATCTTTTGCTTTCAAGAACATCACATCCTCACCAGGGAAAATCAAACTTGATATATTGATGATCATCAACCGGTTGGTGAGCAAGATAATCCGCCAGCATACTACTTTTTATAGCCTTCAGGGTGCAACATTCAATATCGTATTCAGACAGCTACATCTGCCAACGAGCAATTCTCCCGGTAAGGGCAGGCTTTTCAAAGATATACTTAATTGGATCCATTTTGGAAATCAACCAAGTAGTATGATTCAACAAATATTGCCGCCCAGGACAGAGCATAACATGTCTTTTCCAGCATAGAATACCGTGACTCACAGTTAGTAAATTTCTTACTGAGATAGTAGATGGCATATTCTTTCTTCCCTGTTTCATCCTGTTGTCCCAAAATACAACCCATAGAATTATCCAACACTATCAGATACATGATCAATGGTCTTCCTTCAATGGGAGGGAGCAAGATAGGAGGTTCAAGCAGATATTCTTTGATACTTTCAAATGCCCTTTGGAAATCATCCATTCACACACAACCATGATCTTTCTTTAACAACTTATATATCGATTCGCACGTTCTATTCATGTGGGAAATGAAACTGGAAATGTAATTCAACCGCCCAAGGAAGCCCCTAACTTGCTTTTCAGTCCTTGGCGCAGGCATTTCTTGAATTTCTTTGACTTTATCAGGGTCAACTTCAATTCCTTTTTGGATGACAACGAAACCTAACAACTTCCCTGATTAGACACCGAAGGTACACTTATTTCGATTCAAGCGGAGATGATACTTCCTCAAATGCTGAAACAATTTCAATAAATCTTCTATATGCCCTTCTTCGGTTTGTGATTTTGAAATCATGTCATCAACATATACCTCAATTTCCTTATGCATCATATCATAGAATAGGGTTGTCATAACCCTCTGGTACGTCGCACCAGTGTTCTTCAACCCGAAGGGCATCACTCTGTAACAGAATGTTCCCCAGGGTGTGATAAACATTGTTTTTTCCATGTCCTCAGGAGCCATTCTTATTTGATTATATCCGGAAAATCCGTCCATGAACGAGAATACTTTGTAATTTTGTTGTACTATCAACCAATATATCAATATGTGGCAATGGAAAATCATCTTTTGGACTAGCTTTATTTAGATCTTTATAATCTACGCACATGCGAACTTTTATGTCTTTCTTTGGTACAAGTACAATATTGGCAATCCATTGAGGGTGCACTGATGTCACAAGAAAATCATAATTTATTTGTTTTAACACTTCTTCTTTGATTTTCACTGCCATATCAGGGTGAGTTCTACTCAACTTCTGCTTGACTGGTGGGCACTATGGCTTCAAAGGAAAATGATGCTCCACAATATCAGTATCTAGAATAGACATATCTTGGTATGACTAAGCAAGATGTCTACATACTCTTTCAATAATTCAGTCAACCTGCTTTTCATATCATGATGCAACAATGCTCCAACTTTGACTTTTCCTCTAAACCCAAATTGATTGTCTCCAACGGCTATTTATACGGCTGAATGGAATTTATCTCGCGCTCGAGAACCCGTGAAACCTCTTCTGGAATCTCACCATATTCTTCTTCTTTGGTCCCATACACAGGATATTGAAAGTTGGCAGAGGGTGCAGGGTCATGATATTCAACATGTTTTTTAATTAATCTGCACATGTGATTTATGATTGCTTTTAGAAACTGACACATATATCAAGTGATTATGCAGATTTATTTAGAGTTATTATTTATTCAAAAAGAAAGGGTTTTTTTCTTCTGATTACCATTTTCAAAGAAAAAGAAGAAAATAAAAACAGAATTTGAGAGTCAAAGACAACTTTTGCGTTGATTGGCCATGAGACACAAGTTTGACTCTTCTTCACTATCACTTGGACTTTCCTTACTTGAGGGATCATTATCGTTATACAAAGAAACATAAGCTCTTCTAGATTTTCTAGATTTATTGTGTTGGTGTTTTCCTTTTCTCTTTGTCGCGAGATGGACATTCTGGTCTATAGTGACATGGTTTTCCACACTCATAGCATAGACTCCTTGGTCTACCCTTTTTGTTGTCTTCTTCTTTAGAGGACGCAACATGTATTCTAAATTTCACAAGATTTTTGTCGGAGTGTTTGACATCATTATTTTGAATGTATCAATTATATCTCCTCACAAACAATCCCATTTGGTCATCATCTGAATCTTCATCATCACTAGAATCATTATCATTAATGTTCTCACCTTTTGAGGACCTTGAACAAGAAGCCCTAAGAGCTTTAGACTTTTTTCCTTCCTCCTTATCCATCTCTTTCTCCTTTTTCATCTTCTTCTCATGTTTCTATTCATGCTTCTCTGAGCAAGTAAGTTCTTGCTCATGTTCTTCCAGGTTTCCAAACAAAGTAGTGAGATCAAGTGTTGTAATATCATTAGCTTCCTTGATTACGATGACTTTTATTTTCCAATTCCTAGTAAGACATCTCAAAACTTTGTTCGTAGCAATAACATTGGAAATAGGATTACCTAGTGTGTTTAAATGATTAATGAGATGAGCAAACCTCTTTTGCATTTGAGCAATATTTTCACCATGCTTCATGCGAAAGAGTTTAAACTCTTAATTAAGTGTGTTAATTCTAGCTTGTCTGACCTTATTGGTTCCCTCATGGGAAACTTGCAATGTGTCCCACATAACCTTAGCAATTTAACAATGGGAAATGCGATAAAACTCATCAACACCATGGGTGAATATGAGAATACTTTTCACTTTCCAATCATGTCCCAATTTATTTCTATCATCATCATTTCGTTGTGCTTCCGGCTGAGGTGTGGCAACACCATTTTCATAGGTTTCACTGACCGATGTTGGACAATTTAAAATAGCTTCCCACACACCTTTGTCATATGACTTAATATGAACACGCATACAAGCTTTCCAATAACCATACTTTTCTCCCATAAGAATTGGCGCTTATAGCCATAGAAATGTTGAGACTAAGCCATTGGATTGACTCGACTCGCACAGATCAAAATAAAAATCACCACCGCGCTTTATTGTTTCCAAAGGAATAGGAAAAAGCTAATAACCCAAAAATAGGGGGGAGAGAATCTAGTTCGGGGGTTAGTTATGCAAAGGGAAGCTATTAGCACCGTAAACATCTACGGTATTCCGCATGAACCTCTTTGAAAATATGTGTATTTTGGCTATAAATGTTGTATAAAAAATGGATTATGGAGGTGAGAAAAAGAAGTATTTTTTTATGATTTTTGCACCCGCCGCGGTTGTGAACCTTTAGTGCCTATGTACCACCTTCCGTGCAAAATGGGATCAGGGTACACGTAGTTCACCTTTAAAATCATTTAAAACACAAGCGTGTTGGTTTAATTTTAAGAGACAAGACATCATCGTCTTATCCACGTGGAAACACATACTAACCATCCACAATTATAAGAAAGGAGAGTTTTTCTCAACTCAAAGTGGAGGATATGGCTTGGATTTTAAAAATCAACAAAGCTTCACTCAACACCCAAGTGGAAAGTATCTCACTTCACTAAATATCATAGAAGTATAGTAGTTCACATCACTACAAGGATTAATAAGAGTCTAATCTTTTGAGAAAATTTTAAAGTAAAAAGCCAAAGTGGAAAAATGGTTTGAATGAGATTGATTGACTTTTAGTCTTCTCACAAAAATTTCAAGGTATTACTAAGTTGAATAAAGTTTAATTAAGAAAATATTTTGAAAATATATGGACATAAGTCCAAGTTTATTATGAAAGTGGTTCAAGTTTAAAAAACAAGAAGAATTTTCAAAAGGAGGGATAAGATTTTGAAATTAAATAAGATGGGAGAAGATGAAGGGACTATCCTAAGGCATAAAGTAAAAGCTAGGGGAAAAGAACCGTCTAACAACCATGAAGCCAACACTTGACATAATGAGTCAATGTAGAATTCTCATCATTTGGATTGAAACCAAGCAAGCAAAGATACTAAACCTCTTAAGAAACCAAACTTCAATTGCATTAAGTATTCATAAAAATTGGGCAGAGTAATAGTTGTATACAGATGAATTCTAGATGACAGACAAAGCATGTAATCACAATAACCTGCACTCAAAACAAACAAACAACCCAATGTCTTGGGGTAAACCCCAAGAACTCTAGACAAAATAACAGTTGAAGTCACAAGGTCTCAAGGTAAGTTAAAGTCTCTACTCCTATGTCCAAGAACTTCACAATCTCCATAATACCAAGGATAGTAACCAAGTAGTCCAAGTAACATTAAAGTTTTTTAGGGTTCAAGTTGATTATTAAGCATCTTCAAAAAACAAATGAAAATCTCAAATGAGCAAAATAAAAATGACATAAAATAAATATGCTCAAATGAGCAAAAATGAAAGTAGCATGAAATGTAAATGCTAAAATAAATGTACTTAAAGTAAAAGCATAAAATAAAATCATAAAATAAATTCAATTGTTAGAAACCAGTGGTTAGTTGAATGACCATCTTGAAACTTTCATTTAAAACTCATTAGAAGATTGATAAAATCAAATTCTCTCAACAACAAGTTTCATTTTCTTTTTGTCAAGTATATCATCCATTTAAAATTCTCAAGGCAACAATAAATGAGCAATGATGTTTAAGTGATTAACTTTGACCAAATTTTATGAATATTCATTAGAGGATTGATAAGACCAAATCCTCCTAATAATGAATCTCAAAGTTATTGGATCAAAGGATTCAACTCAACAAACTTGTGCTTACAAACATGAGTTTGAGCCACAAATGATCATTTCTCGATTCGGGACAAATTTTAGCGCCATGTTAAGCAATCGTAAGTGAACTTATATAGAAGTTGCACCTATTTTAAGGCCAGTCAATAGCAATTTATGTGTCCTATGCTTGGAGAGATGATATGTACATCATCCTCTAACAACATATGACACAATAAGAAGGGGATAATATGAAGAGGGATGAGAGAAGAATTAAACAACATTTGAACCAAAAAAATTAATCAAACTATTATTAAAATCATTCATTTATTTTTATGCAGTTAGACTCAACACCATGGATCCAATGATGTTAATAAAGCTTATGATCAAAATTTCATTGTACAAAATCAACCAGAACATTTACAAAAAAAATTGCATTTAAAATAAAGAAAAAAATGGTTTTTAAAAATGATTTTAAAATGAAAATAAGAGGGGAAAATGTCAATTATATTCAAATCAACCAAGAAAAATCAAATGAGGCCATAGAAAAATCAGAAGTATACTCAAACGTTTATATAAAATTTTTGGTAATTTTTTAAAGTCAGAAACTACTTTTAAACTAATTAAAATTGCTCAAAAAATTAAAAAAAAATCAAAAATAGTAGAAGTAAAAATAAAATACTAAAAAAATTCAGAAGGTCAGAAATAATGGAAATGATGTTGATGAAAATTTTCAAAATTTAAAAATGTTCAAAAGTATTTTTTTTAAGTTATTAAAAACAAACCAAAACAAAGAAAAATTATAAAAAATATCAAATCTAAAAATAAAATTATGAAAAAATAAAAAGAGAATATTTGAAAAAAAATTGTGAATTTTTTCATGATTTTTGAATCAAAAATGAATTTTCTATGATTTTTTGAAGTTTAAAACAATTTAAATATAAATATCAGAAATAAAAAATAAAGTCAAAAAATGTGGACCAATGGATGAGAGTCAAAATGCGTTAGTAAGCTAATCAAATGGATCAGACGCGCTGTGTATATCATTGTCTTTAGTGGAATAAACACAAGATCATTAATTAAATCAGATTTTTGAAAAATAAGCGTGGCATGCTTTCATTGGTTGATAGATGACATGTTGGTCATCTTCAACCTTCAGCCAATGAAATCAGCAGGTTTTAGAAACTGTGAATTTTGAAGACGAGACCGATATAATTCACTTCGTCTCTTCAAGACGATTCTAATGGTACCTTCGCGAAAAATTTATATAAGTTGTAGCTCAGTCGTTTTGGAAGAGAAGTTTTAAAAAGGGATTTGAAATTTCATGGTAAAAATGTACTTCCACTTGAAAACAATTTTTGCGAGTAGAGTCAGGATGATGAGAGCTCCATAATAGCTTCAAAGTTTGAGAGAATTGGTGAAGGAATCTACCTATTAAAGTTAAGTTGCAGAGCTCTGAAACTTGATTTGGCTAGCACAATTCAGAGGTTTTTAGAGCTTAATTCTTCTTCTCTTAGCTTCAGTGAGGTCCAAGGAAGATGAATTGACAAAGAAAAATGATTGAGAAAGGTTGTAAGAGAAAATTCGAAGTTGCAGAAAATTTGGTTCCAGAGGGAGTTTGGCAGGGTGATTCTGGCTCTCTAAGCTTGACAAAATGAATGAGGTATGACCCGCTATTTATAGGGAAGCTGGTTGAATGTTTAAGCGTGTGAAATGATGAAGTTTGGAGGGAAATCGTGTGAACCTGATACACGAGTAAGGTGTGATCTATTTTGCATAAAAACTCATCCAATCCTTGCTGTGATAAGGTGGGAGAACTGACTTGGGATTTTGCGTTTGTGTTCGCAAATGTTTCAGTTTAGCAAGAGTCGCCACCGACTTTTTATTTTATCCTAAGGAAAGGTCAAAAAGCACAGGAAAGACCTTTGAGATGTTTTCTTGGGTTCGGGGAGTAGATTATAGAAAGGGAAGGTATTAGCACCCTTTCTATCCATGGTTATCCATGGGCTCTTAGTTACTTGCTTAGATCACTTGCTTTGCTTTTCAATTGTTTGAAATGGTGCTCTTCAATTGTTTGAAATGGTGCTTTGTGTGTAATTTTGAAAGATGTTTTGAAAAAAGGCCATCGTTGTGGAAACCTTTGTAATGATTCTTGTTTGAATGTATACAAAGGTGTTTTTGTCTTTTGAAAAGTTTTCAATGTTTGAAAGTAGGGTTTTGAAATTGTGTGGTGAAGTATGTTTTGAAGATAGCAAGGATGTTTTTTGCAAGCTTTGATCAAGTAACTAAGAGTTGTCTACCCTATTTTACTCAAAGATCTTTCTTATGTTTTTAACCCTTTTAAAAATGTTGTTTCATCATTGTATTTGGTGAACAACCTTGTGTTAGGATGTTAAACAGGACAGGCGTGGGTCATCGTATAAACCATGATAGCAATGGTGTCAAGTATTTTTGGCAATTTTCTTGAGGGACTTGATCATTTTGTTTAGGCAACCTAGATAGCGTCATCGAGGGACTATGATCTTTTGTTTTGTTTTTGTTTTGCCAAAGTGCTTGACATGCATACCATGGCCCATTTTTGAAGGCAACAAGTGGATTGTAACCCTAGGGGTGCAAGTGTGCATTGTGTTTGTTTTTCATGCATTTTTGTCTTTGATTAGGTCAAACTATTTGTTAATTTGAATTTGCATACAAACCCTAATTCTCTAATCATGGCATAATTGAAAGCTTAAAGGTGCGAGAATTTAAATTCTACACTATTACAACATCATATAGGGAGGGGGGTACAAATTTGAATAGGGGATTATTTTGCAAGAAATTAAACCCTAAATTATTACAACCAAATTGAATTTGCAAGGCATAATATTTAAATGTATAATATTTAAATAAATACAATAAATAAATATTAAATAAAATGAATCATGAAAAAAAAAGTTTTTATGTATGTAAAAAAGTATTTTTAATGGAAAGAAATGTAAAGAAATAAATAAAAAGTTAATTTTAATTATTTTTAGGGTAAACCCTAATTTCTTAAAGAAATGGTATTATTTATTATTTATATACAAAAATGTATCAATATGTAAAAAAATAGAAGTATATTGAAAAAAAAGTTTTTTTTAGTATAAAATATCAATAAAAATAAAAATGTATTATTTTTGTGTTTTTTATTCTAATTATTTAATAAAATATAGTATATATATATATATATATATATATATATATATATATATATATATATATATATATATATATATATATATATATATATATATATATATATATATATATATATATATATATATATATATATATATATATATATATATATATATATATATATATATATATATATATATATATATATATATATATATATATATATATATATATATACATTAAGTGTGTAAAAATAAAATAAAATATTTACAAAAATGCATATATTTCAAGAAAATATTTTCAAATGTGAATAAAAATAATAAATGAAAATATAAATATTTTTTACATTATTTTTAAGTTTAAACAAAATAATATAAAGTATTTAATCATTTTAATGTTAGAAATAATTAAAATAAATACCAAATAAATGTAAAAATTTATGAAAATATTTTTTAGGAATTTTTTATGTTTGAAAATAAAATAATAAGATCAGAAATAAAATTAAAATACAAAAATAATAAATATACAAGAAATGGGCCAGGGGGGTGTGAGACTGAAAATGGGGGTGTTGGAAGCAAAGAAATCCAGGCCCAGCCCAGACTTCATCTTCATCCTCCAGAAGTTTGAAAAAACGCGCGCTTGCTACACAAACCTGTATCTCCTGTATTTGTGATCTTTTGACCAAACTCAAAACATGAAACTTATAGAGCATCAAATCACGAATCTAACCATATAAAAAACTTAAGCTAACTCTCAAAGACCAGAGAGAATTTCTCTGGCCCTAATTTCTAACCTAGTTTTTTCAGAAAGTTCATGGATGAAATTCTCCTAGCACGATTAATATAAATGAAAACTGAGCATATGTATGGTTTCAGGGCAATGAGTACAACATCTTTCATTCACAAACCTAAGGCTAAATGTTCCTAAATAGAGAGATAGAAGTTCATGAAATACCTGTTTCAGTTGAGTTCGAGCTGGACAATGCAACAACTTTCAATGAGGCCTGAGGTTCTTTTGAGCTTGCTTGATGTCCCCTGAACCTTTCCCAAAGCTTAGTTTGTTTTGAAGTGGCCTGAATCGTGCTACAGAACTCAACCTGCAAAGCTTCCAAACAAAATTGGTGAACATTGTAAATGGAGTTACAGTTGGCAATGGAGGTTTGGGATAGTTTGAGTGAGTTGAATGGAAGGTATTAGAACAAGTTTGAGGCAAAACACACGAGGAAAAGTGAAGTTGGAAGTGATTCTGCAGGGCTTGCCCTGTTTTGCAAGAAAATGGGGTTTTTGAGTATGAGGAGGTTTAAGAGGTCAAAGGCTCGTGCTTCTGGCTTGCTAGGATATGAGAAACTTGTTTGACAACTTTGCTTGAGTTCCAAATATCAGATGTATCTGTTATTGACTTTTGGCACAATGGCTTGTTTTGAAAGCAAAGATGTGAAGTGACCAAGCTATGGCCTGTACAGGCTAGTTACAAGCATGCTCAAGTTGCTGTACTATGCCTGAGATTAAGGAACTTGTTTGCTGCAAGGAAAAAATTCCAAGGCTCAATAAAATGTAATTTGACATAAAGTGGCCTTTATGAAAATGGAAGTATGACCTTTATGCTCAAAATGGAAATATTCATTGTACAATGCTCTCTTGATCAGAACAATGCCAATGTCCAATGTATTTGCATTCAATTTTTGAGTTCAAATTGGTTTAGAGGCCTGTAATTATGTACTAAGCTAGTTTGGTCAGATTTGCAACTTGGTATGAACATGTATTGGCCATGGTTACAAAGTGAGTTTTTGCCAAATTCAAGCATTCGATTCTCCCTAACCACAAAGGTGTTTGAGGAGTTCTTGGACAATTTTGAAAGCTTGAAACATGTACTATAATCCATCTTTGAAATGCAACTTAATACTCCAAGTGGAACTATGTGAAAAATGTCCAAGAAGATGGGTCAAAATCCTGCCTAAATTAGGGCAAAAATTCTCTAAGTTAAAAGTTTTAGGGACCCTTGTTCCAAAAATCATAACTTGAGATCCAAGATTCTTTTGAGAAAACTTTGTGAATAAAAGTTGTAGAATTTGTGATGGACTACAACTTTCATTTTGTAAGTTTTGTTTGAATCCACTTGCATCTTGCTGAAAATGTGGGGCAAAGTTAGGAAAAAATAAGAAAATTTCATAACTTAAAAAATTTCAAAGTTATGAAAATTTTCAATTTTAAACCCTAATTTGCAATTTTTGGTTTCTTGATGAATAAGTTTCATAATTTGACATGTTTTGATGAAAAATGACTCTTGGCACTTGATTTTGACTAAAAAGTCAAAGTTTGACTTTTCAGTGTACAGTCAAATTTTGATCAGTTGACTGAAAAATTCATCTGTCAATCCTATGCATTTGAGACCTTTTGACCTTGTTGAATGAGTCACGATGAAGTCATTGAGTCCTTTAGTCCATGGTTGAGCTTTATTTGCCATTGGCTAGGTCAAACAGTTAAAAATTGCCTTTGCACAGTTAAAACCCTAAAAATGACCATTTTGCCCTTTTGGTGATCTGATCAAATTTCTTGTGGAATTGTGATCCAAACTTGATCAAATGGTTCATATGAGTTCATAATGTTGATGTGGGTCAAAATTCATGAGATTTGACTGTCAATTGGCCACATTTGACTTTTCCCCAATATAGCTGATTTCTAGGTCAACTGTCTAATTGACTGGGCAAAAATTTGATCCAAGGCTTGAAACTTGGTATGGACAAACTTGTGAGTCCAACATGAAGTATGAAAGTCATTTTGGGCATTGTAGGTCAAAACATCCCTGTGCAAACTCAAACGCTAATTTAGGTCAACAGTGCAAGGAGATGTCTTGAGCAGAGTAAACCCTAGCTTGGTCTTGAGTTCCAAGAGTCTTGTGATGAGAAAATGTTGATGAAATGAGAGGGAAAATTTTGGGGTACAACACTTGCGTTTTAAGGCTCTAATCCACTTTGGCAAGTTGGTTAAACATGTCTAGACCAAAAACGCGTGTTAATTTGATGTTTAGAAGCCAAAACATGAATTTCAAATTCTGACTTATGAAGAAACTTCAGTTTCAAGTTGCCAAATTCAAATCAATGGCATTCTCAACTCAAGGAGTCTAAGGACACAATTCGTGAAGCTTTAAAAAGATGAGATCACAATCTTTACAATGTGCAAAGAATGTAATCAAATGGATGCTTGAGTTGAAGATTGTAATGAGTCAAAGTTGAGAAAAAGAGGTTGACTTTCTATATAGAAAATTTATATGTTTTTTCATCAAAAATGACTTATAATGTCTTGCATCCAAAAATGGTCTTCCACTTGAAATTTGCTCTTGACCAAAATATATGGCATGAAGTAGATATCTTGAATGGAATTTTGAGACTTGAACCATTTAACAACTCCAAAAATTGAGAGAGTTATGACTTGTTGAAGTTGGAAAAAATTCATGAAATGACCTATAATCTTTTACATCCTTAGGGAATTTTCCATCCATTGTCACACTTTGCACTTAAAAGAAGGGTTGAAGTCCATATCTTTAAGATCAGTATGGAAAAAGAATGGGCTCAAGGAGATAAAAATTGACCAAGTTATGATCTTTTGAAGTCACAAAAGGGAGTTTGATGATTCATCTAGAAGACTTGTAGTCTTTCTTCATCATTAGGTACCTTCCACACAAAATGTCCTCGAAACTTTTGAAGTGATTTGTTGATAACCCTTTGAAGAGAAGGATTTATTTGGAATCACTCAAAAACACCAAAAGATGAGCAATATATACCCCTTTGAAGTTCAAAACCCTAGCTTATAGAGCAACAAGATACCTTAGAAATCCTTTTACAATTTTGATCAACTCTCTTGCACAAATACTTTTGTCATATAAACAGAATTTGTTGAGGATGATAATGAGGAACCGTAGCAATCATAACAACTTCCAAATTTTTGGAATTGAGGGTAATATGCACTTGTAATCAATGAATTAAGAACTTGTCCAATTAGGTCAGACTTCTTCAATCAACCCTTGTACCTTTGAACTATTTTTGACAACTTGAGGCATGATGAATCATAATAGACTTTGTCATGATATTAATTCAAAATATCTTCAATAATGAAGCTTGAATCTCAATGAAGCTTTGGTGAAGAAGGCATGGAAATAAATTCATGAACTTATGGGTCAACTTGCTATAATAAGTTGTGCTTTCACCTATGATATAAAAAATTAGGGCAAACATACATTGTATTTATTAGTTAAAAGTTCATCAAAACATAGATGAAAATAAGATACAAATCAAGGTGCTTGGTGATTCCCGTGGGCAAAGATAAAGATAAGGAAAAGAGCCAAAACCTAGTGTGTGGTCTTGTTGTGATTAAGTTGATATGATATGAGAGAAGAATCTTAGGGACAAAAATTGGGGTACCACAACTGCCCTTATTTAAGTGTCTTCTATCCGGAGATGCGAAGGTTAAAAATCTTCGTGTCGACGTGATTGATGATACTTAAATATAAAACAAGCCCTATTTTTTGTCCTAAGATTCCATGTAATGCTTATGATTATGAATGCAAATGAACAAATCTAAAAAGGATGCAAGACAGATGTAGAAAATAAAACAGGATCAAAAGTAAGACCCGACCAGGAAAATAAATCACTGGTGAACCATAGACCCGACTCTATAGTGGTAAAGCCCAAAGAGGAGATAAAGCATCATCAACTCAAAGATTCAGGAGAGAAAGTAAAGGATAAAATTGATCGACAGATGACTGCAAACTATCTGCTCACTGAGGAGATAGAAAAAAGGTAACATCAACCCTCCAGGGAAAGAAGTGGTAAGATAATACCAATAAATACCAATATCAGGGTGGTAATGATAATCAACACCATTAGTCAAGATCGGGAATAAATGAACTTCTTCAGAGAAATAGAATCTCAACGAAGAACTACCTTCCATAATGACAAGGCTACCATTCATCGGAAAAAGATCTCAACAACGAACTACCTTCAATAATGGCAAGGCTACCATTCATTGGAGTAACGAATCTTAACAACAAACTACCTTCCATAATGAAAATGATACCATTCATTGGAGTAACAAATCATGACAATGAACTACCTTCCATAATGACAAGGCTACCATTCATTAGAGTAATAAATCTTGACAATGAACTACCTTCCATAATGACAAGGATAACATTCATTGGAGTAACAAATCTTGACAATAAACTACCTTCTATAATAACAAGGCTACCATTCATTGGAGTAACAAATATCAACAACAAACAATCTTCCATAATGACAAGGCAACCATTCATTGGAGTAACAAATCTTGACAATGAACTACCTTCAATAATGACAAGGCTACCATTCATTAAAGTAACAAATCTTGACAACAAACTACCTTCCATAATGACAAGGCTACCATTCATTGGAGTAACAAATCTCAACAACAAACTACCTTCCATAATTACAAGGCTACCATTCATTGGAGTAAAAAATTTCAACAACAAACTACATTCCATAATGACAAGGTTACCAATCATTGGAGTAAAAAATCTTGACAATGAACTACCTTCCATTATGACAAGGCTACCATTAATTGGAAAAAGAAATCTCAACAACAAACTACCTTCCATAATGACAAGCCTACCATTCATTGGAGTAACAAATCTCAACAACAAACTACCTTCCATAATAACAAGGCTACCATTCATTGGAGTAACACATCTTGATAACGAACTACCATCCATAATGAAAAGGCTACCATTCATTGGAGTAATAAATATTGACAACGAACTACCTTCCATAATGACAAGGCTACCATTCATTGGAGTAAGAAATCTCAACAAAAAACTACCTTCCATAATGACAAGGCTACCATTCATTGGAGTAACAAATTTGAATCTTATTTTGGAAATGTCAGACTTATTGGGGAAGTACATGTTACTGAAATAAAGAGACCTGCCACTTGCTGTTATGGAGATAGAATCTTCACGTGAAAAATAAAATGTACATTCTCGAACCAGGGCTCGAAACTTGCAGAAATCAAAATAATAACACTGCTGGGGACCACCCATCCAAACCAGAAATAAACCAAAGTGAAACAGTCAACCAGAATAACATCTCATGAGAAATAAACTCCAGAGGGAACCACGTTCTTTCCAAACAAAGAGCTGAAAGGAAGGCTAAAGCAAAATTCTTCCATGAGGGATAGCTCAGTGGGGAAATTGAAAGGATATACACTATCTGCTTAAGGCTGACACTCTATTGAATAGAGGATAACACAACTCTATAAAACAAGGTAATATGCCAACAAAATATTAATGGATGCACATGAGAAATGATTTTCTAAAAATTAACTATGCATGATGTATGTATGAATGTATGAATGTATGAATGTCATCATGTATATGTTGAAAAAACAAAAGTATAACACTGGGGACAACCAGATAAAACCAACTTGGGTACAGCCAATACTCGGCTAAATCACATCCAAGATGAAAATTTCATGAGAAAGTAAACACCAATTGAGGAAATAAATTCCTATTTCGCGGCTTAACTCTACTAGGAAAGAACAAAATCATAATAGTAAACCAATACAAATATAGGGATATAACAACTTCCTCCAGGCTTCACCGGGGAATACCACATAGAACTTAAAGGGGAGAACGCAAATGTTTCACGGTCTATACTTCTATTGGAGATTTCCATATTGACTTTACCAGGGAACACAAAACCATATTGTTAAGACATCAACTGGGGGTAATGTAATGTCTTTATCGGGGAGGATAACAACACATCATCGAGGGGGCACCAAGATGCATTCTTCAATACTGAGGGTGATGATTGCACAAAATTCTCTGGGGAGAAACTATGAAACTTCACGAGGATAGCCTATCCCAGGGATTTAAGAAATCAAACATTACAGCAAGAAATCAAACTTATGGGGATTTTAAATCAAATCCAGCACTTTGCGAGAGAAAACCCAAAAAGTTGACAAATATTTCATCATTTCTTAGAAAATACACTGCCCTTGTTTGGTTTCCGAGAAAACAAACAACAACAAAAAATGCTAGCACTACAAAGGGTGATGTTTTGCAAATGGTTCCATCTCAGCACACCAAGAAGCAAGAGACTTTTTTCATGCGAGTGAAGACCTTACTGGGGAATATGAGGTAGATACTTCATACCATGCAAACCCAAAACCAGAATGTACCAAGACTTGACTGGGGAGAATGGGATCACAAACACAATACCGCACCCTACTTAAATTATCGGAGAAACATAAGAAGATCATACAGGCACTAGCAAAAGTGACCTGGGAGATTCCTCTTGGGGAATTCAGACCTCCTAAAAAATTCGAGTTCGTCCATTCCTGGAGCCACTATTTTTTTCTCCTTGAGTCACAAAATCTAAAGCCATAAGTGATTTAGAAATTCTTTTAAAAAAAACAAGTTTTTTTATTTAATCAGTTTGCTTTGAAAATTACCATCAATAATAAATGAAGTCTTTGTAAGATGAATAAAATAAGAATTGCAAAGACTTGGATAAAATCTCAAACTTTATTAATAGAGTGGTAGTCTGCAAATGGTGAGAATCTATAGATGATTACAAAGTTTGGAAAATGGTAATATACATTGGAAAAGATACATTAGAATATAATGACCACCATTCTCCCTAACAACTTTGAATTCCTGAGCAAAGACTTTGGTTGAAGATCGGTGAGGATCCAAGAAGATTGTTGCTTCAACGATCAAGTCTTGTCGGATGCAGTTACTTGCCAGGAAATCCCTACATTTTTCCTAGATTTCTCTTGCGGGTTTTCAACCTACCAGGAACATTTATTATGTTTATGTCTCTAATTTTTTCCTAGACCGCCCTTTCGGGTTTTCAACCTACCGAGACACTCCTTTTTGCCTAAGCCACCCTTTTGGTTTTTCTTCTTAGCGAGCTGTTCTTTTTATTTTTCTAGGCAAAGTATTTCTTGATTACATCAACATTCAGATGACGTGGGAACTCGTCGACATCCATTGCTTCAAGAATCAATGCCCCACCAGAGAAGGCTTTCTTGACAACATATGGGCCTTCAAAATTGGGAGCCCACTTTCCCCTAGAATCAGCGTTAAAAGACATGATCTTCCAGAGCACGAGGTCGCCTTTTCTGAATTCACGAGGCTTGACCTCTTGTCAAAAGATTTCTTCAATCTTTTCTGGTATAACTGACCATGACACAAGGCCATCATTCTTTTCTCTTCAATCAAATTCAACTGGTCAAACCTATTATGGACCCATCCAGCCTCTGACAACTTGGTTTCCATTATCATGCGTAAGGAGGAAATCTCAACCTCAACGGGGAGAACTGCTTCAATTCCATATACAAGACAGAACGTGGTTGCCCCTGTTGAAGTGCGGACAAATGTTCGATACCCATGCAGAGTAAAAAGGAGCATCTCATGCCAATCTTTGTAAGTAACAACCATTTTCTGGATGATCTTCTTGATGTTCTTATTAGCAGCTTCAACAGCCCCCATTCATATTTGGCCTGTAAAGAGATGAATTCTGATGGACAATCTTGAACTCTTCACAAAGTTCAATCATCATCTTGTTATTCATATTTGAGTTGTTCTCGATGATAATCCTTCTTGGCACACCATACTGACATATCATATTATTCTTGATAAAATGAACTACCACCTGTTTAGTGACATTAGCATATGAAGCTGCTTCCACCCACTTGGTGAAGTAGTCAATTGCCACCAAGATAAAGCGATGTCCATTCGACGCCTTTGGTTCAATCATTCCAATCATGTCAATACCCCACATAGAGAAAGGCCATGGGGATGAAATAACATTGAGAATCATTGGAGGCACATGATTTTTGTCAGCATAAATATAGCATTTATGGCACTTCTTTGCAAATTTGTAACAATCAGATTCCATTGTCAGCCAATAATAACCTACCCAAAGCATATTATTTGCCATCGAATGTCCATTGGCATGGGTATCAAAAGAACCTTTATGGATTTCATGCATCAACATGTCTGCTTCGTGTCTATCCACGCATCTGAGCAAGACCATGTCATAATTTCTTTTATACAACACATTTTCATTGAGGAAAAAGCTACCTGCCAACCTTCTCAATGTCTTTCTAACTTTATTTGACGCACCAGCCGGGTATTCTTGAGTCTGGAGAAAATGCTTGATATCATAATACCAAGGCTTGTCATCTAACACTTTCTCTGTTGTGAATACATGCTCCGGTCTATCCAAGCATCACACTATGATACGAGGCACATCATTCCAAGTATTCACTTGATACATAGAAGCCAGAGTTGCCAAGGCATCCGCCATTTGATTTTCGTCTCTGGGAATATGAGGAAATTTAACTTTGTTAAAGAAGGGTAGTAATATTCTAGCATAATGTTTGTAAGGGATCAAGCCAGGGTGACGAGTATCACATTCACCTTTAATCTGATTAACTATCAAAGCTGAATCACCATACACATATAGAACTTTGATTCTGAGATCAATGGCTTCCTCAAGACCCATGATACAAGCCTCATTCTCCTCCATATTATTGGTACAATCAAAATGTCATCCTTTCGGTAAAAGGAATGTGTGATCCATGAGGAGTGATAATTACAACGATAATTCCTGTCCCATAAGCATTCATAACTCCATCAAATACCATACCCCACCGGGATTCAGGATCAGGACCTTCCCCAGGAAAAGGTTCATCACAATCTTTTTCTTTCAAGAACATCAAATCCTACTCAGGGAAAATCAAACTTGATATATTGATGATCATAAACTGGTTGGAGAGCAAGATAATCAGCCAGCACACTACTTTTTATAGCCTTCTGGGTGTAGCATTCAATATCGTATTCAGACAGCAACATCTGCCAACGAGCAATTCTCCCGGTAAGGGCAGGATTTTCAAACATATACTTAATTGGATCCATTTTGGAAATCAACCAAGTAGTATGATTCAAAAAATATTGCCCCCAGACCATATCATAACATGTATTTTCCAGCATAGAATACCGTGACTCACAGTCAGTAAATTTCTTACTGAGATAGTAGATGGCATATTCTTTCTTCCCTGTTTCATCCTGTTGTCCCAAAATATAACCCATAGAATTATCGAACACTGTCAGATACATGATCAATGGTCTTCCTTCTATCGGAGGGAGCAAGATAGGAGGTTCAAGCAGATATTCTTTGATACTTTCAAATGCCCTTTAGAAATCATCCATTCACACAAAACCCTGATCATTCTTTAACAACTTAAAGATCGATTCACACGTTGCAGTCATGTGGGAAATGAATCTGGAAATGTAATTCAACCACCCAAGGAAGCCTCTAACTTGCTTTTCAGTCCTTGGCGCAGGCATTTCTTGAATTGCTTTGACTTTATCAGGGTCAACTTCAATTCCTTTTTGGCTGACAATGAAACCTAACAACTTTCCTGATTGGACACCGAAGGTACACTTATTTGGATTCAAGCGGAGATGATACTTCCTCAAACGCTGAAACAATTTCAATAAATCTTCTATATGCCCTTCTTCGGTTTGTGATTTGGCAATCATGTCATCAACATATACCTCAATTTCCTTATGCATCAGATCATGGAATAGGGTTGTCATAACCCTCTGGTACGTCGCACCAGTGTTCTTCAACCCGAAGGGCATCACTCTGTAACAGAATGTTCCCCAGGGTGTGATAAACATTGTTTTTTCCATGTCCTCAAGAGCCATTCTTATTTGATTATATCTGGAAAATCCGTCCATGAACGAGAATACTTTGTAATTTTGTTGTACTATCAACCAACATATCAATATGTGGCAATGGAAAATCATCTTTTGGACTAGCTTTATTTAGATCTCTATAATCTATGCACATGTGAACTTTTCTGTATTTCTTTGGTACAGGTACAATATTGGCAATCTATTTAGGGTACACTGATGTCACATGAAAATCAGAATTTATTTGTTTTAACACTTCTTCTTTGATTTTCACTACCATATCAGGGTGAGTTCTTCTCAACTTCTTCTTGACTGGTGGGCACTATGGCTTTAAAGGAAAATGATGCTCCACAATATCAGTATCTAGACCAGGCATATCTTGGTATGACCAAGAAAGATGTCCACATACTCTCTCAATAATTCAGTCAACCTGCTTTTCATATCATGATGCAACAATGCTCCAATTTTGACTTCCTTTGGCTTTTCCTCTGAACCCAAATTGATTGTCTCCAACGTCTCCTTATACGGCTGAATGACATTTATCTCGCGTTCGAGCAACCGTGAAACCTCTTCTAGAATCTCACCATATTCTTCTTCTTTGGTCCCATACACAGGATATTCAAAGTTGGGAGAGGGTGCAGGGTCATTGTATTCAACATGTTTTTTAATTAATCTGCACATGTGATTTATGATTGCTTTTAGAAACTGACACATATATCAAGTGATTATGCAGATTTATTTACAGTTATTATTTCTTAAAAAAAAGGGTTTTTTTTCTTTTTCTGATTACCATTTTCCAAGAAAAAGCAGAAAATAAAAACACAATTTTAGACTCAAAGACAACTTTTATTTATGATTTTAATTATCAAAGAAAACAGATAAGCCCATACAATATTAACTTTCACCTTGGGCAGAGTGAAAGCTTTTTGAAAAGATAAACAAAACAAATTACTTTGAGACAGGGATGCAAGAGGGAACATCAAAAGTGACCAAGTTCTGGATTCTGACTCCAGGCGTCACATGATTCAACATCTCCTGTTCTTCTTCATCCTCCACAATAGCATTAACTCCAGAAACTGTTGGGTGAAGGTATCCTCTGTTGTGGAAAATATTATGATAGCTGCTCACAGTAGACTTCAGCTTCAAGTTTTCACCTTTGCCATTCTTTGCATAAAATCCCAAACCAGCCATGTTCTTGTTCACCGGTGGATTAACAATTTGTCCCCATACTTTGCTTGAAACATTGTGCACAACCTGCTGAGCATCTTTGAATGAAGCAATAAAATTCTCATTCTCTCTTACGTTATCAATGAATAAAGCTTGGAACTGCGTTACAGCAACAACTTCATCTGCTTCCTCAACACTGAAAGATGATAGATGAGATATTAGCAATGCTTGCTCTCCATTTATAATGACCACCTTTCCTTCATGTACGAACTTCAGCTTTTGGTGTAGAGTCGAAGTGACAGCCCCTGCCTCATGTATCCATGGTTGTCCCAGCAAACAACTATATGCGGGCACAATATCCATGACTTGGGAAGTAATCTGAAACAATTTTGGGCCTATGTGAATAGGAAGACCCACTTCCCCAATAACAGACTTCCTTGATCCATCAAAAGCTTTTACGATTATGTCGTTTGGGCGCATGGGTGCTCCTTGATATTTCAGCTTTATCAGCGTGCTCCTCGGTAAAACATTTAAGGCTGACCCATTATCAATCAGCACATTTGACAATGAATCATTTTTACAGTTCATGGATATATGGAGAGCCAAATTGTGATTCCTCCCTTCTCAGGAAATTCATCATTGCAAAATCTTAGGTTATTACAAGACGTAATATTACCTACCACAATACTGAATTGATCTAATGACATATCACACTCCATGAAGGCTTGATCCAACACCCGTATTAAAGATTCTCTATGGGCAGCAGAATTCATCAACAATGCTAGGATATAATATTTGAAGAAGTCTGCAATAGCTGATCTACAATTTTGTAGTCTCTCATTTTGATAATCTTCAAAATATCATCCACATCTTTCTCTAGGGTAGCACCACTGGACTCCCCTACAGCTTTCTTATTCTCAACACTTTCCACAACTTTCTTACAATATTATCATTTTCTCGAACAACCAGTGCAAATACACGACCACTGTGGGTCACTCTACTAGTGTCAACAATATTCTTGATATTAGACAAAGGCTGGATGGGAACTTCCACACCATCCTCTAAAATAGTAGCATTGTACTTGTACGGTACAACTTTGTCTGATTTGTAAGGAACAGGCCCTGGCAAGAAAATAACCACTGGGGAAACAATTGGCTTGCTACAGTATTCAATCTCAACAGGGACATAATCATTAAAATAAGGCACAATTATGTTCACACATTCTTCAGAAAATTTGGATACCAAAGAATCATCGCCGAAGAACATATCCTCATCAGACGAAAAGAATTCATCCGTAGAAGCATATTCATCATCTGATTCAACCTCAGCCAGGAAAACTTCAATATTATTAACCTCATGGTAATCATCTATTTGGCTTGAAACCTTGATAGTTCCATTATCCAATAACAATTGAATACCTCTTCTTACAATGGAACATCCTCAAGAATCCCTGCAACAAACCCGATAAGATCCATAGTGGTGCTCTACTTGACCAGCCATGTGGCATAAAGTAGCATGCAATTGCACGAGATCCTCATTCATATGGTCCACATCAAAGATCCAGAACTCTCCAGGACATCCAAAGACCATGTTCACTTCTTCCTCATATTATGCCCTAGGCCTGATTATATGGATGAGTCCCTCATCCATCATCTCCTTCAAACCAGCCTTTATCTTATCGTAGCCTTGTATATCAGTACTACATATACCACAACCAGCATGGTCATGAGTATGGTAACTAAACTCGCAAAGGTCTGCATGCATCTTTACCAAGCCTCCTCTGACTAAGTTGATATCATAAATGTGGAAGTCCCCTAGACAACCAGCAACCATGTTGATAGTATTTGCTCCTCCATGCTTTGGCAGAGGATTATCTTTGACATTAGGGATGACATCCTTAAAGGACAAAAGGCCAAACCTCACAATTTTCTGTACCTCTGACTTTAGGGGATAACAATTTTCCATATTATACCCTGGTGCACCCTGATGGAAAGCGCCCGTATGATCTGCCTTATAGTACCAAGGTAAAGGTGAGGGTATAGTAAGGGGTGGTCTAGTCTAGACCAACTTTTTCTGGATCAATGCTATGAGTAACTCTGCATAACTCATGGGGATAAAGTCAAAAGCCTCTCTCCTTTAATTTTTCCCTTGATTTCCTTAAGTGGCTGGTCTTTGATAAGCGACTGTAGTCGGAGCTGTATTCGTAACTAGAGTTACTGAGGCAACCTGTTGATGGTGCTACTGATTTCTCCTAGGAGGATTAACCATTCTCTCTTGAATAACAACATTTTTCTCTCCTTCTTTCTTTTTAGCAAATCCATGTGATGGTTTCTTCACACTACCAGAATTTTCACTTCTTGTCAGATGACCTTCTCTTACAGCTTCTTCTAAACGGACACCCATTCCCACCATCTCGGTAAAATCACTGGATGCACTCGCCACCATTCTTTCATAATAGAATGCACCTAGGGTCTTCAGAAAAATCTTTGTCATCTCTTTTTCTTCCATTAGAGGAATCACCTGGGCGGCTACTTCACGCCATCTCTGTGCATATTGCTTAAATGACTCCTTGTCCTTATGGACCATTGCTCTGAGTTGATCACAGTCAGGTGCCATGTCCATATTGTATTTGTACTGTCTGATAAATGCTTCACCAAGTCATTAAAAGAATGAATATTGGCACTGTCCAAGCTCATGTACCATTTCAATGCTGCACCAGTCAAAATGTCTTGAAAGAAATGAATCAACAAGCGTTGATCATCGGTATGAGTGGACATTCTCCTCACATACATCACTACGTGAGCACAAGGGCAAGGGCTGCCCTTGTACTTTTCGAACTTTGCAGGTATTTTCACATTTGGAACCTGTGATATGGTGGGAGAACTGACTTGAGTTTTTGCGTTTGTTTTTGCAAATGTTTCGGTTTAGCAAGAGTCACCACCGACTTTTTATTTTATCCTAAGGAAAGGTTAAAAAGCATAGGAAAAACCTTTGAGATGTTTTCTTGGGTTCGGGGAGTAGATTATAGAAAAGGAAGGTATTAGCACCCTTTCTATCCATGGTTATCCATGGGCTCTTAGTTACTTGCTTAGATCACTTGCCTTTTCTTTTCAATTGTTTGAAATGGTGCTTTCAATTGTTTGAAATGGTTCTTTGTGTGTGATTTTGAAAAAATGTTTTGAAAAGAGGCCATTTGTTGTGGCAACCTTTGTAATGATCCATGTGTGGATGTATACAAAGGTGTATTTGTCTTTTGAAAAGTTTTCAATGTTTTGAAAGTTGTTTTGAAAGTTTGTGTTGTGGAGTGTGTTTTGAAAAATGACAAGGATTTGTTTTGCAAGTTGGTCAAGTAACCAAGAGCTATCTACCCTAAATTTCTCAAAGATCTTTCCTATGTTTTAACCCTTTTAACAGTATTGTTCCACCATTGTATTTGGTGGACAATCTTGTGTTAGGATGATAACGGGACGGGCGCGGGTCATCCTTTAAACCATGAATGCAATAGTGCCAAGTGTCTTTGGCAATTTTTCCTTTAAGGGACTTGATCATTTTTTAGGCAACTTGAGAAAGCATCATCGAGGGACTATGATCATTTGATTTGTTTTTGTTTTGCCAAAGACACTCAACATGCAACATGGCCCATTTTTTAAGGCAACAAGGGGAGTAACCCTAAGGGTGCAAGTGTGCATTGTGTTATCCATTTTCATGCATTTTTGTCTTTGAATTTAGGTCAAGCTATTTGTTATTTTATTTGCATACAAACCCCAAGTCTATCATGGCATAATTTGAAATCTTTTAAATGCGGAAATTTAAAGTCCTAAATTATTACAACGTGATTATGGGGATGGGGGTACAAGTTTGAATTTGGGGAATATTTGACAAGGGAATAAAATCTAAGTTATTACAACCATATCGAAAGTATAGTATACAAATATTTAATTGTACAATATTTAAGTGAATACAATAAATATACAAAATGTATTATATGCAAAGATGATTTTTTGTTATGTATGTAAAAAGGTTTTCATGTTTGAAGTATAAACAAAATAAGAAAAAGTCATTTTTTGATTATTTTTATGGTTTAGGGCAAAACCCTAATTTTCTAAATAAATAATATTTATTTATTAATTATATACAATATTTGTTAATTATATACAAAAAATAAAAAAAAGAAGTATATTGTAAAAAAAAGTATTTTTTTTTAGTGTCATATATTAATAAAAATAAAAATGTATTACTTTCATATTTTTATCCTAAATATTCTAATAAATATACAAGTATTTATATTATATATATTTAAATATACTAAACATGTACAAAAATAAAATATTAATTATTTACAAAAATGTATATTTTAGAAAATGTTTTTAAAATATAAATAAAAAATAATAACTGAAAAAATATTTATTTTGTATTATTTTCTAGAGTTTTAAATAAAAAGTATATATATTTATTTACATATATATGCTAAATAAAAAAAATAAATTCCAAATAAATGCAAAAATGCATGGAAAAATATTTTTGATATTTTTTATATTTGAGCAAAAAATAATAAGTCAGAATCAAAAAGAAAAAATAAAAAATGATCAATATATCACACAATGGGCCAAGGGGGTGTAAATTGGAAAAGGGGGTGCAAAAAGCAGGACTGACTCAGGCCCAGCCCAAGCCAGTCATCTTCAACCTTCAGCAACGTTTGAACATAAAAAACGCACGCTTCTTGTACAACAGCTAACTCCTGATTCTTTGACTTTCAACAAAAACTCATAACACAAACATTATAGAGCATCAAGAGACGAATTCATACATATAAAACACTTGACCTAACTCTAAGAATCCAGGGAGAATTTCTTCATCCCCAATTTCTGACCTAATTTTTCTTCAATGTTCATGGCCAAAATTCTCACAGCACGCATAATATAAATGAAAAGTAAATACATGGATGGCTTCAAGGCTATGAGTAGAACATGTTTTCTTCACAAACCTAAGCTTAATCATGCCTGGATAGAGAGATAGAAGTTCATGTTTTTACCTGTTTCAGCTTGACTTGAACAGAACAATGTAGTAACTTCCAATGGATTTTGAGCTTTTGTACAGCTTGCCTGAAGTCCAAGGATGCTTCTCCAACTCCTAGCTTGCTTTAAAATCAACTGAATCGTGCTATGGAAGTCAACCTGCACAACTTGAAAATAAAAATGGCAAACGTGGTTATGGGTGTTACAGCTTAGATTTAATGCTTGGGATAGTTTGTATGGATGATATAGAATGTATTTGAACTGGTCTTAGCCAAAGTGCACGAGTGGAAATGTTTGTGGAAGTCAAGTTGCCGAACTTGCTCTGTTTCTGCAGCAAGAGGGTGTTTTTGTGTTTGAGGAGGTTTGAGGGGTGGTTGATTCGTGCCTTAGGCTTGCTTGGATGTATGAAAGATGTTAACAAGGTTTTTGTTTGGTTGTGTTGACAGGAATGAGAGATTGGAGTTGTTTTGCAATCTTGCTTGTTTTTGAAGTAAGTAAGCTCAAGTCCTTATGCAGGCCTGTATATCCTCTCTATCTATGCTGCACCTCTTGTTCTTGATCAGAGTGATTTATGTACAAATGCTAGCCTCAAAGATCTGGCCCATGCCTCTTGGATTTTGTATTTGACATAAAGTGCATCTTTATCAAAATGGCATGTTTGCTTTTTCTACTTAAGGATTGATTTTATGTGCAATGCCCAAAGGGAAGAAATAATGCATTAATACAATGGTTAGGCATTTAATTATGGTGTGTGAGACTAGTTTTGAGGCCTGCAAGCTAGCTTGTACAAGATGATTTGAAAAATGCCAATGTATGAACATGTATTTGGTTATGAACAAAAGTGAATTTTGCCCAACTTTGCAAATTCGATTCTCCCTAACCACAAGGGTGTTTGATGAGTTCTTGGACAATTTGGAAAGATTGGAATGTGTAATACAATCCATATTTATAATTAAAATTTAAACTCCAAGTGGAAGCATGTGAAAAATGGCCAAGAAGTTGGACAAAAATCCTGCCTAGAATAGGTCAAAATTTTTCTAAGTTAAAAATGTTTTGCACCCTTGTTCCAAAAATCATAACTTGAGCTACAAGCTTCCTTTGAGAAAACTTTGTGAATAAAAGTTGTAGATTTTGCAATGGAATACAACTTTCATGTTTTGATTTTTGTTTGAATCCACTTGCATCTTGGTGAAAAAAATGGGACAAAGTTAGGCAAAAATAAGGAAATTTCATAACTTAGAAAATTTCAAAGTTATGAAATTTCTTCATTTTAAACCCTAATTTGCAATTTTGGGTTTCTTGATGAACAAGTTTCATAATTTGACATGTCTTGATGAAAAATGAATCTTGGCACTTGATTTTGACCAAAAAGTCAAAGTTTGACTTTTCAGTATACAATCAAATTTTGATCAGTTGACTGGAAAATTCATCTTTCAATCTTGTGCATTTGAGATCTTTTGAACTTGTTGAATGTGTCAAGACAATGCCATTGAGTCCTTGAGTCCATATATGAGCTTGGTTTGCCATTGGTTAGGTCAAATAGTAAAAAATTGCCTTTGTGCAGTCAAAACCCTAAAAATGACCATTTTGCCCTTTTGGTGATCTGATCAAATTTCTTATGGAATTGGGATCCAAACTTGACCAAATGGTTCATATGAGTTCAATATGTTGATGTGGGTCAAATTTCATGAGGTTTGACTGTCAATTGGCCACAGTTGACTTTTTCCCCAATACAACTGATTTCTAGGTCAATTATCCAATTGACTGGGCAAAGATTGGAATCAAGGCTTGAAACATGGCATGGATAAACTTGTGAGTCCAACATGAAGCATGAAAGTCACTTTGGGCATTTTAGGTCAAAACATCTTTGTGCAAACTCAAACCCTAATTTGGGTCAACAGTGCAAGGAGGAGTCTTGAGCAGAGCAAACCCTAACTTGATCTTGAGCTCCAAGAGTCTTGTGGTGTGAAAATGTTGATGAAATGAGAGGGAAAATTTTGGGGTACAACAGTTGCCCCTGTTCAATCTTCTTGAACCTGAAGAGTTAGATTGGCAAGTTTTCCTTTTGCGTCTCGAAGGTAAAAGGAGACTGGACACTAGAGTGCCCGTAAATTTGCACTCGTCGAAACATGGACGCGGGAATGGGCTTAAAGATGCCATTTGGAGATGGGCCTAAAGATGCCATCTGGAGATGGGCTTAAGGATGCCATCTGGAATGTTTGTTGAACTGTAATATGATGGATCAGAAAAATGAGGATCAAAATGGTATCCGTGTCTGGAATGCATTTGAACTTGTATCGGAGACTGAGTTTGTATGAGCAAAAGAATGGCCTTCGTGTCTGGGGCGTATCTGAGCTGTAACTATGTTTGAATGTAGAATGAATATCAGAATGACTGTCGTGTCTAGAGTGTATCTGTATTGTATCTGGGTAACAGAGAAATATATGTGTATGGAGCAACTGCGTGCTGGGGATAAATTATGAATGAGTGACAGAATGACAACCGTGTTTGGAGCATATCTGGACTGTATCTGAAGTTGAGATTTATATGAGTAGCAGAATGACCTTCGTGTCTGGAGTGTATCTGAAACTGCAACTGGGATCTGAATAGATAACAGAATAACTTCCGTGTCGAATGCACTGGGGAGAATCAAACTGCTGTTGTAAGGGTCAGAATGGTATCCGTGTTTGGAATGCATTGGACCTTGAGGTTGATAAATGAATCTGAATGAGAGATAGGATGGCTACCGTGTTTGGAGCGTATCTAGTCTGTATCTGATTGCTGTAGTCTGAATGAGTAGTAGAGTGACCGTCGTGTCTGGGGTGTACCCGTACTGTATTTGACTTGAAGTTCTGAATGAGTAATAGAATGACCGCCTTGTTTGGGGTGTATCCATACTGTATCTGAATAATTGTTAATGATAGCCTTTTAATCTTATCCTGAAAAGGATAAAATGTTAGCTGAAACAAAAAGTTATGTTGCATGATATGTATGATGCAATATATATGTTATATCAATGTTTATGACATATGAATGTAATGAATGCGCATGTAAGTTGATGAGCTGTCTTGCTGAGGATAGATGAATCCTGGATAGCCGGAGATGATAGAATCTTGATTGTTGCCGGGGAAAGTGAATCATTGACTGCTGCAGGGGATTGCAGGAATCTCTGATTGCTGAAGCTGAGCCATCCTTGTTGACTGCTGACTGCTTGGGGGACAAGATCTTCAGTTGTTGAGGGATCTTAGGATCACTGCTGGGGATTGAAAATCCTTGGTGACCTGTGGGGAATGAGAATTCTGATGATCTCTACTGGGGAGTTCAGAACCTGGGAGACTCATGCTGGAGGAGTGAGACTGAGAATCTTCAATCTGATGGGATGTATCTCTGTGAGGAGAATGTTCACTAATCTGGTTTCGCTGGGGATTGATAGTTGGAGGTTTTAGCTCCGCTGGGGATATGATTTTCAGATTTTTAAGGCTCCACTAGGGATACTGAAACTTAACTCTACGGGGAATTGAGTGCTGGAAGGCTCTCTGGCTGGGGAAATCAGCTTTGAGAAAGCTTTTGTTCTGCTGAGGATCCTGAAGTTTAACTCTGTTTGGGGAATTAAGTTCTGGATTTTGACTTTGTTGAGGAATTTGGAGTTTAATTCTGCTAGGGATTCCTTCTGAAAGGGCATCAAGATATCTATTTGTACCCCAAAACTATCTGCAATCATCTTTCTTGATTTGTAAGAGAATGATTATGTTCAAATGCATATGCCTATTTAACAAAACATTGGACGTTTTTCAAATAAAACATAAGTGCAAAAGAGAAAAAGGACGACAAAGCAAATTTCTGTATTTGGAAAAATATTTGTATTAACTTTTATGAGTATCTTTGTACAAAGGAGACATACATCCTAGTAAGAGGATGTTGTCGTAAAATAAAATTGAAAAATTTTATACAAAAGAAAGATGGCTATGTGTAACAATTCCATGGGATTTCATTCTATTATAGCCTTCACAACTCTGAATATCTGTCCATTCGCCGCTTCGTCTGCCGATGACTGGATTGATCAGAAGTTCAGAGCTTGTTGATAAAGAGATTGTTCTTTAAAGTGATCCGACGAGACATAGACATACGCTTTAATTCCCTAACTTTTTCCTGGATCGCCCTTTCGGGTTTTCAATCCACCGGGAAACCCTTTTTTGCCCAAGTCGCCCTTTCGGGTTTTCAACTTGCCGGGTGTACAAATTTTTTTATTTTATCCCTAATTTTTGCCTGAACCGCCCTTTCGGGTTTTCGGTTCACCGGGATGCCCATTTTTGCCCAAGTCGCCCTTTCGGGTTTTCGACTTGTCGGGTTATTTTATGCGTAGTATCTTTTGACTATGTCTGCGTTTGCAGGGTGCGCCAAATCGTCGCCGTCCATGGTGGTCAGAATGATTGCACCACCAGAAAATATGCTCTTGATCACAAATGGTCCTTCGTATGTAGGAGTCCATTTTCCCCTGGGATCACTTTGCGGCAAGATAATCCGCTTGATTACGAGATCTCCGACTTGATATATTTGACGTCTGACTTTCTTGTTGAAGGCCTTGATCATCCGTTTTTGGTACGTCTGACCATGGCAAACAGCATTGAGTCGCTTCTCGTTGATTAAATTGAGTTGATCAAGTCGGGTCTGAATCCAATCGTCTTCATTCAAACCAGCATCCTTCATAATCCTTAAAGAAGGAATCTGAAATTCCATGGGTAGGACAACTTCCATGCCATATACCAAAGAAAATGGGGTTGCCCCTGTTGAAGTACGTGCCGTGGTACGGTATCCATGCAGAGCAAACTATAACATCTCATGTCAGTCCTTGTAGGTAACTGTCATTTTCTGAATGATCTTCTTGATATTTTTGTTCGCAGCTTCAACAACACCGTTCATCTTCGGCCGATAGAGAGATGAATTATGATGATAAATCTTGAACTGTTCGCATAGAGCGGTGATCATAGTATTGTTCAGGTTTGTACCGTTGTTTGTGATGATCCTGTCGGGGACACCATACCGGCATATGAGGTTCTGCTTGATGAAGCGGGCAACCACATTTTTTGTAATAGAGGCAAAGGAAGCTGCTTCGACCCACTTGGTAAAATAGTCAATAGCGACCAGGATGAAGCGATGTCCATTGGATGCTGTGGACTTGATCTCTCCAATCATGTCAATGCCCCACATTGCGAATGGCCAAGGAGCTGTCAGAACTTTGAGAGGAACAGGAGGAATATGAATCTTGTCAGCGTAGACTTGGCATTTGTGGCAAGTACAGGAATGTTGATGGCAATCAGCTTCCATGGTAGACCAGTAATAGCCTGCCCTTAGAATCTTCTTAGCCATCGTATGCCCACTCAAGTGGGTGCCAAATGTGTCGCTGTGTATCTCAATCATGATCAACTCTGCTTCAGTGTTGTCTATGCATCAGAGTAAAACACAATCATGGTTGCGCTTATAAAGGATGCCATTTCTTAGGAAGAACTTGGCTGCAAATTTCCTTAAGAACTTTTTGTCATTGACGGAAGCTCCTTCGGGATATTCTCTAGTCTGGAGATACCTTTTGATTTCATGGAACCAGGGTTGTTCCACTACCTTTTCGATATTAATCTCATGACAATGCGCAGGTTCATCCATTCACTCGATGGTGATTTGGGGAGCCTCGTTATCCCAGTTGAGTTTAAACATGGAAAACATTGTAGCCAGAGCATCTGCTAGTTGATTCTCTTCTCACGGGAAATGCTCGAAGGTGATTTGCTCGAAGTGAGGCAACAATCTCAGGACATGTTCTTTGTATGGGATAAGATTAGGATGCTTGGTATCCCAATCTCCTTTGATTTGACTGATAACCAAAGCCGAGTCTCCAAATACAACCAAAGATTTGATCCCCAGGTCTATAGCAGCCTTGAGACCAAAAATGCAAGCTTCATATTCAGCCATGTTGTTGGTACAACTGAAACAAAGTCGGGCCGTGAAAGGTGTATGGCAACCTTCCAGGGAAATGAGTACCGCACCGATACCATTTCCAAGTGCATTTGAAGCACCATCAAAGTACAGGGTCCATCGGGATCCATTTTCAGGTCCGTCATACGGTCCGTTACCTTCGGTGTTGTCCAAAGTCATGATGTCCTCGTCTGGGAAGTCGAATCTCATGGATTGATAATCTTCGATAGCTTGATGAGCTAGATGGTTAGCTAGTACACTCCATTTTATAGCTTTTTGGGTAGTATACTGGATGTCATACTCAGTCAGGATCATCTGCCATCTAGCGATTCTTCCAGATAAAGCAGACTTCTCGAAGATATACTTGATAGGATCCATTTTGGAAATCAGCAAGGTGGTATGAGTCAACATATACTGCCTTAGTCGGCGAGCAGCCCATACCAAAGTGCAGTAAGTTTTCTCGAGCAGTGAGTAGCGAGTCTCACAGTCGGTAAACTTTTTGCTAAGGTAATAAATGGCATGCTCTTTTCGACCAGACTCGTCATGTTGGCCCAGTACACACCCCATTGAGTTATCCAAAACGGTCAGATACATGATCAGCGGCTTTCCTTCGACGGGTGGCATCAGAATAAGAGGTTCTAACAAATACTCCTTTATTTTGTCAAAAGCAGCTTGGCAATCTTCGTTCCACTCGACTACCTGATCTTTCTTCAATAATTTGAAAATTGGCTCACAGGTAGACGTCAAATGAGAGATGAATCTGGCAATATAGTTCAAGCGCCCCAAGAACCCTCTAACCTCCTTTTCAGTACGGGGAGAAGGCATTTCTTGTATAGCCTTTACTTTTGCTGGATCGACCTCGATGCCTTTGTTGCTGACAATAAATCCTAGAAGTTTACCAGACCTAACTCCAAAAGTGCACTTACTTGGATTCAGCCTGAGTTTGTACTCCTTCAACCTGGCAAACAGTTTCTGCAAATGTTCAAGGTGCTCCTCCTCTGTTTGTGATTGAGCTATCATGTCGTCTACGTAAACTTCGATCTCATGATGTATCATATCATGAAACAAAGCTACCATGGCGCGCTGATAAGTTGCCCCTGCGTTCTTCAGTCCGAACGGCATCACCTTGTAACAGAAGGTACCCCATTGTGTAACAAAGGTTGTTTTCTCCATGTCCTCGGGGGACATTTTGATCTGGTTGTAGCCCGAGAATCCGTCCATGAAGGAAAACACCTTGTGCTGAGCTGTGTTGTCAATCAAAATATCGATATGCGGTAGCGGAAAATCATCTTTAGGGCTAGCCCTGTTCAAATCCCGGTAGTCCACACACATTCTGACCTTGCCATCTTTTTTAGGTACTGGCACAATGTTAGCAACCCATTGTGGATAGGATGTAACAGCCAGAAAGCCAGCGTTGAATTGCTTCATTACTTCAGCTTTAATCTTCTCAGACATGTCGGGCCTCATTCGGCGGACTTTTTGCTTGATCGGTGGACAATCCTCTCTTGTAGGGAGACGGTGGACCACTATATCTGTGTCTAAACCCGACATGTCTTCATAAGACCAGGCGAAGATTTCAATGTATTCATTCAACAGCTGTATTAAGCGCTCCTTGACACTTGGTTCTAGATTGGCACCCACTTGTACTTCTTTCCTGTCTTCCTCTGTTCCTAAGTTGACTGTTTCCAACAACTCTTTATGAGGCAAGATGGCCCTCTCTTCTTGTTGTAGAAGTCTGGCTAGCTCTCCTGGTACTTCACAATCTTCGTCATCTTCATACTCAGCCTGATTGACCAAATCTTCAGAGTTATTGAAGGACATAGCAGAATAGTCACCCATAGAATCCAGAGTGGATGGGTACCTGCATTTGTGAGTGTGGGTGTGTGTAAGGGATAGCCATCCTTAAACAAACAAAAATGCAAAAGGAAAGAAAATGAACACAACAGTTTATAAATGAAAAACGTCCAACGAATCATTAAACATGGCATATGAATATGAAGAGAATCAAAACCCTTACAAATGGACCTACATGCCCCGGGCAAGGCATGAGGTGAAAAATAGTGTGCAGATTGTTTAAAAGTAATTATTACAGACCAACAGGAAATGTTCGAAAGATAAGTTACTGATTAATGAAAGTAATGGGACGAAGTCTTTCGCCTCCCAGTTGTGAAGTCCCCCTTCAACGGTTGGGAAGATCCAGTCTTCAATGTTGGCCTCTTCGTCTTCGTCTTCCAAAGCATTGATTCCATGAGGAGAGATCTTGATGGGTGTCTTTTCAGTTTTTGAGCGACGCATAGCTTTCTGCCCCGCAATGGTCAATCACAAACCAAACTTGTCTGTTTTATGAGGAATGCCAGGAAACTGTCCCCATGTTGAGCTCTTCCCCTCCTTCATTGCAGCCTTTGCGTCTTTCAGAGATGCCATCCTGGCCACCTGCTTGGGTTCCTCAACTACTGCCTTCGCTACTGAAACCTCGGGAGCAATTTCCTCGAAGTGTTGGAACGGTGTTTCAATGAATTCACCCTCCACTTCCACATACCTAAAGGAGTTCAGGTGACTGATCATATATTCCTCCTCACCATGTACAGTTATGATCTTACCCTTGACAGGGTATTTCAGCATCTGATGTAGGGAGGAAGTGATTGCGCCAGCATTATGTATCCATGGTCTCCCTAGCAAGCAAGAGTACGACGGACGGATGTCCATCACATAGAAAGTTGAGTGGAATACTTCAGTGCCCACCTTGATGGGAATGTCGACCTCCCCATGCACCATTCTTTTAGACCCGTCAAAGGCCCTGACAATGATATTACTTTGTTTCAGTTCCAAACCTTCACAATCCAATCGATCCAGAGCTTTCTTAGGCAGCACGTTCAGAGAAGAACTAGTGTCGACCAAAACATGGGCAAGAGTAGTTCCTCGGCATTCGACTGACACATGCAATGCGCCATTGTGCTTTCTTTCTTTCGGAGTCAGGTCAGCATCAGAGAAACCCAGGCCGTTGTCGACGGTAAGGTTGGCTACACAATCCTGGAATTGATCGGCTGAGGTTTCCTGGGGAACATGGGCTGTGTTCAGAAATCTTATCAATGCTTTGGCGTGAGCCTCCAAACAAAGCAGCAATGCTAACATGGAGATCTTCGAGGGAGTTTGCCCCAGTTGCTCCACCATGTCATAATCACTCTTCTTAATTATTTTCAGAATCTCCTCCATTTCTTTCTTAGAGGTTTCTGGGAAGACCAATGGTTGAGCCCTCGTCCTGACGAGCTCATCTTGGATCCCTTTCCCCTTATTAGCAGAAGTAGGAGGGACAACCACAGGAGTAACAACTTCTTCAATCAATAGAGTTCTTGCAGAAAGTTTTATCGGTGCAGGGGTAACCTTGGCAGCAGTTGAGGGTCCAAAGATTGCCTTTGGAGGGGCAATCTCTGGAGAGAAAATTCTCCCACTTCGGGTAATCTTGCTCGTATTGGTAATGTTTCCAATGTCGGCATTTTCTTCGTCAGAGCTCTCTTCAGTTATCTCAACTTGTTTAACACCGTGGTAGTAGATTTCTCCACCATAATTCCACGGTATCGATTTGTCAGATTTGTAGGGGACAGGCCCAGACATGGTTATTTTCAGAGGAACAAACTTCGTAGCGAATGTAATCTTAACAGGCTTTTTAGGGACCTTGGAAAGATTGGTTGAAATGGTGATTATTGAAACATCTTCGATAGGGGTTGGAGTAGTAGGAATCTTTTGGAAAAGAATTTGTTGGTTATCCATTAGGCCTTGGATGCCTATCTTTAGCAATGGACAGTCAATTGGTAGGGAGGAACAACAGTAGCAGTCTTCTTTACATCCTGGGAAAATCCCAGCTTTCAAGAGATTCAACTTGATTGTTAGTAATGGAGTTACCAGATCATCAACAGCAGAAACATACAGATCTTCTTCAACAGCATGGACGTTGTGACCATGCTTTGGCATAGGAGCAGATATTACGTTCGGCTTCTCGGGGGCGTCGAAATCAACCTCTTTTGCATCTATCAAGTCTTGAATTTTATTCTTTAGCGCCCAACAATTGTTGGTGTCATGTTCGGTGCTGTCAGAATGATAGGCACATTTGGCATTGGCATGATAGTATGGAGATGTGGTGTTAGGGTTTTTTGGTGCCTCCTTTAACCCAGTCAAATTCAACTTCAACAAATGGGGAAGAACTTGCGTGGGCGTCATATTGATGCGGATGAACTGCCGTTGTGGCCGTTCTACCCGTTGCTGGTTAGGTCTAGACTGATTGGTATGAGGCTGATCATTTAACGAATTTTGAATCATCACGGCCCCCACAGTTGGCCGGCGCTCAGTTCTCCCCAATCCCTTTTGAGAGTACACCACAAATGCATCCTTCTTGGCTGGAAATGGCTTTTTAACAGTTGTAGATGCATAGGCATCCCTTTGAATCTTCCCATTGTTAATACCAGCTTCCACCCGTTCGCCAGTCAGAATCAATTCAGTAAACCCTGCGGAAGAGCTCCCGATCAAATGGTTGAAGAATGGGCCAGATAGGGTCCCCAAGAACATATCAACTAGTTCTCTATCTGAAAGAGGTGGCTGTACTCTTCCGGCCAAGTCGCGCCATTTCTGGGCGTATTCTTTGAATCCCTCATTTGGGGCCATTCTCATACTCTGTAGCTGAGTACGGGTTGGATCCAAGTCAGCGTTATATTGATACTGGCGATAAAAGGCAGCTTCCAAGTCCTCCCAGATATGCACCTTTGACCTCTCAAGTTGGTAAAACCAATCTAGCTGTGTACCAGACAGGCTATCCTGGAAGAAGTGTACCCAAAGATTTCTATCGGATGAATGAGGTTGAATTTTTCTGACATACGACCTTAGGTGCATCTTCGGGCAAGACAACCCATCATATTTTGCAAAAATTGGCACCTTAAACTTTGGAGGGATCACAATCCCAACAATCAATCCCAATTCTTCAAAATCTAGCCCGGGAACCCTTTGCAGCTCCATAGCTGCCAGTCTATCCTCCAGGTTTTTGTATTTGTCGTCCGCTGGTGGGTATTGCTGCTCTGAGTAGTCTTCATCTTCCTCAACCTCTTCCTCTTCAGCCTCGGACTCAGAAGGTAATGCAGCCCCTTTTCCTTTACCGGTTCCCTCATCAGATGTGGAGGGAAATTCAATAACTCTCCTAGCTTCATTCTCAAATCTTCTTCCCAGCGTAGCTACCCCAACTCTTTTCTTCTTCTTTTTTCATTTTTCTTGCTCTTTATTTCCTAACAGTGCTTTAAGATCTTCCTGACCCTTTGCCAAGGTCATAAGGAGCTGTTGAAACTGCGAGTTTTGTGCCTGCAGATCTTTGACCGTCAGTTCGAGATCCATCTTACTGAAATAAACAACAGAGAGATAATGAAACCTGGTGTGAAGACCTGTTTATGCATATGATGAGTGATATGTTTATTCATCTAATGCATTCAAGGATTTAGAAATTCAAAATTGTTGCAAACAAAAAGAACACACGTCATATTAATAAGAAGAAATTTGTCAGTACATAAATGCCCCATGGGCCAAATATTACAAAAACTTCTTAAGGTAAAAAGACGTTGCGCATCCTCTTTGGTGAGATGTAAGTGTTGAGGGTCTCCTCCTCGTGGAGTCGGCGGGTAAGCTCCAAAACCTTTTTCTCACTGGCGTAGAAGCTGGCTTCAAAAGTATTCCGCTCTTCCTTGAGTTGGATCCAACTCTTCTGCATTTCCTCCCATGATGTTGGCATGTCAGGATGTAGGATGGTGTAGGAAACCTCTCCTTCCTTAACAGGCTCTTTAATCAAAGGGAGAATATGAGGGTAAGGCATCATAAGAATCTGGGCTCGGGTTCTTACCCACTTGAGGTAAGGCTCAAGAGGGATGGAGTTCTTGTGCCCCAGTGTCTTGCTATCTACCTTGTTAAGAATCCTCCAAGCTCTGATGAATCTTTGGCGAAGTCCTTGCGCATTGTTGTCGAAGTCAAAAACTAGGTCAGGAATCAGCATGTCATGAGGGCCATCCCTCCGTGCATATCCAAATTGCCTCAAAGCTAGACAAGGGTTGTAGGTAATGCCCCCTCTAATGCCAAGTAAGGGAACATTAGGGAACTCACCACAACGATCGACGATGATGACATTTTCTCTGGACCGAGAACACCAATGTACATCAGAATGTATGAGGGTCATCAACCGTTGTGACCACCTTAAGCCTTGTTCGTTCTTCAAAACAGATTGTGGAAGGTGAGAAATAAACCACCTTGCAAGGAGAGGAGTACAGCACATGAGAACACCTCTCTTCCTCATTGTTCGTGTGTAAAATGAGTGGAGGATATCCCCAAGCAATGTAGGTATGGGATTCCTGGATAGGAAAATCTTGACAGCATTTACATCTATAAGTTGGTCAGGATTTGGGAACAAGACCAACCCATAAATAAGGAGTGCCACAATCTCTTCAAAGTCTTGTAGATCCAAGGAGTTCCAACACTCTTGTGCCTTCTCAA
Source organism: Vicia faba (assembly GCA_948472305.1). Taxonomy (NCBI): domain Eukaryota; kingdom Viridiplantae; phylum Streptophyta; class Magnoliopsida; order Fabales; family Fabaceae; genus Vicia; species Vicia faba. Next base: position 148,047,369 of record OX451739.1, on the reverse strand, counting down.
ACAAGAATTTTTCCAAGAAGCCCTTGACACCACTTCTAGTCTCCCAATGCCCCTTGATGTCAGATGGTTGCAAGTGTAGTGCTCGAGCAACATCTTCAGGCTTTGGTTCTTTTTCCGTACCATTGAAAGGTAGTTGATTAAGAATAGGAATTCTCAGGAGTTGAGAAAATTCCTCCAAAGTAGGCACCAATTGATAGTCGGGAAATGTGAAACAGTGGTGAAGGGGGTCAAAGAACTGGAACAACACTTTCACCATGTCTTCTTCAATGCTGGTGTTGACTAGGCTGAGCAGTCTACCATGTCTTTCACTGAAGAGAGAGCTTTCTGGAATTCTGGATGTGAGCTCCTTGAGTTGAGGAGGGATTCTCACAAGGTTGACTTGGATAGTTTTCCTGCGAAGAATTTCCATGACCTACAAAACAAGAACAAAGATGAAGATCCAAACCCTTGAAATGGTTAGTGGATGCATATGATGCTTTATGATGTTCATGATGTATGCACAAACATATGTACAAGCAAGTCACATAAAACCCTAGTTTCAGGCATGCATGAGGTTTCATAGGTAAGTACCCTCTTGAGTGTAGTTGGCTTAAAAACCTGTCCTATAAATAGTAACCGGGTTCTAAGGAGCTCAATATCGTTGAATTGTTTTCTATGTTCATCGTTTTGGTTTAGCCACTTAACTAGCGACCAAAATATTCCAAGAAAACAACCCTCAATGAGTGTAGTATCGAGTATCTACCAACTTCGGACTGCACCAAAGGCGGTCATCTCACTACCCCTAATAAAAGGCCAAGATGGTCAAGTAAGGTTCTAGGTCATTAGTGCTTAGTGACATCACTAAGCGGCCCCGTACTCTCCTTGATTGAACTCAAGGGTTACCGGTACTCACAAATATGTCGCACTAATATAGCTATTGCTTCAACCGTGTCGGTATACCCCGCACAGTTTCCACAATGTATTGCCATCTATGAATTTTTCCCAAATCCGGGTGTAGGATTTCAAGCCCAAGCAAGAGAACCAAAATATAAAGCAATCAAAGCAAACAATTAGTCATGCAAAAGGGTGATCTAGGCCCTAAGGTCACTCCACTTTAAAATTTTCCCCAGCAGAGTCGCCAGTTCTGGGATACGGTGGGAGAACTGACTTGAGTTTTTGCGTTTGTTTTCGCAATTGTTTCGGTTTAGCAAGAGTCGCCACCGACTTTTTATTTTATCCTAAGGAAAGGTTAAAAAGCACAGGAAAAACCTTTGAGATGTTTTCTTGGGTTCGGGGAGTAGATTATAGAAAGGGAAGGTATTAGCACCCTTTCTATCCATGGTTATCCATGGGCTCTTAGTTACTTGCTTAGATCACTTGCCTTTGCTTTTCAATTGTTTGAAATGGTGCTTTCAATTGTTTGAAATGGTGCTTTGTGTGTGATTTTTAAAAAAGGTTTTGAAAAGAGGCCATTTGTTGTGGCAACCTTTGTAATGATCCATGTGTGGATGTATACAAAGGTGTATTTGTCTTTTGAAAAGTTTTCAATGTTTTGAAAGTTGTTTTGAAAGTTTGTGTTGTGGAGTGTGTTTTGAAAAATGGCAAGGATTTGTTTTGCAAGTTGGTCAAGTAACCAAGAGCTATCTATCCTAAATTTCTCAAAGATCTTTCCTATGTTTTAACCCTTTTAACAGTATTGTTCCACCATTGTATTTGGTGGACAATCTTGTGTTAGGATGTTAACGGGACGGGCGCGGGTCATCGTTTAAACCATGAATGCAATAGTGCCAAGTGTCTTTGGCAATTTTTCCTTTAAGGGACTTGATCATTTTTTAGGCAACTTGAGAAAGCGTCATCGAGGGACTATGATCATTTGATTTGTTTTTGTTTTGCCAAAGACACTCAACATGCAACATGGCCCATTTTTGAAGGCAACAAGGGGAGTAACCCTAAGGGTGCAAGTGTGCATTGTGTTATCCATTTTCATGCATTTTTGTCTTTGAATTTAGGTCAAGCTATTTGTTATTTTATTTGCATACAAACCCTAAGTCTATCATGGCATAATTTGAAAGCTTTTAAATGCGGAAATTTAAAGTCCTAAATTATTACAACATGATTATGGGGATGGGGGTACAAGTTTGAATTTGGGGAATATTTGACAAGGGAATAAAATCTAAGTTATTACAACCATATCGAAAGTATAGGATATAAATATTTAATTGTACAATATTTAAGTGAATACAATAAATATACAAAATGTATTATGCGCAAAGATGATTTTTTATTATGTATGTAAAAAGGTTTTCATGTTTGAAGTATAAACAAAATAAGAAAAAGTCATTTTTTGATTATTTTTATGGTTTAGGGCAAAACCCTAATTTTCTAAATAAATAATATTTATTTATTAATTATATACAATATTTGTTAATTATATACAAAAAATAAAAAAGAAGTATATTGTAAAAAAAAGTATTTTTTTAGTGTCATACATTAATAAAAATAAAAATGTATTATTTTCATATTTTTATCCTAAATATTCTAATAAATATACAAGTATTTATATTATATATATTTAAATATACTAAACATGTACAAAAATAAAATATTAATTATTTACAAAAATGTATATTTTAGAAAATGTTTTTAAAATATAAATAAAAAATAATAACTGAAAAAATATTTATTTTGTATTATTTTCTAGAGTTTTAAATAAAAAGTATATATATTTATTTACATATATATGCTAAATAAAAAAAAATAAATGCCAAATAAATGCAAAAATGCATGGAAAAATATTTTTGATATTTTTTATATTTGAGCAAAAAATAATAAGTCAGAATCAAAAAGAAAAAAAATCAAAAATGATCAATATATCACACAATGGGCCAAGGGGGTGTAAATTGGAAAAGGGGGTGCAAAAAGCAGGTCTGACTCAGGCCCAGCCCAAGCCAGTCATCTTCAACCTTCAGCAACGTTTGAACATAAAAAACGCGCGCTTCTTGTAGAACAGCTAACTCCCGATTCTTTGACTTTCAACAAAAACTCATAACACAAACATTATAGAGCATCAAGAGACGAATTCATACATATAAAACACTTGACCTAACTCTAAGAATCCAGGGAGAATTTCTTCATCCCCAATTTCTGACCTAATTTTTCTTCAATGTTCATGGCCAAAATTCTCACAGCACGCATAACATAAATGAAAAGTAAATACATGGATGGCTTCAGGGCTATGAGTAAAACATGTTTTCTTCACAAACCTAAGCTTAATCATGCCAGGATAGAGAGATAGAAGTTCATGTTTTTACCTGTTTCAGCTTGACTTGAACAAAACAATGTAGCAACTTCCAATGGATTTTGAGCTTTTGTACAGCTTGCCTGAAGTCCAAGGATGCTTCTCCAACTCCTAGCTTGCTTTAAAATCAACTGAATCGTGCTATGGAAGTCAACCTGCACAGCTTGAAAATAAAAACGGCAAACGTGGTTATGGGTGTTACATCTTAGGTTTAATGCTTGGGATAGTTTGTATGGATGATATAGAATGTATTTGAACTGGTCTTAGCCAAAGTGCACGAGTGGAAATGTTTGTGGAAGTCAAGTTGCAGAACTTGCTCTGTTTCTGCAGCAAGAGGGTGTTTTGTGTTTGAGGAGGTTTGAGGGGTGGTTGATTCGCGCCTTAGGCTTGCTTGGATGTATGAAAGATGTTAACAAGGTTTTTGTTTGGCTGTGTTGACAGGAATGAGAGATTGGAGTTGTTTTGCAATCTTGCTTGTTTTTGAAGTAAGTAAGCTCAAGTCCTTATGCAGGCCTGTATATCCTCTCTATCTATGCTGCACCTCTTGTTCTTGATCAGAGTGATTTATGTACAAATGCTAGCCTCAAAGATCTGGCCCATGCCTCTTGGATTTTGTATTTGACATAAAGTGCATCTTTATCAAAATGACATGTTTGCTTTTTCTACTTAAGGATTGATTTTATGTGTAATGCCCAAAGGGAAGAAATAATGCATTAATACAATGGTCATGCATTTAATTATGGTGTGTGAGACTGGTTTTGAGGCCTGCAAGCTAGCTTGTACAAGCTGATTTGAAAAATTCCAATGTATGAACATGTATTTGGTTATGAACAAAAGTAAATTTTGCCCAACTTTGCAAATTCGATTCTCCCTAACCACAAGGGTGTTTGATGAGTTCTTGGACAATTTGGAAAGCTTGGAATGTGTAATACAATCCATCTTAATAATTAAAATTGAAACTCCAAGTGGAAGCATGTGAAAAATGGCCAAGAAGTTGGACAAAAATCCTGCCTAGAATAGGTCAAAATTTTTCTAAGTTAAAAATGTTTTGCACCCTTGTTCCAAAAATCATAACTTGAGCTACAAGCTTCCTTTGAGAAAACTTTGTGAATAAAATTTGTAGATTTTGCAATGGAATACAACTTTCATCTTTTGATTTTTGTTTGAATCCACTTGCATCTTGGTGAAAAAAATGGGACAAAGTTAGGCAAAAATAAGGAAATTTCATAACTTAGAAAATTTCTAAGTTATGAAATTTCTTCATTTTAAACCCTAATTTGCAATTTTGGGTTTCTTGATGAACAAGTTTCATAATTTGACATGTCTTGATGAAAAATGAATCTTGGCACTTGATTTTGACCAAAAAGTCAAAGTTTGACTTTTCAGTATACAGTCAAATTTTGATCAGTTGACTGGAAAATTCATCTGTCAATCTTGTGCATTTGAGATCTTTTGAACTTGTTGAATGTGTCAAGACAATGCCATTGAGTCCTTGAGTCCATATATGAGCTTGGTTTGCCATTGGTTAGGTCAAACAGTCAAAAATTGCCTTTGTGCAGTCAAAACCCTAAAAATGACCATTTTGCCCTTTTGGTGATCTGATCAAATTTCTTATGGAATTGGGATCCAAACTTGACCAAATGGTTCATATGAGTTCAATATGTTTATGTGGGTCAAATTTCATGAGGTTTGACTGTCAATTGGCCACAGTTGACTTTTTCCCCATTACAGCTGATTTTTAGGTCAACTATCCAATTGACTGGGCAAAGATTGGAATCAAGGCTTGAAACATGGCATGGATAAACTTGTGAGTCCAATATGAAGCATGAAAGTCACTTTGGGCATTTTAGGTCAAAACATCTTTGTGCAAACTCAAACCCTAATTTGGGTCAACAGTGCAAGGAGGAGTCTTGAGCAGAGCAAACCCTAACTTGATCTTGAGCTCCAAGAGTCTTGTGGTGAGATAATGTTGATGAAATGAGAGACAAAATTTTGGGGTACAACAGAACCAAACACATATCATTCACATTCTGCCCAAACAATTCTTTTCCTCTGAGGGCCTTCAACTCTTTCTGCATCTTATCAAATTGATTCTGAAAATAGTCCATTCGATCATAGAAACCCAAGATTTCACTTGGTGCAGAAATAGGGTGATACACTTCATCATTAGAAAATGGTACAACATTCCCCAAGGGAGGTGCAACATAGTGAATCTCATTTCTAGAAGCAGGGGTAATATGCACCACAGGAGGTGCATGAGCAGCAGTAGCCTGAGCCAGTGGAGAAAATTGAGCATCCTGATTAAAACCTCACGACATAAATTTCTATGTCATTCCCCATGGATAACTTTGAGGCAAACGATTCTGAACAGAAGTTGGAGTAGTAGAAACAGGAACAATCAGAGCTTCAGTAGTAACTATTGTCTGTTGAGGATAAGCAAGTGGTGGTTGATTCTGAGAAGCCACCAAAGATACAATCAGAGCAGTTAGATTGGCCATACCGGCCTTCAGAGCAGAAACTTCTTCATGCAGCTTGCATTTCTCTTGTTCTAGATTATCCATCTTCCTTCTGAAATTGGCCCGAGTATTATATTGATGAGACAACTTGCTATATGAAGTAAAGATGCTCAGTAAGACACTTGGATATGCATAAAAAATGCGAGAAGTATGTTCAATATGATGCATGATATGGAATGCACATGATTTATTTTATTATTAATATTTCAAGGAACTCAAAGATTTATAGACAATTTTGCAAATATCAAAGTACTAACACATTTGAAATACTGAAAATCTCATTATAATAACTTCAAAGCGAATTACTAATTTTTAGTACAAGTTTCAATAATCCCAAGTACAAGATGAAGATAAAGCCTAAAAACACTATAAAAGAAAAGCTGATGGAGATCACTCTTCATGCTAAAACTTTCATGTGAGTCTTGTAATCTAAGCCTTCAACCTCTGGTTCTCTTCTGCATATCTGTTGGAGACCTCTTTCCAATCATCAGAGTCGGGAGGTGAGCAACTAAGGCCCGACTGAGGCTTAGAGGAAAATAAATCCTCTTGCTTTTCCCGCCTCTACAACATGGCTTTCAAGAATCTCGACCAGATCATCTTTCTCCTTCAAGTCTTCTCGGTAAGACACCTCTAAAGTATGACACTTATTCTTCCAAGATTCCTTTTCTTGCTGCATCCTGACTAAGGTAAGCTAGAGATCTTCCATATCATCCAATAGGGGAGGAATTGTCTTGACAAACATATTAGGCATAGGTGCTTCACGGGAATATGGCATCTTCAACTGGATGACTCTTGCTTGTACTCACTGAAGATAAGGTTCCAAAGAAACATCCCCTATAGGTCCCAAATCCTTCATACTCTTCTTGTGAATATGACGCCAAGCCTTCACAATCTGCTCCTTAGCTTCCTTATGAACTTCTCCCTCTTTAAGGAAGAAACCACTCAAATGAATACTATTAGACTTATCCCTCATCGGATATTCAAGTTGTAGTCGTGCATGATCAAAGTTGTAGTTAATTCCTCCCTTTGTACTAAGAAGATGTACATTGGGGAAACTACCACAATTCTCGACAATATCTACACCATGGTATGCCTAATGATACCAAACAATATCTGAATGAGTGAGGGCTATAGTCTTTGGAGCCCAACGAGGTTCCTTCCTGACATCTCAGAAAGCATCAGATTGAGGCAAGTGAGAAATAAACCACTGATACAACAAAGGCGTGCAACATATGATCATCCCTCCATGATAAGAATTCTGAAGATGAATAGAGTAATAATCATAACCCAACAATGTAGGGATTGGGTTCCCAATCATGAATATTCTGATGGCATTGATATCCACAAATTTGTCGACATTGGGAAATAAGAATAACCCATAAGCAATTAGAGTAAATATGGCCTCAAAAGAAATCGCACTCTTCATTATGGAAAAATAGAGAGCTTTATCTAATAAGAACTGAGCTGGTAATCCTCTAATCCCTCATTTGGTAGTCATGTGGGCTTCAACCTCAGACTTCCCCAAATGGATCAAAGCAGCAATCTCATGTGATTTTGGCTCCCCCTCCAAACCAGTAAAAGGAACACAATCGGTAATAGGTAAACCCAGCAGATAAGAATACTCCTCTAATGTAGGCATCAATTGATAATCAGGGAAAGTAAAGCATCGATACGTCGAATCATAAAACTAGACCAAATTCGAGAGAATACCCTCCTTCATCCTGAGCTTCATAAGGGAAATGATGGTCCCATACTTCCTCTGAAAATCTGTAGAACTCTCAATCTCGGGTATCAGACTTATCAACTCATCTATCTTGGGATCTTTGAAACTGTATTTCCCAGTCTTTCTTTTTCCAGAACTCATAATCAAAAAGTACCTGAGATATTCACAAAGAGTCAACTTTTAAGTCCCTTGAAACAAAATGTCTATAGAAGATTCTCATGGGTGCATGAATGCATGATGCAACAATCAAACACAAGATCACAAACATAGGGTTCATAGGTTCAACGTCACGAGAATGAGGTTGAAGGTAATACCTATAAGGTATGATTTAAAAGTTTATCACCTTCTAAACAAGGTTCTAGAGGTTCCCAGAGCCTACATCCTTCCTTCAGATATTACCAACGTCCCGACTGACTCGGTAATTAGTAATTTTCTCAAGAAAAACTCGTTCGAGCGTAGTATCACGTGACAACCATTTCCAAATTACTCCGTCATATCTTCTGCACTACATCTAAAAGGCCAAGATGGGTTAAAGATTCTATGGTCCTTAGTTTCCGCAGGCTCCCAGGTTGAAAGCAGCATGTCTTCCCGATTACTCATTAAACGACACTACAATCAAAGGGGCCTCCACTGAGTGAAGGATCTCATGCCTCCTTTTTTAGGATTACTACCTCAAAGTTAACATGACTATATCGCCCGTCCTATCTTAAGTTTTCCCAAGTCCGAGTATAGGACTTATGAGAAATCACCAAGCACCCTGAAAACTAGGAAAATCTAGACAAACATATATACATCACATAATATATAAACAACTAATAGAACATCCACAAATAATCAAAGATATACTCAACCCACTTAGGGATGGACTAGAAAGAGGTCAATCTTTCCCTAGTGAAGTCGCCATTTTTTTGTAGTTGTAGAAATGTTGAGACTAAGCCATTGGATTGACTCGACTATCACAGATCAAAATAAAAATCATCACTGCGCTTTATTGTTTCCAAAGGAATGGGAAAAGAGCTAATAACCCAAAAAGATGAGGAGAGAATCTATGTTCGGGGGTTGGTTATGCAAAGGGAAGGTATTATCACCCTAAACATCTACGGTACTTTGCAGGAACCTCTTTGAAAATCTGTGTATTTTGGCTATAAACGTTGTATAAAAAATGGATTGTGGAGATGAGAAAAAGAAGTATTTTTTTATGATTTTTGCACCTTCCGCGGTTGCGAATATTTAGTGCCTACGTACCACCTTCTGTGCAATAGGGGATCAGGGTACACGTAGTTCACCTTTAAAATTTTTTAAAACACAAGCGTGTTAGTTTAAGTTTAAGAGACAAGACATCATCGTCATATCCGCGTGAAAAACATACTTACTACCCACAATTATAAGAAAGGAGAGTTTGCATCATCTCAAAGTGGAGGATATGGCTTGGATTTTAAAAATCAAAAAAGCTTCGCTCAACACCCAAGTGGAAAATATCTCACTTCACTACATATCATAGAAGTATAGTAGTTCGCATTACTACAATGATTAACAAGAGTCTAATATTTTGAGAAAATTTTAAAGTAAAAATCCAAAGTGGCAAAATGGTTTGAATGAGATTGATTGACTTTTAGTCTTCTCCCAAAAATGTCAAGGTATTATTAAGTTGATTAAAGTTTGATTAAGGAAATATTTTGAAAATACATGGACATAAGTCCAAGTTTATTATGAAAGCGGTTCAAGTTTAAAAATTAAGAAGAAATTTCAAAAGGAGGGAGAAGATTTTGAAATTAAAGAAGATGGGAGGAGAAGAAGGGATTATCCTAAGGCATAAAGTAAAAGCTATAGAAAAAGAACCGTCTAACCAACAAGAAGCCAACACTTGACATAATGAGTCAATGTAGAATTCCCATCCATTGGATTAAAACCAAGCAAGCAAAGATACTAAACCTCTTAAGAAACCAAACTTCAATTGCATTAAGTCTTCACAAAAATTGGGCAGAGTAACGACTGTATACAGATGAATTCCAGATTACAGACAAAACATTTAATCACAATGACCTGCACACAAAACAAAGAAACAATCCAATGTCTTGGGGGTAAACCCCAAGAACTCCAGACAAAATAACAGTTGAAGTCACAAGGTCTCAAGGTAAGTTAAGGTCTCTACTCCTATGTCTAAGAAGTCCACAATCTCCATAATGCCAAGGATAGTAACCAAGTAGTCCAAGTAACATTAAAGTTTTTTAGGGTTCAAGTTGATTGTTAAGTATCTTTAAAAAAGAAATGAAAAGCTCAAATGAGCAAAATAAAAATGATATAAAAGAAAAATGCTCAAATGAGCAAAGATGAAAATAGCATGAAATGTAAATACTAAAATAAATGTGCATAAAGTAAAATCATAAAATTAAAACATAAAATAAAGTCAATTATTAGAAATTAATGGTTAGTTGAATGACCATCTTGAAACTTGCATTTGAAACTCATTAGAAGATTGATAAAATTAAATCCTCTCAACAACAAGTTTCATTTTCTTTTTGTTAAGTATATCATCCATTTAAAATTCTCAAGGCAACAATAAATGATAAATGATGTTTAAGTGATTCACTTTGACCAAATTTTATGAAGATTTATTAGAGGATTGATAAGACCAAAGCCTCCTAACAATGAATCTCAAAGTTATTGGATCAAAGGTTTAACTCAACATACTTGCGCTTACAAACATGGGTTTGGGCCACGAATGATCAGTTCACGAATCGGGACAAAATTTAGCGCTATGTTAAGTAATCATAAGTGGAATTATATAGAAGTCTCACCTATTTTAAGGCCGGTCAATAGCAATTTATGTGTCTTATGCTTGGAGAGATGATATGTACATCATCCTCTAACAACATATGAAACAATAAGAAGGGGATAAGATGAAGATGGATGGGAGAAGAATTAAACCATAGTTGAATCAAAAAATTTAATCAAACTATTATTAAATTCATACAATGATGTTAATAAAGCTCATGATCAAAATTTCATAGTCCAAGATCAGCCAGATCATATACCAAAAATAAAATTACATTTAAAATAAAGAAAAAAAGGTTTTTAAAAATGATTTTAAAATGAAAATAAGAGGGGAAATGGAAATTATATTCAAATCAACTAAGAAAAATCAAATGAGGCCATAGAAAAATCAAAAATATACTTAAATGTATATATAAATTTTTTTGTAATTTTTTAAAGTCAGAAACTATTTTTAGACTAATTAAAATTTCTCAAATAAATGGAAAAAAGATAAAAAATATTAGAAGTCAAAATAAAATTCTAAAAAAAATTTAGAAAGTCAGAAGTAAAGGAAATGATGTTGATTAATTTTTTCAGAATTCAAAAATGTTCAAAAGTATTTTTTAAGTAATTAAAAACAAACCAAAACAAAGAAATATTATAAAAAATATCAAATCTAAAAATAAAATTATGAAAAAAATAAAATTTTCAGAAAGAGAATATTTGATATTATTTTTGTGAATTTTTTCATAATTTTTGAATCATAAATGATTTTTCTATGATTTTTTGAAGTTTAAAACAATTTAAATATAAAAATCAGAAACTAAAAATAAATTCAAAAAAATGTGGACCAATGGATGAGAGTCAAAATGTGTTAGTAAGTTAGTCCAATGGATCAGACGCGCTGTGCATATCATGGTCTTTAGTGGAATAAACACATGATCTTTAATTAAATCAGATTTATGAAAAATAAGCATGGCACACTTTCATTGGTTAATAGATGACATGTAGCTCAGTCGTTTTGGAAGAGATGTTTTGAAAAGGGATTTGAAATTTCATGGTCAAAACGTACTTCTAGTTGAAAATAATTGTTGCCATTAGAATCAGGATGATGAGAGCTTCTTAATAGTATCAAAGTTTGGGAGAATTGGTGAAGGAATCTACCTATTGAAGTTAACTTGCAGAGTTCTGAAACTTGACTTGGCTAGCATGATTCAGGGGGGTTTAGAGCTTAATTCTTCTCCTGTTAACTTCAGTGAGGTTCAAGGAAGATGAATTGACAAATAAAAATGATTGAGAAAGTCTATAAGAGAAAATTCGACGTTGCATAAAATTTTGTTCAATAGGGAGTTTGGCAGGGTGATTCTAGCTCTCTAAGCTTGAGAAAATGAATGAGGTATGACCCTTTATTTATAGGGAAGCTGATTGAATGTTCAAGCGTGTGAAATGATGATGTTTGGAGGGAAATCGTGTGAACCTAATACACGAGTAAGGTGTGATCTATTTTACATCAAAACTCATACAATCCTTGTGTTTTAAGGCTCTAACCCACTTTGGCAAGTTGGTTAAACATTTTTAGACCAAAAACGCGTGCTAGTTTGATGTTCAGAAGCCAAAACATGAATTTCAAATTTTGACTTATGAAGAAACTCCAGTTTCAAGTTACCAAATTCAAATTAATGGCATTCTCAACTCAAGGAACCTTAGGACATGATTCTTGAAGCTTTAGAAATATGAGATCACAAGCTTTACAATATGAAAAGAATGGCATCAAATGGATGCTTGAGCTGAAAATTGTAATGAGTCAAAGTTGAGAAAAATAGGTTGACTTTCTATACTTAGAAAATTTCTAAGTTTTTTCATCTAAAATGACTTATAATGTCTTGCATCCAAAAATGGCCTTCCACTTGAAATTTCCTCTTAACCAAAAAATATGGCATGAATTAGATTTATTGATTAGAATTTTGAGACTTGAACCATTTAAAAAATCCAAAAATCGAGAGAGTTATGACTTGTTGAAGTTGGCAAAAATTCATGAAATGACCTATAATCTTTTGCATCCTTAGGGCATCTTCCGTCCATTTTCACACTTTGCACTTAAAATAAGGGTTGAATTCAATATCTGTAAGATCATTATGGAAAAAGAATAGGCTCAAGGTGAAAAAAATTGACCAAGTTATGATCTTTTGAAGTCACATAAGGGAATTTGATGATTCATCTAGAAGACTTGTAATCTTTCTTCATCATTACATACCTTCCACACAAAATTTCCTTGGAACTTTTGAAGTGTTTTGTTGATAAACCTTTGAAGAGAAGGATGTCTTTATAATCACTAAAAAATACCAAAATATGAGCAATATATACCCCTTTGAAGTTCAAAACCTTAGCTTTTAGAGCAACAAGACACCATAGAAATCCTTTTACAATTTTGATCAACTTTCTTGCACAAATACTTTTGTCATATAAAAAGAAGTTATTTAGGATGATAATTAGGAACCATAACAACCATAACCACTTCCAAATAATGAGAATTGAGGGAAATATGCGCTTGTGATCAATGAATCAAGAACTTGTCCAATTAGGTCAGACTTCTTCAATTAACCCTTATACCTTTGAACTATTTTTGACAACTTAAGGCATGATGAATCATAGTAGACTTTGTCATGATATTACTTCAAAATATATTCAATAATGAAGCTTGAATATCAATGAAGGTTTGTTGAATAAGGCATGGAAATAAACTCATGATCCCGTGGGTAAACTTGCTTGAATGTGTTGTGCTTTCACCTATGATATCAACAATTAGGGCAAACATACATTGTATTTATTAGTTAAAAGTTAATCAAAACATAGATGACAACAAGATACAAATCAAGGTGCTTGGTGATTCCCCATGGGAAAAGCTAATTATAAGGAGAAGAGACAAACCCTAGTGTGTGATCTTGTTGTGATTGAGTTGATATGATATGATAGAGGAATCTTAGGGGCAAAAATTGGGGTAAAACAACACTCTATTATATGCCCCTTTAGGTTCGTTAGTCATTTTCTAATAAGAGTTTTGAAGAACGAAATTAACCAGAGCTCGTGATACTACTTGTTAGACTACAAAGACTTATATAAAGGGGTGAATATATACCCAAGTAAAATTACCTTTCTAAAATAGGTAATTAAAAATTTATTTTTCACGGAAGGTTTATGGCCTAGATTGAAGAGTCGTCTAAACGAAACTAGTTTTTGGAAACCAGGATATGTGAGGGCTAAATGGAATAACAATGATAAAAGTAATTAACACAACAATTTCATAATTAATCATTACCAATAAATCACTTAAGAAACTTATTTCCAATGCAATATATATATTACAAAAAAGAACAAGATAATTTATAGGACACTTGGCGCACAATCAATTTTTCAGATTTTTCTTTTAAGATTTATTGATTTGAAAGCAAAACTTACAATCAAAGTGATTATAAGGATATCAACAGAGCAATTTAAACTTCAATGATCAAAGAAAACTCTATACGAGTTGATCAATCAAACACGAAGTTCAACAAATTGACTATAGAAAGTAAATGAGAGAGAGAGAGAGAGAGAGAGAGAGAGAGAGAGAGAGAGAGAGAGAGAGAGAGAGAGAGAGAGAGAGAGAGAGAGAGAGAGAGAGAGAGAGAGAGAGAGAGAGAGAGAGAGAGAGAGAGAGAGAGAGAGAGAGAGAGAGAGAGAGAGAGTCAAAGAGAGAGAGAGAAAGAGAGACACAAGTATTTATTTAGGAAGTTCACCAATTTCCCTCGCTATGGCTATATCTCCCCCCCAATTCCGTTTTGGAATTGAGATAAATTTCTTACTTTGCAAAAAGTTGATTACAAGATAAGTGTTCAAGAGAAACCCTATAAACCCTAACTATTTGATGTTGATTCAACCCCTTTTCTTCTTTTTGTCTAGAGCAAGACAAAGATACAATAGATCCAACCTATTCACCACTTAATCTATTCCTTTGAGAGATCCTAAATATCCAAAGCCTCCACTCGAGCGAATCCAATTGCGACTATTGACCACAAGAACTTCCAATATGACTCACCATCTCGTGCTACTCCTTTGCAATATATATAATCTTCAATGCTTTGACTCGGTCGAATCCCTTATTGCAAAGTCTTGAATAACACCGCCAAATCTACCAAAGATATTGGAGGAATAACACCAAATTGAAATAAGCCATGTGCCAGCACATGAGAAACATAAGCTACAGGCTTTAATAATCAGCACATATGTCGTGTCGTAACTGACAAAAAATATGAGAGTCGCCACCATTAATTTTTGTCCTAAGAACGGGAAAATAACGGATAACCCTAATCGTTTAGAGATTCTATGTTTGTGAGTTGGTTAGACGAAGGGAAGGTGTTAGGAACCCTTCATCTCCCTTGTTCTCAAGGGGCTCCACTTTTAGGTCAAAGGGTAAATCGGGAAGTTCTACTTAGTTAATGTTTCTATATGTTTAAGAAAAGAATTTAGTTTTTTAGTTATGAACTCGCTTTGGTTTTAACATCGTGCCTACGTATCTCCTTGCAAAGAATCAGAGTCCAAATTCGTAGTTCGTATGTGTTTGGTTAGTTTTTTTATGGATTATGGAAATATTTTAGAATTATCTTTGAATCTTGTCTAGGTTTAAAAATAGTGTAGCCGTAGAAGAAGTTAGCAGTTAAAATGAAAAATATGTCCATAACCCTTAATGAAAAAAAATAAAGTTGAACTTGAATTAAGTTAGTAGAAAAATATGTTAAATTTGATGGGTTAGCTGTCTTAGAATGCATGACACAATTTGCCAAAAATATGTTTGAATGATAAAAATATTTGATGAATTAATAGAAAATAGGGTTAGTATTTTGAAAAAAGTAAATAAATAATTATTCTCTTATTATTAAAAATATATTAAATATTTTTAATAATAATCCAATAGATATTTATCAAAATGTTTTTATAATAAAAATAACTTTAATCCAATATAATAAAAAATGATATGGGAGAAAATTGGTAATTATATAATAATTAAAATAATTAAATAAATTAGATAAAACAAATAAATAAAGCAAATCAATAAATTAAATAAATTGATTAAATAAATTATTTAATTAAAACAAGGGGGTGTGACGTAGTAAAATAGGGAGGTGCAAATATCAAGGGCTTAAGCCCAGAGTTTGTTTGAACCCAAGAAGCGCATGAGGGTGTTGATTTATGTTGGAGAAGTAATTTTGGGGGTGTGGATAGAAATGGGATAGGCCTAAATAACTTTGTTTGGTCCGTTAGAAATTTGTGAGAGGGTATACAACGCTATGGTGGGCGTGCAAAATTGACAACATTTGATTTAGATCAAAGTGTCATCAGAAGTCAATTCTAAGACATTGACCCAAAGTTAGAAGAACGAATGGATGAGATTAAGCTTTGACTGAGGGACTATGGTAAGGTGCGTGTACGAAGAAACGAAGGGAGTATATAAACAAACTTCGCCCACCATCTATCATTTTTTATTTTCCTCCCTCTCTCTACAAAACTCCTCCTTCTTACTATAGAACTTTAGAGAGAGAGAGGCTCTGGCCTCTCTCTAGATTTTCGGTGACCGAAAATAATCACCACCCTATACGCTGCCATGAGCCACCACCAATTCCAGGTTTCCAGTTGAAGCTCAATTGGAACCTTCATACCTTAATCCTCTTCAACCCAGATCCCCAGCCATACATGAACCCTAGGTAAGCGACCTCCGTGGGTGGCCGTAAAGTCCTCCGTTGATGATAAATGGTTGTTGAGATCATCATCATATTTCCATAGTCACACTCAAACCCTTATAACCCTAACAACAATCAAACCTAACCCCATGAACCCTAGCCCTAAATAAGAACCCTATGAAGTTAAACCTTAACTCCCAAGAACCCTAAACCTAATTGGATGAACCCTAACCCTACATACCAAGAACCCTAACCCTAATATGAACCATAAACACCCATGTTGTACCCCAAAATTTTCCCTCCCATTTTACTCAACATATGCTCATTAAGACCCTCAACTTGCTCAAGGATGTCCAAGAGTTGACCAGACAAACTCTCTCATAAAGCAATGAACCTCCAACTAGGGTTTCCATTTTCATCAAGATGGGTGAACCCAAAAGGCCTCAAATATTTTCCATGGTCCTGATATGTTCTCAAGAACATCCACGTCAAGTCTCATGCCTTGCACAAGAAGTTTGCTTAGTCAATTGCTCAGATGCTTGAAAATCAAATGTATTAGGTCAAAAGTCAACTGCGACCCACATACAGTCAAACTTCAAGATTTTTGGTCAACATCAACATTTTGAAGTGATATCCATCATTTGATCAAGGGTTGATCATGATTCCTCAAGGAATGCTCCTAATTCATCAAAACTCAAAAGTTGCTAAATTAGGGTTTCTTAGGAAAAGTTAACTAAACTTTGACCAAGCATAACTTTCTCATGCTTTATCAGAAATTTCTCATCCAAGGCTCATTTTGAAGAGAAACAAATTTCCTACAACTCATACTCTTCCATCAAATTAAAAAAATTCACTCATAAAAAGATATGAATTTCGACATTATAGGTCCTTTTGAAAAGTCAACAAAAATACCTTTTGGGTCAAAGCTTTTTACATTAACATGGAAGACCCAATTGAGATGAAACCAAAAGGGTTGTTTAGGGGACATCCTAAGATTTCTAAAAAGTCACAGAACACCTTCCTAGGATCAAAATTGGAAGAGATATGCATTGTCAAAGTTGGCCATTTTTGGAAAATTGCCAAAAGTCAAATGTGCTCAAAAGTGCATTTTTTTATCAAATGGGCCTAGCATTTCAGGATTGTACCTTCTTAGGGACATGGTCCACAACCCAAATCAGCAACCATATATTATTTTCTCTATTTATTTATTTTATTTTGATTTTTATTTATTAAAAGTCACATTAAATCAAATAAATGACAAAAAATATCAAAGATTGGTTTTTTGATCTGATTTTTGTTAGAATCAAATCTAATTAAGCTGGCCTAATCAGATAAAATAGAATTAAGGAAAAGTGAGGAAAAAATAGCATGATTAGGATGGTTTTGGAAAGATATCATATAGAAAACAAATCACATTCAATCTCCTTGATTCCAAAAGATTCAGGTTATTTTTGTTGCCCTAATTTATCACACTACATATATTGAACATAAACAATGCAAAAGAACAAGGATTGCAGTCGTGAGAACTAAAGAGCAAAACTCAAATTTTGGCAAAAAAGTGGTGGATCGTTTTCTCACATAGAGGGTGATTCAAGATGTTCCAAAGCTTCTAATCACTTCCTGGACCTCTCCTGAATCTAACACGATCATTTTCAAGCTTTCCCAAGCCCGGAATCGCTCCTGGTAAACCTACGGTTTGCACATATCAGTTTGATTTTGATATTATGATTTACGCATGATTAACCACTTTTAAGCATAGAATTGTATTTGTATCATCATTTGGAATGTTTTGGTTCAATTAATTTTGAGTTTTGATGACTGTTTCACTAATTGCCATGGCTAGGGTTTAAGAAGCCGTTTTAGGGCTTCTCTGTACAGGTAAAATTAGGCCAAGAAAATGGTGCCATAATACTCAGGAGATCAAGACGACTTGATTGGTGTATTTAGAATTAATTTATCATGCATTGTGTGGATTTTTGAAGATTGCAGGTTTATGGCTATGGAGTTCTGTCCGTAGGTATAAACCTGATACCTAAGAAGACGGACAGGGAAGAAGAAGATGACTTTTCACCACCCCACTGGTCCATTTGAATGATCCGCGCGTTTTTTAATTTTGTCCAGCCTATCTGCTTTGTTTTATGTATTATGGTTTAATCTTATTATAATAACAACTAAACAATATGGCTCAGTGGTGAAGCGTGCGTTGGATAGTGGAGAGGACCTGGGTTCGATCCCAGGTCCCTGCGTTTTCTTTATTTTCTTAACGTTCCCGTGCAAATTCCGTGAACACACATTCCAAGCGCCTACCGCGTGGTTTCAAAATCCAGCCACTAGATCATTGTCAACACAGATCCAACGCTCAAACCAAAGAAGGACTATGGTGCACTCTTCAGGCGTACCAACTCAGGATCAGGCGCAGGAAAGGGCTCAACATTCATGGGCCTAACAAGAATTCAGAAGCACACCCCCTGTATTGCTTATGTAGGCCCAATTCTATTCTTTTTATTTCAATTCTTTTTTTATTATTTATTAATTATTTCTATTTTCAAATAACACCAAAAATCATGTTTTTTTATTTAATCAAAAAAATCATAAAATCATAAAAACATCAAAAAATCATTTTTTTAATAAAAAAAAACATTTTTATTAATTAGTTAGTTTAATTAAATTAGGGTAATTTAATTCTTTATTTTTTTCATAATTTAAAATACTTAGAGTTAGGGTTTAATTTGTACATAACCTAATTATTTCTCAAATAAATAACCTAAATATTTTGTCAATTAGATTTTTAGGTTTTCCAATTATTCCTCGCATTTAATTCGCCGCGTGCGCCTTTAATTTTCCTTTTTTATTATTATAACTGCTCCGAGTTTGTAATAGTAGTTAGGGTTTTAAATTTCCGCATCTTTATTTACAATTAAAATAATTATGTATCTGCGAAAGCCTTGTAATAGCTAGGACTTTAATTTCTCGCATTTTAATTACCGCAAACTATAAACTACTTAGATTTATGTTAATAGGATTGTATGGAAAGACAAATTGAAATTAAAACAGTAGAAAAACCTAATTGTGCAAAGATAATTAACTAAAAAAATACACTTGCACATGCTCACTCCTAGGGTTTACTCCACTCTTGTTGCCTTTGATAAACGGTCATGAAGTATAGGGAATGTTAATGGTCGTCCTCTAGTCCCAAAAGATCTAAAATGACCCATTCAGATGTTGCCTAGGAAAAAGATCTTTAAGGCTTTAGGATGATTACTTAAATTTACTAACATTGCTTTTGTGACTGTACTCGTCCCTTTAAACGTCCCTTAAAACTGCAACGACGGTGCTACCTATTCCTTAATAATAGGATAGCGCTGTCTAAAGGAAAGCGAACAGACTTTTTTCAAGTAGGTAGATTAGTTCCTAGGTACTTGCTCAAACAAAATTTCTCACACAAACACTTTTCAAAACAACTTCGTCACACTCTTGAGGACCGATACAAGGGTTATCACGAAGTAAAACTTTTTTCAAAACAAGCACACACAAGCAAATTTTAAAAATGAGCAAGTACGTAAGAGCCCATGGAAAACCACGGATAGAAAGGGTGCTAACACCTTCCCTTTCTATAATCTACCCCCCGTACTCAGAAACATTCTTGAAAAAGGTTTTTCTGTTCTTTTTCCTTTTCCTTAGTTGGATGAAATAAAAGTCGGTGGCGACTCTTGCTTACCGCGACATCTGCGAATACAAAATGCAAACCAGTATTAACAGTAGGTTCTGCCACCCTATCACAACCCAAAATTCCAGAAATCAAAGATTCAAACACCAATTAAACGCAACAAATCATCCATAACAAAAAAATCAAACCTTAAGCTAAGTGCACTAGGCTTACCGTCCTTGCAATGATTATTTTCATTTGATTCCTTTTTTATCTTTCTGGTTTCTCTTTTCTAATCCCTTCCTTATTTTCCTTTGCAGGTACAATGATGGGGCTTAGATCTAAGTATTTAGGGTTCTAATAATGAACCCTAGTCCCCTTTGGATGAAGAGCTTTTACTGAAGCATGGGGATTCACAACAAGCTTCATGGGTTTTTTTTCTAAAAATTTTCATCCTTTTTCTGTTTTAGAACTTAGGCTTTTATAGTTTTAGAAATAGATTAGATTAGAAAATATTTGTATGATTTTTAGATACTAGCTCGATTAAGAGTTAAATGATTCAATTGTAATATTTTATTAGATTTAGATATGTATTAGAAAATTAGGGTTTCTGAAATTGATGAACTTGGACGCTTCTATAGGTAAATTCATCCATATCAATAAAACTTATTTTCAATCAAATATTTGATTTCCAGATTTGATTCAAAATTATTATTTTTGGGCTTCTAATTTGTTCTATGGGCATAACTTTGAGAACTTAGGCTAAAATCCTAATTTTGACTTTTAGTCAAAATTCCAAAATAATAATTATAAAAATAATAATAAAAATAAATAAAATGTATTGACCCCCGGGTTAACTAATTTTTTTTATAAAAATTTAAATAAAGTGTTCAAAATGTTGACTTCAGAGTCAACCTGAATAGTGAGCCCAAATAGAAAAATTTGATGTAAATAAAACCCTATTTTATTATCCAAAGATTAAGACCTCTATATAATTTCTAAACAAATACAATATCACCAAGATTAGTAATGAAATGCCTTAATAACTTTGGTAAAACTAAAATTAACCATTAACACCAATGCAGATAAATTTGGGTTATGACAGTTGCCCATATTTAATTACTCTTTGATTGAGGGTACGAGAATACGAAGGTCCCGCACATTCGGATCGAAGGGTTATTAAATAATGGAGGATGCCAAGATTTTACAAAAGTATTTAAAAATATACTGTAAGATAAACCAAAAAGTAAACAGACAGGGATGTCGCAGTTAACTCACCAATGCCTAGAACGAGAATATTGAAGGATAGAAAAACACAAGAAACGGGGTTGGAATTATGGTTTTAAAAAAAAAATAGTAAGACACGTTTTGTTATCCTAGTTCATTTCAAACTCATACTACTTCAGTCCACCTCCCAAGGTGATTTTGCCTCTCTCAAACGAGGTCTTAATCCACTAATAAAAAACTTTGATTACACAAACACAATGACTACCGTCAATGTCTTCTTGAGACTAAACCACAACTTGGTTTCTCAAGGTATTACAAAATATAAATAAAAAATGTGTACAATGGTGTTTCTAGAAATAATATATCACCACTGTGATTTATACACAATATTAAAGCACAATGAATAGACAAGAGAGAGCTAGTGAAGATATATCTTTGTATGCGCAAGTGTGTTTGATCATTTCTTCAAGACTCCTTTATATAAGCGAAGCATATGAGACATGAAAAGATGATTTTGGAAGGTTGATAAAGAGTTGTTAATGTACTTTTCAAAAATAAAGATCTTGTCTAGTACCAGTTGTTACTTTTTGATTTGTAATGATTGAATTGTAACGCATCAGAACTTGCTTCTTTAACCGTTGATTAGAATAAGAATGTTAACATTGAGACTTTAGATCATCACATTATTTACTTCATCAGAGTTTTAGCGTTCAATTTTGGTGCTTCAGAAGTTTTAGCATTTAGAACTTCTTTGAGCGTGATATGTCAATAGTTGTACAAAAATTCTTATCAGATAATCTTAGCATAATTTTGGTCATCAACTTCTGTGCTTCTTTATCAAAACTTCTCTTCATATTAAAATAAATATTTTAGAGAGAATATTTGTTCTTATATATATATATATATATATATATATATATATATATATATATATATATATATATATATATATATATATATATATATCATGTATTTGTTATCATCAAAACTATTTCCTAAGATGTAAAACCAAGCTATGTTGTAACAATCTCCCCCTTTTTGATGATGACAAAAACTTGTATATTTTGATAAATCATGTAAGAACATAAAGAATTAGGGTATCCCCCTGATTTGAATACTCAGATAAATAAAATATATATACTTCCCTGAAGATGTTTTGATCAGAGATTGTGATGGAAGTTCTGATATAGAAGTCACTTTCAAGAGATTTTTGTTATTTGCTTTCAAAAGATGAAACAAAGGTTATGATATTCAAAATGTTTAAGACTAAGTCTCAGCACTGTTATATTCAAAATATCTTATGTTCTACCCATTTTTGTCATAAATCAAAAAGCAATAAAAATACGTAAAGATATTCACATCTGGAATTGCTCCATCACTCTTGCAGACTTCCAGATATCTGAAGATAATTTCTGGAGAGGAGAATGCTTGATTGAAGAGAGGAAAATCCTTTAGAGGAACTCTTCTGGTGGTGATAACTTACTTTTCAGAAAGTGTGGGATCCTTCTTAATGGTTTATATTATCTTCATTTTCTTCAGGTTCTTGGCATTGAGAGGCTTTCCAGCACATGGTTCCAGAACATTTGCTTGTTGAGCCTCACTCAAATGTTATATTCGTTTATTCTCTGTAAAAGTATATGTGATTAGCCTTCCCAATAGAATCCAATCTCTTTAGGTTCATTCTTCTTCCCTTGTTTCCTTGACACTTGTCTTCAAATGGTTGAATAGAATATGAGGAAGGTGAACTTTGACTTTAGTTGCAATGAAGTAAATAAGGTATTATTGATCAGTATTGATGTAGTTAGGAGAACTGGTTGGTTTTTTGAGATTGATGAACCCCAGAATTATTCTAGAACAAATTATGAGGTAGTCCTTCAGATCTTTGATCTTGTTTGAGGGATGTTCAGAGGAGAATATTTATTTTGATACGATGGTTAGGTCAGAACCTTTTTTCCATTTCAATACATCGTATATCACTTCCGTTGTGACAAATAAGCTTTCCAGTGAGATCCTCGGTGATGGAGACCTTCTTTCCCATTACATAAGACGCTACTTGATGATTTGATGCAGTAGCATGAATCCAAAATTCTTTAACTAGTTTGGGGAAAACTGGACCCATTAGACAATCAAAGTTTTTTCTCCACCCTTGAAACTCAACATCAAGCGTTAGGTCATATCCATTTTCTTTTATGCTTTCAAAATCAACTATGAGTTCATACAGAACTTCCAGAGAATCAACATGAGTGAGAAGAGTTCTTGAAGGTTCAACATACCTTTCTTTATTTGTAGTAGAGGATGAACCAGGAACGTTAGTTTGAGAATCTTGAGACATTTGTTGAAAATAAGCCATTGTTCATAGACTTAGGGTTTTGAGAGCACATAGACGGGAAAGGAACGAATACAGAGAGAATAGGGTGAGTGAGAGTGAAGGTGTGAAAGTGAGGTATAAATAGACAACAAGGAGAAAACATGAATTTTAATTTTAATTAATAAAATAAACAAAATGATTAATTGCATTAATGATTTCTGGAAAAAAGGGATGACGTGAAGATTTTTAACAGTTACCGATTTGAATCGCGCCTCAATGCATCAACTCAATTGTTTCGGCCCTTCAGATTTTTAACATATGTTCAGCCTTAGAGAGTTACATAGCGTTTAGAGTTGACAGATGTTGATATGGTGAGTTGCTTGCTTCTATCTTAGAAATGAAGCATTTTTGGAAAATGTTCAGATTTTCTAAATAGTTTATGATACAACTTTCCTTCTCACTTCCGAAGAACTATTATTCCGATGTTCACAAAAATAAATTAAAAAATTCTGAGGATTAAATATACATAAACTACGCTTTTATTCTGAGCATAATTTCACACTGAGGTGTTTCAGAATGAAATTAAATCTATCTTCAACAAGGGGTTTAGTGAAAACGTCCGCCCATTGATGGCATGTGTCTTTAAATTTTAAATAAAGAATTCCCTTCTGAATATAGTCCCTAATGAAATTGTGTTTAATTTCTATATGTTTAGCCCTAGAATGTAAAATAGGATTTTTAGAAAGACAGATAGTATAAGTATTATCGCAGAGGATGGGAATGTTACTCTCATAAATATTAATATCTTCAAGCTAACTTTTCATCCAGAGCATCTGAGTACTGCATCCAGTTGTAGCTATATATTCAGGCTCAACAGTTGATAGTGCAATAGTGGATTATCTTTTGCTGGATCATGAGATTAGGTTATCTCCCAGAAACTGGCAGCTTCCTGAAGTACTTTTTCTTTCTATTCTATCTCCAGCAAAGTCACCATCACAGTACCCTACAAATTTATATTCTCTGGATTTTCTATAACAAAGACCAAGATTAGTAGTACCTTTTAGATACTTGAAAATTCGCTTAACTATTGTTAAGTGAGATTCTCTAGGATCTGATTGGAATCTGGCACAAAGACAAACGCTATATAGAATACCAGGTCTTGAAGCTGTTAAATATAAGAGAGAACCAATCATAACTTTGTAGAGCTTATGTTACACTTTCTTACTTACCTATTCCATTTCCAAAATGCATGTAGGATGCATAGGAGTTTTGGATCGCTTACTTTCTAACAAATCTAATTTCTTCAGAAGTTCTTTAACATACTTGCTTTGATGTATGTAGGTTTCTTCTGGACTTTGATTGATTTGAATTCCCAGAAAGAACTTGAGTTCACCCATCACGCTCATTTCAAATTCTTCATGTATAGTCTTAGAAAATTATTTCCCTAAGGAGGCTTTAGTAGATCCAAAAATTATATCATCTACGTAAATTTGACAAACCAGAATGTCATTTTTAAATGGTTTACAAAATAGAGTTGTGTCCACCTTCCCTCTGGTAAAATCATTCTCTAACAGAAATTTTCTTAATCTTTGATACCAAGCTCTGGGAGCTTGTTTCAGACCATATAACGATTTCTGAAGTTTATAAACACATTCTAGATGTTTTGTATTTTCAAAACTAGGGGGTTGGTGCACATAAACTTCTTCATCAATGTAAGCATTTAAAAAAGCACTTTTAACATCCATTTGATAAAGAGTGATGCCATAATTTACAAAAAATGAAATTAAGAGTCTGATAGATCCTAACCTGGCGACTGGAGCAAAGGTTTTTGTATAGTCTATCCCTTCATGCTGACTATAACCTTGTGCAACCAGTCATGCTTTGTTTCTGACAACTTCTCCTTGTTCACTTAGCTTGTTTCTGAAGACCCATTTGGTTCCAATAATGTTGAAGCCTTTTGGTTTAGGGACTAGATCCCACACATCGTTTAAGGTAAATTGATTTAGTTCTTCCTTAATTTCAAGGATCCAATCATTTTCTAGAAGTGCTTCGTCTGTGGAAGTTGGCTCGATCAGAGATACTAATCCCATAAGACATTCTTCAGTATTTTTAAATGTAGATTTTGTTTTGATTGGATCATCTTTTTTTCCAAGAATCATGTTTTAATGATGTGCTAAGATGCTTCTGGAATGTCTTTTATGGATAGATTCTTCATAAGTTGTTGTAATATTTGTGATGTCTTCTTTTGTATTTTTCTAAAGTTCTAAACTTTTATTTTCTGAAGATCTGTCTTCAGTACCTGTAATTTGAACTTCTATATTTGCAAAAGATTTACCCTAATTTGACTTTTGAGATCCAAGCTTATCATCAAATATGACACTAATAGATTCTTCCACAATTTGTGTTTCTTTATTATATACTCTATAACCTTTTAAGCGTTCAGAGTATCCTAACATGAAACACTTTTGTGCCTTAGAATCAAAGTTGTTCAGATGTTCTTTAGTGTTCAAATAAAACAACTACATCCAAATGGATGGAAATAAGATATGTTGGTGTTGTACCCCAAAATTTTCCCTCCCATATTCTTCAAGATTTGCAAAGAGCATGCTTCAAAATCTCCCAAGGATTGCACAGTTCAATGGCCTCCTAACAGTCAAAATTAGGGTTTTGGTTCTGGCAAAGAAATTGAAGTTTCCAAGGGTCCAAACAAGTCCCACATGCCCATAAACATTGTCAAGCATCCTCATGACAAGTTTCAAGACTCACAACACAAAATTGCACAGTCAAAAACCCTAATTGCTCAACAGTCAACTGTAGGGGCAAAATGGTCATTTGACAGTCAAAAGTCCAGATTTTTGGTCAACATCTTATTTTGAAGCCACAAACATCATTTGATCAATTCTTGATCATGATTCTCAAGGCATGGCTCAAAAAGTCTCAAGATGCAAAAGTTTCCATATTTGGACAGTTGAAAAAGTCAACTGTAACTTGACCAAGGCATAACTTCCACATGGTTTATTAGGAAAATTCCATCCAAAGCTCATTTTGAAGAGAATGACATTTCCTACAACTCCTCTTCACACTTCAAGTCCAAGAAATGCTCTCACAAAAAGTTATCAATTTCAACATTATAGGTCATTTTCAAAAGTCAACAAAAAAGCACTTTAAGTCAAAGACCATAACTTGAGATTGGTAAATAAAAATTACATGGGACCAAAGGCATTGGTTATAGGACTTCAAGACCTTTCCAAAATGTCCAAGAACATGATCCAAGCTTAAAAATTGAGCAAGATATGCCTTGTGGAAGTTGGGAAATTTTTGGGAATTTTGAAAAGTCAACTTTGCTTCAAATGCCTCAAAATTGCTAATGGGCCACAATTTCTTCCAAGAATCATCACCCAAAAGCTATGCACGACCCATAGACTTTAAAGGGAGTTATTTTATCATTTTTTATTAATTATTTGAATTATTATTATTATTAGTTCATTTAATTAAAATAAAATATGACAAAAATAGAAAATCATGTTTTCCAATCCTTTTTTGCAGCATATTCTCTCCATAAAGCCTAAATATTTCGTGCATACTCAAAAAGGAAAGAATTGGCAATGATTGGTATCAAAAAGGAATGAAAAAGATTGGAAAAGATTCATGGAAGATCACAAATTCAAAAGCATTGATTCCATGGATTTTGGACTTGTTTTTTTACCCTAATTCACTCCACATATAAACAGAAACACAACCCTAATCTTGAGAACAAGCTAGCTGCGCTCAGAATCAAAAACAAAAACTTGCATTTTTCTTAAAAAGTTCAAAACTAAAAACATAGTTTCAGTGTGTTTCAAAGCCTGAAAACTGTTCCATAAGCTTGCCAAGGCTGCCAGGAATCTTTTCCAATACTTTTCAGGTCTCCATACTCAAAGAACTGGTAGCACGAAGTCACCCTGTTCATACTTTTTTTGCATATTCGTATTCATATTTTCATGCCATGTTAATGCATTCTAAAGATTGATTTGTACTAAGCTGATTGTTCTAAAGCTATTGGCATTCTTTGATTGAGTTTTAAGCCAAATACACGAAGTTGCCATGGAAGCTGCCTAGGGTTTCAGAGGTGTGAAATTGGGGTTTCTTGCCTGGGGAAAATTGGGCCATGAAACTAGGACCATTGAATTCGTGACATTCCAACGAATTCAAAATACTCATCGCACCCTTTTTATGATTGACCAATTTCTATTCGCTATTTTTTGTTGTTTCAGATTGTGGGGGCTTAAAACCCCCGCTATCTAGCTTATACTTTTCAGGTGAAAACGAAGCCAGGGAGAAGAAGATGAGCTGTTGGTTGATGGTTGGTCAATTCAAACATTGGCGCTTTTTTTTGTTATCCAGCATAATACCTTTTTCTCTCTCATATTGATCAGGTTCCACTAATCTTACAAACGAACGCGCTTGGCTGGTTGGTAAGTGAGGTGTCCTTCAAGCATTGTGACCTCGGTTCGATTCCCAGGTCCCCCTATATTCTTCATAATTTTGTTCAATATGCGTTCAGGTGTAATTCCCTGCCTAGGGTCCATCATGCATCCAATACCTTGGCGCGCCACATGTCCCAGGAGATGAATCTAAAGGTCAGGATGTGAGGCTCACCATACGCACCAGTCAACACCTCCACACGCGAATGCTGAAAGTCAAACAAGGCCTGAATTCTTGGGCCAAATTACTGCAGATCAACCTCCTCAATTTGGGTCAACACCCCCAATGTTTGCATATTCTTTTAATTTCTTTTCTTCTCTTTTCTTTTTTCATTTTATTCTTTTGACCACTTTTATTTAATTTATTTCAAATAATTTTCATAAGACACAAAAAATCAGAAAAGTCAAAATAAAAATATGTTTTTTATATTTAATTCATAAATAGTTTTGTAAATTAAATTTCTAACAATTATTTAGTTTTAATTTTAGGGTTTAACTTTAATGCTTTTTTCTTAAATAATTAAAAACATAAAAATAGGTCTTTTAGCATTTTTTTTATTCTTTTTCTTAATAAATAATCTTTTTTTTTCTTATCACTATTAATTATTAATTATTTTTGTAAATAACTTATAATTGAATAATTAGTAAATTAGGTCAAACTTGAATTTATTTCTTTAATAATTAAAAATGCTTAGAATTAGGGTTTTAATTCCATTTAATTTTCTTTAATTTCATAAATACAAAAAAAACATAAAAAATAAGTCCTTTCTTTTATTTAATTTAATTAATTTAATAATTTCAATTTAATTTCCTCAAAGGGTCCAACGCCCTCGCACTCGACTCTTATTTCTTTTCGCACATTTATTTTTTATTTCTTTTGTGAATATAATGTATTTATCCCAAAGCTTTGTAATAGATAATTAGGATATTTATTTTCCGCATTTTATTTCAAATCGGGTCTTAGTTTAATTTGGCGATGTAGACCCGCGCCTTGTAATAGCGTAGGACCTTTATCTTTCCGCACTTTAAATTCCGCACCTTTTAACTGTTAATAATCACATGAAAGAATGTATGCTCAAGTAAAATCAAAGCGTAGAACACTCAATGCATGATCAAGACAAAAATAACTGAAAATGACACACAATTCACACACCACTCCTAGGGTACGCCTCACTGTTGCCTTGCCCCTCGAAACGTGGTCGTCGAGTAGAGGACGTTTTAGTAAGTCCTCATGTCCATGAACATGGCATGGGGGTAGCTTCTAAGGTATCCTCCTATTGCTCTGGTGACCACACTGTCCCTAATCCTCGAATTGACCCGAACACCTCCAACGGTGGTGCTACCTACCTCTCAATGGTGGGATGGCACTACCTCAAGGACATTTACACAGACTAATTCCTTAGGGTAGGTAGATGACTCGTAGATACTTGCTCTAATTTAAAACAAATCAAAAACTTCTTTTCACACCGACACTTTGCAAAAAGCTTTCAAAACAACTTTTCAAACACTCTTGAGGACTGATACAAGAGTCGATCTGATACTTTCAAAGAAACTTTTTCAAACCCACTCACCTTGAAAAGCAAACAAACATTTTTGAAAACACAATGAGCAAGTATCTAAGAGCCCATGGATAACCATGGATAGAAAGGGTGCTAACACCTTCCCTTTCTATAAATCTACCTCCCGAACTGAGAACTAATCTCAATAAGGAATTTTTCTGTGCTTTTGTCCTTTCCATGTTGGAGAAAATAAAAGACGCTGGCGACTCTTGCTTCCGCAACATTTCGCGAACCAGCGTTAAACAGTCAGTTCCAGATCCACCGATCACAGAACTGGCGACTCTGCTGGGGATACCGTATAAAGTGAGGTGTACCTTAGGATAGTTCATAACTGTGTTTTCAATTGCTTTGACTTGTTTGCTTTAAAATTGTGGGACTGTCTCGGGAGTTCTATAGATCCTAACCCAGATCTGGGGATACCTTCTTAGAAAGTAGCAAAAAGGCTGTGAGGGAACTGTGCGGGGTATACCGACATGGTTGAAACAGTCTGCTATGTTGATGTGGCACTTTGGTGTGTACCGGTAACCCTTGAGTTCAGTCAAGGAGAGTACGGGGCCTCTGCATGTTGTCGTGAAGCATCAACTGACCTTAGGAACCTTAATTGAACCATCTTGGCCTCTTTAGGGTAGTGAGATAACTGACTTTGGTGCAGTCCGAGGTTGGTTGATACTCGATACTAAACTCAATTGAGGGTTGCTTTCCTGGAATATTTCGGTCGCCAGTTCAGTGGCTAAATTGAAACGATGAACAATGAAAGCAATCCAGTGATATTGGGACCCTTAGAACCCGATTACTTTTAATAGGACAGGTTGAGCCCACCAACTTCAAGAGGGTAATACCCAGACCCCATGCTGGCCTAAACTCTAAGGGCTTGTCTTGTGTGACTTGTGTGCCTTATCATGTTTGCCTTTGTAAATATTTGTGGTGTGTTTAATCATAGCATCATGACATCATCCAGCATCACATGCATTGACTAACCATTTCAGGGGCTCGAATCTTCATCTTTGTTCTTGTTTTGTAGGACATGGAAACTGTTCGTAGAAAGACAATTCAGATTAACCTTGTAAGGATCCCTCCTCAGCTTAAGGAGCTTATATCCAGGATTCTCGAGAGCTCTTCATTCAGTGAGATACATGGAAGGCTCATCAGCTTGGTCAACACAAACATTGAGGAAGATATGATAAAGGTCCTTTTCCAGTTCTTTGACCCTCTGCATCATTGTTTCACTTTCCTGGATTACCAACTCGTACCTACATTGGAAGAGTTCTCCCGGCTTCTGAAGATCCCTATCCTTGATCAACTACCCTACAATGGTACGGAAAAGGAACCCAAGCTTGAAGAGATTGCTAAAGCCTTACACCTACAACCATCTGACCTCAAGGGACATTGGGAAGTTAGAAGTGGCATCAAAGGGTTCTTAGCCAGGTTTCTGTTTGAAAAGGCCCAGGAATGCTGGAACTCCCTTGACTTACAAGATTTTGAAGAAGTTGTGGCCCTCCTTGTCTATGGTTTGGTGTTGTTCCCTAACCCAGATCAGCTCATAGATATCAGTGCTGTCCAGATCTTCATGTCCAGGAATCCTATACCTACGTTGCTTGGGGACATCCTTCACTCATGTTACACTCGAACCATGAGAAAAAGAGGTGTTCTTATGTGCTGCACTCCTCTCCTGGGAAGGTGGTTTATTTCGCACCTTCCACAATCAGTTTTGAAGAACGAGCGGGGTTTGAGATGGTCACAACGGTTGATGACTCTTACACATGCAGATATACATTGGTGCCCTCGGTCCAGAGAGGATGTCACTATCATTGATCGTTGCGGGGAGTACCCTAATGTTCCTTTACTTGGAATCAGAAGAGGGATTACCTACAACCCATGCCTGGCTTGGAGGCAGTTTGGTTATGCTCGGAGGGACGGCCCTCATGACATGTTAATTCCTGACGTAGTTTTTGACTTCGACAACGATGCACAGGGACTTCGCCATAGATTTATCAGAGCTTGAAGGATGCCCAGTAGGATAGACAGCAAGACCCCGGGGCACAAAAATTCCATCCCATTGGAACCTTATCTCAAGTGGGTACGAACCCGCTCCCAGAAGTTGGTAATGCCTTATCCTCATGTGCTCCCTGTGATCAAAGAGCCAGTCTTGGAGGGAGAGGTGTCCTACACCATCCAACATCCTGACATGCCCACGTCCTGGGAAGAGATGCAGAAGAGCTGGATCTAGCTTAAGGAAGAACGAAATTCTCTTGAGACCAGTCTACATGCTAGTGAAAAGAAGGTCTTGGAGCTCACCCGCCTATTGCACGAGGAGAGGAATCTCAACACCTACATATCTCCAAAGAGGATGCGTAGTGTCTTTTGGGATTGATTTGCTTTGTAATATGTGCCCATGAGGCTTTGATGTACTGAACAATTATTTCCTTAATGATAATGTGTGTTCCTTTTTTGTCTACAACAAATTTGAACTTTCGAACCCTTGAATGCATTACATAAACACATATCATTCATCATGTGCATAACAGGTACTCTTCTTTTCAGGTTGCTTACTGTTCTTCGCTGTTTATTTCAGCATCATGAACCCTGAATCATCAACCGAGATGTCTATCAAGGCCCTTCAGGCGCATAACGCACAATTTCAAGAGCTGATCATGGGTTTGGATCAAGGCCAAGAAGAGCTGAAGGCTTTGCTCCTGAAGAAGGAGAAGAAGAAGAAGAGAACTATTCTTTTCAACTCGGGCCGGAGGTTTGGTAATACTCTACAAAATGAGGAAGCTGGTTCTTCTGTAGGCAAAGACAGTCCCCAGGGGGAAAGGCTCCAAGTCCAGTAGTCTCTGACAATGAGACTGACTTTAATGAGGAACAGTATCCTCCTGCTGAAGACCGGTACAAGCAGTTGGAAGACAGACTGAATGCCATGGAGATTCAACAAGTGCCTGGGCTGGATTTCGGAGACTTGGGTTTATCTACTGGTGTAATCATTCCTCACAAGTTTAAAGCGCCATCTTTCACCAAGTATGACGGGGCGTCTTGCCCCAAGCTACACCTCAGATCTTATGTGCGGAAGATTCAACCGTACACAGTGATCAAGAACTTGTGGATCCACTTCTTCCAGGAGAGTCTTTCAGGGACTCATCTCGAATGGTTCTATCAGCTGGATGGGATCAAGGTTCGTAACTGGGAGGAGTTGGCTACTGCTTTCTACAAGCAGTATCAATATAATGCCGACCTTGCTCCTACACGTACCCAACTCCAGGGTATGTCGCTAGGATCAAGCGAAGGTTTTAAAGAGTATGCGCAGAAGTGGAGGGATCTGGCTGGCAGGGTGCAGCCTCCGTTAACTGACCGTGAGCTGGTGGATATGTTCTTGGGGACCCTCTCTGGGCCATTCTTCAATCATCTTATCGGAAATTCATCTGCAGGGTTCATTGACCTTATTCTGACTGGGGAGAGGATAGAGGCTGGAATGAAGTCCGGAAAGATCCAGAAGGGTACATCTTCCAGTTCTGAGAAGAAGCCTTTTAAGAAGGAGGCCAGTGCTGTGTATGGGCCTAGAAGACAAGATAAACCAGAACGCCGCCAATCTTTCAACGCGGTGGTGATTGCTAAGCCTGCTACCGCTCCTCGGCAAACCAATCCACAAAGGGCTGAGAGACCCAGAAGGGAGTTCACCCGGCTGAGTATGACCTTGTCGCAAATCTTACCACAGTTGCTATCCACCAACTTGGTGACTGTCAGAGAGGCCCCAAAGGTTGTGAACACTGCCTCTCCCAAGTATAATCCAAATGCCCGCTGTGCTTATCACTCCGATATCCCGGGGCATTCTACTGATGATTGTTGGGCCTTAAGGAACAAGGTGCAAGACCTTATTGATGCAAAGGAGGTATAGTTTGAGGCACCTGAAAAGCCCAATGTGGTGACTGCTCCCATGCCTAACCATGGAGTGAATGCTATCAGGGAGGATGATGAAGTGGATGAAGCTGAGTTCGACAACTGGATTTATCCAACGGTCGACAGTGGACCTAGCAATTGGACTGCGAAGGACAACCTACCTGTTACTTTTGTTACGGAGTAATGAATTCCTTTGTTTTTGTTATTTGTAATAAACAATGAATTAAAACTCTATGGCCCGGTGTCTTACCCGGGGCATCGTGGCTTCATTTGTGAGGGCATATTAATTGTCATTTCATATATCATGAATAAAGACTTTAGACGTTTTCTTGCATTTCAAATCTTATGCTCCTTTTCTTTCTTTCCTTTCTTTATATATTGCAAAACAGCTGTATTTACACACACTCACTCATACAGGTTTCAATCCACTATGGATCTCACTGGTAACGACTCTGCTACTGCAAGTTATGACTTCGAAAATCCGATCAACTTAGCCGAAGACGAAGGTGAAGATGATTGCGAAGTGCCTGGCGAGCTTGCAAGACTGTTACTCCAGGAAGAGAGGGCAATTCAACCATATGAAGAGCCGGTGGAAACAATAAATCTGGGTACTGAGACGGACAGAAAGGAGGTTAAGATTGGTGCCAACCTAGAGCTTAGCGTGAAGCAACGGTTGACTCAGATGCTACATGATTATGTGGAGATCTTTGCTTGGTCCTACGAAGACATGCCTGGGTTGGATACTGACATTGTGGTCCATCATCTGCCTACCAAGGAAGACTGCCCTCCGGTTAAGCAAAAGGTCCGTCGTATGCGTCCAGAGATGTCTGAGAAGATTAAAGCTGAGGTTATGAAACAGTTTGATGTCGGGTTTCTTGCAGTAACTTCTTACCCTCAGTGGGTTGCTAATGTGATGTCGGTACCGAAGAAAGATGGTAAGGTCAGAATGTGTGTTGACTATAGGGATCTGAACAGGGCCAGCCCCAAGGATGATTTCCCCCTACCTCACATTGATGTCCTGGTTGACAATACTGCTCAGCACAAGGTGTTCTCTTTCATGGATGGCTTTTCAGGTTACAATCAGATCAAGATGGCTCCTGAAGACATGGAAAAGACTACCTTTGTTACTCAGTGGGGCACCTTCTGCTACAAGGTCATACCATTCGGGTTGAAAAATGCTGGGGCAACCTACCAATGTGCCATGGTTGCTTTATTTCATGACATGATCCATCATGAGTTAGAAGTATATGTTGACGACATGATTGCAAGGTCCCAAACTGAGGAAGAACACCTGGATCATCTGCAGAAATTATTTGACCGTCTGAAACTGTACAAGCTGAGGTTGAACCCGGACAAGTGCACCTTCGGAGTAAGATCTGGGAAATTGCTAGGCTTCGTTGTAAGTGATAAGGGTATTCAAGTGGACCTTTCCAAGGTCAAGGCTATTCAAGAGATGCCAGTTCCTAAGACAGAGAAAGAGGTCAGAGGCTTTTTAGGACGCCTGAATTACATTGCTCGATTCATCTCGCACCTAACCGCTACCTGTGAGCCAATCTTCAAGCTGCTGAAGAAAGATCAGGTAGTACGTTGGAATGATGAATGTCAGGCTTCTTTTGACAAAATCAAAGAGTATCTCCAACAACCACCCATCCTTATGCCACCGATTGAAGGGAGACCTCTGATATTATACCTGACGTTACTTGATAACTCAATGGGGTGTGTGCTGGGGCAGCATGACGAGTTTGGCCGAAAAGAGCACGCCATTTATTACCTTAGCAAAAAGTTTACCGACTGTGAGACCCGATACTCACTGCTTGAGAAAACTTGTTGCGCTTTGGTATGGGCTGCTCGCCGGCTGAGACAGTATATGCTGACTCACACTACCTTATTGATCTCAAAAATGGATCCGATAAAGTACATATTTGAAAAGCCTGCTCTGTCTGGGAGAATAGCAAGATGGCAAATGATCTTGACAGAATATGACATCCAGTACACGACTCAGAAAGCCATCAAAGGAAGTGTATTGGCAGACCACTTGGCACATCAGGCAGTAGAGGACTATCAGTCAATGAACTTCGAGTTTCCAGACGAGAGCATCATGATAGTGACTGATTGTGAAGTACCTGGACCGGATGAAGGACCTGAGGAAGGATCCCAATGGTCTATGCACTTTGACGGAGCCTCTAACGCTTTGGGCAACGGTATCGGCGCTGTGATCATATCCCCTCAAGGCACTCATACTCCACTCACTGCCCGACTATGTTTCAACTGCACCAACAACATGGCGGAGTATGAGGCATGCATCATGGGTCTTCAAGCTGCGATTGACTTAAGGATCAAGTTTCTGAGTGTCTTCGGAGATTCCGCTCTCGTGATCAATCAGATCAAAGGCGAGTGGGATACGAAACATCCGAACCTTATTCCTTACAGAGAATGTGTGTTGACAATGATCCCCCACTTCACAGAGATAACTTTTGAGCATTTCCCAAGAGAGGAGAATCAGCTGGCGGACGCGTTAGCTAAGATGTCTTCTATGTTCAAGGTCAAATGGGACAATGAGGCTCCCCGGATCATTATCTGGAAACTGGACGAACCGGCGTACTGTTGTGATCTCGAGACTGAGTTGGTGACTGAGAAACCTTGGTACCATGAGGTGAAGAGATATTTGGAAGCTCAGGAATACCCTGAAGGTGCATCTGTCAATGATAAAAAGTTTCTGAGAAGGTTCGCAGCGAAGTTCTTCCTTAGCAACGGCATCCTGTACAAGCGAAACCATGATTCGACCTTACTGCGTTGTGTGGATAAGACTGAAGCAGAAAGGATAATGGCAGAGCTACACGAAGGTACCTTCGGAACACATTCCAGTGGACATACTATGGCAAAGAAGATCCTTCGGGCAGGGTATTTCTGGTCCACAATGGAAGCCGACTGCTACCAACACTCTCGGACATGCCATAAATGCCAGATATATGCAGACAAGGTGCACGTTCCTCCAGTTCCTCTGAATGTCTTAACTGCACCTTGGCCTTTTGCAATGTGGGGCATAGATATGATCGGTGAGATTAAACCTACGACATCCAATGGGCATCGCTTCATCCTGGTAGCGATTGATTACTTCACGAAGTGGGTTGAAGCAGCTTCCTACGCTACAGTAACCAAGAATGTTGTGGCTCGGTTCATTCGGCATAATCTAATCTGTCGATACGGCGTCCCAGAAAGGATCATTACAGACAACAGTATCAATCTTAATAACAAGATGATCACTGAGCTCTGCGAGCAGTTCAAGATACAGCACCACAACTTTTCTCCCTACCGGCCGAAGATGAATGGGGCTGTAGAAGCAGCGAATAAGAACATTAAGAAAATTGTGCAGAAGATGACAGTGACTTATAAAGATTGGCACGAGATGTTACCGTTTGCTCTACATGGGTACCGTACCTCAGCCAGGACGTCAACCGGGGCAACTCCTTTCTCCTTGGTCTACGGTATGGAGGCAGTCTTACCAATCGAAGTGCAAATACCCTCTCTCCGGATAATGAAGGATGCAGATCTGAACGAAGATGATTGGATCCAGACACGACTTGATCAATTAAATCTAATTGACGAAAAGAGACTCACTGCTATTTGTCATGGTCAGACGTACCAAAAACAAATGATCAGGGCATTTAACAAAAAGGTCAGACCACAAGAATATCAAGTTGGGGATCTGGTAATCAAACACATCATCCTTCCTCAGAGTGATCCAAGGGGAAAATGGACCCCTACGTACGAAGGGCCATTTGTGGTTAAACATGTGTTCTCAGGAGGAGCCATGATTCTAACCACCATGGATGGTGACGACCTTCCTCACCCCGCCAATGCAGACATAGTAAAAAGATACTACGCATGAAAAAAGACCCGCTAGGTTGACATACCTAGGCAAAAATTAGGGCTTCCCAGCGAACCAAAAGGGTTCGGGCAAAATGAAGGGATGAAATGAAAAAATCTGTACACCCGACAAGTCGAAAACCTGCAAAGGCGGCTTGGGCAAAAATGGGTATCCCGGTGGACTGAAAACCTGAAAGGGCGGTCCAGACAAAAGTTAGGGATAAAGCGTAATACTATGTCTCATTGGATCACTTTGCATCCAGAATCCGGTATCTACATCAAGTTCAGACGGCATCGATCAATCAGCTTCATCTTCAGCTAGGTCATCAAGTGATGAGACGCTCGAAGATATAAAGGCAATAGCAGAGTTGGAACCCAGTGGGATCATTCATTTCACACAGCTGTTTTATTTTCCTTTGTACAAATTTGTATAAACTCTTTTGTTCGGCGGCGTTCTCTTACTAGGACGTCAGCCTCTTGTACATAAACGCCTATTTACAGGCAAATTCAAAAATCAATACAAAAATCACTTTTCAGCTACAAATTGCCTTTTGTTTTTTCCTTTTCCTGTTTTGTTTTGCGAAGAACGTCCAAGGTTCAATTTATGATATATGCATTTGACAAATAATTGATAACTCATAAATATTTGCATACGAAACAAAGGATTAATTACAGGTAACTTTAGAAACAGGGGCAATAAAGAGTTGTCTAAGCGATCTAATTGCTTTGTCCACTAAGGTACCAAGGTAGGTTCAGCTGAAGGATATAATCAATATACCTTAATTCCCCAGAGAATGAGCCAACAAGGCAATGCATTCTCCCCAAGCAAAGTTATACAAACAGCCTTAAGGAAGTTAGGTATCCCCCGCGGATCTCAACATTCCCCAGTGGAGTATACAAACATTCTTAACAAGCATCCCCGACAGTCTTGATCTAAGATTGTTCCCCGGCGGAATACCAGACATTCGGTGGAGCCACTTCTCCAGTACATCTCAAAAAAAATTTCCCCAGGAGAGTCCAGTCCAAAAGTTTCCCCAGGAAAGTGGAATCCATATCCCCAGCAAAGTCTATTAACACTTCCAACATAACAATGGTATCCCCAGCGAAGTTACCATCAGCATCTCAACAGAGTACCTCTCTTCCCACAGAGTATCGTTCCCCAGCAAGATCGCTAGAATAATTTTCTTCCCGCAGAGTAATCCATTCGCCAAGTTTATTCCCCAACGGAGTCATCTTCTCCTACCGGTATTCTTGCAACTATCATCCCCAACGGAAACAACAAAGCACTATTCTCCAACATCAGCCCAGGATGTGACTTTCCGGCACCCGTCAAGGATTTACTTTCTTAGACGAAAAACATACATTCATAAACATCGCATTTCCATACATTATAGCATGCATATACACATCATATTTTACAATCTCATTTATGTTGAGAACATCATTGCTTGATCCATATCATGCATTGCATATGACTGACCTTTACCTTTCAGGAAAGATCCAGTTAAGTTCTCAGCTATATTCCAAGACTTTATTCTGGTTCAGTTAAATCGACCCTAAGATTTTTCTGATTCTTATCCAGTCAAAGGCCTCCTCTGGTTCAGTCAGATCGACCCTAAGATCTCCCTGATTCTTATCCAGTTGAAGTTATTCCAAGACCTTGCTTGGTTCAGTTAAATCGACCCTAAGATTTTTCTGATTCTTATCCAGTCAAAGGCCTTCTCTGGTTCAGTCAGATCGACCCTAAGATCTCCCTGATTCTTATCTAGTTGAAGATTCCAAGGCCTCCTCTGGTTCAGTCAGATCGACCCTAAGATCTCCCTGATTCTTATCCAGTTGAAGTTATTCCAAGACCTTGCTTGGTTCAGTTAAATCCACCCTAAGATTTTTCTGATTCTTATCCAGGCAAAGGCCTTCTCTGGTTCAGTCATATCGACCCTAAGATCTCCCTGATTCTTATCCAGTTGAAGATTCCAAGACCTTGTCCGGTTCAGTTAAATCGACTCCTAAAGATTTTCTTATTCT
This sequence comes from Vicia faba, assembly GCA_948472305.1. Taxonomy (NCBI): domain Eukaryota; kingdom Viridiplantae; phylum Streptophyta; class Magnoliopsida; order Fabales; family Fabaceae; genus Vicia; species Vicia faba. The sequence goes on along the minus strand of OX451739.1, from coordinate 148,008,399 downwards.
TATCCAGCCAAAGGCCTTCTCTGGTTCAGTCAGATCGACCCTAAGATCTCCCTGATTCTTATCCAGTTGAATTTATTTCAAGACCTTGTCCGCTTCAGTTAAATCGACTCCTAAAGATTTTTCTGATTCTTATCCAGTCAAAGGCCTTCTCTAGTCCAGTTAAATCGATTCCTAAAGATTTTCCTGATGAAGACTCAGTAGAAGACATCCGAGATTCTCTCATCGTTACTGTTGAGGTAGTAATCGCCCCAGATTCTCTCAATCGTTACTGTTGAGGTAGTAATCGCCCCAGATTCTCTCATCGTCACTGTTGAGGTAGTAATCACCCCAGATTCTCTCATCGTTACTGTTGAGGTAGTAATCACCCCGGATTCTCTCATCGTTACTGTTGAGGTAGTAATCACCCCAGATTCTCTCATCGTTACTGTTGAGGTAGTAATCACCCCAGATTCTCTCATCGCTACTGTTGAGGTAGTAATCGCCCCAGATTCTCTCATCGTCATTGTTGAGGTAGTAATCACCCCAGATTCTCTCAATCGTTACTGTTGAGGTAGTAATCGCCCCAGATTCTCTCATCGTTACTGTTGAGGTAGTAATCGCCCCAGGTTCTCTCATCGTTCCGTTGAGGTAGTAACCATCCCTGACTCATTCATCACTGTTTGAAGCTCCAGACCCAATTCCTGTAACCAGTCAGGGCACATCTACACAAAGAGTTTGAAGACCAACTCCTGTAACAGGTCAGGTAATCATTTTTCTTTTTTAGGTACGCAAGTTCTCGCTAAGGAATCTCTTACGCGATCGACACCCAGACGGCATCTATAAGCCCATCTTCCTATCCATCACCTCTCAACATGGCATCTATAAGCCCATCTTCCTATCCATCAATCTCCAAATGGCATCTATAAGCCCATCCCCGACATCACATTGTTGATACTCCACTATGCGAGTGCAAATTTCTGGGCACTCTAGTGTTCAATCATCTTCCACCTTCGGATCACGAAAGGCCCGCCAGCCAATCTACATCCTCAGGTCTAAGAAGATTGAACAAGGGCAACTGTTGCACCCCAAAATCTGCCCTCCCATATTCTTCAAGATTTGCAAAGAGCATGCTTCAAAATCTCCCAAGGATTGCACAGTTCAATGGCCTCCTAACAGTCAAAATTAGGGTTTTGGTTCTGGCAAAGAAATTGAAGTTTCCAAGGGTCCAAACAAGTCCCACATGCCCATAAACATTGTCAAGCATCCTCATGAGAAGTTTCAAGACTCACAGCACAAAATTGCACAGTCAAAAACCCTAATTGCTCAACAGTCAATTGTAGGGGCAAAATGGTCATTTGACAGTCAAAAGTCCAGATTTTTGGTCAACATCTTATTTTGAAGCCACAAACATCATTTGATCAATTCTTGATCATGATTCTCAAGGCATGGCTCAAAAAGTCTCAAGATGCAAAAGTTTCCATATTTGGACAGTTGAAAAAGTCAACTGTAACTTGACCAAGGCATAACTTCCACATGGTTTATCAGGAAAATTCCATCCAAAGCTCATTTTGAAGAGAATGACATTTCCTACAACTCCTCTTCACACTTCAAGTCCAAGAAATGCTCTCACAAAAAGTTATCAATCTCAACATTATAGGTCATTTTCAAAAGTCAACAAAAAAGCACTTTAAGTCAAAGACCATAACTTGAGATTGGTAAATCAAAATGACATGGGACCAAAGGCATTGGTTAGAGGACTTCAATACCTTTCCAAAATGTCCAAGAACATGATCCAAGCTTAACAATTGAGCAAGATATGCCTTGTGGAAGTTGGGAAATTTTTGGGAATTTTGAAAAGTCAACTTTGCTTCAAATGCCTCAAAATTGCTAATGGGCCACAATTTATTCCAAGAATCATCACCCAAAAGCTATGCACGACCCATTGACTTTAAAGAGAGTTATTTTATCATTTTTTATTAATTATTTGAATTATTATTATTATTAGTTCATTTAATTAAAATAAAATATGACAAAAATAGAAAATCATGTTTTCCAATCCTTTTTTGCAGCATATTCTCTCCATAAAGCCTAAATATTTCGTGCATACTCAAAAAGGCAAGAATTGGCAATGATTGGTATCAAAAAGGAATGAAAAAGATTGGAAAAGATTCATGGAAGATCACAAATTCAAAAGCATTGATTCCATGGATTTTGGACTTGTGTTTTTACCCTAATTCACTCCACATATAAACAGAAACACAACCCTAATCTTGAGAACAAGCTAGTTGCGCTCAGAATCAAAAACAAAAACTTACATTTTTCTTAAAAAGTTCAAAACTAAAAACATAGTTTCAGTGTGTTTCAAAGCCTGAAAACTGTTCCATAAGCTTGCCAAGGCTGCCAGGAATCTTTTCCAATACTTTTCAGGTCTCCATACTCAAAGAACTGGTAGTACGAAGTCACCCTGTTCATACTTTTTGCATATTCGTATTCATATTTTCATTCCATGTTAATGCATTCTAATGATTGATTTGTACTAAGTTGATTGTTCTAAAGTTATTAGCATTCTTTGATTGAGTTTTTAAGCCATATACTCGAAGTTGCCATGGAAGCTGCCTAGGGTTTCAGAGGTGTGAAATTGGGGTTTCTTGCCTGGGGAAAAATTGGGCCATGAAACTAGGACCATTGAATTCGTGACATTCCAACGAATTCAAAATACTCATCGCACCCTTTTTATGATTGACCAATTTCTATTCGCTATTTTTTGTTGTTTCAGATTGTGGGGGCTTAAAACCCCCGCTATCTAGCTTATATTTTTCAGGTGAAAACGAAGCCAGGGAGAAGAAGATGAGTTGTTGGTTGATGGTTGGTCAATTTAAACATTGGCGCTTTTTTTTGTTATCCAGCATAATACCTTTTTCTCTCTCATATTGATCAGGTTCCACTAATCTTACAAACGAACGCGCTTGGCTGGTTGGTAAGTGAGGTGTCCTTCAAGCATTGGGACCTGGGTTCGATTCCCAGGTCCCCCTATATTCTTCATAATTTTGTTCAATATGCGTTCAGGTGTAATTCCCTGCCTAGGGTCCATCATGCATCCAATACCTTGGCGCGCCACATGTCCCAGGAGATGAATCTAAAGGTCAGGATGTGAGGCTCACCATACGCACCAGTCAACACCTCCACACGTGAACACTGAAAGTCAAACAAGGCCTGAATTCTCGGGCCAAATTACTGCAGATCAACCTCCTCAATTTGGGTCAACACCCCCAATGTTTGCATATTCTTTTAATTTCTTTTCTTCTCTTTTCTTTTTTTATTTTATTCTTTTGACCACTTTTATTTAATTTATTTCAAATAATTTTCATAAGACACAAAAAATCAGAAAAGTCAAAATAAAAATATGTTTTTAATATTTAATTCATAAATAGTTTTGTAAAATAAATTTCTAACAATTATTTAGTTTTAATTTTAGGGTTTAACTTTAATGCTTTTTTCTTAAATAATTAAAAACATAAAAATAGGTCTTTTAGCATTTTTTTTATTCTTTTTCTTAATAAATAATCTTTTTTTTTCTTATCACTATTAATTATTAATTATTTTTGTAAATAACTTATAATTGAATAATTAGTAAATTATGTCAAACTTGAATTTATTTCTTTAATAATTAAAAATGCTTAGAATTAGGGTTTTAATTCCATTTAATTTTCTTTAATTTCATAAATACAAAAAAAAACATAAAAAATAAGTCCTTTCTTTTATTTAATTTAATTAATTTAATAATTTCAATTTAATTTCCTCAAAGGGTCCAACGCCCTCGCACTCGACTCTTATTTCTTTTCGCACATTTATTTTTTATTTCTTTTGTGAATATAATGTATTTATACCAAAGCTTTGTAATAGATAATTAGGATATTTATTTTCCGCATTTTATTTCAAATCGGGTCTTGGTTTAATTTGGCGATGTAGACCTGCGCCTTGTAATAGCGTAGGACCTTTATCTTTCCGCACTTTAAATTCAGCACCTTTTAACTGTTAATAATCACATGAAAGAATGTATGCTCAAGTAAAATCAAAGCGTAGAACACTCAATGCATGATCAAGACAAAAATAACTGAAAATGACACACAATTCATACACCACTCCTAGGGTACGCCTCACTGTTGCCTTGCCCCTCGAAACGTGGTCGTCGAGTAGAGGACGTTTTAGTAAGTCCTCATGTCCATGAACATGGCATGGGGGTAGCTTCTAAGGTATCCTCCTATTGCTCTGGTGACCACACTGTCCCTAATCCTCGAATTGACCCGAACACCTCCAACGGTGGTGCTACCTACCTCTCAATGGTGGGATGGCACTACCTCAAGGACATTTACACAGACTAATTCCTTAGGGTAGGTAGATGACTCGTAGATACTTGCTCTAATTTAAAACAAATAAAAAACTTCTTTTCACACCGACACTTTGCAAAAAGCTTTCAAAACAACTTTTCAAACACTCTTGAGGACTGATACAAGAGTCGATCTGAAACTTTCAAAGAAACTTTTTCAAACCCACTCACCTTGAAAAGCAAACAAACATTTTTGAAAACACAATGAGCAAGTATCTAAGAGCCCATGGATAACCATGGATAGAAAGGGTGCTAACACCTTCCCTTTCTATAAATCTACCTCCCGAACCGAGAACTAATCTCAATAAGGAATTTTTCTGTGCTTTTGTCCTTTCCATGTTGGAGAAAATAAAAGACGGTGGCGACTCTTGCTTTCGCGACATTTCGTGAACCAGCGTTAAACAGTCAGTTCCAGATCCACCGATCACAGTTGGGCTTTTTGTTCTTCCACAATTCATATGAAGTATTTTCCAAAATAGGTCTTATTGAGACTCTATTCTGAATATAACACGTTGTGTCAACTACTTCTGCCCAAATTATGTTAATCTCGTTAATCATGGTTTTGGCCATTTCTTGTAAAGTTCTATTCTTTCGTTCTACAACTCCATTTTGTTGAGGATTTCTAGGACAAGAGAAATCATGAGAAATGACATTCTCATTAAAAAACTTTTCAAAGCTTTTGTTTTTGAATTCCCCACCATGATCACTTATGAATTTAACAATTCTAAACTCTTTTTCATTTTGATCTTGGTTACAGGAAGTAGAGAACACAGAGTGTGACTCGTCCTTGTGTCTTAAGAACTTTACCTATGTCCATCTTCTATAGTCATCTACGATCACTAATCCATACTTCTTGCCGCTGATGGATGCAGTTTTCACTGGTCCAAACTGATCTATATGCAGAAGTTCTAATGGTCTAGAGGTAGAAACAACATTTTTTGATTTGAAAGAGGGTTTTGCAAACTTGCCTTTTTGACATGCTTCACACAGAGCATCTGAGCTAAACTTTAAGTTAGGAAGTCCTCTGACTAGATTGAATTTATTAATCTGAGATATTCTTCTCATACTAACATGCCCCAATCTTCTGTGTCAGGCCCATTTCTCATCGTTAACAGACATAAGGCATTTTATATTATGACATTTTAGTTCAGAAAGTTTTATTTTATAAATTTTGTTCTTTCTCTTACCATTAAAAAGTATAGTTCCGTCTTTCTAACTAACCGCTTTACATGACTTTTAATTAAAGATTATATCATAACCTTTATCACTTAATTGACTTATGGATAACAGGTTATTCATTAACCCGTCTACTAATAGAACAATAGTTATAGATGGAAGTTTACCGTTACCAATGGTTCCAAAGACAATAATCTTTCCTTTTTGATTGCCTTTGAAACCTACGCATCCTCCTGATTTAAGTTCCAGGCTTTGGAACATATGCTTTCTTCTCGTCACGTGTTGAGAGCATCCAGAGTCTAGGTACCAAGATTGGTGTTTCAACTTTGCTGTTAAATATATCTGTAACATAGATGATTTTATCCTTAGGTACCCATATCTTTTTGGGTCCTTATTTGTTAGAGTTTCCAAACTATGTTCTAATAAATATAATTGACCTAGATATGACGACGCGGATAACTCGCCAACACCTAGAAAAGTAATTGTATCCTTCGTGTATTTACCATAACCTAGGATGTAAATAACACGAGCTTTGAAAATAAGTAACTTATTGTCGCTTTGAGACTGATGCAACAAGTTAAATTTTAGTTATTGCGTATTTACCACGACCTAGAGGGTAAATAGCACAAGTTTGAAAATTAACTTACTAATGCTTTGAAACTAACATAGTAAGATACAATGTAGATTTTTCCTATTTATCGCAACCTAAGGGATAAATAACACAAAGTTTGATAACTCATTGTCACTTAGAGACTAACACAATGAACTATATTGCAGAAAAATAGATAACTTATTGCTGCTTTCAGACTAACGCAACATGTTATATCACTGACTATCATATATATACTACAACCTAAGGACTAAATGATACATGTTTGAAAATATCTTACTGGCGCTTCGAGACTAACATAGTAAGGTATACCGTAGACTTTTGCATTCCCACCTCCACCTAGGGGGTAGAAGACAGAAGTTTGAAAAATAACTTACTAAAGCTTCGAGACTAACATAGTAAGCTATATCATAGATTTGCATATTTATCACAACTTAGGGGATAAACAATATTGGTTTGATGTTTGGAATCGAGTTTGATAACTGAATCTTTAGATGACTAAACCAAATATATAAATCGCAAATATATCGCTTAGTGAAGTTCAAATCTATCGGTTGTGTTTGTTCTCAACTGAGTTATTTGTTAAATAATGCTAAGGTTTTAGTTTGCGCAGATAAGTTAGCTCGTAATAGGCCCCAAGATTTGTCGATGTACTCCCGACAAAAGGAATTTTGAAATGCAATGTATACTGTTGATATGATACCTAATGATGTTATTGACATGATACCCAAGTATTTTGTATGTATATGCACCAAATGATTCATATGTACATGTACCAAGTGTTTTGTAAATGTTTTTGATATTTTTCTCCTTTTAAACCATTGGGTTTTCTAAGTCACCGACTTCCCAACATTGTTTGTTGCTGGTAACAATATCCCCAAGTTTATTTTAATTTGATATATCATGGTGAACAATGTCTCTAAGTGTTTGCTTGTTGGCATTAATTTTTGGTAAAACCAGATTTGCGAATGTCATGACTGATGTCATAACATTCTGGGATAAAGACAAAGTCTGCAGAAGGAATGTTCTACAGGAACAACTCAGTATGAGTGAATATCATGATGCTTAAGCTATGATCATATATACTGAATTCTACCAAAATCAGTGAGCAGGATACATGATGTCATAACCAATGTTAAGACATCCTGTATTGATCAAGTTATTGTGCAGATTTATTGTTCCTGAGAATTTTCAGGAATTTGGTGTGCTATTCTGAGTTGAAGTATATTGACTAGATCAGATGCTGACGTGGATATTAGGTTAACCTTGCTTAACCCTAATCTGTTATGATGAAATCCCAAGACTAAGTATTTAGGTTAAATTTGGTTAACCCTAGCTATTTTTATGGAAGCCCATGAAGAATAGACTGCATATATATTTCTCACGAATCCTAATGGTGTGTAGTGCTTTTCAGAGAAGATCAATAAGGCATTTTGTAGTTGTGATAGTTTTAGTAATTACTGTGAGCCAAGCAATTATCACTTGATAAGTGACTTGGAGTAGGATTTGGTTGTAAGGGTTGTTTATCACTCAAAGCTTTGAAGCACGAGTGTTGTGTCTCTTGATTAAAGCTTTGAAGCAAAACCAAGCGTGTGTATTGAAGAATGTCTTCATAATCTTATTAATCAGTAGATTAGTATCACTGCTGTGATTGAGGGGGAGTGAGTAGGAACTCAGGTTTAAGTAGGACTTAGATTGAAGTTACATTGGGTAGGTCTTAAGTGAAGGAGATAAACTGGTTAGTTTATTCCTAAATTAATACCTCTTATAGTGAATTTCCTCCCTGGCTTGGTAGCCCCCAGATGTAGGTGTTGTTATACACTGAGCTAGGTTAACAATTGATTGTGTTCTTATAGCGAGATCCTTGAAAACATTCAATTTACATATCACACATTTCATTACATAACATGTTTCCAAAATAGGTTTTCTCATCTCCTTGTTATTTATTTCAGCAAAGATGGCTCTCGAACAAACCGTTAAGGACCTTCAGACCCAAAATTCTATTGAGGATGTTTCATATGTTTCTGCCATGAGTGAACTGACTATTCGCCTCCTAATTATGAAGAAACATCTATTGTAGGCCGATTTATTTCCGGGTTGTATTGAAAGATGTTACTGTTGTGCAGCCTAACCCAATTGCTATAAGTTGCTGGAAGAAGGTATTCAGTGTCTAATGGACAATCCCCTAATTCTGGTTGAGAAGATTCTATCAGTTGAGAATTTGTTGGAAGACTTGGAGCTGGAAGAGGTATCTGTAATATCCAACACTCCTATCAGGATCACTTCCAAGGGTCCTATAAGGATCACGCCAAACCCAAAGTTGCTCCCCTGATAATCACTACACCTGGACCAATTCCGTATTCCTTGGATAAAGCTATCCCTTGGAACTATGGAGCCGACGTTTAATATCATGGCGTCAAGCAAGAACTATTGACTACTAAATATGAAGGTATTGAAGTTGTTGATCCCGATATTAACTATTGTTGTGACCAGCAAAGTTACTAGAAGTGGAAGGGTTTTCTCTTTGGAAATTTCTCCAAAGATTGCTACCACACCAGTTCAAGTTATTGCGACCAAGTCAACTACTGAGGCTCGGGGAAAAGAGAAAATAATGGAGCCTGCCCAGACGGAAGTACATAAGAAAGCTACAGTTGAAGATACCTCCAGGTAAGAGTTGGATGAGGTATTGAAAATTATCCTAAAAATTGATTACAAGATTGTTGAGCAGCTGGGGCAGACCCCATCAAAATTCTCCATGTTATCCCTGTTCTGTGTTTTAAAGCCCATGCATAAGCTTTAGTAAAGTTCTTAAAATATGCACATGTACCACAAGAAATTTCTGATGATCAATTTGGAAGTTATGTTTATAGCCTAACAACGGATAATGATTTAGGTTTTTCCGATGTTGACTTGACTCCTGAGGGAAGAAACCACAATAACGCCTTGCATGTCTCTATTGAATGCATGGGCACTACTTTAGCTCATGTATTGGTTGATACTGGTTCCTCGTTGAATATCTTACCAAAGGGCGCTCTCGATAGACTTGATTGTGAAGGGGTTATGCTGAAAATCAATGATATTATAGTCCGAGCCTTTAACGGGTCAAAGAGGATGGTACATGGAGAGGTGGATCTCTCGGTTAAAGTAGGTTCGTGGTTTTTCGATTCTACCTTGTATGTCATAGATATTTGACCAAATTATTTTTGTTTACTGGGACGCCCATGGATCCATGGGGCAGGCGCTGTTACCTTAACCCTATAGCAGAAGATGAAATATCCTGTGAAAGGAAAGGTTGTTATTGTTTATGGTGAAGAGGAGTATATGGTGAGTCACTTAAACTCATTTAGGTATGTTTAGATGGACGGAGAATTCATTGAAACTCCCTGCCAGACTTTTGAAGTTATCCCTCCTGCTGCTACTGAAGACATTTTTGCTATTCCCAAGGTTACTAGGGTTCCACCCAGAATGACTTCTTTGGAGGATGCTAGATTTGTAGTAGAACAAGGTGGTTGCACTACTTGGGGACAACTTCTCGATATTCCATACAAATCTGAAAAATTTGTTTGGGTTTCACTGCAGAGGCATAGAGGACTATCCGTTGCGATCGTGCTGGAAGACCACCATTCCAAGACAGCAACAATAGAGTCAACACGATAGAAGATGCTCATAGTGATTATGACCTTGACAACTGGATCTTTCCCATCATTAGCAACAGGCTCAACAGTTGGAAGACTGAAGACCTTATCTTAATCCCCTTCAGTCAGGAATAAATTCCATTTTTTGTTTCTTTTTGCTTTCAAAGTTTTGGACATGTAATCTTCAAATAATAACTTTAAGCCTTGTGTCTTACCTGGGGCACAACGGTCCATTTGTTACGGGTTGGCATTTCATAGGCATGTTTTCATTTAATAAAGCATTGGACGTTTCACACTCCAATTTTATGCTATTTGTATTTATTTTATTTTATCATTTTTATAAAAAAAATAGCTATGTGTTCTTACACACACCCACATAATGAATTAAAGATCCACATCCACTCAGGATCCCGTTGATAACGATGGTGCTATTGCCACTTATGACTTTGAAAATACGATCTACCAAGCCGAGGACGAATGTGAGGAAGATTGTGAAATACCTGGAGAGCTTTCCAAATTGTTAGTGGAGGAAAAGGCTATACAACCTGTTGTACCCCAAAATTTTCTCTCCCATGTTTCCTCAATACATGTCAATCAAGGTCTTCAAATTGCTCAAAGAAGTCCAAGGGTTGACCAGACAAACTCTCTCCTAAGACAATCTACCTCAAATTAGGGTTTCATTTTGAATCAATATGCTTGAGTCCAAAGGATCCAAAATGCTCACCATTGTCCTAATATGATCTCAAGATCATCCATGTCAAGTTTCAAGCCTTGCAGAGGAAGTTTGCTCAGTCAATTGCTCAAAGGCCTGAAAATCGACTATGCTAGGGCCAAAGTCAATTGTGGCTCACATACAGTCAAACTTCAATATTTTTGGTCAACATCCTAATGTTGAAATATTTTTGGTCAACATTCTCATGATTCCTCAAGGATTGATCACAATTCATCAAAACCCAAAAGTTGCTAAATTAGGGTTTTGCAGGAAAAGTCAACTCAACTTTGACAAAGCATAACTTTCTCATAATTTATCAAAAATGACCCATCCAAAGCTCATTTTGAAGAGGATGCAATTCCCTAAAATTTATATTCATCCCCTAAGTTCAAAATATGCACTCACAAGAAGATATGAATTTGGACATTATAGGTCATTTTGAAAAGTCAACAAAAACACCTTTTGGGTCAAAGCTTCATACATGAACATGGGAGACTCAATTGATATGAGACCAAAAGGGTTGCTTGTAGGACATCCTAAGAGTTCTAAAAAGTCCAAAAACACATCTCTAGGGTCAAAATTGAGGGATTTATGCATTGGCCAAGTTGACCTTTTTTGGAAAATTGCCAAAAGTCAAATGTGTCAAAAATTGCATTTTTTGCTAAATGGCCCCAACTTTTTATGCTTGCACCGAGTTTGTAATGTGACCCACGACCCATGAGCTCTTCCACTTTTCATTCTTTTATTTTTGTTATTTATTTTGATTTTATTTCATTTAAATCAAATAAAATCAATATAAAATAGGGAAAATATCAAAAACTAATTAAATCTTGAGATTTTGTGCATGATTAGGTCCATTATACAGTTGGAAACAAGATCAAATCGTGCAAGGCTTCATTTGGACACAAAAAGATTGGATTTTCTTGACTTGGAAAGATTTGGTGCAAGGATTGAATCATGAATCAATATTCATAATTGGAGAAGATTTGAAACAGATGGTAACCCTAATACATTCTAGGATACATAAGGAATAAAGGGGGATCAAAAAAGCAGAGGCTAGAGGCGTGCAAAGGAGACAACAAATTTCAAAAATTCAAGAAAAAGTTGCAAATTGATTTCCAAGTTTCAGGCCATCTCAAGCCATTCTGATCATACCAATCGTTTGCTGGACATCCTTGGATCGTGCTTCAATCGCTAGCAAGCTTCTCCACGCTCAGAATCACTGTGTAAGGTTCATACAGTTTGGCTCTTTTCTTGAATTCGAATACGTTAATTCTGGCATATTTAGCATGATTAATTGATATATTTATAATCCTTGAGTTGTTTGCAAGCTATTGATTATATACAATTGAGTTTTTACTGACTGAACATGAAAATGCCATGGCTAGGGTTCTTGCTTTGTTTTTAGGGGTTTCTTGTACATGAACAATTAGGCATGGATAATGGTACCATGATGCTCGTGAGGTTGAAACAAGTTGATTGGTACCATTGGTTTTGATTTATCATACACACACGGGATTTTGGAATGGACAAGGGTTATACCTACGCCTGGTGTCCGTAGGTAAAGGTCTTTTGTCTAAAACGACGGAAGCAACGAAGAAGACAGTGGCGTGGCAGTATGCGAGTGGATCGTTTGAATCTGCGCGCGTTTTGGGAAGCGTGGCACATGATTTGTATTATATTGTATTTGTTGCATTATTATTACAACTGACAAGCTAGCGCAGATGGTAAGGTTGTTGGTCTTTGATGCACACGTCCTGGGTTCGATCCCAGGCGTGTGCATTTTATTTTCTCAATATTTTCAGGGTAATTCAGTGTATCACATGGCAAGGCATCCACCATGCATCATCAGCTTCCAACCATCAAATAATCAACAAGCCAGATCCAAGACTTCACCCATGAGGGTCCACCATGCGCCCAATCAAGCGTACACACAGGATCTGGCAATGTCAAAAAAGGCCAGGAATTGTTGGGCCAAGAATTGCAAGCAGCACCCCCTTTTTTGCTAAAAGCTACCAGGCCCATTATTTTTTCTTTTCTATTTATTTCATTTATTTATTTAATTAGTTTAATTATTTTTTTAACAAAACCAATTTCTTTTTTTCACAAAAAATCATAAAATCAAGAGTTTCACAAAAATTAGAATTAGGTTTTATTTTATCAAATTTAATTTTAATGTTAGTTTAATTTAATTTAGGATAATTCTAACCTTTTTTATATAATTAAAATCAATTTGAAAAATTAGGGTTCAACTCTTGATTTAATTTTTATTTCTTTCTCAAAATAAAAAATACAAAAATAAGGTTAATTTAATTATTTTTCTTAATTAAAATTAATTAGTGATTAGGTTATTTTTATTCAATTAAACTCTATTTTCTCAAATAACACAAAAACCACAAAATATGATTTTTCTTATAAATTACAATTAGGTAGTTGGGGTCAAAACCATAAATCTCTCGTTTTCGATTCATCGCGCGCGTTTATTAATTTTTGCAATATTAATGTAACTGTCCACGGTATGTAATAGTTTAATCTAGGATTTTCTTTATTTATCGTCTTTACGGGTTTTTTGGCTATGTAATTAATCCCTATCCGAAGCCTTATAATAGCATAAGTTTTATTTCTCGCATTTTAATTCTCGCAAATATTAACTATTTAGATGTATGTTAATAGGATTGTATGACAAAGATTGCATGATAATTTAAAATGCCTAGAAAAGCCAAATGTGCAAAGATAATAACTGAAATAAAATCACTCGCACATGCGCACTCCTAGGGTATACTCTCACTTCGGTTGCCTTCGGTAAACGATTATTAAGTATAGGGTGTCTTAGTGGTTACCCTCCTGTCTAAACAGAGATCAAAAGTCCCGTTCAGAAATTTTGCCTCGGAAACATTGCCTCGGAAATGTTGCCTCAAATATGATTTTAAGACTCTAAGGTTATTACTAAGACGTCCTAACATTGCTTTAGTGATCGTACGCCCCTTACGAATTGACCCTTACAACTCCAATGACGGTGCTACCTAATTCTCAATAGTAGGATAGCACTGTCTAAAGGAAACGAGAATAGAAACGACCTTTTTTTCGAGTAGGTAGATGTTAGTAGGTACTTGCTTAGGTCAAACTTTTCACACCATACACTTTCAAACAAACTTTTCAAATTAATGTTTTCAAAACAACTTCGTAACACTCTTGAGGACAGAAACAAGGGTTAAAATGAATTAAATCAAAACTTTTCAAAATAAACACACACAAGGAATTTTCAAAAGATGAGCAAGTCCTAAGAGCCCATGGAAAACCATGGATAGAAAGGGTTCTAACACCTTCCCTTTCTATAATCTACCCCCCGTACTCAAAATCTTGAAAAGGGAATTTTTTTGTGCTTTTTTCCTTTCCAGTTGGATAAAATAAAAGTCGGTGGCGACTCTTGCTTACCGCGACATTTTGCGAATAAAAATCGCAAAATGCAAACCAGCATTTTTCAAAACAGTCGGTTCTTCCACCGTATCACAGAACTGGCGACTCTGCTGGGGAATTTATAAGTAGGGTATACCTTAGGATCTAGTTCATCATGATTGATTCTCTTGTTTGTTTTGGTTGCTTTACTTATAATGGTTGTTTGGGAGTTACTATAGATCCTAACCCGATCTGGGGACACCTTTTAGGTAAGTAGCAATAAACTGTGACAAAACTGTACGGCATAGACCAGTACGGTTGAAGCAGTAGCTACGTTGATGTGGCACCTTGGTTGGTACCGATATCCCTTATGGAGAAACGAGGAGAATACGGGGCCGCTGCGTGTTTCGTTAAGCATCAACTGAGCTTAGAACCCTTAATCGACCAACTTGGCCATTAGAAAGTAGTGAGATAGCCGACCTCGGTGTAAAGTTGAGAACTGGTTGATACTCGATGCTACACTCATTGAGACCATACTCTCGAGATAGTTCCGGCCGCAAGAAAAGATTGCGTGAGCTGAAACCATGACCGATGGAGGATGGTAAGTGATATTGAGAACCTCTAGAACTAGGTTACTTTTGCTAGGACAGGTTGAGACCAACTAAACTTCAAGAGGGTACTACCTTTGACCTCATGCAAGCCTTAAACTTAAGGGCTTTTGTGTGACTTGTTTGCCTTTTCCATGCCTGTTATCTGCTATACCTGTTTGTTTTATCATGACATCATGCATCATAGCATGGCATTCATACCTCATTATACTAACCATTTCAAAGACCAAGGGAATTTATCTTTGTTCTGTTATGCAGATTATGGCTTCCGTGCGCAGAAACACCATCCGAGTTAACTTTGTGCAAATACCTGCTCAAATTAAAGAGTTAGCCTCAAGAGTTTCTGAGACCTCTATGTTCATTAAGAGGCATGGTCAGCTTCTTAGCCTGGTCACCTCAAAGTTTGATGAGCAGATGATGAGTGTCCTTTTTCAGTTCTTTGATCCTGTGCATCATTGCTTCACCTTTCCAGATTACCAGCTGGTTCCCACTTTGAAAGAGTTCTCTCACTTATTGGGCATGTCTATCCTAGAGAAGGCGCCCTTCACAAGTATGGAAGAGAGTCCTAGACCATAAGACATTACTTCAGCTCTACATCTGAAACGGGCTGATGTAGTATCCAATTGGGAAACACGAAGCGGGGTCGAAGGTTTCTTAGGAAAATTTATAATGGATCAGGCTCATCTATTCTTGGATAATTTGGATTTTCAGGCTTTCGAATATATCTTGGCTCTCCTTATTTACGGTTTGGTTCTCTTCTCGAATCTGGATTCCTTTGTGGATGTGAATGCGGTTAAGATATTCCTCTCTCGTAATCCCGTGCCTACTCTACTGGGTGATATCTTGCATGCCCTCTACACTCGTACTGTGCGAAGAAGAGGGACTCTTATGTGTTGTATGCCATTGCTGTCAAGGTGGTTTATTTGGCACCTCCCTAAGTCTGTGCTGAAGAACGAAGAAGGTTTGGGATGGTCCTACAGAAAAATGTCACTTGCCCATATAGATATTCTTTGGAGCTCCCGGGCTATGGAAGACACTATTGTCATTGATCGTTGTGGGGGATACCCTAATGTTCCATTGCTTGGAATCAGAGGGGGTATAACCTACAATCCTTGTCTAGCTTTGTGACAATTTGGTTGTGCTTGGAGAGATGGTCCCCATGAGCTACTTCTTGAGAATATTGCATTTGACTACAAGGAAGACGTTGACAAGCGCCGTCGGAGGTTTATACGAGCTTGGGGCATGGTGAACAGATATGACCCCCAAGAGCTGGGACCAAGGACTTCCCTTCCTATGCAGCCTTATCTCCAGTGGGTCCAAGCTCGTGCCCAAAAGCTTGGGATTCCTTATGAAGCCGTGTTACCAGTGATTGTGGAGCCCACCAATGAAGAGGGTGTTCCTTACACAATTCTTTATCCTTACATGCCCACTGATTCTGGGGCATTGCAGAGATCTTGGATTCAGCTAAAAGAGGAGAGGGATACTTACCGAGAAAAGTACCATGAGCAAGAAAGGAAGATTCTGAAGCTCATCAGACAGCTCGAGGAAGAACGAGTGATCAATGATTACGTCAGCACAAAGAGGAAGCGTCCATGGGATTTTTGATTTTTCTTTTTCTAGTTTAGATTTGTTTTCCATTTATTTCTTTGTAACGCCTCAAAAGCATTGTTGAACCTTTTTACAAGTTAATCTAATAAAGTTTGTTTATTTTTGGTTTGCAAATTTAGATCTCCCAAAGTCTTTGAAATCATTACATGCGTATCCCATTATCATGCACACCATTACAGGTACCGTTACAGGTTTCTCATCTTCTTCGCTGTTTATTTCAGCACGAAATGTCTTCTGTTCAAGGCATCAAAGATCTTCAGGCACAAAACGCCCATTTCCAACAGATGTTCTTAAGTCTGGCTAAAGGGCAAGAGGATCGGAAGACCCTGATTCTGAAAGAAAAGAAGAAGAAGAAGAAGGTTGGCATTCTGAACATGGGTAGAAGATTCAGAGAAAGGATAAGATAATCAGCTGATCTGACCTCCTCATCCAAAGACGGGGAGAACCAAGAAAGAACAAAGGACCCTAGTCCAGCAGTTTCTGATAACGATACGGATTACGATGATGAACAATATCCTCCTGCCGAGGATAGGTACAAGAAGTTAGAAGACCGTCTGAGTGCTATGGAGATTACGAAGATCCCTGGTTTGGATTTCAGAGAGCTGGGATTAGTATCGGGAGTGGTGATCCCTCATAAGTTCAAAGCTCCAGTTTTTGCCAAGTACGATGGAGTGTCCTGTTCAAAACTCTATCTCCGCTCGTACGTCAGGAAAATCTAACCCCACACTGCTAATAGAAATTTGTGGGTACACTTCTTTCAAGATAGTCTGTCACGAACTCAGCTTGAATGGTTTTATCAGTTGGAAGGAGCCAGTGTCCGAAACTGGGAAGACCTTGCTGCTGCCTTTTATAGGCAATATCAGTATAACATCGACCTTGCTCCCACTCGTACTCAGCTCCATGGTATGTCTATTGGTGAAACTGAAGGTTTTAAGGCTATGCTCAAAAGTGGAGAGACTTGGCTGGAAGAGTCCAACCCCCTTTGTCTGATAGGGAGTTGGTGGACATGTTTCTAGGGACGCTATCCGGTCCATTTTTCAATCATCTGATCGCCAGTTCGTCATTTGGGTTTACTGAGTTAATTTTGACTGGAGAGAGAGTAGAAGATGGCATTCTAAGTGGTAAGATACAAAAGGATACTTCATCAAGTACAGTAAAGAAGCCTTTTAGCGGTAAGAAAGGAGCTAGTGCAGTCTATGGCCCGAGGGGCCAAAGCAGACCTGAACACCGTCAAGCAGTAAATGCGGTATTGATATCAAGATCCACAGTTTCTCCACAATGCAACAATCAACAAAAGAGGGAAAGACCATAGAAGCAAATCACTCGGCTCAATATGACCCTGACTTAAATTCTGCCACAATTATTGAAGACCAATCTGGTAACTCTGAGGGAGGCCCCGAAGAACCCCAACACCACATCTCCCTACTATAACTCGAATGCCCGCTGCGCCTATCACTCCGAAAGTCCAGGTCATGATACAAACAACTGTTGGGCCTTGAAAAACAAAGTGTAAGACTTGATCGAAGCCAAAGAGATTGAGTTTGACGCTCCGGAGAAGCCCAACGTCATAACTGCTCCCATGCCCAAACACGGTCATGGAGTAAATGCTATAGACGATGATTTATTTGTGACTTCTGTGGAAGAAATTTCTACTCCTTTGATGATAGTTAAGAAGAATTTGTTGTTGGCCGGTTTATTTCCGTGCTATGGTGAAGGTTGCCACATGTGTTTGATTCTGCCTGCTAGTTGCCACTTATTGAAATCAGGTGTTCAGCGCCTGATGGATGATAAATAGATCATGTTCGAAAAGACTATGATTCCGTTGGTTCCAATTCAAGATGTTGCCATCATAACCATTTCCGCCAATCCTTCCAAGGTTTCCTCGAGAAAACCTGTTAGGATTACACCCATCCCAAGAATTGCTCCGTTAATAATTACTGTCCCTGGTCCTATCCCATACACTTCGGATAAAGATGTCCCTTGGCACTATGGTGCTGATGTGTATTACCATGGAGTTAAACAAGACTTAAAAGTGAGGAAGCCGATGTTGATGTCAGCAATATTGTCGGGGCCAGCAAGGTCACCAGAAGTGGAAGGCTCTTTTCTCCCGAGATCTCACCTCCGACTATCCACAAACCTGTTGTCATTCCATCTGCTAGTACATCAGCTACCATCCCTGTTCCTATTCCAGTCACCACCCCTGCCGCCGAACCATCTAGGAATCGGGGCAAAGAAATCATAGGTGAGCCTGCCCGGAAGGAGGCACCTAAGAAGATCATTGTAGAAACCTCGAAACAAGAGATAGAGGAAATTTTGAAAATAATCCAGAAGAGCGACTACAACGTAGTCGAGCAACTAGGGAAGACCCCGTCAAAGATCTCCATGTTGTCCTTGTTGTTGTATTCTGAAGCCCATGCAAAGGCTCTAATTTCATTCCTTAAGACTGCGCATGTGTCACAAGAAACTTCAGTTGATCAGTTCAAAGATTGTGTGGCTAGCCTAACTGCTGAAAATGGGTTAGGATTTTCAGATGCGGATCTGACTGCTAAGGGGAGAAATCATAATGATTCTTTGCACGTCTCGATCGAGTGTAGGGGCACCACTATGGCCCATGTACTGGTGGATACTGGATCCCCATTAAATGTTCTACCAAAGAAAGCATTAGACTTTATGGACTGTGAAGGCTTGATTCTAAAGCCGAGCAATATTGTGGTCAGGGCTTTCGACAGGTCAAAAAGGATGGTGCACGGGGAAGTGGACATCCCTGTTAAAGTTGGCTCTCAGACTTTTGCATCCACCTTTTATGTGATGGATATCAGACCATCATATTCTTGCTTGCTAGGTCGCCCTTGGATCCATAAGGCTGGGGCAGTGACTTCCACGCTCCATCAAATGTTGAAATAACCGGTAAAGGGGAAGATTGTCACAGTACAAGGTGAAGAGGAGTATATGGTGAGTCATATCGATTCCTTCCGCTACATGGAGATGGATGGGGAATTCATCGAAACCCCTTGTCAGAACTTTTAAGAGGTCCCTCAGATTTTGGCGTCAACTGAAGTGGCTGCCGACAAACCTCCGATGATGATGGCTTGTCTCAAGGATGACAGAGCTATAATCAAAGAAGGTGGGTGTACAAACTGGGGTCAGATCCCTGATTTCACGCACAAAAACTGACAAATTTGGTTTGGGCTTTACTTCAGGGACTCAAAGAGTTGTTAGGCGCGCGCGGATTGGAAAACCTCCTCTGCACATCAGCAGTCAGGGAGTTAATGCAATTGAAGATGGTAAAGAAGATTCAGATATAGACAGCTGGATCTACCCTACAACCAATGGTGGACTAAACAACTGGACGGCGAAGGACTTCATACCTGTTTCTTTTATTCCGCATTAATTGACTCTTTGTTTTAAGATTTGTAATAAAAAGTTTAAAACTTTATGGCCCGGTGCCTTGCCCGAAGCATCTTGGCTTTGCTTGTGAGGGCTTATTATTTGTCATCTCATATATCATTAATAAAACGTTGGACCTTTTCTTGCATTACAAATTTTGCGCTCCTTGTTTTTCTTTTCTGTCTACCACTCTATCAAAACAGCTATTCTCTTACACACACTCACGTATCATAATGCAAATCCATATCCACTATGGATCCCATTGATAACAACTCTGCTACTGCCAGTTATGACTTTGAAAATCCGATCAACCAAGCCGAGGACGAAGGCGAGGATGATTGTGAAGTGCCTGGAGAACTTGCCGGATTGTTACTACAGGAAGAAAGGGCCATACAGCCTCATGAAGAGCCAGTTGAGTCAGTGAATTTCGGTACAGAGGAAGACAAGAAATAGGTTAAGATATGTGCAAATTTGGAGACTAGTGTCAAGCAACGGTTGATACAAATGCTACACGACTATGTCGAGATCTTCGCTTGGTCTTATGAAGATATGCCTGGTTTGGACACCGATATTGTGGTTCATCGCTTGTCAACTAAAGAAGACTGCCCTCCGGTAAAACAGAAGCCTCGCCATATGCGCCCTGAGATGTCTGAGAAAATTAAAGCTGAGGTCATGAAACAGTTCGACGTAGGATTTTTAGCTGTCACTTCTTATCCGCAGTGGGTTGCCAACGTTGTTCTGGTGCCTAAGAAAGATGGTAAAGTACGAATGTGTGTGGACTATAGAGATCTGAATAGGGCAAGCCCCAAGGATGATTTCCCACTTCCTCACATCGATGTTCTGGTCGACAATACCGTGCAACATAAGATCTTCTCCTTCATGGATGGTTTTTCTTGCTATAACCAGATCAAGATGGCTCCTGAAGACATGGAGAAGACGACCTTCGTTACACAGTGGGACACCTTTTGTTACAAGGTAATGCCCTTCGGGTTGAAGAATGTTGGGGCAACTTATCAGTGCGCTACGGTCGCTTTGTTCCACGACATGATTCATCATGAGATTGAGGTTTATGTTGATGACATGATAGCAAGGTCCCAGACTGAGGAAGAACACCTTGACCATCTCCAGAAATTGTTTGACAGATTAAAGACGTACAAACTGAGGTTGAACCCAATCAAGTTCACCTTCGGGGTAAGGTCTTGTAAGCTACTGGGTTTCATCGTCAGTGATAAGGGTATTCAAGTGGACCCTGCCAAGGTAAAGGCCATACAGGAGATGTCGGCTCCCCGCATAGAAAAAGAGGTTAGGGGCTTTTTGGGACGTCTGAACGACATCGCCTGGTCCATTTCACATTTGACTGCTACTTGTGAGCCGATCTTCAAGCTGCTAAAGAAAGATCAAGTGGTAAAATGGAATGATAAATGTCAGACCGCTTTCGAAAGAATCAAAGAATATCTTCAAGAACCACCAATTCTGATGCCTCCAGTTGAAGGAAGACCTTTGATCTTATACTTGACAGTACTGGATAGTTCAATGGGGTGCGTGCTGGGGAAGCATGACGAGTCTGGCCTAAAAGAGCACGCTATTTACTACCTTAGCAAAAAGTTTACCGACTGTGAGACCCGATACTCATTTCTCGAGAAAACTTGATGCGCTTTGGCATGGGCTGCTCGCCGAATGAGACAGTATATGCTGACTCACACCACCTTATTGATATCAAAGATGGATCCAATTAAGTATATCTTAGAAAAGCCTGCTCTCTCCAGAAGGATAGCAAGATGGCAGATGATCTTAACCGAGTATGACATCCAATACACAACCCAAAAAGAAATCAAGGGGAGTGTATTAGCGGATCATTTGGCACATCAGGCGGTAGATGACTACCAATCCATGAATTTCGAGTTCCCAGATGAGAACATCATGTTGGTGACCGACTATGAAGAACCTGGACCGGATGAAGGACCTGAGGAAGGATCCCGATGGTCTATGTATTTTGATGGAGCATCAAACGCGTTGGGTAATGGCATTGGCACTGTGATCATATCTCCTGAGGGGTGTCATACTCCATTCACCGCCCGATTATGTTTTAACTGCACCAACAATATGGAGGAGTATGAAGCGTGCATCAGGGGTCTTCGAGCTGCTATTGACCTGAGGATTAAATTCTTGAGTGTATTCAGAGATTCTGCCCTGGTGATCAGTCAGATCAAAGGCGAGTGGGATACAAAGCACCCAAATCTTATTCCTTACAAAGAATATGTATTGACATTGCTCCTACACTTTGAAGAGATAACCTTTGAGCACTTCCCAAGAGAGGAGAATCAGTTAGCGGACGCGCTAGCTACCATGTCTTCTATGTTCAAAGTCAGGTGGGACAATGAAGCTCCCCAGATTACCATTGAGAGGTTGGACGAACCCGCACATTACTGTTACATTGAGACTGAAGAGGTAGCAGATAAACCCTGGTTTCACGAGGTAAAGAGGTATCTTGAGGCTCAAGAATACCCCGAAGGGGCATCTATTAATGATAAGAAGTTTCTGAGAAGGTTTGCTGCAAAGTTCTTCATCAGTAATAGGATCCTCTATAAGCGTAACCATGATTCAACCTTACTGCGATATGTGGATAAGAGTGAGGCAGAAAGGATCATGGCAGAATTACATGAAGGTACCTTTAGAACTTATTCCAGTGGACATACCATGGCAAAGAAGATCCTACAGGAAGGATATTATTGGTCCACTATGGAAGACGATTTCTATCAGCACTCTCGGACCTGTCATAAGTGTCAATTCTAGGCTGATAAGGTGCATGTACCTCCAGTTCCTCTAAATGTTTTGACAACTCCTTGGCCTTTTGCAATGTGGGGCATTGACATGATCGGCGAGATCAGACCTACTGCGTCTAATGGGCATCGTTTCATTCTGGTAGCTATTGATTACTTTACAAAGTGGGTCGAGGCAGCTTCCTTCGCTACAGTAACCAAAAACATCGTGGCGCGGTTCATCTGACACAATTTGATATGTCGATACGGTGTACCAGAGAGGATCATCATGGACAATGGTACAAATCTAAACAATACGATGATCACCAAGCTCTGCAAACAGTTCAAGATACAGCATCACAACTCTTCTCCCTACCGGTCGAAGATGAATGGGGCTGTTGAAGCGGCTAATAAGAACATCAAGAAGATTGTACATAAGATGACGGTGACATACAAAGATTGGCATGAGATGTTACCGTTCACTGTTCATGGGTACCGTACGTTAGCACGGACGTCAACAGGGGCAACACCCTACTCTTTGGTGTATGGAATGGAGGAAGTCCTACCCATCAAAGTCCAGATACCCTCTCTCAGGATTATGAAGGATGCGGGTTTGAGCGAAGACGACTGGATCCAAACCCGACTTGATCAGCTGAATTTAATCGATGAAAAAAGGCTTACTGCTATTTGTCATGGTCAGACGTATCAAAAGCGAATGATCAAGGCTTTTAACAAGAAAGTCAGACGTCAAGAATATTAAGTCGGGGATCTGGTGATCAAACGCATCATATTTCCGCAAGGTGATCCCAGGGGAAAATAGACCCCCACATACGAAGGGCCATTTGTGGTTAAGAACATTTTCTCAGGAGGAGCTATGATTCTAACCACCATGGATGGTGACGACCTTCCTCGCCCCGTCAATGCAGACATAGTGAAAAAATACTATGCATAATCAAAGACCCGCTAGGTCGACTTCCCTAGGAAAAAATAAGGGCTTCCTGGCGAACCAAAAGGGTTCGGGAAAAATTAAGGGATGAAAATTAAAATAAAAAAAAACTGTACACCCGGCAAGTCGAAAACCTGAAAACGAGACTTGGGCAAAAAAGGGTATCCCGGTGGACTGAAAAACCGAAAGGGCAGTTCAGGGAAAAATTAGCGATTAAAGCGTAACACCATGTCTCATTGGATCATCTTGCGACCAGAATTTGGTATCGGCTATCAAGCTCGGACGATGTCAATCAATCTGATCTACCTTCGACCAAGTAGCAAAGTGATGAGACGCTCGAAGATATAAAGGCAATAGCAGAGTTGGAACCCGATGGGATTGTTTCACATAGCTGTTTTTCTTTCTTTTTCAAAAAATGTATAATTCCTGTCTTTCGACGGCATTCTCTTACTAGGACGCCAGCCTCTTTGTATAAAATGCCTATTACAGGCCAACTTCAAAAGTCAATACAATTCATTTTCACAATAAATTTCAAAATTGATTTTCTTTTTCTGTTTTGTTTTGCAAGAGCATCCAATGATTCATTTTTGATATATGCATTTGAAAATGATTGCTGCTCATAAATATTTACACAAGAAACAAAAGACAATTACTCGTAATTCCAGGAACAGGGGCAAACAAGAAATGTCCAAACCTTACAGTTGCTCTACCCACCAGGTACAGAGATAGAGCCAGCTTGAGAATATGACTAAAGGCACATATATTCCCCGCAAAGTAGGGAGTATCCAAAGACAGTGGTGTTAGCTCTCCCCAACCGAGGTTCATAATCATGAATGAGTCGGCAAAATTCTCCCCAGCAGAGTTTCCCTATCACCAGCAATATAAGTTCACCACCAACTGAGTTTATTTCTCCAAATCAGCAGATCATCCAATAGAGTATCTCTCTTCCCCACAAAGTCATTCTCCCACAAGATTATTCTCAAACATAGTCTCTCCCGGCGGAATATTCTTGAGCAGAATGGACGCAAGTCTCCAGCTAATCATCTTCTGTCACTATCCTCGGCGAGAACGAACAACTCAACTTCTTGTAATCTCCAACAGAAGTCCAGGATTTTTTCTTCCCAGCCGGAGAATATCACAAGAACATTGCATATCCATACATCGTAGCATGCACATATGCATCATACAGCACAATCTCATTTATTTTGAGAACATCATTTCTCAATACATTTCATACATCATGACATTACATACGACTAACTCTTTACCTTTCAGGGAAAGATGCAATCAAGTTCTCACAAGTTTTCTCTGGTTCAGTCAAATCGATATTAAGATTTCTATTCCAGTTCAAGCTATGAAGCCCGAAAATTGACCAGATAATATCTTGATTTCTCAAAAATACTACGAAGCCTGGAATCGAACAAATAGTGGTACATCTTAAATTCAAGCTTTGAAGCCCAGAAATCGACTGGAAAATAGCTTAACCCTCAATAAGTTATTGTGAAGCCTGGAAATCGACCAGATAGCAGTATAAGACACCGTGAAGCCTGGCATATGTCCACATAACGGTATAAGACACTGTCAAGCTTGAAGCATGACCAGATAGCGGCAAAGGACACTGAAACCTGGGACACGAACAGATAACAGTATAAAGTACTACGAAGCTTGGAATTCGACCAAATAGCAGTTTACTTGGCCAATTACTATGAAGCCCGGAAATCGACCGAATATTAGTATGCCTTAAATTCAAGTTGAAACCCGGATGCGACCGGATAACCACTTAATTCCTTCTAAAGCCTGGAGCACGACCAGATAAGATTTGAGAAATTGCAAAGCCTGGAGGATGACCAGATAGAAAGTTTAATCTCATCTCCCCAGTAAGTCACTATAAAACCTGGAGCACGACCGAATAACAGTCAGTCTTATTTTTCTCAGCAAATCACTGTAAGACCTGGAGCACGACCAGATAGCAGTTCAGTTTCACCTCCTCAACTAAGATATGATTCCCTAGTAGAGTAACGGATAACTGAAGTTCCTAAAATTCCATTTCTCTCAAAACAAAGACCAGCATTCCCCAGCGAAGTCCTCCTCAACAACATGTATACGGGTTCTCGCAAAGGAATCTCTTATGCGATCGACACTTCTTCGGATGGCATCTTTAAGCCCATCTTCCGTCACTAACTTCCAAATGGAACCTATAAGCCCATTCTCGACATTACAAGACCAGTACCACTTCATGCGAGTGAAAATTTCTGGGCACTCTAGTGTCCAATCATCTTCCACCTTCGGATCACGAAAGGCAGACAAGCCAATTTACATCCTCAGGTTTAAGAAGATTGAACAGGGGCAGCTGTTGTACCCCAAAATTTTCCCTCCCATGTTTTCTCAATACATGTCAAGCAAGGTCCTTAAATTGCTCAAAGAAGTCTAAGGGTTAACCAGACAAACTCTCTCCTAAGACAGTCTACCTCAAATTAGGGTTTCATTTTGCATCAAGATGCTTGAGTCCAAAGGATCCCAAATTCTCACCATTGTCCTAATATGTTATCAAGATCATCCATGTCAAGTTTCAATCCTTGCAGAGGAAGTTTACTTAGTCAATTGCTCAAAGGCCTGAAAATCGACCATGCTAGGGCAAAAGTTAACTGTGGCCCACATACAATCAAACTTCAAGATTTTTGGTCAACATCCTCATTTTGAAGTATTATTCATCATTTGATCAAGGGTTGATCATGACTCCTCAATGATTGCTCACATTTCATCAAAACCCAAAAGTTGCTAAATTAGGGTTTTGTAGGAAAAGTCAACTCAACTTTGACCAAGCATAACTTTCTCATACTTTATCAAAAATGACCCATACAAAGCTCATTTTGAAGAGGATGCAATTACATACAATTAATATTCATCTCCCAAGTTCAAAATATGCACTCACAAGAAGATATGAATTTGGACATTATAGGTCATTTTGAAAAGTCAACAAAAACACATTTTGGATCAAAGCTTCATACATGAACATGGAACACTAAATTGAGATGAGACTAAAATGGTTGCTTAGAGGACATCATAAGCTTTCTAAAAAGTCAAAAAACACATCTCTAAGGTCAAAATTGATAGAGTTATGCATTGGCCAAGTTGACCCATTTTGCAAAATTGCCAAAAGTCAAATGTGTCCAAAATTGCATTTTTTGCTAAATGGGCCCAACTTTTTATTCTTGCACTGAGTTTGTAATGTGACCCACGAGCCATGAGCTCTTCCACTTTTCATTCTTTTATTTTTGTTATTTATTTTGATTATATTTCATTTAAATTAAATAAAATCAATATAAAATAGGGAAAATATCAAAAACTAATTAAATTTGGAGATTTTGTGCATGATTAGGTTCTTTATACAGTTGGAAACAAGATCAAATCATGCAAGGCTTCATTTGGACACAAAAAGATTGGATTTGCTTGATTTGGAAAGATTTGGTGCAAGGATTGAATCATGAATCAATATTCATAATTGGAGAAGATTTGAAACAGATGGTAACCCTAATACATTCTAGGATACATAAGGAATAAAGGGGGATCAAAAAAGCAGAGGCTAGAGGCGTGCAAAGGAGAGAACAAATTTCAAAAATTCAAGAAAAAGTTGCAAACCGATTTCCAAGTTTCAGGCCATCTCAAGCCATTCTAATCATACCAATCGTTTGCTGGACATCCTAGGATCGTGCTTCAATCTCTTGCAAGCTTCTCCACACTCAGAATCACTCTGTAAGGTTCATACAGTTTGGTTCTTTTCTTGAATTCGAATACGTTAATTCTAGCATATTTAGCATGATTAATTGACATATTTATAATCCTTGAGTTTTTTTCAAGCTATTGATTATATCCAATTGCATTTTTACTGTCTAAACATGAAAATGCCATGGCTAGGGTTCTTGCTTTGTTTTTAAGGGTTTATTGTACAAGAACAATTAGGCATGAATAATGGTACCATGATGCTCGTGAGGTTGAAACGAGTTTATTGGTACCATTGGTTTTGATTTATCATACACACACGGGATTTTGGAATGGACAAGGGTTATACTTACGCCTGGTGTCCGTAGGTAAAGGTCTTTTGTCTAAAACGACGGAAGAAACGAAGAAGACAGTGACGTGGCAGTATGTGAGTGGATCGTTTGAATCTGCGCGTGTTTTGTGAAGCGTGGCACATGATTTGTATTATATTGTATTTGTTGCACTATTATTACAACTGACAAGCTAGCGCAGATGGTAAGGTTGTTGGTCTTTGATGCACACATCCTGGATTCGATCCCAGGCGTGTGCATTTTATTTTCTCAATATTTTCAGGGTAATTCAGTGTATCACATGGCAAGGCATCCATCGTGCATCATCAGCGTCCAACCATCAGATCATCAACAAGCCAGATCTATGAGTTCACCTATGAGGGTCCACCATGCGCCCAGTCAAGTGTACACATAGGATCTGGCAAAGTCAAAAAGGGCCAGGAATTGTTGGGCCAAGAATTGCAAGCAGCACCCCCTTTTTTGCTAAAAGCTACCAGGCCCATTCTTTTTTCTTTTCTATTTATTTAATTTATTTATTTAATTAGTTTAATTATTTTTTTTAACAAAACCAATTTCTTTTTTTCACAAAAAATCATAAAATCAAGAGTTTCAAAAAAATTAGAATTAGGTTTTATTTTATCAAATTTAATTTTAATGTTAGTTTAATTTAATTTAGGATAATTATAAACTTTTTTATATAATTAAAATCAATTATAAAAATAAGGGTTCAACTCTTGATTTAATTTTTATTTCTTTCTCAAAATAAAAAATACAAAAATAAGGTTAATTTAATTATTTTTCTTAATTAAAATTAATTAGTGATTAAGTTATTTTTATTCAATTAAACTCTATTTTCTCAAATAACACAAAAACCACAAAAAAGTGATTTTTATTTTAAATTACAATTAGGTAGTTGGGGTCAAAACCCTAAATCTCTCATTTTCGATTCATCGCGCGCGTTTATTAATTTTTGCAGTATTAATGTAACTGTCCACATTATGTAATAGTTTAATCTAGGATTTTCTTTATTTATCGTCTTTACGGGTTTTTTTGGCTATGTAATTAATCCCTATCCCGAAGCCTTGTAATAGCGTAGGTTTTATTTCTCGCATTTTAATTCTCGCAAATATTAATTGTTTAGATGTGTGTTAATAGGATTGTATGACAAAGATTGCATGATAATTTAAAATGGCTAGAAAACCCTAATGTGCAAAGATAATAACTTAAATCAAATCACACGCACATGCGCACTCCTAGGGTATACTCTCACTTAGATCAAAAGTCCCGTTCGAAAATGTTGCCTCGAAAACGTTGCCTCGGAAATGTTGCCTCAAATATGATCTTAAGACTCTAAGGTTATTACTAAGACGTCCTAACATTGCTTTAGTGATCGTACGTCCCTTACGAATTGACCCTTACAACTCCAACGACGGTGCTACCTAATTGTCAACAGTAGGATAACGCTGTCTAAATGAAACGAGAATATAAACAACCTTTTTTTCGAGTAGGTAGATGCTAGTAGGTACTTGCTCAGGTCAAACTTTTCACACCATACACTTTCAAACAAACTTTTCAAACTAATGTTTTCAAAACAACTTCGTAACACTCTTGATGACAGAAATAAGGGTATAAACGAAGTAAATCAAAACTTTTCAAAACAAACACACACAAGCAATTTTCAAAAGATGAGAAAGTACCTAAGAGCCCATGGTAAACCATGGATAGAAAGGGTTCTAACACCTTCCCTTTCTATAATCTACCCCCAGTACTCAAAATCTCGAAAAAGGAATTTTTCTGTGCTTTTTTCCTTTCTAGTTGGATAAAATAAAAGTCGGTGGCGACTCTTTCTTACCGCGACATTTTGCGAATAAAAAATGTAAAACGCAAACCAGCATTTTTCAAAACAGTCGGTTCTGCCACCATATCACACAAGCGCATGAAGAGCCAGTCAAAGTTGTAAACTTGTGTACTAAAGCAGACAGGAAAGAAGTCAAGATAGGTGCCAACCTAGAAGACGGTAACAAGAACATGTTAATAGAGATGTTGCATGAATATGTTGAGATCTTTGCTTGGTCGTGTGAGGACATGCCAGGGCTCGATACTGATATTGTGGTTCATTGTTTGCCGATGAAAGAGAGTTGTTATCTAATAAAGCAGAAAGTTCTTCGTATGCGTGTCGGGATGTCAGAGAAGATCAAGGCTGAAGTTATAAAGCAATTCAATGCAGGTTTCTTAGAAGTCACGTCATATCCTCAGTGGATTGAAAATGTGGTTTTGGTACCTAAGAAAGACGGCAAGGTACATATTTTTGTAGATTACAAGGATCTGAACAGGGAGAGCCCCAAAGATGACTTCCCACTTCCACATATTGATGTTTTGTTTGACAACACCACTCAACACAAAGTATTCTCCTTGATGGATGGTTTCTCAGGTTATAATCAAATCAAGATGGCACCTTTAGACATGGAAAAAACAACCTTCGTCACAAAGTGGGGCACTTTCTGTTACAAGGTTATGCCTTTTGGGTTGAAGAACATCGGCGCCACATATCAGCGTTCCATGGTAGCTTTATTCCATGACATGATCTATCACGAGTTAGAGGTCCTACGTCGATGACATCATAACCAGATCCCAGACTGAAGAGGAACATCTTGACCATCTACACAAGCTGTTTGAGAGGTTAAAGGAGTAGAAGTTAAGGTTGAATCCGAACAAGTGCACCTTTGGGGTGAGATCCGGTAAGCTCCTGGTTTTCGTTGTCAATGGTAAAGGTATTGAAGTTGATCATGCCAAGGTCAAAGCCATTCAAGAAATTTCTGCACCCCACACTAAGAAGGAAGTCAGAGGTTTCTTAGGACGACTAAAGTATATTGCCTAATTTATTTCTCATTTGAGTGCTACTTGTGAGCCGATCTTCAAGTTTCTGAAGAAAGATCAGGTAGTAAAGTGGAATGACGATTTCCAGATAGCCTTTCACGAGATTAAGGAGTATCTCCAAGAACCTCTAATTTTGATGACACCAGTTGAAGGAAGACCTTTGTTTATGTACTTAACAGTGTTAGAGAACTCATAGGGGTGTGTACTGGGCCAGCATGACGAGTCTGGTCGAAAAGAGCATGTAATATACTACCTTAGAAAAAAAGTTTACCGACTGTGAAACAAGATACTCAATGCTCGAGAAAACTTTTTACGCTTTGGCATGGGTTTCTCGCCGACTAAGACAATATATGCTGACTCATACTACCTTGTTCATTTCTAAGATGGATCTAATTAAACACATATTCGAGAAGCCCGCTCTATCCGAAAGAATAGCAAGATGGAAAATGGTCTTGATAGAATACGACATTCAGTACACCACTCAGAAGGAAATCAAAGGAAGTGTACTGGAGGATCATTTGGCTCATCAATATGTAGACGACTATCAATCTATGAATTTCAAGTTCCCGGATGAGAATATTATGCTAGTTACAGATTATGAAGAACTTGGACCGTATGAAGGACCTGAGCCAAGATCCCGATGGACTATGGTTTTCGATGGAGCTTTCAACGCGCTTGGTAATAGAATTAGTGTTGTGATCATCTCCCCCAGGGGTTGTCATACGCCCTTCACCTCCACACTTTTCTTTGACTACATACGAAGCGTGCATCATGGGTATCAAAGCCGTTATTGATATGAGAATCAAATATTTGAATGTATACAAGGGGCTAAGCCTTAGAAATCAGTCAAATCAAGGGAGAATGGGATACGAAGCATACAAATCTCATTCCTTATCAAGAGCATGTATTAACATTAATTCCATACTTCGAAGAAATCACTTTTGAACATATTCCACGAGAAGAGAATCAATTGGCAGACGCATTAACTACCATGTCATCTATGTTCAAAGTCATATGAGACAACGAAGCTCCTCAAATTACTATCAAAAGACTGGAAGAACTGGTACACTATTACGAAGTTGATACCAATGAGGTAGAAGAGAAGCCTTGGTTTTATGAAGTGAAAAGATACCTCGAGGCTCAAGAATACCCTGAGGGGGAATTTATCAATGACAAGAAATTCCTACAGAGGTTCTCTGCTAAGTTCTTCCTGAGCAACGAAATTTTTTACAAATGCAACCATGATTCGACTTTGCTTCATTGTATGGATAAGAAGGAAGCTGAGAAAATTATTTAGGACATGCACAAAGGTGTCTTTGGTACTCACTCCAACAGACATACCATGGCTAAGAAGATTCTGAGAGCGGGTTATTATTGGTCGACTATGGAAACGGATTTCCATCATCACTCTAGAACTTATCACAAATGCCAAATCTACGTTGACAAAGTAAACGTACCTCTGTTTCCTCTAAATGTCTTGACTGCTCCTTGGCCATTTGCAATGTGGGGCATTGATATGATTGGATAAATTAAGCCTACTTCCTCTAATGGACATCGTTTCATCCTCGTCACCATCGATTATTTCACAAAGTGTGTTGAAGCAGCCTCATTTGCCTCCGCTACTAAGAATGTTGTGGCCCAGTTCGTTAAGCATAACCTCATATATCGATATGGCATCCCCGAAAGGATTATCACAGATAATGGTACTAATCTGAACAATACTATGATCACGGAACTCTGCACACAATTCAAGATCAAGCACCACAACTCCTTTCCATATCGATCGAAGATGAATGGAATAGTGGAAGCCGCCAATAAGAACATTAAGAAGATTATACAGAAGATGACAGTGACATATAAATATTGGCATGCGATGTTACCATTTTCTATTCATGGCTATCGTACCTCAGTCCGTACATGAACTAGGGCAACCTCATTCTCTCTAGTCTACAGTATGGAAGCCGTCCTACCTGTCGAAGTCCAGATTCCTTCTCTAAGGATTATGAAAGACGCGGATTTAGAGGAAGATGAATGGTTTCAGACTAGGCTAGACCAGATAAGTTTGATTGACAAGAAAAGGCTTGCGGCTATTTGTCACGGTCAGATGTACCAAAAGCATATGATCAAAGCTTTCAACAAGAAGGTTAAGCATCGCGTATATTAGGCTGGTGACTTGGTAATAAAGTGCATCATTCTACCGCAAGGTAATCCCAGGGGCTAAAGGACTCCCACCTATGAAGAGCCATTTGTAGTCAAGAAGATATTTTCTGGTGGCGCTATGATACTTACCATCATGGACAGTGAAGACTTTCCGCATCCTATGAACGCGAACATAGTCAAAAGATACTACATATGAAAGAGATTCTCTAGGTTGACTGGCCAAGGCAAAAATAAGGGCATCCCGACGAACCAAAAGGGTTTGGGCCAAAATCAAGGATATATATGAAGAATGTACACCCGACAAGTCGAAAACCTGAAAAGGTGGCTTGGGAAGAAAAGAGTATCCCGGTGGACTGCAAACCCGAAAGTTAGGTCCAGGCAAAAGTGAGGGATTAAAGCGTACGAATATGTCCCGTTGGGTCATCTACTTACATCAAGATTTGTTATTAACGTCAAGTTCAAACGATATAGATCAATTCAGTCAAATTCTTCTGACAGCGAGAGATGAGATGCTTGAAGACATAGAGGCAATAGCAGAGTTGAAACTTGATGGGGTCGTTTACGCATAGCTATATGTTTTTTTTTACTCTTTTCATTTCATGATGATGTCCTCTTACTAGGATTTCTGTTTCTATGTACAAAAACGCCTATTTATAGGCAAATTATCAATACAAAATGATTTCAGAATTCAAATTTTGTTTTATCTTCTCTGTTTTGTTCGCAAAAATGTCCAATGACTAAATTGAATGAACATATGCATATGAATATGATTATTGTTGACAAATATATGCATAAAAACAGGAATAAGCATTTACTAAAGACTCTAAGAGTTGGGATAACGTCCAAGTCATCCATAAATTTCAACAGAGCAAACCTCCATGGGATTATCCCCACAGAGTAACCTTCAAAAGCTCATCCCAGACAGAGATACATTCCCCCGCAAGTCTAATATGCCTTCAAGGCAAGAAATTTTGGAATCTCCCAGCCATTATCATTACCATACTCCCCAACAAACCCCCTAGAGGATAAAGGAGTCTGATTATTTCTCTAACATATGGCAGAAACTTCCTCAGCATAGTTCACAGGAATCTAGTTCCCCAACTGAGTTTATCAACATTGTACAATCCCCTACAGATTTCTCTCCTCCAGCAAGGCTCATTTCCTCATCAAAACATATTTCTCCAGCAGAGACTGTCTCTCAAGTTGGGTTTATTTCCCCAACGGAATTTAGTTTCCCAAACAAATTTCATTTCTCCGATTACTGCAAATCACCGATAAAATTCCCCTCTCCAGCAAAGTGTAGTCCAGGCTGCTATCCCTAGAGAGTTGCTATGGAGTCTGAAACTGGGCCAGATATCATTTAACCTTGTCTTTCCCCAGAAGAGTTGGTATCCATATCAGAAACTCGGTCATCCAACACCTCAGAAGATTATCCATCTCTTTTACCCCCAGTCAGGGTATATAAGAACTAAATTCCCCAGTAGAGCGATGAACGACCAATTTTCATGGAATTTCTCTATCCCCAAGCAGAAGTTAAACATTTTCAGAGGAATATCCTCAAAAAAGAAAATAGGAATCCCCAGCGGAGACATTCTAAACAAGATTGAAGATTCATATTCTTTATCCTCAATAATGGTCAGGGATTTATTTTCCCCAGCAAAGATGTTATACGAAGCTACCGATACACTTCAATGATATCTTGCATCCATACATCATTTTCAAGTATCATAGCATATGCATACGAAAACACAAATAGCACACTCTGATTTACTTTGAGAACATCATTACATAATGCATTACATACATCATGACATTGCATAAAACTAACTTTGTTTCTTTTAGGTTAGTGGACAAATAGACGAATATCATCAACAATTCTCAAATAGGTCACAAATTAATTCTCGAAATAAGACATGGTAACTATCCATACAACCAGGCGGTATGAATTCCCAAAATATGACAAGTTTACCAACAAAAAGCAGGTCAAAGATTTAATTCCGGAAACAGGACGGGGCAATTATCTAGATGACAAAGTCCAAGATTAATTCCCGAAACAAGACGGGGAAACTATCTGTATGAACAAGCGGTATGAATTCCCGAAACAGGGCGGGTTCGCCAATAGAAAGAAGGTCAAAGATTAATTCCCAAAACAGGACAGCGAAACTATCTTTATAACCATGCAAAGATTAACTCCCAAAATAGGACGGGGAAACTATCAACTTGACCAAGTGGTATGAATTCCCAGAACAGGACGGGATTACCAACAGAAACAGATTATGGATGAATTCCTGAAATATGATGGGGCGACTAACTACATGACAAGCATTTACCTCAAAGACTGAATTCTGACAAGCATTTCCCACAGAGACTAAATCTGACAAGCAATTATTTAAGCACCTTCTCCAGAGGCTCATTCTGGAAAGCATTCTTCAGATATAGTCAAGCGTAGACTCCTTTTGATACTCTTATCAACAGTTACCCTGGATGGCATCTATAAGCCCATATCTAATGACCTCCTGCACATGCGAGTGCAAATTTC
This sequence comes from Vicia faba, assembly GCA_948472305.1. Taxonomy (NCBI): domain Eukaryota; kingdom Viridiplantae; phylum Streptophyta; class Magnoliopsida; order Fabales; family Fabaceae; genus Vicia; species Vicia faba. The sequence continues at coordinate 147,973,571 of OX451739.1, read as the reverse complement.
TGGGCACTTAAGTGTTCAATCCTCTTCCACCTTCAGATCATGAATGGCGGACATGCCAATATAACTCCTCAGGTTTAAGAAGATTGAACAGGGGCAGCTGTTGTACCCCAAAATTATACCTCCTTTTTTCTTTAAGACATTCTCCTAGGGTTCTCAAATGCTCAAGGTTGCTCAAGAATTGATCAGACAAATTCTCCTCCTAAGCAATGGACTTACAACTAGGTTTTCATTTTTCTCAAGGAAGTTTGGGTTTCTAAGGCCTCAAGTGGTTTCCATGGTTTCTTATATGTCTCTAAGAATTCTCATGCTAAGTTTCAAGCCTTGCATCACAAGCTTGCTTAGTCAATGGCTTAGATGACTGAAAATCATTTGTAGTGGGCAAACAGTCAACTATGGTCAACATACAGTCAAACTTCAAGATTTTTGGTAAACATCAAGGTTTTAAAGTGGTATTCATCATTTTATCAAGGGTTGATCATGATTCATCAAGAAAAATCTCAAACCATCAAGAGTCAAAAGTTGTCAAATTAGGGTTTTTCTTTGGAGAAGTCAACTGAACTTTGACCAAGCATAACTTTCACACGCTTCATCAGTTTTTCCCCAACAAAAGCTCATTTTGAAGAAAATTCAACTCTCTACAACTCGTATTTTTAAGATCAAGTCCAAAAATTCTTCATTTTAGAGATATGGCCCAATACATTATAGGTCATTTCAAAAGTCAACAAAAAGACACTTTTTGTCAAGGAAATTTACATCAATATAAAGTCTTCAAATACAAAAATTGTCAAAAGAGAGATTGTAGAGGACATCTTGAGATTTCCAAAAAGTATAAAATCACATTCAAATTACAAACATTGAGAGAGTTATGATTGGTGCAAGTTGGGAAATTTTGAGAAAAGGCATGAAACCTAAAGTGACCAAACATGGATTTTTGGGCTAATGGGACATTGTTTCAAAGTCCAAATGTGTTTTGCAACTTATTATGAACCTCACATCTTAGTCATGCACCCTTTGACCTTTAATTCTATTTACTTTGATTTTTATTCATTATTAATTCATAATAAATTAAATAAATGTCAAATGAATGGACTTAGGCGCATGGCTTTGGTCTTGGACCAGATTTGAAGCCCAGAGAGCTCATGTACAACTAGTAATTCATTTGAGGTCATGGATGGATAATTGGCTTAAAAAGGAAACTTTCCATGCAAGATTGAAAGAAAATATTTTTATTATAATGCACAAAGATTTTATTCACAATTGTTGACCTATGTGATACGGTGGCAGAACCGACTGTTTTGAAAAATGCTGGATTGCGTTTTGCGTTTTGTATTCACAAAATGTCGCGGTAAGCAAGAGTCGCCACCGACTTTTATTTTATCCAACTGGAAAGGAAAAAAGCACATAAAAATTCCTTTTTTGAGATATTCTGAGTACGGGGGGTAGATTATAGAAAGGGAAGGTGTTAGCACCCTTTCTATCCATGGTTTTCCATGGGCTCTTAGGTACTTGCTCATCTTTAAAAATTTCTTGTGTGTGTTTGTTTTCAAAAGTTTTGTTGAACTTCGTTTTAACCATTTCTTCTATCTTCAAGAGTCTTACGAAGTTGTTTTTTTGAAAACTTTGTTTGACGAGTGTTTGGTGTGGAAAAGTTTGTTTTGAGCAAGTACCTAATAGCATCTACCTACTCGAAAAAGGATTGTTTCGATTCTTGTTTCCTTTAGACAATGTTATCCTACCATTGAGAAATAGGTAGCACCATCGTTGGAATTTGAGGGACTATCGAAAGGGACGTAATGGTCATTGAAGGCAACATGTAAGGATACCTTAACATTTCAAAGGGACTATCATCATATATTCGTAGGCAACATCGACGGACAAGATAATTTCTCGTAGGTAACTCGAGGGACATTAAGGGACTATGATCTTTATGATGACTTTTAGATTGAGGGTCTTTTTCTAAGATATCCCTATGTTCGAGGGACATGACCATTGTTTTCCGAGGCAACCAAGTGAGGAGTACCCTAGGAGTGAGCATGTGCCTGTGTTTGATTTCAATTATTTAATCTTTGCACAATTAGGGTTTCCTACCGGGTTAATTTCCAGTTAGTCTTTCCATACAATCCTATTAACATACATGTAAGTAGTTTATAGTTTGCGAAAATAAAAATGCGAGAAATAAAAACTACGCTATTACAAGGCTTCGGGGTAGGGGTTAATTACATAGCCAAAAAAACCTGTAAAATTATAAATAAAAGAAAATCCTAATTAAACTATTACATACCGTGAGCAGTTACATTAATATTGCAAAAATAATAAAATGCGCGCGATGAATTGAATGAAAAGGAACTAGGGTTTTGACCCATCTAAATCTAATTGAAAGAAAAATCATTTTTTGTGGTTTTGTGTTATTTGAGAAAAATAGAGTTTAATTGAATAAATAAAAAAACCTAATTCTGAATTTGTTTAAATTTAAGAAAAATAATTAAATCAACCTATTTTGTATTTTTGTTTTATTTGAGAAAGAAATAAAAATTAAATCACATGCTAACCCTAATTTTTCTAATTAATTTTAAATATATATAAAAGTTAGAATTTACCTAAATTAAATTAAACTAACATTAAATTAAATTAGATAGAATAAAAACCTAATTCTAAATTTATGAGATTTGATTTTATGATTTTTTGTGAAAAAGAAATTAATTTAGGTTAAAAAATAATTAAACTAATTAAATTAAATAAAAGAAAATAAAAAAGAATGAATAAGAATGGGCCTGGCGTTAGCAAAAGGAGGGGGTGTTGATGGCAAATTCTGGGTCCAAATGCTGATGGCCCCATTGACTTTTCCAATCCCATGCATTACGCTTGACTTATGCACATGGTGGACCTTCATTGGGAAGGCCTTAGATCTGACTTGTGGAAGATCTGATGGTTGGACGTTGATGATACATGGTGAGTCCTTTACCATGTGGTACATTGAATCATCCTGGAAATATTGAGAAAATAAAATGCACACGTCTGGGATCGAACCCAAGACGTGTGCATCAAAGACCAATGGCTTTACCACCTGCGCTGGCTTGTTTAGTTGTAACAATAATTAACAATAAATATAATATGCTAAAACAAGTGGCTAAACTCAAAAATGTGCGAAATTCAAAATTGGCCATTCACCACCTGCCACGCCATCATCTTCCTCATGGCTTCTGTCGTTTTAGATCACATACTTTTACCTACGAACACTGGGCGTAGGTACAACCATGTGCATCTCCAAAACCCTGTGCAAGCATGATAAATCAAAACCAATGGTACCAATTAAATCGTTGCAACCTCACAAGCATCATGGTACCATTATTAATGGCTAATAGTTCCTGTATGAAGAATCTCTAAAAATGAACCATGAACCCTAACCACGACATCTTGGTGTATAATCAGTAAAAACGCAATTGGATATAATCAATAGCTTGCAAATAACTCAAGGATCATGAATATATCAATTAATCATGCTAAATGTGCCAGAATGATTATATTCTATTTCAAGAAAGAAAACCGTTTGAAACTTACAATGCGATTCAGAGTTTGAGGAAGCTTGTTAGTGGTTGAAACACGTTCCTGGGATGCCCGACAAACGATTGGTATGCTTAGAATGGCTTGAGATAGCCTGAATCCTGAAAAATGATTTATAACTTTTCTTGAATTTTTGCAACTTTGCTTTCTGTTTTTCACGCCTCCAGCCTCCTTGTTTTTGGTCTTCCATTGTTCCTTATGTATGGTAGAATGCATTATGGTTGCAACTTTGTTTCAAATCTTCCTCCATTATGATTATTGATTCATGATTTGATCCTTGTGCAAAATCTTTCCAAATCAAGTAAATCCAATCTTTTTGTGTCCATTTGAACCTTGCACGATTTGATCTCACTTCCAGCTGTGTAATGGACCTAAACATGCATAAAATCTCAAGATTTAATTAGCTTTTGATATTTTCATTATCTTATTTTGATTTTATTTGATTTAAATGAAATAAAATCAAAATAAATGACAAAAATAAAATAATGACAAGTGAAAGGGATCATGGGTCGTGGGTCACATTAAAAACTCAATGCAAGCATAAAAAGTTGGGCCCATTTAGCAAAAAATGCAATTTTTGACATATTTGACTTTTGGCAATTTTGCAAAAAGGGTCAACTTTGCCAATGCATAACTCCCTCAATTTTGACCCTAGAGAGGTGTTCTTGGACTTTTTAGAAAGATTAAGATGTCCTGTAAGTAACCCTTTTGGTCTCATCTCAATTGAGTCTTCCATGTTCATGTATGAAGCGTTGACCCAAAAGGTGTTTTGGTTAACTTTTCAAAATGACCTATAATGTCCAAATACATATCTTCTTGTGAGTGCATATTTTGAACTTGGGAGATGAAGATGAATTGTAGGGAATTTCATCCTCTTCAAAATGAGATTTATATGGGTCATTTTTGATAAAGTATGAGAAAGTTATGCTTGGTCAAAGTTGAGTTAACTTTTCCTGTAAAACCCTAATTCAACAACTTTTGGGTTTTGATGAATTGTGAGCAATCCTTGAGGAATAATGATAAACCCTTGATAAAATGATGAATAATACTTCAAAATGATAATTTTGACCAAAAATATTTAATTTTGACTGTATGTGGGCCACAATTGACTTTTGCCCTAACATAGTCAATTTTCAGGCCTTTGAGCAATTGACTGAGCAAACTTCCTCGGCAAGGCTTGAAACTTGACATGGATGATATTGAGAACATATTAGGACAATGGTGATCATTTGGGATCCTTTGGATTCAAACATCTTGATGCAAACTGAAACCCTATCTTGAGGTAGACTGCCTTAGGAGAGAGTTTGTCTGGTTAACCCTTGGACTTCCTTGAGCAATTTGAGGACCTCACCTGAAATGTATTGAGAAATATGAGAGGGAAAATTTTGGGGTACAACAGCTGCCCCTGTTTAATCTTCTTAAACTTGAGGATGTAGATTGGCTGTTTGCCTTTGGTAATCTGAAGGTGGAAGATGATTGAACACTAGAGTGCCCAGAAATTTGCACTCGCCTGAAGTAGTACTGGTCTTGAGATATTTGGAATGGGCTTATAGATGCCATTTGGAAGTCAATGGCGGAAGATGGGCTTAAAGATGCCATTCGAAGAAGTGTCGATCGCATAAGATATTCCTTTGTGAGAACCCATATTCCTGTTGTTGAGGAGAACTTCGCTGGGGAATGCTGGTCTTTGTATTGAGAGAAGTAGAATTTTAGGAGCTTCAATTGTCTGTTATTCTATTGGGGAATCATCTCTTAGTCGAGGAGATAAAAATGAACTGCTATCTGGTCGTGCTCCAGGCTTTACAGTGATTTGTTGACAAAAATAAGACCGACTGCTATCTGGTCGTGCTCCAGGATTTACAGTGACTTACTAGGGAGATGAGATTAGTCTTGCTATCTGGTCGTCTTCCAGGCTTTGCAATTTCTCAATTATTATCTGGTCATGCTCCAGGCTTCAGAAGGAATCAAGTGGTTATCCGGTTGCATCCGAGCTTCAACTTGAATTTAAGGCATATTAATATCCAGTCGATTTCTGGGCTTCATAGTAATTGGCCGAGTAAAATGCTATTTGGTCGAATTCCAAGCTTCGTAGTACCTTATACTATTATCTTGTCGATTTCCAGGCTTTAGTGTATTTTTCCGCTAACTGGTCGTGATCCAGTCTTCACAGCATCTTATACTATTATCTGGTCGATTCCAGGCTTCATGGTATCTTTTATTGCTATCTGGTTGATTTCCAGGCTTCACAATAACTTGATAAGGGTTAAGCTATTTTCCGGTCGATTTCTGGGCTTCAAAGCTTGTATTTATGACATACCACTATCTGGTCGATTCCAGGCTTTAGGGTATCTTGTACTACTATCTGGTCGATTTCCAGGCTTTATAGTAACTTGCTGGGGATTAAGCTATTTTCCGGTCGATTTCCGGGCTTCATAGCTTGAAATTGAGATATACCACTATCTGGTCGATTCTAGGCTTCGTAGTATTCTGGAGATATCAAGATATTATCCGGTCGATTTCTGGGCTTTATAGCTTGAACTGAAATAGAAATCTTAGTATCGATTTGACTGAACCAGAGAAAACTTGTGAGAACTTGATTGCGTCTTTCCCTGAAAGGTAAAGAGTTAGTCATATGTAATGTAATGATGTATAAAATGTATTGAGTAATGATGTTCTCAAAATAAATGAGGTTGTGCTGTATGATGCACATGCGCATGCTACGATGTATGGATATGTGATGTTCTTATGATATTCTCCAGCAAGGGAGAATAAATTCTGGACTGCTGTTGGAGAGTACAAGGAGTTGAGTTCTTCGCGCTCGCTGTGGATAGTGACCGAAGCTGATTAGTTGGAGATTTATATCCGTTCTGCTTGAGAATATTCTACCGGGAGTGATTCTGTCTGAGAATAATCCTGTAGGGGAATGACTCTATGGGAAAGAGAAATACTATGTTGGATGATCTGCTGACTTGGAGAAACAACTCCGCTGGGGATGAATTACCGTTGCTGGTGATAGGTAAACTCTACTTGGGGAGAATTTTGCTGACTTATTCGTGATTATGAACCTCGGCTGGGGAAAGTTATCCCCGCCGTCTTTGGATACTTCCTACTCTATGGGGAGTGTACGTACCTTTAGTTGTATTCTCAATCTGGCTATATCCCTGTACCTGGTGGGTAGAGCAACTGTAAGGTTCGAACACTTCTGGTTTTCCCTTGTTCTTGGAATTACGAGTAATTGTCTTTTGTTTCACATACAATGTTCATGAGCAGCAATTATTTTCAAATGCATATATCAAAAATGAAACATTGGACGCTCTTGCAAAACAAAACACAAAAAGAAAAACAAGTTGAAATTTCTTGTGAAAATGAATTGTATTGATTTTTGAAGTTGGCCTATAATAGAAGTTTTGTACAAAGAGGCTGACGTCCTAGTAAGAGAACACCGCCGAAAGATAGAAATTATATCATTTGTGTAAAAGAAAGAAAAACAACTATGTGAAACAATCCCATTGGGTTCCAACTCTGCTATTACCTTTATATCTTCGAGCATCTCATCACTTTGCTACTTGGTCGAAGGTGGATAAGATTGATGGGCACCGTCCGAGCTTGATAGTCGATACTGAATTCTGGTCTCAAGATGATCCAATGAGACATAGTGTTACGCTTCAATCCCTAATTTTCGCCTGGACCGCCCTTTCGGGTTTTCAGACCACTGGGATACCCTTTTTTTCCCAAGCCGCCTTTTCAGGCTTTCGACTTGCCGGTTGTACAGTTTTTTCATTTTCATCCCTTACTTTTGCCCGAATCCTTTTGGTTCGCCGGGAAGCCCTTATTTTTACCTAGGCCAGTCAACCTAGAGGGTCTTTGATTAGGCGTAGTATTTTTTCACTATGTCTGCATTGACGGGGTGAGGAAGGTCGTCACCATCCATGATGGTTAGAATCATAGCTCCTCCCGAGAAAATGTTCTTAACCATAAATGGCCCTTCGTATTGAGGGTCCATTTGCCCCTGGGATGACCTTGCGGCAGTATGATGCATTTGATCACAGAATCCCCGACTTGATATTCTTGTCGTCTGACTTTCTTGTTAAATGCCTTAATCATTCGCTTTTGATACGTCTGACTATGACAAATAGCAGTAAGCCTCTTCTCGTCGATTAGGTTCAACTGATCAAGTCGGGTCTGAATCCAGTCATCCTCGCTCAAAACTGCATCCTTCATAATCTGGAGAGAGGGTATCTGGACGGGTAGGACCGCCTCCATGCCATACACCAGAGAGTAGGGTACTTCCTTTGTCGACGTCTGTGCTGAGGTGCAGTACCCGTGAAGAGCGAATGGTAACATCTCGTGCCAATCTTTGTATGTCACCGTCATCTTCTGCACAATCTTCTTGATGTTCTTGTTAGCCGCTTCAACAACCCCATTCATCTTCGCCCGGTAGGGAGAAGAGTTGTGATGTTGTATCTTGAACTGTTTGCAGAGCTCGGTGATCATCGTATTGTTGATATTTGTACCATTATTCGTAATGATCCTTTCTGGTAAACCATATCGACAGATCAGATTATGTCGGATAAACCGCGCCACGACGTTCTTGGTTACTGTAGCAAAGTGTGATACGGTGGCCAGAACCGGGACGTGGTTTCCCTATTTCGTTAAGGAAATTTGCTGGTTTGCGTTTTGCGTTTGTGTTCGCAAAATGTCGCGTTAAGAAAGAGTCGCCACCGTCTTTTATTTTATCCAACAAGGAAAGGAAAAAATAAAAATTCCTTTTTTGAGATATTTCTGAGTACGGGGGGGGGGGGGGGGGGGTTGATTTATAGAAAGGGAAGGTATTAACACCCTTTCTATCCGTAGTTATCTATGGGCTCTTAGGTACTTGCTCATCATTTTCAAAATTGTTTTCTTTGTGTTTGTGGGATTTGAAAAGTTTTTGTTTTAACTTCGATTTAACTCTTGCTTCTTTCTTCAAGAGTGTAATGAAGTGTTTTTGAAAACTTTGTTTGTAAAAGAGTGTAGGTGTGAAAAATTTGTTTGGGATGATCAAGTACCTAAGAGCTAATCTACCTACTCAAAAAAAAGAATCGTTCTATGTTTGTTTCCTTTAGACAACGCTATCCCACTATTAGTGAGTAGGTAGCACCGTCGTTGGAGTTTTGAGGGTCAATTCTAAAGGGACGTACGATCACTAAAGCAATGTTAGGACGTCTTAGTAGTAACCCTAATGTCTTAGATCATTTATCTGAGGCAACAATATCTGAGGCAACCTTTCCGAGGCAACTTGATCTTTGGACAAAAGGACGACCACTAAAGCATCCTATGCTCAATGACCGTTTACTGAAGGCAACCAAGTGGGAGTGTACCCTAAGAGTGCGCATGTGCGAATGTTTCAGTTTCAGTTTATTTATCTTTGCACATTTAGGGTGATCTAACTATTTTAAAATTAGACATACATTCTTATCATGCAAACCCTATTATCAAACATCTAACAGTTAAATATTTGCAGAAATTAAAGTGCAGAATTTAAACTACGCTATTACAAGGCTTCGGGTATTTACATAGCCAAAAACAAACCCTTTGAAAATAAAGCGATAAAAGTAAATAAAGTCCTAATTAACTATTACAAACTGTGAGCATATACAATAATTGGGATAAAAAGAATAAAGCGCACGATGAAAATTAGATCGACGAGAAAATAAGGTTTTGGCCCTTCTAACCTAATTAAGAGAAGAAACTGATTTTTTTGGTTTTGTTTTTAATAAAAGAAATAAGTTTTCTATTTTAAGTATAAAAAAATTAATTAGTTAATTAAATTAATTAATAAAAATAATTACATGACCTATTTTTGGTTTTTGATTATTTTAGGAAAAAGATGAAATATAATTAAGTTAGTAATAAAACCTATTTATTCTAATTATTTTTAAGTTATTTACAAAACAATTAAAGTTACCTAAAATTAAATTAAAACCTAAAATTAATTATTCGAGTTTATTATAAAAAATCAAAGGTTTGTGAGAAATGTTAAGTTTTATGAAAAAAAAATTTAAACTGAAAGAATAAAAATAGGTAAACAGATAAATAGAAATGAAGAAAATCAAAACCAATAGGGGTGGTTGTTGAACCCACGCCCTTAACCTTCTCAGGATGTCTGCCTCGCCATGTATTGGTATCATGTGTAAGCTGTTCTGTTTTGGCCATTTGTATTTTGGCCTCAACGTTCCTTAACCTTCTCAGGATGTCTGCCTCGCCACGTATTGGTATCATGTGTAAGCTGTTCTGTTTTGGCCATTTGTGTTTTGGCCTCAACGTTCCTTAATGAACCTGCATGGGATCCTGTCTAAATCTGCATTGTTGAATCTCATGAACACATTAAATAAATTACTATATATTATGAAATACAAATAAAGTCAATATATGAAAAAATTTAATGTTAAAACTGATATGACATGTATGAATGATTATACCCTTTTGATCATAGAGATCAAATCAGCCTTACCCTTACTGGAGAAGTAGTGATATGAATGCTTTTATGCCCTTTTGATCATGAAGATCAAGCCAGCCTTACCCTTACTGGAGAAGTAGTGAGATGTTGGTTTGTAACAGGGATGGCTTGTTTGTAGTGAGATGGAGATTTGTAATAAGGATTTCAAGGTTTTAGGGTTCTTGAAAGAATTTGATATTTTGACAGCGTTGTGGAAAAATATTTTTTTTCTCCTCCCTTGTTTGTGTGAAAAGAATGGGATTATATAATAGAAATTAGAGAGAAAAAATGGGCTTTGAATGTGCAATTGGGCCTCCAATGTTCACTTCAGTCCGCCACGTTCTAGGAACAATTGCAGGGGCTTAAGTGCAATTTTGGAAGTTTAAATGTGAAAATAAAATATATCTGACATCGAGAACTAACTCCTATCCTAAAATGAGCTCAATCAGATAAATGGTGAATTAGTTATGAATTTTTGAAGTTTCAGCTCAGACTAACTTATTTTGGGCTCCAGTGTCGACTCTGACACGTTCTTCAATAAAAAACTGGTATTGATTGGAGCATAATTCGGTATCGACTTTTGAAGCAAAGTTGTATATCTCTGAGTCAGTGACCTTGTGTAAAAGGATGGGCCCGATCCGATAAAAATTGACCGAGTTATGAATTTTCGAAGTTTCGGCCCAGATGAAATAATATTCAGCATTCAGGATTTTCGGTGCGTCACACGCACTCTGAGCAAAAAACAAAGGCCTTTTGAATACCGTTCGAACTAGATACCTCCTTTGAAAACATAGCCAACTCAATTTGTGAAATTTGGGCGCCGGAACCAGCTCGATACGATGAAAATCGACCAAGTTATGATTTTCTGAACATGACGCAAATAAATTTTTGTCACAAATTTTCTGTATGAAAATACTTGATAAATCCGCATTTTTGAAGACCTTCTGATCGAAATTGGCTTCCATCCATGAGAGATGAAAACGTAGATGACATCAAGACGGAATTTTGGCCATTGGAACGGGTTCAAAACGAGCCACGATCTTCAAGTTATGAATTTTTTAGCGCGTAAAAACTGCACTTTTAGCACACTTTTTCACCATATTTCTTCGAGAAAACTCACACATTCGGATACCTTCTTTAAAAAATTGACTCTTGAGCCGAACCTGAATTTGAGATGACATTATCAGAGATATCTTGGCGAAAGAACACCTGAATATGACGCGCCAGGTTGGACTTGTGAATCTTTGAACCCCGAATCATTGCAAAACGACAAACTGATATTCAACACAGAAAATACTCTGAGAATATCCCTTGACGAAAAAAACGTCACTTGTAACCTGAAGAAGATTGATAAATATACCTTTATTCTATAACCATAAACCCAATAATATGCATGTATGAAAAGAGGGCAAATTTTGGGGTACAACACAAAGGAAGCTGCTTCAACCCACTTCGTAAAGTAATCAATAGCTACCAGAATGAAACGATGCCCGTTGGACGCAGTAGGTCTGATCTCGTCGATCATATCGATGCCCCATATTGCAAAAGGCCAAGGAGTTGTCAAGACATTCATAGGAACCGGAGCTACATGTACTTTATCAGCATAGACTTGACACTTATGACAGGTTCGAGAATGCTGATAACAATCGGCTTCCATAGTGGACCAATAATATCCAGCCCGTAGGATCTTCTTCGCCATGGTATGTCCACTGGAATGAGTTCCAATGGTACCTTCATGTAACTCTACCATGATCCTTTCTGCCTCGCTTTTGTCCATACATCGCAGTAAGGTTGAATCATGGTTACTCTTATAAAGGATACCATTACTGATGAAGAACTTCGCAGCGAATCTTCTCAGAAACTTCTTATCATTAACAGATGCCCCTCCGGGTATTCTTGAGCCTCAAGATACCTCTTTACCTCGTGAAACCAGGGTTTATCTGCTACCTCTTCCGTCTCAATGTCACAACAATGTGCGGGTTCGTCCAACCTCTCGATGGTAATCAGGGGAGCTTCATTGTCCCACCTAACTTTCAACATAGAAGACATGGTAGCTAGCGTGTCTGCTAACTAGTTCTCCTCTCTCGGGAAGTGTTCAAAGGTTATCTCCTCAAAATTTGGGAGCAATGTCAGTACATATTCTTTGTAAGGAATAAGATTCAGGTGCTTCGTATCCCACTCGCCCTTGATCTGACTTATCACCAGAGTGGAATCTCTGAATACACACAAAAACTTAACCTTAGGTCAATAGCAGCTCGAAGACCCATGATGCACGCTTCATACTCTGCCATATTGTTGGTGCAGTTAAAACATAATCGGGGGGTGAACAGAGTATGACATCCCTCAGGAGATATAATCACAACACCGATGCCATTACCCAACGCGTTTGATGCTCCATCAAAATACATAGACCATCGGGATCCTTCCTCAGGTCCTTCATCCGGTCCAGGTTTCTCACAGTCGGTCACCAACATGATGTTCTCATCCGGGAACTCAAAATTCATGGACTGGTAGTCATCCAGAGCGTGATGCGCCAAATGATTTGCCAACACACTCCCCTTGATTTCCTTTTGGGTTATGTATTGGATGTCGTACTCGGTTAAGATAATCTGCCATCTTTCTATTCTACCGGACAAGGCAGGCTTTTCGAAGATATACTTAATTGGATCCATCTTTGATATCAATAAGGTGGTGTGAGTCAGCATATAATGTCTCAGCTGACGAGCAGCCCAGGCCAAAGCGCAACAAGTTTTCTCGAGCAATGAGTATCGGGTCTCACAGTCGGTAAACCTTTTGCTAAGGTAGTAAATAGCGTGCTCTTTTCGGCCAGACTCGTCATACTGCCCCAGCACACACCCCATTGAATTATCCAGCATTGACAAGTATAAGATACAAGGTCTTCCTTCAACTGGAGGAATCAGAATTGGTGTCTCTTGGAGGTATTCTGTGATTCTTTCGAAAGCGGTCTGACATTCATCATTCCACTTCACCACTTGATCTTTCTTCAGCAGCTTGAAGATTGGCTCACAAGTAGCAGTCATATGTGAAATGAATTGGGCGATGTAGTTCAGACGTCCCAAAAAGCCTCCGACTTCCATTTCTATGCGGGGAGCCAGCATCTCCTGTATGGCCTTCACCTTTGCAGGATCCACCTGAATACCTTTATCACTGACGACAAAACCCAGCAGCTTACCAGACCTTACCCCGAAGGTGCACTTTTTTGGGTTCAGCCTCAGCTTATATGTCTTCAACCTGTCAAATAGTTTTTGTAGATGGTCAAGGTGCTCTCCCTCAGTCTAGGACCTTGCTATCATGTCATCAACATAAACCTCGATCTCATGGTGAATCATGTCGTGGAACAAAGCGACCATGGCGCGCTGATAAGTTGCCCCAGCATTCTTTAACCCGAAAGGCATGACCTTGTAGCAAAAGGTTCCCCATTGCGTAATTAAGGTTGTCTTTTCCATGTCCTCGGGAGCCATCTTGATCTGATTGTAACCAGAAAAACCATCCATAAAGGAGAAGATCTTATGCTGCGCGGTGTTGTCGACCAGAACATCGATATGAGGAAGTGGGAAGTCATCCTTGGGGCTTACCCTGTTCAGATCTCTATAGTCCACACACATATATACCTTACCATCCTTCTTAGGCACCGGAACGACATTGGCAACCCACTATGGATAAGAAGTGACAGCTAAAAATCCCGCGTCAAACTGTTTCATGACCTCAACTTTTATTTTCTCAGACATCTTTGGGCGCATATGGCGAACCTTTTGCTTTATCGGAGGACAATCTTCTTTAGTTGGCAAGCGATGAACCACAATATTAGTGTCTAAACCAGGCATGTCTTCATAGGACCAGGCGAAGATCTCAACATAGTCGCGTAGCATCTATATCAACCGTTGCTTGATACTAGGCTCCAGATTCGCACCTACCTTAACCTATTTCCTGTCTTCCTCCGTACCGATTCACTGATTCAACTGGCTCTTCATGAGGCTGTATGGCCCTCTCTTCCTGCTGTAACAGCCTAGCAAGTTCTCCAGGCACCTCACAATCATCCTCACCTTCGTCCTCGGCTTGGTTGATCAGATTTTCGAAGTCATAATTGGCAGTAGCAGAGTTGTTATCAATGGGATCCAGAGTGGATGTGGATCTGCATTATGATACGTGAGTGTGTGTAAGAGAATAGTTTTTTTGATAAAGTGCGAGATAGAAAAGAAAAACAAAGAGCGCAAAATTTGTAATGCAAGAAACGTCCAATGTTTTATTAATGATATATGAAATGACAAATAATAAGCCCTCACAAGCAAAGCCAAGGTGCCTCGGGCAAGGCACAGGGCCATAAAGTTTTAAACTGTTTATTACAAACTTCAAAACAAAAGTAAATTACTGTGGAATAAAAGAAACAGGTATGAAGTCCTTCGCCGTCTAGTTGTTCAATCCACCATTGGTCGTTGGGTAGATCCAGCTGTCGATATCTGAATATTCTTCACTATCTCCAACCGCATTAACTCTCTGATTATTGATGTGCAGAGGTGGTCTTCCAATCCGTGCACGCCTAACAGCCCTTTGAGCCCCTGTAGTAAAGCCCAAACCAAATTTGTCAGTTTTGTACGTGAAATCAGGGAGCTGACCCCAATTTGCACACCCACATTCATCAATTATAGCTCTGGCATCCTTGAGAGAAGCCATCTTCATCAGAGGTTTGTTAGTAGCAACTTTAGTTGACGCCAAAGTCTGGGGGACCTCTTCAAATTCCTGACAAGGGGTTTCAATGAATTCCCCATCCATCTCCATGTAGCGAAAGGAATTGAGATGACTCACCATGTACTCCTCTTCACCTTGTACCGTGACAAATTTACCTTTACCGAATATTTCAACATTTGATGGAGCGTGGAAGTCACTGCCCCAGCCTTATGAATCTAAGGACGACCCAGCAAGCAAGAGTATGATGGTCTGATATCCATCACATAAAAGGTGGATGCAAAAATCTGAGAGCCAACTTTAACAGGGATGTCCACCTCCCCGTGTACCATCCTTTTTGACTCGTCGAAAGCCCTGACCACAATATTGCTTGGCTTCAGAATCAAATCTTCACAGTCTAGACGATCTAATGCTTTCTTTGGCAAAACATTCAATGAGGACCCGGTATCCACCAGTACATGGGCCAGAGTAGTGCCCCTGCACTCGATCGAGACGTGCAGAGCATCATTGTGATTTCTCCCCTTAGCAGTCAGATCTGTATCTGAGAAACCCAACCCATTGTCGATAGTCAGGCTGCTACGCAATCTTTGAATTGATCGGGTGAAGTTTCCTGCGGCACATGCGCAATTTTGAGGAATGCAATTAGAGCCTTTGCATGGGCTTCAGAGAACAATAATAAGGACAACATGGAGATTTTCGACGGGGTCTGCCCCAGCTGCTCGACTATGTTATAGTCGCTCTTCTTGATAATCTTCAAACTTTCTTCTATCTCTTGTTTCAAGGTTTCTATAATGACCTTCTTAGGTGCCTCCGTCCGGGCAGGCTCACTTGTGATTTCTTTGTCGCGAGTCCCAGATGGCTCGGCGACAGGGGTGATAACTGGATTAGAAACTGGGACGGTAGCTGATGTACTAGCAGATGGAATGACAACAGGTTTGTGAATAGTCGGAGGGGAAATCTCGGGAGAAAAGAGTCTTCCACTTCTGGTGACCTTGCTAGCCCCGACAATATTGCTGACATCAACATCAGCTTCCTCACTTTTCAAGTCTTGCTTAACTCCATAGTAATACACATCCGCCCCATAGTGCCAAGGGACAACCTTATTCGAAGTGTATGGGATAGGACCAGCGACAGTAATTATTAACGGAGCAATTCTTGGAACATATGTAATCCTAACAGGTTTTCTCGAGGAAACCATGAAAGGATTGGCGGAAATGGTTATGATGGCAACATCTTGAAATGGAACCAACTGAATCATAGTCTTTTCAAACAAGATCTCTCTGTTATCCATTAGGCGTTGAACACCTGATTTCAATAAGTGGCAATCAGCAGGCAGAATTGAATATATGTGGATACCTTCACCACAACCCAGAAATAAACCGGCCAATAACAAATTCTTCTTACCTATCATCAATGGAGTAGCAATTTCTTCCATGGAGGTCACAAATAAATCATCGCCTATAGCATTTACTCCATGGCCATGTTTGGGCATGGGAGCAGTTATGACATTGGGTTTCTCCGGAGCGTCAAACTCAATCTCTTTGGCTTCGATCAAGTCCTGCACTTTGTTTTTCAAGGCCCAACTGTTGTTTGTATCATGACCTGGACTTTAAGAGTGATAGGGGCAGTGGGCATTTCGGTTATAGTGGGGAGAAGTGGTGTTGGGATTCTTCGGGGCTTCCCTAAGAGTTACCAGGTTGGTCTTTAATAATTGTGGTAGAATTTGAGTCAGGGTCATATTGAGCCGAGTGTACTGCCTATGTGGTCTTTCTACCCTTTGTTAATTGTTGCATTGTGGAGCAACAGTGGGTCTTGATAGCACTACTGCATTTACTGCTTGACGGTGTTCAAGCATGCTTTGGCCCCTCGGGTCGTAGACTTCACTAGCTTCCTTCATATCGGTGAAAGGATTCTTTACTACACTTGATGAAGTATCCTTTTGTATCTTACCACTTCGGAAACCAGCTTCTACTCTTTCTCCAGTCAAGATCAACTCATTAAACCCAGATGACGAACTGGTGATCAGATGATTGAAAAATGGACCAGATAGCATCCCTAGAAACATGTCAACCAACTCCCTATCAGACAAATGGGGTTGGACTCTTCCAGCCAGGTCTCTCCACTTTTGAGCATAGTCCTTAAAACCTTCACTTGCCCCCATAGACATAACCTGAAGCTGAGTACGAGTGGGAGCAAGGTCGGCGTTGTACTGATATTGCCTGTAAAAAGAAGCAGCAAGGTCTTCCCAGTTTCAGACATTGGCTCCTTTGTCCTTTCTTGGTTCTCCCTGTCCTTGGATGAGGAGGTCAGATCAGCTGATTGTCTTATCCTTTCTCTGAATCTTCTACCCATGTTCAGAATACCAACCTTCTTCTTCTTCTTCTTCTTCTTCTTCTTCTTCTTCTTCTTCTTTTCTTTCAGAATCAGGGTCTTCAAATCTTCTTGCCCTTTAGCCAAACTTAAGAACATCTATTGGAATTGGGTGTTTTGTGCCTAAAGATCTTTGATAGCTTGATCAGAAGACATTTCTGCTGAAATAAACAGCGAAGAAGATGAGAAACCTGTAATGGTACTTGTAACGGTGTGCATGATAATGGGATGCGTATGTAATGATTTCAAATAATTTGGGAGATTTAAATTTTCAAACCAAAAATAAAACAAACTTTATTAGATTAACTCGTAAAAAGTTTAACAATGCCTTTGAGGCGTTACAAAGAAGTAAATGGAAAACAAATCTAAACTAGAATAAAAACAAAATCAGAAATCCCATAGACGCTTCCTCTTTGTGCTGACATAGTCGTTGATCACTCTTTCCTCATCGAGATACCTAATGAGCTTCAGAATCTTCCTTTCTTGCTCATGGTACTTTTCCCGGTAAGTATCCCTCTCCTCTTTTAGCTGAATCCAGGATCTCTACAATGCCCCATGATCAGTGGGCATGTAAGGATAAAGAACTTTGTAAGGAATGACTTCTTCATTGGTGGGCTCCACAATCACCGGTAACACGGCTTTGTAGGGCATCCCAAGCTTCTGGGCACGAGCTCGAACCCACTGTAGATAAGGCTGCATAGGGAGAGAAGTCTTTGGTCCTAGCTCTTAGGGGTCAGATCTGTTCACCATGCCCCAAGCTCGTATGAACCTATGGCGATGCTCGTCAACATCCTCCTTGTAGTCAAATGAAATATTCTCAAGAAGTAGCTCATGGGGACCATCTCTCCGAGCACGACCAAATTTTCGCAAAGCTAGACAAGGATTGTAGGTTATACCTCCTCTGATTCCAAGCAATGAGACATCAGGGTATCCTCCACAACAATCAATGACAGAAGTGTCCTCCATAGTCTGGGAGCTCCAAAGAATATTTGTATGGGCAAGAGACATTATCCTGTAGGACCATCCCAAACCTTCTTCATTCTTCAACACAGACTTGGGGAGGTGCGAAATAAACCACCTTGACAGCAACGACATGAAACACATGAGAGTCCCCCTTCTTCGCACGATACGAGTATAGAGGGCATGCAAGATATCACCCAGTAGAGTAGGCACAGGATTACGAGAGATGAATATCTTAACCGCATTGACATCCATGAAGGAATCCGAATTCGGGAAGAGAACCAAACCGTAGATAAGGAGATCCAAGATATCTTCGAAAGCCTGAAAATCCAAATTATCCCAGAACAGCTGAGCCTGATCCATCAGAAACTTTGCTAAGAAACCTTCGACTCCGCTTTGTGTTTCCCAGTTGGATACTACATCAGCCCGTTTCAGATGCAGAGCTGAGGCAATGTCTTCTGGTCCAGGAGTCTCTTCCATACCTGTGAAAGGCACCTGCTCTAGGATGGATATGTCCAATAAGTGAGAGAACTCTTCCAAAGTGGGAACCAACTGGTAATCAGGAAAGGTGAAGCAATGATGCACAGGATCGAAGAACTGGAAAAGCACACTCATCATCTGCTCATCAAACTTTGAGGTGACTAGGCTAAGAAGCTGGCCATGTTTCTTAATGAACATGGAAGTCTCAGACACTCTTGAGGCTAACTCTTTAAGTTGAGCAGGTATTTGCACAAAGTTAACTCGGATGGTGTTTATGCATACAGAATCCATAATCTGCAAAACAGAACAAAGATAAATTCCCTCGGTCTTTGAAATGGTTAGTATAATGAAGTATGCAGGCCATGTTATGATACATGATGTCATGATAAAACAAATAGCAGGTATAGCAGATAACATGCATGGAAAAGGAAAACAAGTCACACAAAGCCCTTAAGTTTAAGGCTTGTATGAGGTCAAAGGTATTACCCTCTTGAAGTTCAGTTGGTTTCAACCTGTCCTAGCAAAAGTAACCTGGTTCTAGAGGTTCTCAATATCACTGACCATCCTCCATCGGTCATGGTTTCAGCTCACGCAATCTTTTCTTGCGGCCAGAACTATCTCAAGAGTATGGTCTCAATGAGTGTAGCATCGAGTATCAACCAGTTCTCAGCTTTACACCAAGGTCGGCTATGTCACTACTTTCTAATGGCCAAGTTGGTCGATTAAGGGTTCTAAGGTCAGTTGATGCTTAACGACACACATAGCGGCCCCGTATTCTCCTCATTTCTCCATAAGGGATATCGGTACCAACCAATGTGCCACATCAACGTAGCTACTGCTTCAACCATATCGGTCTATGTTGTACAGTTCCCTCACAGTTTATTGCTACTTACCTAAAAGGTGTCCCCCAGATCCGGGTTATGATCTATAGTAACTCCCAAACAAAAACCCTTTAAAAGTAAAGCAACCAAAACAAAAAAGAGAAGCAATTTATGATGAACTATATCCTAAGGTATACCCCACTTATTATTCCCCAACAGAGTCGCCAGTTCTGTGATACGGTGACAGAACCGACTATTTTGAAAAATGTTGGTTTGTGTTTTGCGTTTTGTATTCGCAAAATGTCACGGTAAGCAAGAGTCACCACCGACTTTTATTTTATCCAACTGGAAAGGAAAAAAGCACAGAAAAATTCCTTTTTTGAGATATTCTGAGTACGGGGGGTAGATTATAGAAAGGGAAGGTGTTAGCACCCTTTCTATCCATGGTTTTCCATGGGCTCTTAGGTACTTGCTCATCTTTAAAAATTGCTTGTGTGTGTTTGTTTTGAAAAGTTTTGTTGAACTTTGTTTTAACCCTTGCTTATGTCTTCAAGAGTGTTACGAAGTTGTTTTTTTGAAAACTTTGTTTGAAAAGTGTTTGGTGTGAAAAAGTTGGTTTTGAGCAAGTACCTACTAGCATCTACCTACTCGAAAAAGGATTGTTTCTATTCTTGTTTCCTTTAGACAATGCTATCCTACCATTGAGAAATAGGTAGCACCGTCGTTGGAATTTGAGGGACTATCGAAAGGGACGTAATGGTCATTGAAGGCAACATGTAAGGATACCTTAGCATTTCAAAGGGACTGTAATCATATATTCATAGGAAACATCGAGGGACAAGATCATTTCTCGTAGGCAACTCGAGGGACGTTAAGGGACTGTGATCTTTATGATGAATTTTAGATTGAGGGTCTTTTGCTAAGTTATCCCTACGTTTGAGGGACATGGCCATTGTTTTCCGAGGCAACCAAGGGACACTACGCCAAAAAAGACCTACGAAAGCGCTTTTTTTGGCCTTTAAAAGCGCTTAAAAGCGCTTTCTAAGGTGGCGCTGCTAAAGGTTTTAGCAGCGCTTTTTGTTTAATGAAAAGCGCTCTCATAGGTCTACTTATGACAGCGCTTTTTCTAAAAAGCGCTCTCTTAAGTACCCTTATGGCAGCGCTTTTTCTTTAAAGCGCTCTCTTTAGTACCCTTATGGCAGCGCTTTTTCTAAAAAGCGCTCTCTTAAGTAGGCTTTTGGCAGTGCTTTTTCTAAAAAGCACTCTGTTAAGTAGGCTTTTGGCAGCGCTTTTTTATGAAAAAGCGCTTTCATTGGTGGCGCTTTTTTTGAAAAAAAGCTTTCATAGGTTTTCTTTTAGCAGCGCTTTTTCTTGGAAAAGCGTTGTCATAGGTCTACCTATGAAAGCGCTTTATGTGAAAAAGCGCTGTCATAGATCTACCTATGAAAGTGCTTTTCTCCAAAAAGCGCTTTCATAGGGTGTTTTTTTTAGAGGTATTATTTTTATCATTCATATACCTGCATTGTTTGCCATAACCTGTAATTCATAAATAGCGGTAATGCATTGTAATTCCGATACCCCGTTCTCGTACTCTTTCGACAATCGATTGGAATACATCCATGTCTTATCCATGGTTTACGGTTTCTGAGTCAAAACCAATACTCAATATAACAAAACCAATACTCAATACTTTTCACTAAATTCATTTTATTCTATCAACTACTTTAGTACACAAGTATAACACAAGAAACCATAAACAAGAAACTATCATTGCTCAAAATCAATCATAAATTATGTTTGTATCTCAAATTATATATAAACCATTGTTATCTGTATTCTAACTCAAAGTCTGTCTTACAAAATCAACTCTAACAACAACTAAACCAGTCCTTATATTATTCTCTGCTCAATAAAATATTGACACAACTCCTCTTTGGTTTCTTCCAACTGAAGTTTCATGTAATATGCACATTTGTACTCATCGAAGTACTACATAAGAAAACATAATATGCATGATTTAGTTAAAAGTAAAAAATTATATGGAATATCCGAGAAATAATAAAACAAATTCTAAGTTATAAATTCATACCGTGACTGGAATCTCTATTTGATTCAGTTGAATGATTTCTTTGATAAACCGCATAACGAAGTATCCGCAATCTATATCGTTTTGCTGTTGAGGACACTACATAGAAAAACAAATAAGAATATATAGTTGTATTGTTTTATCAAATAGCATAAATATTATAAGCAAAATAGTGGAAATTAATATACCTGCACTTTGATCCAATTAATGTTGTTTGATTTAGACCGTCGTACCCGAGCTTCTCTTTGACACCGGAATACTTGTATCGCTCTAACAAAATTAGAAATATATATTTAGAACAATGTCACAGAAATAATTAAATACATAAATACACATAAATATTTAGAATAATCTCACTTACGTATCAATCATTAACTTCATATCCGGATAATTTGTCCAATCACCGTCAACCGAATTCAGATAATAGACCACTTCTTTTATAGGATCGATAGCAACCAACAACCAGTGACGTCTATAAATTAAAACAACAGTTTAGAAGAAATTTTTCTACGCAAAAATTACAAATATTAAAATGAATTTAAAATGAAAATCTAACCCTGTAGGAATAGTATTATAAGCCCAAAGATATAAGCTTTCTGTACTGCCAGTTTCCATGAATCTTTCGACTAAGTTCTCTCTTACTGAATCCGGTTCCCTACCAATTGTTGCTCCGCTGACACGGGAGGAAGACACAAAATGGAATCTGTTTGACAATTGATTCCCGCGCATCAATTTGTCATATAACAGCCTTAAATAGAAACATAATTAATATTAGAGTATATTCATTGAAAATGTTTAAAAAAGATTTCAGCTAATTACATAATATAAAGATGGGGTTACCGGATGTATGCGTGCATAATACTGACGCCCAATTCTTTATGACGGAAAATATGTTCCACGTCCTCATGTCCAATTATTTATGTGCAAGGAAAACCAAAAATACCTTGATCCATATCAATTTGACGAATACCACCATCCATCAAATTTGTTGTTCCCACTATTGTTTCAAGACACTGCCGGTATCGAGGGAAAAATCTAGTAGGCACCCTTTTCTTGGGTGGTACGCCAATGATTTTCTGGCTCACGTGTTGTGACCCATGAAAAGGTACCTAAAAATCATATAAACTCGGTTAAATTATAAAATTATGCAGTTTTTTATTCGGATCATATAATTAACACTTTAAACGTACCTCTTTTGGTGATACGTCAGACTCGTCGTGCCGCAAAATCCCTTTACCCTTAGATGCGGGTGTTGTAGGAGTCTATAATTACCGTGGAAATAACTGAGGTCAGAACTGACAGTTGAAGACTTAAAGATTCATAATTGTTTTCAACATACCTGATCATCTATGAAAATGAGGTCGGATGGCCATGCAACAAAAGATCCAATTGCATCTCGCAGCAATGTGGTCTCAGCAACAATGTCAGGTACCGGAAGCAATGCATCCATATCTAAAGCAATGTCAACCGATACTTTCATATGACCATCCGGAAGCGGTCTATTATGAAGTAAATCTCCCAAACTATTATGGACTTTTCCCTTGCCAACTAGTCGATAAGTCGGTGACGATAGGTATAGATGGCAAGATGAAATGCCCTAAACCAATAATAATCGTTAGAAGTGACTAAAAATATTCTATAGTTATAACGGATATATATTGAAGCATAGGTCCTATTATCCCGCGATTCATCATTCCCGTCACTTTTCTCACCATGCATATTCCAACATGTATAACTTCTATCAATTCCATACCGTATTAGATGCGATGCCAACTGAACCGTGTTAACCCGATTCCCATAACAGCAACACAAACAAGGACATGTCATTCGACCGGGGTCTTCTACGTGCGTAACAGCAAACTTAACGAATTCTGATACCCCGTTCTCGTACTCTTTCTACAATCGATTGGAATACATCCATGTCTTATCCATGGTTTACAGTTTCTGAGTCAATCTGAGCTAAATGATAAGTTAGAAAACAAAACCAATACTCAAAACTTGCACTTGCTCTTGCACAACCATATAACAAAACCAATACTCAATACTTTTCACTAAATTCATTTTATTCTATCAACTAATCACATTTTATGATTACATCACTAATCACAATTCTTAACTCTCACAATTTTATATAAGCATGCATTCTGTGACCTTAAAAAGTTGTTTTTGTTTCTTTATCCATCTCATTAACAAGTTAATTAATCACTTTACATTATCTCTAATTAAATATACATATATATATATATATATATATACATAATAATGAATGGTAATGTGAAATGGGTAACCCCATTTGTTAATGAATCATAATTTCCACCACCATTCACTAACACAACACAACATCATTAGCACAACCCTCTACATGTCCGTTTCTTATATACTAGTACACCCTTGTTTCATCAAACTCAAGGGCTACCCTATACCAAACTTCATCTATTTCTTATATATGGCATGGCCTCATTTTAGTCTAAGATATGTTTTCTGATACGGAATTTTGTAATAAACAAAAAGGACAAAATATTTTGTATAGATTGAAAAGAAGAAACAATCACCTGACGGTTCTCTTGTTTTTTGACGATTTGACACGTTTGAGTTCTCCGGTGAGATATGTTGCTCTGAATCGGAAGGTCCTGAAGAAGTTAAAGAAACCGATTAATTTCCAAAACACATTAAACAAACATCAAAAGACAGAGAGCCTTAATCGGGAATCACAATTACCTGTCGTCCAACTAGTGTGAATGAGGAACACTAATTGTGCCTGCTAATCAATGAAACAAGAATTTTGTATGTCACTATGGCTTCCAAGAATATATTCCGTGCCCGATTATTCAATAAACGCTCAATAACTTTTAAAACATAATCACCTAACGGGAACCAAAAATTCAAGCTCTTATCCAATTCAAGTTCATGATATGAAAAATCAAGCTCAAAGTAAGCTAAAATCAACCGAACCAAATTCCGGGAAACAACTATGTAATCCTAATAATGCTCAATAAAACTCATCTCAAACAAGTGTTCCATGTGCACACGATAAACAACAATACCATAACCGAGTTTGTCATTCAAAACCAAATCACACAATGTCATCACAAATTCAAAGCCAACATGTTTTAAAACAAAATTAGGAACAATCAAAATCAACACCAAGTTTAATTCATTCAAGATTAACTCAAAATGAAATAACATATTAATAACATCATTAGAAAATCATCAAAGGGTTTTAGGAAACTTTCAAAAATCATCAAACAACAACAACAACCAATACACTGTAAATGAGAAGAAAATAATAATCAACGAAAACCACAGTACGAACCTTGTGCGGCAGCGATGAGGGTTGACGATGGTGGCGATTGAACGAAAAGAGCTACCGTGAAAAAGCGCTTTGGACGAAGAAGGAACAGGAACGAAAGGGTTTGGGACATTGGAAGAGAGGAGGAAATACAAGAGCCACGTACAGTACGAACACACAGCTTTAATCAAAAACAATAAAATTTATTATAAAACAACCTACGAAAGCGCTTTTAAAAGCGCTTTCTAATGGTCATGTATAACAGCGCTTTTCCATAAAAAAGCGCTTTCGTAGCATACCCTATAGCAGCGCTTTTAAAAGCGCTTTCTAAAGGCCAGATTTAGCAGCGCTTTTGAAAAGCGCTTTCTAAAGGCCAGATTTAGCAGCGCTTTTGAAAAGCGCTTTCTAAGGCTGACCTTTAGCAGCACTTTTGAAAAGCGATTTCTTAGGTTCCCTCTGAAAGGCACCCTTTAGCAGCGCTTCTCAAAAAGAGCTTTCTAAGGGTGGCCTTTAGCAGCGCTTTTGAAAAGCGCTTTCTTAAGGTACCCTTTGAAAGTGCTTTTTTTAAGCGAATTTTTTTTAATACCTACAGCAGCGCTTTTTGCTAAAAGCGCTTTCGTATGTGTGCTGCTAAAGCTTATTTTTGGTGTAGTAGGAGGAGTACCCTAGGAGTGAGCATGTGCATGTGTTTGATTTCCGTTATTTAATCTTTGCATAATTATGGTTTTCTACTGGGTTAATTTCCAATTAGTCTTTCCATACAATCCTATTAACATACATCTAAGCAGTTTATAATTTGTGAAAATAAAAATGCGAGAAATAAAAACTACGCTATTACAAGGCTTCGGGGTAGGGGTTAATTACATAGCAAAAAAACCCGTAAAATGATAAATAAAAGAAAATCCTAATTAAACTATTACATACCGTGAGCAGTTACATTAATATTGCAAAAATAATAAAACGTGCGCGATGAATTGAATGAAAAGGAATCAGGGTTTTGACCCCATCTAAACCTAATTGAAAGAAAAATCATTTTTTGTGGTTTTGTGTTATTTGAGAAAAATAGAGTTTAATTGAATAAATAAAAAAGCCTAATTCTGAATTTGTTTAAATTTAAGAAAAATGATTAAATCAACCTATTTTTGTTTTATTTGAGAAAGAAATAAAAATTAAATCACATGCTAACCCTAATTTTTCTAATTGATTTTAAATGTATATAAAAGTTAGAATTAACATAAATTAAATTAAACTAACATTAAATTAAATTTGATAAAATAAAAACCTAATTCTAAATTTATGAGATTTGATTTTATGATTTTTTGTGAAAAAAGAAATTAATTTAGGTTAAAAAATAATTAAACTAATTAAATTAAATAAAAGAAAATAAAAAAGAATGAATAAAAATGGGCCTGGCGTTAGCAAAAGGAGGGCGTGTTGATGGTAAATTTTGGGCCCAAATGCTGATGGCCCCGTTGACTTTTCCAATCCCATGCATTACGCTTGACTTATGCACATGGTGGACCTTCATTGGGAAGGCCTTAGATCTGACTTGTGGAAGATCTGATGGTTGGACGTTGATGATACATGGTGAATCCTTTGCCATGTAGTACATTGAATCATCTTGGAAATATTGAGAAAATAAAATGCACACGCCTGGGATCGAACCCAGGACGTGTGCATCAAAGACCAATGGCTTTACCACCCGCGCTGGCTTGTTTAGTTGTAACAATAATTAACAACAAATATAATATGCTAAAACAAGTGGATAAACTCAAAAATGCGAAATTCAAAACTGGCCATTCACCACCTGCCACGCCATCATCTTCCTCATGGCTTGTGTCGTTTAAGATCACATACTTTTACCTACGGACACTGGGCGTAGGTACAACCCTGTGCATCTCCAAAACCCTGTGCAAGCATGATAAATCACAACCAATGGTACCAATCAACTTGTTGCAACCTCACGAGCAACATGGTACCATTATTAATGGCTAGTTGTTCCTGTATGAAGAATCCCTAAAAATGAACCACGAACCCTAACCACGGCATCTTGGTGTATAGTCAGTAAAAATGCAATTGGATATAATCAATAGCTTGCAAATAACTCAAGGATCATGAATATATCAATTAATCATGCTAAATGTTCCAGAATGATTATATTCATTTTCAAGAAAATATGGAAACCGTGTGAAACTTACAGCGTAATTCAGAGTGTGGGGAAGCTTGTTAGTGGTTGAAACACGTTCCTGGGATGCCCAGCAAACGATTGGTATGCTTAGAATGGCTTGAGATAGCCTGAATCCTGAAAATTGATTTATAACTTTTCTTGAATTTTTGCAACTTTGATTTCTGTTTTGCACGCCTCCAGCCTCCTTGTTTTTGGTATGCAATTGTTCCTTATGTATGGTAGAATGCATTAGGGTTGCAACTTTGTTTCAAATCTTCCTCCATTATGATTATTGATTCATGATTTGATCCTTGTGCAAAATCTTTCCAAATCAAGCAAATCCAATCTTTTTGTGTCCATTTGAACCTTGCATGATGTTATATCACTTCTAGTTGTGTAATGGACCTAAACATGCATAAAATCTCAAGATTTAATTAGCTTTTGATATTTTCATTATTTTATTTTGATTTTATTTGATTTAAATGAAATAAAATAAAAATAAATGACAAAAATAAAATAATGAAAAGTGAAAGGGATCATGGGTCGTGTGTCACATTACAAACTCAGTTCAAGAATAAAAAGTTGGGCCCATTTAGCAAAAAATGTAATTTTGGACATATTTGATTTTTGGCAATTTTGTAAAAAGGGTCAACTTTGCCAATGCATAATTCCCTCAATTTTGACCCTAGAGAGGTGTTCTTGGACTTTTTAGAAAGCTTAAGATGTCCTCTAAGCAACCCTTTTGGTCTTATCTCAATTGAGTCTTCCATGTTCATGTATGAATCTTTGACCCAAAAGGTGTTTTGGTTGACTTTTCAAAATGACCTATAATGTCCAAATTCATATCTTCTTGTGAGTGCATATTTTGAACTTGGGAGATGAATATGAATTGTTGGGAATTGCAGCCTCTTAAAAATGAACTTTGGATGCGTCATTTTTGATAAAGTATGAGAAAGTTATGCTTGGTCAAAGTTGAGTTGACTTTTCCTACAAAACCCTAATTTAGCAACTTTTGGGTTTTGATGAATTGTGAGCAATCCTTGAGGAATAATGATCAACCCTTTTATCAAATGATTAATAATACTTCAAATGAGAATGTTGACCAAAACTCTTGAAGTTTGACTGTATGTGGGCCACAATTGACTTTTGCCCTAACACAGTCGATTTTAAGGCCTTTGAGCAATTAACTGAGCAAACATCCTCTACAAGGCTTGAAACTTGACATGGATGATCTTGAGAACATATTAGGACAATGGTGAGCATTTGGGATCCTTTGGATTCAAACATCTTGATGAAAACTGAAACCCTAATTTGAGGTAGACTGCCTTAGGAGAGAGTTTGTCTGGTCAACCCTTGGACTTTCTTGAGCAATTTGAGGACCTCACCTGAAATGTATTGAGAAATATGGGAGGGAAAATTTTGGGGTACAACAACCTAATAAATATCTTTATATATATTCAAAAAGATCAGATCAAGGGAACCACACATGAAACCCTCCCTGAAGAACCCTAAAAACTCACAAATTTTCAAGAACAAGGGCATAATCAAACACTGTTGTCCAACAAGTTTCAGTCAATTACAAGCACTCCATCAACTCCCTGAGACTTCCAGGAGTCATACCCAACCATCCTTGAAGATCATAGCACCCCATATTGCCGTAACCAAGCATCACTAGTTGATGGAACTTCCTTGAATCCAAATTTATATTTCATGTGTTATTCATTGAATTCATGCATATATTCTAGCTTATAATCATGTTTAGATTCATTTAGACTCATCGTTCGCAAGTTTTCATGCAGGAAAAGAGAACTGCCATAGTTAGGGCACCAAGGTCGTGGATCTTCAAAACCCTAGCTACAGGCAGTTTAAATCAAAACAAATATTACCATTAGATACATGAAGCCTCAATTAGTGGACAAGGATACTTTTCATTCTCACTTTGCCTTGATTTGCATGTGTTGCAAATATCCTCACCGGAGAAAAAGAAGTTGACCACCGGAGGTGGTGGTTTGACTCTAGCATATTTATCATATACTGTTTTTATATTGTATAATTTACGTGAAATAACTAACATCCAGCAGCACGATAATGTGCAATAGGGTGTTCATGTGTAAGGGCATGGGTTCGATCCCTGTCCCTTTCATTCTTTTCCACATTATTTGTTTTCTGATTCTTACAGATCCGGTGCAACACGCTCCATGGCATCAAGTGTGCGCCTTTGTCTTGCCATCATGTGATCATCATCAATTAGATATAACGACCCCATAATGAGTCCTCACGATGCACCTCCTGGAGCGCTTCTCACTGGAACCATCGAAAGACTTGTTGGGCCCTGGATTTCATGTTATTCACACCCCCTAGTTGCTATGTTTCAGGCCCAACCCTTTTCTTTTTTTATTTCACTATCAGTATTTTTCTTTTTATTTTCTACAACATAATTAGTTTTTAAAATTAAATTAGATTTTTAGGTATTTCTAATTAACTTTTTTTATTAATTCCACTAATTAACTTTTTTATAATCACTTAACCTTTTTTTATAATTATAAATTAATTGATGTTTCTTGAGATTTAATTAATTAATCATAAATATCCCTTTTTCATGAAAAACAACAAAAATATTCATGTTTCCTCCGATTCAAATATTTAGGTTAATTGTGCTATTGCAGACGTTTTTCTATTTCTTGCATTTTTTTCATCATTATTTATAACTGCCTATGCTTTGTAATAGTAATTAGGGTTTAATATTCTGCATCTATATTATATATCTCTCTCGAAATCATGTAATAGTCTTAGATTTACTTTCTGTCTCTTATTTTCCGTATTTACTTTCGTCACTATTTTACTACTACTGGTAGTAATTAGGATTGTATGGCAAGATAAAAGCAAATGGTAGCTAACCCTAATGCAAGATAAACAATAACTGAATACAAAACATTTACACATGTGCACCTCTAGGGTAGCCTCTCTTGTTGTCTTTGATTAAACATTCATTTCCCTCGAACGTGGGGATGCTTTAGAAAAGTCCCTCGACACAAAAAATCATAGTCCCTCAATGACCCTTCGGCGTTGCCTTTCGGTAAATGATCTAGTCCCTTACGGAAAATTTCTAAAGTGTCCTTACGAGTTGCCTTCGATGACTGTACGATGACCCATGCCTGTCCATTCACATCCAACGGTAGGGATTCCTACTAACTAATGGTAGGATAAAACTATGTAAAGGAGGAGGAAAAGTACAATAAAGACCTTGAGTAGGTAGACAGTTGTTAATCGCTTGCTCACAAATCTCTTAAAAACAAAAACATTTCACACAGACACTTTCGAAATATTTTCAAAACACTTTGTACGTATTCTCAAGGATAGATACGAGAATCATTACAAAGGCTTGCCTTACCATTGGCATTTTCAAAATATTTTCAAAACACACACAAAGCAATTTTTAAAGTGAGCTAAGTGATTAAGAGCCCGTAGATAACTACTGATGAAAAGGGTGCTAACACCTTCCCTTTTTATAACCTACCCCCCGAACACAAGAAAATCTCAAAGGTATTTCCTGTTCTTTTCACCCTTTCCTTATTGGATAAAATAAAAGTCAGTGGTGACTCTTGCTATCCGCATATTTGTGATAAAATGCAAAAACAAATCAGTTATCCCACTGTATTACAATAACCATAGTGTCTTATTCTGGAAAGTCAAACTTCATTGGTTGTTATTCTGATAATGGTTGATGAGCCAGGTGATCAGCTAGTACAATGCCCTTGGTAGACTTTTGAGTAACATATTAGATATCGTATTCGGATAATAACATATTTCATCGAGAAATTCTTCCTGTAAGAGATGGATTTTCAACACATACTTTAGAGGATCAATTCTTGCTATTAACCACGTGGTGTGAGTTAACATATATTGTCTCAGTCGTTTAGTAGCCCAAGTTAGAGAACAACATGTTTTCTTAAGGAGTGACTACCGGGCTTCGCAGTCAGTAAATTTTTTTCTTAGGTAGTAGATGGCATGCTCTTTTCTACATGTTTCTCCGTGTTACCACAACACATATCCCATAGATCCTTTAAGCACTATTAAGTATGTGATAAGTGGTCTCCAGGAACAGGAAGCATCAGAATTGGTGGCTCTTGCAAATAATGCTTTATTATTTCAAAGGATGTCTAGAAGTCTTCATTCTACTCCATTGATTGATCTTTTATGAGTAGTTTAAATATAGGCTCACATGTAGCAATTAGGTGCAATTTGAACCTTGAGATGCACTTCAATCATCCTAAGAAACCACAAACCTCTTTTTTTGTTCTTGGGGATGGCATTTATTGTATGGATTTCACCTTGTCGGGATCATCCTTAATACCTCATTGGCTTACAATAAAATCCAATAGTTTTCCTGACTTGACACCAAATCTACATTTGTTCGCATTCAACCTCGGTCTAAATTTTCGTAGACGTTCGAATAACTTTTGTAAGTGAATGATGTAATCCTCCTCTATGTGAGATTTAGAAATAATATCATCCACACATACCTTGACTTCTTTGTGGATCATGTCATGGAATAATGTGACCATTGCTCGTTGATAGGTTGCCCCTGCGTTCTTTAGACCGAAGTGCATTACTTTGTAACATAAAGTTCCCCAATGAGTCATGAAAGTAGTATTTTCCATGTCCTCGGGTGCCATATTCATTTGATTATATCCTGAGAAACCATTCATGAAAGAAAATACTGAAGGTTGAGCTGTATTATCCATCAAAACATCTATCTGAGGTAACGAGAAGGCGTCTTTAGGACTTGCTTTGTTTAGATCCTGATAGTGTACACAAAGGAGGAGCCATCTCAATTGGCGCATGCACCTCCTTTTTTAAGGGAGGCGCCATCTCACTTGGCGCCTAAGTGCTTAGGGCATGCCCTAAGCCAAGTGAGATGGCGCCTATGTACAAAATTAGGGCAAAATTTTTTTTTTTTATTTTCTTTCCTGTGCGTTGCCTATTAGACAGAGATCAACAAAATGGATTTTTTATTTAAAAAAAAATAATTACATTCAACTGTTTTACATTAAAAGAACAGTAAAAAAAATGGATACAAAAAATACTGGGAAAAAAAAGATACATCAGTGATCCCCCAGAACCCGGTAATGACCCCCGGTTCCGCATCCCCGTCCTCGCCTTTCTCTTGCTGGGTGCCGTCGCGTTTCCTACTGCGGCAAGGTCGATGGCCCAGCGAAGTCAATGCGATCCGAATCCATAAAATCAATAAGATCTCCATATCTCGAAGATCCGCTCTGGTACAGTCTGTTACCCATACCCTCAAAGTTTGGTCGTGTTGGCGGTGGATGGGGTTCCATGGTTGGTCGGTAGCATTGGTCATCTGAGTATGGGGGGTAGAAAGGAAATGGATCTTGGGGTGTTTGGTATTGTGGATGTTGGGTTGTTTGGTGATATGGTGGTTGATGGTAGGTTTGGTCGGCTTGGTCATAATCTTCTGACATTCCCATATCAGGGCTAAGGCTGGATGTTGAGGGCGCCATATTGGGATATGTGGAAGACTGAAATTGTGTCTGGGGTATGTGGGTGTGCTGGTATTGGGGTTGGTATTGTGGTTGGGTTTGAGGCATATCTGGGTATTGGTAGTTTGGTGGTGATTGTGGTTGGTAGTACGACATTTGATTGTAGTTGTGTTGTGGTGGGGAATGTGGTTGTGTGTTTGTTGGTCTGTTTCTTCTTGGGGGTTGGTTTGAGGTTGATGGATTTTCACTACGCCAAAAACTGCTTTTTGCAGCGCCTCTACTAAAGCGCTTATTGAAAAAGCGCTGCCATAGCCTTCACAAAAAACAAAATTAAAAAAAAGGGAAACCTACGAAGGCGCTTTTTTAAAAGCGTTGGCATAGGTGGGGGATACGAAAGCGATTTTTAGAAAGCGTTGTGGTAGGTCAAATAAAAATATTAATAAAAATGAAATAATAGGGTTATGAAGGCGCTTTTTAAAAAGCGCTGTGGAAGATTGGCCTTTGAAAGCGCTTTCAAAAGCGCTGGCATAGCTGGACCTATGAAAGCGCTTTTACCCTAAAAAGCGCTGGTAAAAGCCCCCCTATGAAAGCGCTTTCAAAAGCGCTGTTATAGCTTATGAATAAATTAAAACATCAAAATAACATTATTCATTCTTTTCTCTTCTTCAAACGCACAGTACAATAGCTCTTCTTCTCTTCCGTTCAGACATTACTAGGGTTAGGCTTTTGTTCGTATTCTCTTTGATTTTGCGTTTATGGTTTTGTAAATTCTTTTTCTGATTTGGTTATTATACTTTCTTCTGTCTATGATTTTGCGTTTAGGGTTTTGTAAATTCTTTTTCTGATTTGGTTATTATACTTTCTTCTGTCTAAATCATAGCTTTCAATTGAATTCTGTGTTTCTGTCTAAATCAAATGCAAATTCACCACATCATAGCTATCAATTGAATTCTGTGTTCCAGAAAACCCATTTGTCACTTTTGATGATGTTTGGCTATTGCTAAATGATGCCCGTCTTATTTATAGCTGCAGGTAAATGGAAACCCATTTCAATTGTTTTCAACAACAAACAAGCTAAAGCTCTCAAGATTTAAGGTATCACTATCTTTTGATGCTTCACTAAGTAAGTCATTTGTGATGGATGTCAAGGAAACTTGTGTATTTTTATACTCTTCATTCAATAGTTTCTTCAAACAGAAATTCATTATTGTTAAAGAATGTTGTCCATGACATGAGAGATCCACATGGTATTGTCTTGTAAACAATCAAATATTAACCTTTTTATATTGATATCTTTATTTTCTTTTGTGGTAGATTTCTTACTGGAAACCTTCTCACTGGACCAATACCGCCTACTTGGAGGAAGAATACCTACGTGTGAGTTATCTTAGAATTTTTTGTTATAAGTGAATGTTGGTCTAAGGTTATTTCACGCACTTTTGTATCATCGACATGACTATAGTGTAGACTAATGTAGTTTTACATATGACCTTGTAGTTTGAATAATAGCTTAGCTTCTAATGTCATTGTTCTTGTTGACACCGTTAGCATAGTCTTGTAGTTTGAATAATGGCTTAGCTTCTAATGTTATTGTTCTTGTTGACATCATTAGCATATTCCGAGATGTCCACACTTCCCTTGCACTAGGACAAATAGTTTGACAATGTAAGATGACATTACCAATGTATTTCTATATAATGGTTGTGTCAAATGAGACCAAACATAATGTACATTATTGTATAGTTTGAAGAGCATATAACAAGTAAAATTGCTGCAAAATATTAAAATGGATGCAAATTGGATGTAAAACAACAATCAAGGTTAGATTTGTAACATACATGATAGCATTGGATGTATATTTTAATTGGACTTCATCTCAATGCTATCAGGAAAGTTAGTTAGTTTTGGTCAAATGATTGTTAACATTTTATTAGTTGATTATTTACTGGTTCTGATGATGGGTTTTATGAGCTACGTTAGGGCTTTGACTGTATTCGAAGCAAGTTATTTTTACTCATTCTTATGTTTTGGTGCTAGTGTGAGCCTACTGTTTTTAGTGTTGTGGCAGATTGTTAAGGGTGTTGGGTTGTGTTTGAGTATATCCATTCTATTGGATTTATTTGTGTATTTTTCAGAGTTTATGAATAATATGAGAGAAATGCATTTAACATGTTGCTTTGCTTTGCGAGATAGCCTTTAGGGACTTCAAATTCCTTGGTAGATCCTTGGGTTATGAAAAATGACGTTCTTCTAATAATAATGTGGAAACCCATTATTTTGTTTATGTTAAAGGATTGGATGAGAAATAGATATTGAGTTGTTATGTTTTAGGATGTAAAAGGCTTATATTACTTGTGAAACGAATGAGTAGTGTATATATATTTGCTAAGGGTTTTTACTAAACAATTACCCAATTAGTATAATTTGATGTATTGTAATAAGGCCTAGTGAGGGAGAAAAGATCAAATAGTTTGTCTAATAGGAAGTTATTTGAAATATAATTCATATACATACCTTACCTTTTGATATGATACCAACATATAACCTACTTGAAATTAAGACATTCAAATGGTGAAAGAAACCTGATGTATGTTGTTACATTTTGGTGAGGCAAGAATAACTATGAATTTGATTACCTGATATGTTGAATTTCTTTACAGGTAATTAATTATTATTTTGCTATAGTTGCGTGACTAATTAGTTGCTATAGTCAAACCATGGATAAAAAATGGATGACTGCCAATCGATTGTCGAAAGAGTATGAGGATGGGGTATCAGAATTCGTTAAGTTTGCCGTTGCGCACGCCAGAGAACCCAATGGAATGATATGTCCTTGCTTGAGATGCTGTTATGGGAGACGGGTTGACGCGGTTCAGTTGGAATCGCATTTACTGATGCATGGAATTGATAGAAGTTATGCATGTTGGAATTTGCATGGTGAGAAAAGTAGCGGGAATGTTGAATCGAGTTATAATACGACGTATGCTTCAAATGAGGATTTCGCAGACGCATACGATTATGATCGAGTCGAAGAGATTGCAGAAGCGCTTGAAGAAGATCTTGAGGATTGTCCCAAAATGTTCGAGAGGTTGGTAAGCGATGCAGAGAAACCGTTGTATGATGGTTGTACAAAATTCACAAGATTGTCTGCGGTGTTAAAGTTGTACAACTTAAAGGCGGACAACGGATGGTCGGATAAAAGTTTCACACAGTTATTAGCCCTCGTGAAAGAAATGCTACCAGAGGATAATGTTCTTCCCAATCGAACGTATGAGGCCAAAAAGATGTTGTCCTCTATTGGCATGAGCTATGAAAAGATACATGCATGTCCAAAAGATTGCGTTTTATTTCGAAACGAGTACGCAGTGTTAAATGAGTGTCCTAAATGCGGTGCCCCTCGATATAAGGAAAAGTTGTCTCCGAAAAAGGTGTTATGGTATTTTCCTATAATTCCGAGATTTAGGCGCATGTATCGTAGTGAGACCGATTCAAGACACTTGACTTGGCATGCAGATGAAAGAATTATTGATGGGAAGTTGCGACATCCGGCAGACTCACCACAGTGGACGAAAGTTGATATTGATTATCCTGAATTTGGAAAAGAAGCAAGAAATCTTCGCTTGTCGTTGTCAACTGATGGAAGGAACCCGCATGGTATTCAAAGTATCTCGCATAGCACCTGGCCTGTGATTCTTATGATATATAACCTACCTCCGTGGCTATGTATGAAGCGTAAGTACATGATGCTATCTATGTTAATTTCTGGGCCCAAACAACCAGGGAATGACATAGACGTGTACTTGGCACCCTTAGTCGAAGATTTGAAGTTTTTGTGGGAGACCGGTGTGGAGGTTTACGATGGGTATAGGAAAGAAAGTTTCAACTTGAGGGCGATGTTGTTTGGAACAATTAATGATTTTCCGGCGTACGGAAATCTATCAGGGTACAGCATTAAGGGTCAAAAAGCGTGTCCTGTTTGTGAAGATGAAACCGATACGATGCGATTGAACTTTTGTCAGAAGAATGTTTTTCTCGGTCATCGTAGATTCTTAAATTCTAATCATCACTATCATGGGTGGAGAAAGGCATTCAATGGAGAGGCAGAACACGGTAGAGCTCCACATATGTTGACAGGTGATCAGATTTTTGAAAAGGTGAAAGATGTGAGTACTGAGTTTGGCAAGCCTTTTGCACATAGACTTGTCACGAGTGGGTGGAAGAAGAGGTCGATTTTTTTTGAACTTCCATATTGGAAGTCGTTGTACGTAAGACATTTCCTCGATGTTATGCATATTGAAAAAAATGTATTTGATAGTGTTATTGGTACGTTACTCAATATACAAGGAAAGTCTAAGGATGGCATTAACATAAGGAAGGACATGTTAAACATGGGAA
This sequence comes from Vicia faba, assembly GCA_948472305.1. Lineage (NCBI taxonomy): Eukaryota > Viridiplantae > Streptophyta > Magnoliopsida > Fabales > Fabaceae > Vicia > Vicia faba. The sequence continues at coordinate 147,936,759 of OX451739.1, read as the reverse complement.
TTAGAACTGAATTGGCACCCGTGACGAAAGGAAGACGCACATATCTACCACCTGTTGTTTACACTCTATCTAGAAAGGAGAAGAAAATATTGTGTAAGTTCCTCAGTGAAGTTAAAGTTCCAGAAGGCTACTCATCAGATATTAGAAGACTTGTGTCAATGAAAGACCTAAAGTTAAAGAGTTTAAAGACTCATGATTGCCATGTTATAATGGAACATTTTCTACCAATAGGTATACGTTCTATTCTGCCAGAAAAAGTAAGGAGCGCAATAACTAAGTTGTGTTTTTTCTTCAAGTCAATTTGCAGCAAGGTGGTCGATCCTGCGATCTTACCAACATTGCAAAAAGAGGTGGTTGTTACTTTATGTGAGCTTGAAATGTATTTTCCTCCCTCGTTTTTTGACATAATGGTTCATCTAGTCGTTCATCTTGTCAAAGAGACACAGTTGTGCGGACCAGCTTATATGAGATGGATGTACCCTGCTGAACGTTATATGAAAATTTTAAAAGGGTACGTGAAAAACCGAAGTCGACCGGAGGGTTGTATTGTGGAACGATACATTGTTGAAGAAGCGGTTGAGTTTTGCACTGAATATCTGTCAAATGTTCAATCAATTGGACTCCCCAAATCTCATATTGTCGAGAAAAAAGAAGGAAAAAGACTAATTGGAAATAAAGTTGTGACAGTGTCAATGGTCGAACGGGATCAGGTGCATTTGTATGTTCTGCACAATGAGATTGAGGTTGAGCCGTATGCTGAAATGCACAAGGGTGTTCTTCGAGGTTTAAATCTGAATAGAAATGAGAATTGGATAGTACGAGAGCACAATCGAAGTTTCATACCGTGGTTTAAGGAACAAATTTATTCAAAGTATCTTTCGGATCCTGCTTCAGTAACAGAAAGGTTGAGATGTTTAGCATATGGTCCAAGTATGATTGTGTTTTCTTATAGCGCATATGCAATTAATGGATACACATTTTATACCAAAGAACAGGATGATAAAAGTACTATGCAGAATAGTGGTGTTACCTTGGTAGCTGAAGCGATGCACATATCAAATGCGAATGACTTAAACCCGAAATTTGCAAATCTGTCATATTTTGGGGTTATCGAGCGCATTTTGTTGTTTGATTACGGGAAGTTTCAGATTCCTGTATTTGATTGCAAGTGGGTTGAAAATAATAATGGCGTACGAATGGATAAGTCAGGATTTTTGCAAGTGGATCTCAATAGGGTGGGGTACAAAGATGAACCTTTTATTCTAGCCTCTCAGGCTAAACAAGTGTTCTATGTCAATGATCCGACAAGTACGAAATGGTCTATAGTGCTTTTGTCTAACAAAGTAATTGATGAAAACATTGGAGATCAAGGTGATATTGGCGTTGGCATTGAATCTTGTACAAGAAACGATCAAAATGAGAATGAACCTTGTACTAGAGATGATCATAATGAGGGTATTTGGATCAATCCAACCATCCGAGTTGTTAACAGAAGCGTAAAATATATTGCTACCAAGAAAAGAAAGAGACGTTAGTGAAAAAGGTATTATTATAATTATAGCCTAATATTGTAAGTAATATGTGAATAATGTTTTGAATTTTTGGCATATCTTTTGAACCGTTTTGAATTTTTGCGAATGTGCTTGTGCTTAATATTATAATTATAGCCTAATATTATAATTCATATCTTTTTCGACTATCCATTTTCATGTAGTGTACTAATGTGCTTGTTTGACTTTTGTTACAGGTCTAATGGCTAGCAATGAAGAAAACCCGCAAGGAAACCAACAAGAAAACCCACCAGGAAACCAACAAGATCATGAAAACTCACAAGAAACAAATCATGCAGCGGATGATACTTCAGCAAATGATGTTGCACGAGGCATCACCATAATGCGCGAAATCATTCGTGCTAGAGATAAGGGAGTGATATATAATGTAGATTGGAATCATTCAAATCAAGTAGTTAGGGTTAATGCTTCAAAATTCACAAGCTACGTTGGTACACTTGTTCGTATGCATGTGCCAATCTCCATATCTAGATGGAATGCGAAACAATGTGAAGCATTGAAGCAAGGAAAAGAAATGTTTTGGGAAGATGTTAAGGTATGTATGTTATATGGTTTATATGGTTATATGTTTATAAGTTTATAAGTTTATATGGTGTATATGGTTTTTAAACTACTTATATGTTTATATGGTTTATATGGTTTTTAAATTACTTATATGTTTATATGGTTTATACGCAGCGGTCTTTTAACGTTCCAGATGAGCGTAAAGGCTTCGTACTTGGGTTGGCCGAGAAAAGATTTAGAGGGTGGAAAAATCTGTTGACGAACACCTATCTTAAGGATGACAAAGGAAAGTGGCTGGAAGAGTTCCCGGCCGGAAGGCCAGAAAAGTATAATCTTTTCATTAAACAAGAAGATTGGACTGAGTTTATTAGACAAAGAGATGACGAATTCCGGCAAAAGAGTGCCAAAAATAGTGAGAGAGCATCAAAGCCCGCGTATCCATACAAAAAAGGGCGTTTGGGATATGCGCGCTTAGAGGAAAAAATTGTAAGTAATAAATAGAAATGATATGTTCTTATTAATTGTCTAAATGTGTTGTATTTGACGATCTAACCGTTTGTTTCTATGCATAGTTAGAGGAGACGAAAAGTGATGAAACCTCACTTCCAGCACATTTTCTGTGGAAGGAAGCTCGTGTGGGCAAGAATCAAGCTGTTGATCCAAGTGTTCTAAGAATTTATGATGAATGCGTAAGTACAACATTGTGTCTTTAATTAAATCAAATTTTTATGACTATTTAATTGATTTTTTTATCTCCATTATTTTCAGGAGACATTGTCACAAACGGAGTCCACCGGTGACGACCAGGATACGAGGAGCGTACTTAGTAAAGCACTGAATGTTCCTGAGTATTCCGGTCGGGTTAGGGGTAAAGGTCACGGTGTGACTCCAACCTCTTTCTACCAGCATCATCGGAAAAGAAATCCTACCAATGCAGAAGTGATGAATGTACTTATGGAATTACAAGCAAAAGTCAATGCATTGGAAAGAGATAAAGAGGTATTAATGAGGGAAAAGGGCAATGCGGCAATGGCGAAAGAAACTAGTGACAACGCTAGTATCAACCGTCAGAATAAATTTCCTGAGGTAATTATAAATATATTGATAAATCTCTATTGTTCAAGTTTCTCATTTTTATTCCACCTCTTTCTATTATTGAATTAAAAGTAATATGTATGCATATTGGTTTAGGGCATTTCATCTTGCCAACTATACGTAATGGCATCAGATTATCACCTTGTTGGCAAGGGAAAAGTGTACAACACTTTGGGAGATTTAATTCATAATACACCGATCCCGGCTGGACACCTGAGAGTATCAGTAGATTATCCTATTGATCCCGATGCGTTGGTACCGGTACCTGACGTGGCCTTGGATATAAGATCGGTGCGAGACGCAGTAGGGTCGTTTGTTGCATGGCCCTTGGACCTCATTTTCATTGATGATGAGGTATGTTTAAAACCGTTAATATGAATCATTTAGATTTCAAATGTCAATTCTGAACCGTTAAGTTAATTATTTTTTAATATTAGCCTCCTACAAAACCCGCTAATAAGGGTAAGGAGATTTTGCAGCAAGGCGGCGAGTCTATGGCATCAATTCCAGAGGTACACTTAAATTGTTTATTATATGATATGAATTTAAAACTGAACGATTTTATAATTTACCTAAGTTATATGATTGTTAGGTATCTGCGAAAGTGTCACAACAAGTGACCTAGCCTGTTCGTAGCAGACCACCCCCGAAAAAGTCAATGCATAAGGGGGGAAGAGGCGGGGGAAGAGGCGTTTTTGTACCTCGATATCGGAATACACTTGGAGTACTTTTGGAAACCTCAGATTTGAAGTCAGGTGGTATTCGTACAATCGTTATGGATGCAGATATCTTTGGTCTTGACTGCCAAGAAACGATAGGAATGGACGAAATGACTGAGATTATGACGCATGGTGAATTAGGCATCGGCAATGTTCACACATACATCCGGTATTCCGATAAATATATCATTTAATTAGTTGAACAATTTATTTACACATTTCAATGAAAATAGTCTAATGTTTATATGTTTTTATTTAAGGTTGTTGTACGATAAAAAAATGCGCGAGACTGTATTGGCAAGACGCTTCCATTTCTTGTCTGCCCATATTGTCAGCGGAGCGACAATTGTCAGGGAACCGGTTTCAGTTAGGGAGTACTTAGTGAATCGATACACGGCCTACGTCGGCAACCCAGATAGCTTGTTTATTTTGCCGTATAACACTGTTCCAGTGGGGTGAGTTTTTCATTTATTCTAATATATCTTTGTTTATTTTGCGTAGAAACTTTTCTTCTAAACTGTTGCTTAAATTTTTAGAAAACACTGGTTGTTGTTGGCTATCGATCCGATTAAAGAAGTTGTGTACTTTCTGAATTCGGTAGACGGGGAATGGACTAACTATCCCGCTATGAAGGAAATTGTTGATCAGTAAGTGAGATCGTTCTAACTATTCGTGTATATTTATATATTTAATTATTTCTGTGAGATTGATCTAAATATATGTTTTTATTTTCTTAGATCAATACAAATATTTCGTAGTCAAAGGGACGCACAGGTACCCCGGAGTAAATCATCAAATATTACTTGGATCAAAGTGCAGGTACAAAATTAGTTGCTTATAATAATAGTTATGTTACTTGATAAAATTACACGACAACTATAAAATATATTCTGTTTTTCTATGCAGTGTCCGTTACAGAATAACGATGTAGATTGCGGATAATTTTGCTTGAGGTTTATGAAAGAAATCCTTCATAAAAATCAAGTAGAGATTCCAAGCACGGTATGGATTTATAACTTAGAATAATTTTGTATGATTTCTACATTTAATAACATCATGCATATACTGAAGTAATAATTTCTTATGTAGTACTTTGATGACCTCTATACTATGTCGTACACGAAAGTTCAAGTGGAAGAAGTCAAAGAGGAAATATGTCAATTTTATGTTGAAAACAGATTATTCTGATGGGTATGAATAAAATATTATTGTACGTGTTAGTTTGATTGTGTTGGAGCCTTTAATATTGTTTGTTTAATTTACCGTGTTGTTCATATTCATACTTTGCAGGATGACGACCGTGTCGGTGGAGCATTATTTTCGATGTAATTATATATGATTTAGTTACATATGTATATATATATGGTTACAAATTAACACGATACTTTGTATGTGATTTAGTTATGGTTACAAATGTATATATGGTTACAAATTTAGTTATATATGATTTAGTTACATATATATAGATAAGGATTGAATATTATATGGTATACCGGTTTCTGTTAATATAATACCGATTTCTTAAAATATATGTATAGATAAGGATTGAATTACAGGTTAAATTATTGGACCAAAAAAAAATTACAGGCCGCACAGGGAACCTCAAATTATAGGTTTCACTTTAAAAAATTTGTATGAGCTACGAAAGCGCTTTTGGCTAAAAAACGCTTTCGTAGGCAGGATAAAAAAAATATTAAATAGAAACCCCCTATCAAAGCGCTTTTTATGGAATAAGCGCTGTGAAAGACCCCCCTATCAAAGCGCTTTTTCCATAAAAAGCGCTGTAAAAGACATGATAAATAAAAAAAAAAATTAAATAGAACCCCTATCAAAGCGCTTTTTATGGAAAAAGCACTGGGAAAGACCCCCCTATCAAAGCGCTTTTTCCCTAAAAAGCGCTGTAAAAGGCCTGATAAATTAAAAAAAAAAATTTAAATAACACACCTATCAAAGCGCTTTTCAAAAAGCGCTGGGAAAGACCCCCTATCAAAGTGCTTTTTAAGGAAAAAGCGCTGGGATAGGTCCACCTACGACAGCGCTTTTGGCCAGAAAAAAGCGCTTTCGTAGCCTACGCCAGCGCTGGCTACGGCAACGCTTTTAAGCGCTTTTAAAGGGAAAAAAAAGCGCTGTGAAAGCCCATTTTCGTAGTAGTGTTTGGGTTTATTGATGGGGAATCGAGGGTTGTGCCCATTGTGTGCGTGGGTCAACCAAGTACCTCGGATGAGACACGTGCATTTCTGGGTTACTAACCGACCTGTACCACGACATATATTGATCAGTGTGTCGCATGTTACCTTGAGTAAGGAAAACCGGGGATTGCAAAATGTAGCGGTGACGCCTTTGCCACATTTTACACCATTCCAGAGAAAAGTCTTTCCAGTTGGTAAGACCCCACTGGGCGTCGACCCTTTTTAGATGCCAAGGGGACAAATCTGTTGGATCACTTGGTATCTCTTGATGCATTCCGAACTGCATCTTCACACGGTCGTTGTGGTGCATCTCCACAATGTTGAACCGAATGAGTGCAGTCTTTGCAGTCCAAGTTGCTGCATCCTCTGGGTTTGGAGAATGGCCCAAACCCAAATATGGTCTCCAGACGAACTGCGATAAAATTTAAATCAGGTTAGCGCAAAAGTAATGTATAAATAATTAAAATGAACAAAAGTTAAAAGCTACGACGTACGTCATCTGGGCCTAAGTGATCCAACAGATTCCGGTAGAGTGCGACATTGAATATTGGATTCTTGCCGTAATCCATACCCCTCACGCAGTACCTAAAGGAAATGAGAAACATGTTATTTTTAGCATATATTTTGGAAAGAGCAGAATAGTTATAAATGCTATAACTTAATGACTTACTTTGTTGCGTACGGGAAACCAAAAGTGTTGTTGTTGATGGGGTTTAAGGACTCCATCCTCCACCAACCCCAGGCTTGTAGTAAAAATGCGCACCCATAAAATGTACATTTTTCCTTGACTGTGTTTTTGCACAAGGAACTGTACAGGTGGGCTAATACTGTAGAACCCCAACTATATTTTCTAGTTTTTTCAAAATTTGTTAGTAAATGTAAGTACATGAAATTTACACTATTTCCCATACTTTCGGGAAATAAAAATGTACCAAAAAGTATCATAAGATACGTTCTGGCTTTTACTACTCGGTCATTCTCTGAGGAATTTTCATTTAATTCCATACTTGCATAATGCCGTTTCAGGTCAGTGAGTAGTATTCCCTGCCCTCTTGCTCCACCACCTTCTACCATATCCCTACCCAACAGTTCTTCACACTGTGAGTTGGGTTGTTGAACCGACCCGTTCACCGCCTTACCGTCGATAGGGAGGCCCAGTAGCATGTACACATCCTCGAGAGTGATGGTACATTCACCTATTGGTAGGTGAAATGTATGGGTCTCCGGTCTCCACCTCTCCAACATTGCAAGAATGAATTTTGAGTCAATGGTGCAGTTGGAGATCTTTATCACATGTCCAAAACCTGCATATTCCAGATAAGGGACGATAAATGGGTCGGGAGCCAGGTAGTTGTGCGAACGAATTCTGAATCTTTTTGTATCCTGAGATCATAATTAAACAAGTGTAAGATTAATTAAGATGAACAACACGTTATTTGAAGTATGAAAAATGTATAACCAAAGAAGAGACTTACAAATGCAACAATGTTTTCCCTTGTGCCTCTGTGAGTATCGCCCATTGTTAGAAGAGCCATTGTTCAGAATGCTTGAGAGTATGAAAGACTTAGGAAGAAATAGAGAGTATGATAGACTTAAGAAATATTTCGTAGCAGAGAGTGAGAGTTGTGTGGGTGTGAGAGATGTTTCATAAGGTATGTATTTATAGGCAAATAAGTTTGATGTAGTGGTTGCTTGTGCTTGCATGCCTGCGAAGTGTCACATTTGCATGCTTAGGGTGTTACACATATGCATGCATGCATTTACAAAAAATGTAAGGTGTCACTCTTGCAGGCTAGGTGGCAGCCCATGAATGGTGTCGCCACCCCATTTGGCGAATAAGAGGTGTCATTTGTTACAGCATAGGCTCAGGCTACGTGACAGCCTTTGGGATTCCTTTCTTTGTTGCATGCAAGGCCATTGGAGTTGATGGGTGGAGTCTTACACAAAACATTAATGTGTGTAGAATAGGGCCAGGATAGGTGGCAGGCAAGGTGGCTTCATAAGCCCATGCATGTATCACGATTGGACAATAAGGGAGGCTCCATCTCACTTGGCGAAAGAGTACAAAAATGAATGGTGTCGCCACCCCATTTGGCGAATAAGAGGTGTCATTTGTTACAGCATTGGCTCAGGCTACGTGACAGCCTTTGGGATTCCTTTCTTTGTTGCATGCAAGGCCATTGGAGTTGATGGGTGGAGTCTTACACAAAACATTTATGTGTGCAGAATAGGGCCAGGATAGGTGGCAGGCTATGGTGGCTTCATAAGCCCATGCATGTATCACGATTGGACAGTAAGGGAGGCGCCATCTCACTTGGCGAAAGAGTACAAAAATGAATGGTGTCGCCACCCCATTTGGCGAATAAGAGGTGTCATTTGTTACAGCATAGGCTCAGGCTACGTGACAGCCTTTGGGATTCCATTCTTTGTTGCATGCAAGGCCATTGGAGTTGATGGGTGGAGTCTTACACAAAACATTTATGTGTGCAGAATAGGGCCAGGATAGGTGGCAGGCTATGGGGTTTCATAAGCCCATGCATGTATCACGATTGGACAGTAAGGGAGGCGCCATCTCACTTGGCGAAAGAGTACAAAAATGAATGGTGTCGCCACCCCATTTGGCGAATAAGAGGTGTCACTTCTTACAGCATAGGCTCAGGCTACGTGACAGCCTTTGGGATTCCATTCTTTGTTGCATGCAAAATAGGGCCAGGATAGGTGGCAGGCTATGGGGTTTCATTATTGCATGTAATATTATTGGCAGCCTTGGGGGGTTGCATCCCTTACTTAATTGAAATTTTTTGCCTTACGTTGAACATAACATTCATTCACATAATCTGTAAAATCTTCCAACCTTCGAATCAGTCATCAAACCTTCAAACATTCCAGCATTCATACCTTCATACAATCAATAAACCTCAAACATTCCAACCTACAAACCTTAAAAACAATTCTACACAATGGCCTCTTCACCACAATTTGTTGTCAAAGCACATTTCAATGGTGAGACATAGATTTGTCCCACAGTTGGGTTTTTGTTTAGAAACACCGACAACGTTCAATTTCTCTTAAACGGGAAAGCAAATTTCTCGTACTTTAAGAAAAGATTGGAGGCCAAACTTGAACGAGGCCCAGTATCCCAGATATTTTATCAGAGTCCAGTTTTCTTTGGAAACAACCAAGTAATTTTTTATAAGGTTGAAGTTCAAGATGACGAGGATCTCCAGAACATGATTTCTAGCCATGTCTATTCTGGAAACGACTCTATTAAGTTGTACGTTTTGCTTCAAGAGCCTCCGGTGACACAGGAGGTAGAGCCTCCGGTGACACAGGAGGTTGATCCTTTGGAGAATGAACAAGATGAGGTAGATGCAGTTGATGATGAAGAAGAAGATAACGAGTTAGAGTTTGATGAAATGGTGAACGACGATTCTGACGATGATGGCATCCCAAGTATTCCTACTGACAAAATCTACACACCACCTACGCACATGACAAACTTCAACATGGGCGGAGATGAACCTTCTACTGACTTGTTTTTCCAACCGTATATGCAGTCGGATGAAAATTTAAAAGAGAAGGACAAGTTTCGTAACAGAGAGGAATGCATCAGGGCCATCAAAAAATTTCACATGCTCAACTCGGTTGATTATAAGGTGGATCGTGTAAACCCGGAAAGGTACAAGATCAAGTGTGTCCACCCTGACTGTATGTTCAAGCTGACCGCATCATACAGATTAAGGGGTGACTGCTGGGTCATAGGTTCCATGACTACCCATACTTGTGTAAGTTCCACTCAATCACAAGACCACCGAAAACTCAACCATGATCTAATCTGTCAAGAAATCCTACCCCTGGTCAGCAACGACCCTTCTTTGAAGGTGAAAACAATCATCTCCCACATCACCACAGTTTTTAACTACACTCTGTCTTACCGTAAGGCGTGGTTAGCAAAGACTAAGGTGATTGAAAGGGTGTACGGAAACTGGGAGGAGTCATACCGAGAACTTCCCCGCTACCTAAATGCACTCAAGACATATTCTCCAGGTAGTGTTTATGTTCTAGAAACATTGCCAGCGTACGCCCAAGATGGTAGTCTACTGCATGGCAACGGAATATTCAGTCGCGTGTTTTGGGCATTTCAACCATGCATCACAGGGTTTTCATCATGCAAACCAATTCTACAAATTGACGGGACTTGGTTGTATGGGAAGTACAAAGGCACGCTATTGATGGCAGTTGCACAAGATGGCAACAATAACATTTTCCCCGTTGCGTTTGCCCTTGTCGAGGGGGAGACCGGTGGTGCTTGGAGCTTTTTCCTGAAAAATCTTCGTACACACGTGGCTCCTCAACCAGATCTCTGTTTGATCTTGGACAGACATGCCTCCATTGAAAGTGCCTATAATAATCCAGCAAATGGTTGGCAAGACCCTCCTTCTACGCATGTCTATTGCGTCAGGCATATCGTCCAGAATTTCTCGAGGGAGGTCAAGGATAAAACATTGAGGAAAGCGGTGATGAATGCGGGATACGCACTGACACAACCCACATTCAAATATTACCGCAACGAGATCCGTTTGTCTAACCCAGAAGCCGGTACGTGGATCGACAATATATCGGTCGAAAAGTGGACTAGGTCATACGACAATGGCCAAAGATGGGGGCATATGACAAAAAATCTTATTGAATCAATGAATGGGGTATTCAAGGGCATACGAAACCTCCCAATCACTGCCTTGGTGAAATCCACGTATTTTAGGATGGCTGCGTTATTTGCCAAAAGAGGTGAAATGTGGTATGCGGTCTTGCAATCAGGACAACTATGGAGTGAAAGCTGTATGAAATACATTAAGGCTGAAAGTGCTAAAGCCAACACTCACATGGTTACACGGTTTGACCGACACAGCCACAACTTCATTGTGAAAGAGACAATCAACCACAATGAAGGCCTAGCAAGACAAGAATACAGGGTCATTTTACCTTCTCAATGGTGCGATTGTGGCAGGTTTCAAGCATTTCGTATGCCTTGCTCTCATGTCATTGCCGCTTGTGCTCATACCCATCAAGACGCGCTTCAACTGCTCTCAAACGTTTATAAATCTGAAACGTTGCTCACTGTTTACAACAACAACTTTCCTTTGGTGGCAAAACCGGACTATTGGCCTGAATACAACGGCGATATAGTTTGGCACAATGACCAAATGCGAAGGAACAAGAAGGGTCGTCCCAAAAGCAGGGTTTAAAACCCCCGCTATTCAATTGTTTTTTTTTCCAGATACAGCGCACAAGGAAGAAGAAGGTGAGGTGTGAGCAGGGGATTGGATGATTTGAACTTTTGCGCGCAAATTAATCACTGATCATTATTTTGTATTATATTATTTACTTATTGTATTATGTACAAAGCGTGTGAATGGCATAGTGGTGGAGAAAGCACTTGGTAACCAACAGGACCTGGGTTCGATCCCAGGTCCCCCTCCCTTTCAATAAAATTTTTTCTAACATCATTCTATGTAGCACAATCCCTGAAGGTTCACCATACTCTCCATATCTGGATTCACCACGCGTATAGCAAGATCAATCCAAAGGCACTGATTGGAAGGACACCCTGGGCGTTAGTCAACACGCATGCATGCCAGCACAAAAGTCAAATGAGGCCAGGAGCTTAATGGACCTAAATTACTAAGCAAAACCTCCAATTGGGGACATACCCCCCATGGTTTGCCTTTCTCATATTTTTCTATTTTTGTTTTAATTAGTTTTTTTAATTTAATTCTTTAATTTAATTATTTTCATAAAAATATAAAAATAACAAAAAATCAGAAAAGACAAAATTAAAAATATATTTATTTAATTAATATTTTTGTAAGTAAATATCATTAATTAATTTAGCTTTGTAAAATTAGGTTTAATTCAAACATTTTTCTTAATAAATAAAAATTGTAGAATTAGGGTTTGTACCAATTTTTATCCTTTTTCTTTTCTTTTCACTAATAATTAGTTATTTATTTTTATAAATCAAATTGCCATTAATTAATTAATTTAATTTTAGGTTTAAATTTTAACATGTTTTTTCTTAATAAATAAAAGTTGTAGAATTAGGGTTAATTAGTTAATTTCATTTAATTTACATAAAAAACCATAAATCCAAAAAAATCTCAAAAACAATTTCTTTTCATTTTAATTTCATTAATTTAATAATTTAATTTAATTTCATTAAAAAGGGTCCAACGCCCTCGCTTCCAATTTTAATTTCAATTCGCGCATTTTATTTATCCCTTCTTTTAAATATTGATGTAATTCTCCCAAAGCCGTGTAAATTTAATTTCTCGCACTTTATTTCTTTATTTTATGTCAAATCGGGTCCTGGATTAGATTTGGCGATGTGGACCCGCGCCTTTGTAATAGTTTAGGAACCTTTATCTTTCTGCAACCTTTTAACTGTTAATAATGGCATGCAAGAATGAATGACAAAAATAAAAACAAACGCATATATCACTTTGACATGAACAAGACAAAATAACTGAACATGACACACAAATCACACACCACCCCTAGGGTACGCCTCACTGTTGCCTTGCCTCGAAAGGTGATCGTCGAGTAGAGGATATCTTAGTAAGTCCTCATGATCCGGGAACCTGGCATGAGGGTAGCTTCTAAGGTGTCTTCCCATTGCTCCGGTGATCACCATGTCCCGAACCTTCGAATTGACCCGAACAACTCCAATAGTGGTGCTACCTACCTCTCAATGGTGGGATGGCATTACTTTAAGGACATCTACACAGACGAATTCCTTAGGGTAGGTAGACGACTCTAGATACTTGCTCTAAATTTCAAACAAATTCAAAAATACTTTTCACACCGACACCTTTTCAAAAAGCTTCCGAAAGCAATTTTTCAAACACTCTTGAGGACCGATACAAGAGTCGAACTGAAATTTTCAAAGAAACTTTTTTAAAACCCACATTGAAAAGCAAACAAACCATTTTTGAAAACACAAATGAGCAAGTATCTAAGAGCCCATGGATAACCATGGATAGAAAGGGTGCTAACACCTTCCTTTTCTATAACCTACCTCCCGAACCGAGAGCAATCTCTATAAGGAATTTTTCTGTGCTTTTGTCCTTTCCATTTGGATAAAATAAAAGACGGTAGCGACTCTTGCTTCCGCGACATTTCGCGAACCAGCGTTAAACAGTCAGTTCCAGATCCACCGATCACAGAACTGGCGACTCTGCTGGGGAATTAAACTTAAAGTGAGGTGTATCTTAGGGTTAGTTCATAACTGTGTTTTCAATTGTATTGATTTGCTTGCTTTACTATTGTGGGTTGCATCGGAGTTACATAGATCCTAACCCGAATCTGGGGATACCCTGTTAGGTAGCATAAGCTGTGAGGGACCTGTCCGGCGTAGACCGACACGGGTGAAATAGTGGCTACGTTGGTGTGGCACCTTGGTCTGTACCGATATCCCTTGTGTTGCAACGAGGAGAATATGGGCCTTCTGAGGAGTCATTAAGCACCAACAACCTTAGAACCTTAGATGACACAACTTGGCCATTAGAATAATAGCAGTATGCTACGCCCATTGAGGCTAAACTCTCGTGATGGTTCTGGCCGCAAGAAAAGATTGCGATGCTGGAGTTATGACCGATTGAGGGTAGTCAATGATATTGGGATCCTCTAAGAACCCGGTTACTTTGATAGGACAGGTATGAACCAACAAACTGAAAGAGGGTAATACCTAGACCTCATGCTGGCCTAAACTTTAAGGGTCTGTCTTGTGTGATTTGTGTGCCTTACCATGTTTGCCTTTGTATCTATTTGTGGTGTGCTTTATCATAACATCATAACATCATGAGCATTGCATGCATCCTGCATAAGGACTGACCATTTCAAAGACAAGAGGGTTTCATCTTTGCTCTGTTTTGTAGGACACCATGATGCCTGTGCGAAGGAATACTATCCGGTTCAGCTTTGTTCACTCACCTGAGTTGCTTGAAGAGTTGGTTAGCAGGATTCCAAATACCACTTCCTTCATTCAGAGGCATGGTTCTATTCTCAGTTTAGTCACTGCAAAGAGGGATCAACAGTTGATGAGTGTTCTGACCCAGTTCTATGACCCTCTGTACCAGTGCTTCACCTTTCAAGACTTCCAGCTGGTCCCTACCCTGGAAGAGTTCTCTGATTTGCTTGGTATCCCTATCTTGGATCAGACTCCTTTTACTGGTTGGGAAAAGACCCTCAGACTTGAGGAGGTTGCTGCAGCTCTTCCCTTGACACATCAAGAGGTAATGGACAACTGGGTAACTAGAAGCGGAGTTAAGGGTTTCTTGGCCAAGTTTCTGGTTGGTAAAGCTAACAGCTTCTGGAATGACCTGGACTTTAGGGCATATGAAGACATCCTAGCTCTCTTAATCTATGGGCTAGTCTTGTTTCCTAATCCTGACAACTTCATCAATGTCACTGCCATAAGGATCTTTATGTCTCAGAACCCTGTACCCACTCTCTTGGGTGATATCCTGCAACAACTTCATGCTCGTACCACCCGAAGACGAGGAACTCTATGGTGTTGTATCCCTTTGTTGGTGAGGTGGTTTATTTCGCACCTCCCTAAGTTCGTACTAAGGAACCAAGAAGGAAGAGGTTGGGCTCATAGGTTAATGTCTCTCACTGATAAAGACATCATTTGGACTTGCAGAGGTTTGGATGAGATAGCTGTTATTGATCGATGCGGGGAATACCCTAATGTCCCTCTGATTGGTACCCAAGGAGGGATCTCTTACAATCCATGCCTAGCTCTCCGTCGGTTCGGAAGAGCCAGAAGAGCAGGCCCCCATGAGATGTTGGTGCCTCACATCAGTTTTGAGTTTCAGGTGGATAGTGACGAGCTGCGTCGTAGGTTCATCAAGGCTTGGGACAAAGTTCATAAAGCTGACCCACAAGAGTTGGGGCCAAAGACTTCTTTACCTATGGAAGCCTACTACAAATGGGTTCGCATCCGTGCTCAGAAGTTAGGTATGCCATACGAAGCCGTCAGACCTATCATTCTTGAGTCTCCTGACAAAGATGGTGTTCCTCCAACTGTCCTTCCTCCTCAGGTACCTACTGATTATGAGACATTAAAGAGGTCTTGGTCGCAACTGCGAGAAGAGCGGGATTCTTATCGGGAAAAGTTCAACGAGCGGGAGTTGAAGATCCAGAAGCTGACAAAGCAGTTGGAGAATGAGCGAGCTCTAAATGACTACATCCATACTGAGAAGAGGAGACCATGGGATCAATAAGGAGCTCTGGATGTTCTTTTACAGTTTTATTTCCCTTTTCAGTATTTCCTTTCATGTAACGCCTAAGGGCAACCTGTTGAACAATTTAAGTTTCAAAGTTGAATCTAATGAAGTGTGTTCCTTTTTTGTTTACAAAGTTGATTCCCGATTGTCTTTGAAAACATAAATCATACGCATTCCATTCATCATATGCATAGCAGGTTTTCCTCTTTTCAGGTTGCTTACCGTTCTTCGCTGTTTATTTCAGCATCATGAATCCTGACTCATCATCAACTGAGATGTCCATCAAGGCTCTTCAGGCGCAGAATGCGCAATTTCAAGAACTAATCATGGGTTTGGCTCAGGGCCAAGAGGAGCTGAAGGCTCTGCTCCTGAAGAAGGAGAATAAGAAGAAGAGGAGAACTGTTCTTTTTAACTCGGGCCGAAGGTTTGGCAACACTCTGCAAAATGAAGAGGCTGGTTCTTCTATAGGCAAGGGTACTCCCCAAGAGGAAAAAGGTCCTAGTCCGGTAGTCTCCGACAACGAGACTGATTTTGATGAGGAACAATATCCTCCTGCAGAAGACAGATACAAGCAGCTGGAGGACAGATTGAATGCTATGGAGATCCAACAAGTGCCTGGGCTGGACTTCGGAGATTTGGGTTTTTCTACTGGTGTGATCATTCCTCGTAAGTTCAAAGCACCATCTTTTACCAAATATGACGGGGCATCTTGTCCCAAGCTACACCT
This sequence comes from Vicia faba, assembly GCA_948472305.1. Lineage (NCBI taxonomy): Eukaryota > Viridiplantae > Streptophyta > Magnoliopsida > Fabales > Fabaceae > Vicia > Vicia faba. The sequence continues at coordinate 147,920,667 of OX451739.1, read as the reverse complement.
CAGGTCCTACGTGCGGAAGATTCAACCGTACTCAGTGGATAAGAATTTGTGGATCCACTTCTTCCAGGAGAGTCTTTCAGGGACTCATCTCGAATGGTTCTATCAGCTGGATGGGACCAAGGTTCGTAACTGGGAGGAGTTGGCTACTTCTTTTTATAAGCAGAATCAATATAATGCCGACCTTGCCCCTACACGTACCCAACTCCAGGGTATGTCGCTAGGTTCAAGCGAAGGTTTTAAAGAGTACGCTCAGAAGTGGAGGGATCTGGCTGGCAGAGTGCAGCCTCCGTTGACTGATCGGGAGTTGGTAGACATGTTCTTGGGGACCCTATCGGGGCCATTTTTCAACCATCTTATCGGTAACTCATCTGCAGGGTTTACTGATCTTATTCTGACTGGAGAGAGAATTGAGGCTGGGTTGGAGTCTGGTAAGATTCCGAAGGGTGCATCTGCAAGTTCTGAGAAGAAACCCTTCAAGAAGGAGGCCAGTGCTGTATATGGCTCTAGACGACAAGAGAAACCTGAGCGCCGCCAATCTGTCAATGCGGTGATGATTGCTAAACCTGTTGCCGCTCCTCGGCAAACCAATCCTCCAAGGGCTGAAAGACCTAGAAGAGAATTCACCCGTTTGAGTATGACTTTGTCGCAGATCTTGCCACAGTTGCTATCCACCAACCTAGTGACTGTCAGAGAGGCCCCAAAAGTTGTGAACATTGCCTCCCCGAAATACAATCCAAATGCCCGCTGTGCTTATCACTCTGATAGCCCGGGGCATTCCACTGATGACTGTTGGGCCTTGAGGAATAAGGTGCAAGACCTTATTGATGCAAAGGAGATACAGTTTGAAGCGCCCGAGAGGCCGAATGTGGTGACTGCTCCTATGCCTCAGCATGGGGTAAATGCTGTTGATGAAGATGCGTACGCCGTTTCTGTGGATGATGTAGCTACTCCTTTGAAGACTGTCAAGAGGAACCTACTGCTGGCCGGTTTATTTCCGGGTTGCAGTGAGGGTTGCCGGTTCTGTGCTATTTCCCTATCTGGTTGTCCTTTGCTGAAGTTGGGCATCCAAAGCCTAATGGACAGCAAAGAGATTCTATTCAAGAAGTCCGCTGTTCAGTTTGTTCCAGTAGAAGAAGTTTCTGTTGTTACCATCTTCAATAATCCAATCAAGGCTCTCCCAAGGAAGCCTGTTCAAATCATGACTGTCGCACCTGTTGTTATTACTGTTCCAGGGCCTCTCCCCTACGAATCTAATAAGGCTATCCCCTGGCACTATGGGGCAGATGTGTATGTGAATGGAATTAAGCAAGAGTTCAACGCTGGCACCAGTATCAGCAATATCACTGGTCCAGCAAAGGTTACCCGCAGTGGAAGGCTCTTCTCGCCTGACATTGCACCACCCACTGCTCGAAGACCCCTTACTATAACACCTACAAGTGTACCTGTTCCTGTTTCTAATCAAGTTGTTTCCCCTGCTGCCGAGTCATCTAATACTCGGGGCAAAGGGATTGAAGATGAGCCTGCCCGGATGGAGGCACGAATACCTGTAAATGCTGAGGCCTCCCAACAAGAGATGGAGGAAATTCTGAAAATAATAAAGAAGAGTGACTTTAACGTTGTCGAATAGCTGGGGCATACGCCCTCCAAGATCTCAATGCTCTCCTTATTACTGTGCTCAGAGGCCCATGCTAAGGCCTTGATTTCATTTCTCAAGACGGCCTATGTGCCACAGGAGACATTTGCGGTCCAGTTCACTGATTGCGTAGCAAATCTGACAGCGGACAATGGCTTGGGTTTCTCAGATGCTGACCTGACTGCAAAGGGAAGGGATCACAATGATGCCCTGCATGTCTCTATTGAATGCAGGGGCACTACGCTGGCGCATGTGTTGGTAGACACTGGTTCTTCCTTGAATGTGCTACCCAAGAAGGCCTTAGACCGTTTGGATTGTGAACGCTTGGAACTAAAACCTAGCAATATCATCGTCAGAGCCTTTGACGGTTCCAAGAGGATGGTTCATGGAGAGGTGGACATTCCTATTCGTGTGGGCTCTCAGGTGTTCGACTCCACTTTCTATGTGATGGATATCCGTCCATCCTATTCTTGTCTACTGGGTCGACCTTGGATCCACAAAGCTGGGGCAGTGACCTCTACCTTGCACCAGAGGGAAGATTGTCACTGTGCAGGGAGAGGAGGAGTATATGGTGAGCCATTTGAAACCCCCTTTCAGCATTTCGAGGAGGTACTTCCAATTTCAGCAGCAGAAACAGCGGTCGAAAAGGATGTTCCTTTGAAGATGGCTTCCCTAAAGGATGCCCGGGCTGTGGTTCAGAAAGGTGAATGTACTAACTGGGGCAGGCTCCCTGATTTTAAACAGAAAACTGACAAGTTCGGACTGGGTTTTACTGCAGAAGGACAGAAAGCTATGCGGAGGGCAAAGACCAGAAGATCTCCTGTGCTCATTACTAATCCAGGAGTGAATGCTGTTGGGGAGGATAATGAAGTGGATGAAGCTGAGTTCAATAGCTGGATCTACCCGACAACTGATGGCGGATTGACCAATTGGATTGCCAAGGACCATACTCCTGTTACTTTTGTTACGCAGTAATAAACTTCTTTGTTTCGTTATTTGTAATAAACAATAAATTGAACTCTATGGCCCGGTGTCTTACCCGGGGCACCGTTGGCTTCATTTGTGAGGGCATATAAATTGTCATTTCATATATCATGAATAAAAATCTTGGACGTTTTCTCGCATCTCAAATCTTATGCTCCTTTTCTGTCTTTCCTTCCTTTTATACATTTCAAAACAGCTGTATTTACACACACTCACTCATACAGGTTTCAATCCACTCTGGATCTCACTGGTAACGACTATGCTACTGCCAGTTATAACTTCGAAAATCCGATCAACTTAGCCGAAGACGAAGGTGAAGATGATTGCGAAGTGCCTGGCGAGCTTGCAAGACTGTTACTCCAGGAAGAAAGGGCAATTCAACCACATGAAGAGCCAGTGGAAACAATAAATCTGGGTACTGAGGCAGACAGGAAGGAGGTAAAGATTGGGGCCAACCTAGAGCTCAGCGTGGAGCAACGGTTGACTCAGATGCTACATGATTATATGGAGATCTTTGCCTGGTCCTATGAAGACATGCCCGGGTTGGATACCGATATTGTGGTCCATCACTTTCCTACTAAGGAAGACTGCCCTCCGGTTAAGCAAAAGGTCCGCCGTATGCGTCCAGAGATGTCTGAGAAGATCAAAGCCGAGGTTATGAAATAGTTTGATGCTGGGTTCCTTGCAGTGACTTCTTACCCTCAGTGGGTTGCTAATGTGGTGCCAGTACCAAAGAAAGACGGTAAGGTCAGAATGTGTGTCGACTACAAGGATCTGAACAGGGCCAGCCCCAAAGATGACTTCCCTCTACCTCACATTGATGTCCTTGTTGACAATACAGTTCAGCATAAGGTGTTCTCTTTCATGGATGGTTTTTCAGGTTACAATCAGATCAAGATGGCTCCTGAAGACATGGAAAAAACTACCTTTGTTACTCAGTGGGGCACCTTCTGCTACAAGGTCATGCCTTTTGGACTGAAGAACGCTGGGGCAACCTACCAACGTGCCATGGTTGCTTTATTTCATGATATGATCCATCATGAGATAGAAGTGTATGTTGACGACATGATCGCAAGGTCCCAGACTGAAGAAGAGCACCTAGATCATCTGCAGAAATTGTTTGACCGTCTGAAGTTGTACAAGCTGAGGTTGAACCCGAACAAGTGCACCTTCGGGGTAAGATCTGGAAAGTTGCTAGGCTTCGTTGTAAGTGATAGGGGTATTCAAGTGGACCCTGCCAAGGTTAAATCTATTCAAGAGATGCCAGTTCCTAAGACAGTGAAAGAGGTCAGAGGCTTTTTAGGACGCCTGAATTACATTGCTCGCTTCATCTCGCATCTAACTGCCACCTGTGAACCAATCTTCAAGCTGCTGAAGAAAGATCAGGTAGTACGTTGGAATGATGAATGTCAGGCTGCTTTTGACAGAATCAAAGAGTATCTCCAAGAACCACCCATCCTTATGCCACCGGTTGAAGGGAGACCTCTGATACTATATCTGACAGTACTTGATAACTCAATGGGGTGTGTGCTGGGGCAGCATGACGAGTCCGGCCGAAAAGAGCATGCCATTTATTACCTTAGCAAAAAGTTTACCGACTGTGAGACCCGATACTCACTGCTTGAGAAAACTTGCTGCGCTTTGGTATGGGCTGCTCGCCGGCTGAGACAGTATATGCTGACTCTCACTACCTTGTTGATCTCAAAGATGGATCCCATAAAGTACATATTTGAAAAGCCTGCTCTGTCTGGGAGAATAGCAAGATGGCAAATGATCTTGACAGAATATGACATCCAGTACACGACTCAGAAAGCTATCAAAGGAAGTGTATTGGCAGACCACTTGGCACATCAGGCCGTAGACGATTATCAGTCAATGAACTTCGAGTTTCCGAACGAGAGCATCATGATAGTGACTGATTGTGAAGTACCTGGACCAAATGAAGGACCTAAGGAAGGATCCCGATGGTCTATGCACTTTGACGGAGCCTCCAATGCTTTGGGTAACGGTATCGGCGCTGTAATCATATCCCCTCAAGGCACTCATACTCCGCTCACTGCCCGGCTATGTTTCAACTGTACCAACAACATGGCAGAGTATGAGGCGTGCATCATGGGTCTTCAAGCTGCGATTGACTTAAGGATCAAGTTTCTGAGTGTCTTCGGAGATTCCGCTCTCGTGATCAATCAGATCAAAGGAGAGTGGGATACGAAACATCCGAATCTTATTCCTTACAGAGAATGTGTGTTGACCATTATCCCCCACTTCACAAAGATAACCTTTGAACATTTCCCAAGAGAGGAGAATCAGCTGGCGGACGCGTTAGCTACAATGTCTTCTATGTTCAAGGTCAAATGGGATAATGAGGCTCCCCGGATCATCATCTGGAAACTGGACGAACCGGCATACTGTTGTGACCTCGAGACTGAATTGGTGACTGAGAAGCCTTGGTACCATGAGGTGAAGAGATATTTGGAAGCTCAGGAATACCCTGAAGGTGCATCTGTCAATGATAAGGAGTTTCTGAGAAGGTTCGCAGCGAAGTTCTTCCTTAGTAACGGCATTTTGTACAAGCGAAACCATGATTTGACCTTACTGCGTTGTATGGATAAGACTGAAGCAGAAAGGATCATGGAAGAGCTACATGAAGGGAACTTTGGTACACACTCCAGTGGACACACTATGGCGAAGAAGATCCTTCGGGCAGGGTATTTCTGGTCCACAATGGAAGCAGACTGCTACCAACATTCTCGGACATGCCACAAATGCCAGATATATGCAGACAAGGTGCATGTTCCTCCAGTTCCTCTGAATGTTCTGACTGCGCCTTGGCCGTTTGCAATGTGGGGCATAGACATGATCGGTGAGATTAAACCTACAGCATCCAACAAGCATCGCTTCATCCTGGTAGCGATTGATTACTTTACAAAGTGGGTTGAAGCAGCATCCTATGCTACGGTAACCAAGACCGTTGTGGCACGGTTCATTCGTCATAATCTGATCTGTCGATACGGCGTCCCGGAAAGAATCATTACAGACAACGGTACCAATCTTAATAACAAGATGATCACTGAGCTCTGCGAGCAGTTTAAGATACAGCACCGTAACTCTTCTCCTTACAGACCGAAGATGAATAGGGCTGTAGAAGCAGCAAATAAGAATATCAAGAAAATCGTGCAGAAGATGACAGTGACTTATAAAGATTGGCACGAGATGTTACCGTTTGCTCTACATGGGTACCGTACCTCAGCCAGGACGTCAACCGGGGAAACTCCCTTCTCCTTGGTCTACGGTATGGAGGCAGTCTTACCGATCAAAGTGCAAATACCCTCTCTCCGGATAATGAAGGATGCAAATCTGAACGAAGATGATTGGATCCAGACACGACTTGATCAGTTAAACCTTATTGATGAAAAGAGACTTGCTGCTATCTACCACGATCAGACGTATCAGAAACGGATGATCAAGGCATTTAACAAAAAGGTCAGACCACAGGAATATCAAGTTGGGGATCTGGTAATCAAGCGAATCATCCTTCCTCAGAGTGATCCAAGGGGAAAATGGACCCCTACGTACGAAGGGCCATTTGTGGTTAAACATGTGTTCTCAGGAGGAGCCATGATTCTAACCAACATGGACGGTGACGACCTTCCTCACCCCGCCAATGCAGACATAGTAAAAAGATACTACGCATGAAAAAAGACCCGCTAGGCTGACATGCCTAGGCAAAAATTAGGGCTTCCCGGCGAACCAAAAGGGTTCGGGCAAAATGAAGGGATGAAATGAAAAAAATCTGTACACTCGGCAAGTCGAAAACCTGAAAAGGCGGCTTGGGCAAAAATGGGTATCTCGGTGGACTGAAAACCCGAAAGGGCGGTCCAGGCAAAAGTTAGGGATAAAGCGTAATACTATGTCTCATTGGATCACTTTGCATCCAGAATCCGGTATCTACATCAAGTTCAGTCGGCATCGACCAGTCAACTTCATCTTCAACTAAGGTCATCAAGTGATGAGACGCTCGGAGATATAAAGGCAATAGCAGAGTTGAAACCCAGTGGATCATTCATTTTCACACAGCTGTTTATTTTCTCTTGTACAAATTTGTATAAACTTCTTTGTTCGGCGGTGTTTTCTTACTAGGACGCCAGCCTCTTGTACATAAAACGCTTATTTACGGGCAAATTCAAAAATCAATAAAATATACTTTTCAGTTCAAAGTGCCAATTATTTTTCCTTTTCTGTTTTGTTTTGTGAAGAACGTCCAAGGTTCAATTTGTGATATATGCATTGACGATAATTTGCTAACTCATAAATATTTGCGTACGAAACAAAGGATTAATTACAGGTAACATTAGAAACAGGGGCAATAAAGAGTTGTCTCAGCAATCTAATTGTTCTGTCCTCCAAGGTATCAAGGTGAGTTCAGCTGAAGAACATAACCAGTACATCCCAATTCCCCAGAGAGTGAGCCAGCAAGTCAGTGCATTCTCCCCAAGCAAAGCTATATTATCAAACCTTAAGGAAGTTGGGTATCCTCCAGCAGAGTTCAACGTTCCCCAGCTCAATATATATATATATTCTTAACAAGCGTCCCGGGCAATCTTGGTCTAAAGATTGTTCCCCGGCGGTATATCAAACATTCAATGGAGCTACTTCACGGTACAGTTCAAAACTTCCCCCAGGAGAGTCCAATCCAGATTTCACCAGGAAAGTTGAATCATCTCCCCAAACAATAAGCTTATCCCCAGTAGATTCTGGAAGCTTATCCCCGCAGCACGAACACGTCGCCCGGCTTTATTCAAAGAGTTATTTCCTCGCCAGGATATAACTGGGTTATCCTCAGCCAAAAGCCACTGAAAGAGCATCCTCGACGAAGTCTTCTTATCCCCAGCGATGTCTATTAACACTTCCAACACAACCAGGGTATCCCCAGCAAGTTATCATCAACAACTCAACAAAGTACCTCTCTCCCCACAGAGTATTGCTTCCCAACAAGAGCGCTAGAGTACTTTTCTCCCCGCAGAGTAATCCATTCGCCAAGTTTATTCCCCAACGGAGTCATCTTCTCCTACCGGTATTCTTGCAACTATCATCCCCAGAGGAAGCAAAATCTATTCTTTAACATCAGCCCCAGAGTGACTTCCTGGCACCCGTCAAGGATTCATTTTCCTAAGACGAAAAGATACATTCATAAACATCACACTCCCATACAGCATAGCATGCATATATGCATCATATCTTACAAATCTCATTTATGTTGAGAACATCATTGCTTGATCGATATCATGCATTGCATATGACTGACCTTTACCTTTCAGGAAAGATTCAGTTAAGTTCTCAGCTATATTCAAGACCTAGACCGGTTTAGTTAAGTCGACCCTAAGACTTTTCTGTTTCTTATCCCGTCCAAGGCCTTCTCTGGTTCAGTCAGATCGACCCTAAGATCTCCCTGTTTCTTATCCAGATGAAGACATTTCAAGACCTAGACCGGTTCAGTTAAGTCGACCCTAAGACTTTTCTGTTTCTTATCCAGTCCAAGGCCTTCTCTGGTTCAGTCAGATCGACCCTAAGATCTCCCTGTTTCTTATCCAGTTGAAGACATTTCAAGACCTAGACCGGTTCAGTTAAGTCGACCCTAAGACTTTTCTGTTTCTTATCCATTCCAAGGCCTTCTCTGGTTTAGTCAGATCGACCCTAAGATCTCCCTGTTTCTTATCCAGTTGAAGACATTTCAAGACCTAGACCGGTTCAGTTAAATCGACCCTAAGATTTCTCTGTTTCTTATCCAGTCCAAGGCCTTCTCTAGTCCAGTTAAATCGACCCCTAACAGATTTTCCTGATGAAGACTCAGTAGAAGATATCCAAGATTCTCTCAATGATTACTGTTGAGGTTGAAGTCGCCCAAGATTCTCTCAATGATACTGTTGAGGTTGTAGTCGCCTGTGGTTCTCTCCCCGTTACTGCGGAGGTAGTAATCGCCCCAAGATTCTCTCAGCGTTACTGTTGAAGTAGAAGTTATCCAAGATTCTCTCAATGATACTGTTGAGGTTATAGTCGCCAAAGATTCTCTCAGCGTTCCTGTTGAGGTAGTAATCATCCCCAGATTCTCTCGATGATTACTGTTGAGGTTGAAGTCGTCCAAGATTCTCTCAATGATTACTGTTGAGGTTGAAGTCGTCCAAGATTCTCTCAATGATTATTGTTGAGGTTGAAGTCGCCCAAGATTCTCTCAGCGTTCCTGTTGAGGTAGTAATCGCCCCAAGATTCTCTCAGCGTTCCTGTTGAGGTAGTAATCGTCCAAGGTTCTCTCGGTGTTCCTGTTGAGGTAGTAACCACCCCTGGTTCATTCATCACCTTTTGAAGATCCAGATCCAGCTCCTGTAACCAGTCAGGACACATCTATACAAAGACTTTGAAGACCAGCTCCCGTAACGGGTCAGGTAATCATTTTCTTTTGCAGGTACGCAAGCTCTCGCTAAGGAATCTCTTACGCGATCGACGCCCAGATGGAATCTATAAGCCCATCCACCTTCCATCATCTCTTAGCATGGCATCTATAAGCCCATCATCCTATCCATCAAATCTCCAAATGGCATCTATAAGCCCATTCCCATCATCACACTACTATGTGAGCACAAATTTCTGGGCACTCTAGTGTTCAATCATCTTCCACCTTCGGATTATGAAAGGCACGTCAGCCAATCTGCATCCTCAAGTCTAAGAAGATTGAACAGGGGCAACTGTTGTACCCCAAAATTTTCCCTCCCATATTCTTCAAGATTTGCAAAGAGCATGCTTCAAAATTCCCCAAGGGTTGCACAGTTCAAGGGCCTCCTAACAGTCAAAAACTAGGGTTTTGTTTCTGACAAAGAAAATGAAGTTTCCAAGGGTCCAATCAAGTCCCACATGCCTACAAACATGGTCGAGCATCCTCATACCAAGTTTCAAGACTTATAGCTCAAAATTGCACAGTCAAAAACCCTAATTGCACTACAGTCAACTGTAGGGGCAAAATGGTCATTTGACAGTCAGAAGTTCAAATTTTTGGTCAACATCTTATTTTGAAGCCACAAACATCATTTGATCAATGCTTGATCATGATTCTCAAAGCTTGGCTCAAAAAATCTCAAGATGCAAAAGTTTCCATATTTGGACAGTTGAAAAAGTCAACTGTAACTTGACCAAGGCATAACTTCCACATGGATTATCAGAAAAATTCCATCCAAAGCTCATTTTGAAGAGAAAGACATTTCCTACAACTCCTCTTCATACTTCAAGTCCAAGAAATTCTCTCACAAAAAGTTATCAATATCAACATTATAGGTCATTTTCAAAAGTCAACAAAAAGGGACTTTAAGTCAAAGGCCATAACTTGAGATTGGTAAATCAAAATGACATGGGACCAAAGGCATTGGTTATAGGACTCAAAGACCTTTCCAAAATGTCCAAGCACATGAGCAAAGCTTAAAAATTGAGCAAGTTATGCCTTGTGGAAGTTGGGAAATTTTTGGATATTTTGAAAAGTCAACATTGCTTCAAAAGTCTTAAAAATGCTAATGGGCCTCTTTTTCTTCCAAGAATCATTATCCAAGGCATGTGCACGACCATTTGGCCCAAAGGGAAGTTTTTCATCATTTTTATTTATTTATTTGAATTTTTAAATGCTAATAATTCATTTAATTAAAATAAATATGTGGAAAATACTAAACCTAAGTTTTTAAATCTTTTTATGCATGGAATACACTCAATATTTCGTGCATGATCAGATTTGGAAAGAATCTTGATAATTGGACATGATTTGAAGCAAATTTGCATGAAAAAGATTGAAAATATTTGCCATGAAAATCCAATATCCATTCCATCAATGCTTTGATCCTTTGGCTCAGATTTTTTACCCTAATCATTCTATACATAAGCCTAATGCAAACCCTAATGCGAAGGACCTCCCAGCTGCGCCATACATCAATAACCAAGTTTGAGTTTTTTACAAGAAATTCCAAAACTGAAAACTAGGTTCTAGGGCGATTCAAGCCAAAATAACTATTCCATTGTCTTGCTGAGACATCAAGGAAGGTGCCTGGATCAATATCATAGCCTGAAACATCAAGAATTGGTATATCAGAGTCAAACTTTTCACGAAAATATCCATAATCGTATCATGAATTTTATGCATTTTTCATGTGTTTTCTTTACTGATTTGCACTAATTGGATGATTCTGAAACTAACCATATGATTTAATTGAGTTTTCCTCATCCATACGTGAATCCACCATTGGAATGTTTTAGGGTTACAGGGATTCCAATTTGGGGCTTTACGTTCAAAGAAAAATTGGGACACAGGACTGGTACTATGAAAACCAAAAGCTTCCAACGAATCCAATGATGGGGTCGCGCCCAATTTCTGATCAAGAACGAGCTAATCGCTATTTTTTTTACACTGTATATAGTGGGGGTTTAAAACCCCCCTTATTCAATTGTTTTTTTTTCCAGATACAGCGCACAAGGAAGAAGAAGGTGAGGTGTGAGCAGGGGATTGGATCATTTGAACTTTTGCGCGCAAATTAATCACTGGTCATTATTTTGTATTATATTATTTACTTATTGTATTATGTACAAAGCGCGTGAATGGCATAGTGGTGGAGAAAGCACTTGGTAACCAACAGGACCTGGGTTCGATCCCAGGTCCCCCTCCCTTTCAATAAAAATTTTTCTAACATCATTCTATGTAGCACAATCCCTGAAGGTTCACCATACATATCTGGACTCACCACGCGTATAGCAAGATCAATCCAAAGGCACTGATTGGAAGGATACCCTGGGCGTTAGTCAACACGCATGCATGCCAGCACAAAAGTCAAATGAGGCCAGGAGCTTAATGGACCTAAATTACTAAGCAAAACCTCCAATTGGGGACAGACCCCCCATGGTTTGCCTTTCTCATATTTTTCTATTTTTGTTTTAATTAGTTTTTCTAATTTAATTCTTTAATTTAATTATTTTCATAAAAATATAAAAATAACAAAAAATCAGAAAAGACAAAATTAAAAATATATTTATTTAATTAATATTTTTGTAAGTAAATATCATTAATTAATTTAGCTTTGTAAAATTAGGTTTAATTCAAACATTTTTCTTAATAAATAAAAATTGTAGAATTAGGGTTTGTACCAATTTTTATCCTTTTTCTTTTCTTTTCACTAATAATTAGTTATTTATTTTTATAAATCAAATTGCCATTAATTAATTAATTTAATTTTAGGTTTAAATTTTAACATGTTTTTTCTTAATAAATAAAAGTTGTAGAATTAGGGTTAATTAGTTAATTTCATTTAATTTACATAAAAAACCATAAATCCAAAAAAATCTCAAAAACAATTTCTTTTCATTTTAATTTCATTAATTTAATAATTTAATTTAATTTCATTAAAAAGGGTCCAACGCCCTCGCTTCCAATTTTAATTTCAATTCACGCATTTTATTTATCCCTTCTTTTAAATATTGATGTAATTCTCCCAAAGCCGTGTAAATTTAATTTCTCGCACTTTATTTCTTTATTTTATGTCAAATCGGGTCCTGGATTAGATTTGGCGATGTGGACCCGCGCCTTTGTAATAGTTTAGGAACCTTTATCTTTCCGCAACCTTTTAACTGTTAATAATGGCATGCAAGAATGAATGAAAAAAATAAAAACAAATGCATAGATCACTTTGACATGAACAAGACAAAATAACTGAACATGACACACAAATCACACACCACCCCTAGGGTACGCCTCACTGTTGCCTTGCCTCGAAAGGTGATCGTCGAGTAGAGGATGTCTTAGTAAGTCCTCATGATCCGGGAACCTGGCATGAGGGTAGCTTCTAAGGTGTCTTCCCATTGCTCCGGTGATCACCATGTCCCGAACCTTCGAATTGACCTGAACAACTCCAATAGTGGTGCTACCTACCTCTCAATGGTGGGATGGCATTACTTTAAGGACATCTACACAGACGAATTCCTTAGGGTAGGTAGACGACTCTAGATACTTGCTCTAAATTTCAAACAAATTCAAAAATACTTTTCACACCGACACCTTTTCAAAAAGCTTCCGAAAGCAATTTTTCAAACACTCTTGATGACCGATACAAGAGTCGAACTGAAATTTTCAAAGAAACTTTTTTAAAACCCACATTGAAAAGCAAACAAACCATTTTTGAAAACACAAATGAGCAAGTATCTAATAGCCCATGGATAAACATGGATAGAAAGGGTGCTAACACCTTCCCTTTCTATAACCTACCTCCCGAACCGAGAGCAATCTCTATAAGGAATTTTTCTGTGCTTTTGTCCTTTCCATTTGGAGAAAATAAAAGACGGTGGCGACTCTTGCTTCCGCGACTCTTGCCTCCGTTATTCACACATCTATACTAAGTACACGGGAAATTCAAATATCTTCGTAATCCATAAAAAACACCAACCAACTGCAAACTATGAATCGGGACTATGATTACTCATAAGAGGATACGTAGGCATACGACTAAAATTGTTGCGAGTTCCCCTAATAAAAAAATTAAAATCCTATTTCCTAAGCCGTAATTCTAAACCCTAGTATCCTTGTGAACAAGGTAGATGATAGGTGCCTAACACCTTCCCTTCGTCTAAGAACGAGTCCAACAACTTAAAATCTATGACCAAATTAGGGTTATCCTTTATATTTCTTTCCTAAAAATGAAAATTAAGGATGGCGAATCTCAATTTCAAACCGGTTACAACACTGCGCAAGCAAGTATATATCGATTTTATATCCATTACCTGAAAGGTAATGTAGGATATATACAGATCGATCTGTATAGGGATATGTACTTCTCCAAACACAATACTTTGAGAACCATCGAAATCTTTGACCACAATCGAACTTGGTCTTATAACTATTCCATCCATTATTAGTTTCATCAGACTAGCCTTTGGTAGCACATTGAGGGAAGAACCAATATCAGTGAGTACTCCATATAGGCTAGTTATAACTATCTTGATTGAAATGTGTAGTGCCTTGTTATGAGCCCTACCTTGTGGAGGTAACTCACTGTCATTGAAGCCTAGGTGTGATCCTGATGTTAGATTGGCCACGACTCCATCAAATTGGTTTATCGTGATCTCCTTAGTAACATGCGTAAAGCTTAGAATTTTCATCATAGATTCTCGGTGTGCCTTTGAATTGATTAGTTGCGAGAGAATTGAAATCATGGTCAGGTTTTGGTGTAGTTAATCCATCACCCTATAGTCACTTTTCTTAATCATTTTTAAGAATTCATCAGCCTCTTGATCAGTGAAGTTTTTACTCGGGGGCTCTTGCACCTGATTACTTTCAGCCATAACCTTTCTTTTATCCTTAAATAAAGTAGCATCCTTCTTATGTTGGTCAGGGGAGAATACACGACCACTGCGAGACATGCCCCCTGTTCCTTCTATATTTGTAAGTGTAGGGTCTCGGCTTGTTGATGGATCACATTCTTGTTTTTTCCCAATGATATAGACAGTAGTGTCATGACCCCATGGAACAACTTTATCACTTTCATAAGGAACGGGAGACGACCCCCTGATCACCATTGTACTCTTCGGAAGGACTGGTATTGTCATTGGTATTTTTGTTGAAGTTGATTCTCCCCAAGGGATTATGTGATCGGTTGGAATGAGAACTGACTGTTTTTTAATGCTGGTTCGCGTTTGCGTTTGTTTTTGCAAAGTGTCGCGGTAAGCAAGAGTCGTCACCGTCTTTTATTTTATCCAACAAGGGAAAGGACAAAAGCACAGAAAAATTCCTTTTCGAGATGATTCTCGGGTTCGGGAGGTAGATTATAGAAAGGGAAGGTGTTAGCACCCTTTCTATCCGTGGTTATCCACGGGCTCTTAGGTACTTGCTCACTATGTTTTCAAAAGTTTTCTTTTCTTTGTGTTTGTGGGTTTTGAAAAGAGTTTTGTTTTGTTTTTGAAGAAAGTGTAAGTGCGAAAAGTTTTGTTTTGTTTTTAATAGGAGCAAGTACTTGAGAACCTCTACCTACTCAAAAAGGAATTAAATTATGCTAAAGTCCTTTAGACAATGCTATCCCACTATTGAGGAGTAGGTAGCATCGTCGTTGGAGTTTTCGGGTCAATTCGATTTAAGGGACGTGTGGTCACTAAAGCAATGTTAGGATGCTTTAGCGGTAACCCTAATGTCTTAGATCATTGTTTATCGAGGCAACCATTTCGAGGCAACTTTGATCTTTGGACAGGAGGGCGACCTCTAAAACATCCTATACTTAATGACCACATTTGAGGCAACCAAGTGAGGCGTACCCTAAGAGTGGCATGTGTAAGTGTGTCAATTTTCAGTTTATATTATATTTGTACATGTTAGGTGAGCTACTGTTAATTTTAAGTTAAGAATTAATCTTGTCATGCAATCCTAGTTAGCATACATCTAAGCAGTTAATATATGTACATGAATTTAAAGTGCGGAAATTGTAAATCCTACGCTATTACAAGGCTTCGGGGAGGGGGATTATTTACATGTCCAAAAATTGGGGGAATAAAAGCAGAAAAGGGTCTTAGTTAAGCTATTACAAACCAGTAGGCAGTTACAAAAAAATTAACGCGCGTGAATCTGAACATAACCTCTAAAAATTCTAAGAATAAAATGTTTTTCTTGTTTTATTTTATTTTTGGGAAAATTCTAAATGTTCAATTAAGTCAAATTTAATTAATTAAAAAAAAACTGATTAAAATTAACTCCAAAACATACTTAATATTTTTTGCATTTTTTTTTGTTTATGAAAAGGATTGAATTTAAATAAATCCTAAGTCTACTGATTTTAAAATTGGAGAAAATAAGTTGAAATAATTAACTAAATTAAATCCTAATTCTAAGTTATTTATTTTTATGATTTTTTATGTTGATTAAAAAAAACAAACTAAAAGAAATAAACAAAAACAAAGTAAACAAAGTACAAATGGGCCAGGCACCAAATCAAGAAAAAAAATATAATTCTGGAGGCCTGTGTCGAAAGAGGTGCAGGCTGTCTTTCGACCCAGTGAATAGGATGGATCGAAGGTGCATGAGGGGCTGCACTATGAGGGTGTTCGATCTGGGTATGTCATCCTTCGATCTGGAAGTCCTGGGTCCAGTTCGAAGCTAAGCTGCTGAGCTTCGAAACTCTGAACAGGATCCTGAGAATATATTTCCTGCAAGAAACGAAACACATATTAAAGGTCCAGGGGGGATTTTAACCCCCTGATTCGAATCTCCCCCTTATTCGCACCTGCTGAATCTGGGTCTGAGTTTGTTTTATCCTGGGATTCCAAGGAGAAGCTCAGATTGTGCCCAAGCAATGGCACAATCTCATCTCTGCGCTGTAGCTTAATGTAGCACATTAAATCATTCATAAACAACAGTAATAACATGAATATGTAATCAGAGATTGAAATGAGTTTGAGATTGGATTTCTTTACCAAAAAGAGGTGCTTTGATCTGTAGTTCTGAGGGTGGAGGTGTTCGCTGGGTGGAAGCTTTGGCTGGTGCAAGGATTGGGTATGGCTTCTTGGAAGTGTTGAGGACTTTTGGCAGCGTATCTCGAAGTTCTCCCTGCTTCTTTTCTCTAATTTTTCTGTATATTTTTTCGTCCTCCTGTTGTGTCATTTGTGATTTCTTTATATAGAGGGGGTGGAGGGGACAGGAAGACAAAGGTTTAAATGACCTTGATTATGTGTTTGAGAGCCATGAATGAGGATTTGTAACGTTAATTATGTGTTTGAAAGCCATGAATGAGAGTTTGTAACGTTGGCTAAACACATAGGATCTTGTCCCTTTTTGAATTTTGAATGTCATGTACCCAGCCTTCGAATGCTCCCTTTCGAATGGGCTGATGGTCTCCTTCAAATGCTCCCTTTTGAATGGGCTGATGGCCTCCTTCGAATGCTCTTCGAAAGCTTCTTCGAATGGACCCTTTGAATGCTTCTTCGAATGGACCTTTTTGGAATTCCAATCGAAGTACTTGTCCATAATGCTAATCGAAAGGCTCCTTCAGAACACCAATCGAAGGGTCTTTCAGAATTCCAATCGAAGTGCTTCTTCAGAATGCCAATCGAAATGCTCCTTCAGAATGCCAATCGAAGGGTCTTTCAGAATGCCAATCGAAGTGCTTCTTCAGAATGCCAATCGAAATGCTCCTTCAGAATGCCAATCGAAGGGTCTTTCAGAATGCCAATCGAAGTGCTCCTTCAGAATGCCAATCGAAAATGCTCCTTCAGAATGCCAATCGAAGCGTCTTTCAGAATGCCAATCGAAATGTACTTAAAGCATCACTCAAAAATTTTCCTTTTCCTTAGGCAAGAGTTTGTGATCAACCATGCAGGGGGAAGACTTTGGAAAACATGAGAGGGCAAATTTTTGGGTACAACAGTTGCCCCTGTTCAATCTTCTTAAACCTGAGGATGTAGATTGGCTTGCGTGCCTTTCGTGATCTGAAGGTGGAAGATGATTGAACACTAGAGTGCCCAGAAATTTGCACTCGCATGGTGTAGTACCAGCATTGTGATGTCAGGAATGGGCTTACAGATGCCATTTGGAGATTGTTGGTAGGAGGATGGGCTTATAGATGCCATCTGCAGGAGTGTCAATCGCATAAGATATTCCTTAGCGAGAACTTGCATACCTGTTGTTGTAGAAGATTCCACTAGGGAAGTCTAACTTCGTTGAGATTTAGGAACCTGCCTGTACTTCAATTGGGAGAATGCCTCAGCTGAGTTTTAAAAACTTGCTCATAATTCAATTGGGGGGGAAACATCTTCATCAAGATCTAGGAACTGTCTCGTGCCCACCGGGAGTATACCGTTGAGGTTATAGAACTTGTCCACACTATGACGGAGGAAAAGATCAAGATCTAGGAACTGACTCGTGCTCAATGGAGTATACCGTTGAGGTTATAGTACTCGTCCACACTATGATGTAGGGAAACATCTTCATCAAGATCTAGGAACTGTCTCGTGCTCAATAGAGTAAACCGCTGAGGTTATAGAACTTGTCCACACTATGACGGAGGAAAACATCAAGATATAAGAACTGACTCGTGCTCAATGGAGTAAACTGCTGAGGTTATAGAACTTGTCCACACTATGACGGAGGAAAACATCAAGATCTAGGAACTGACTCGTGCTCAATGGAGTATACCGTTGAGGTTATAGTACTCTTCCACACTATGACGTAGGGAAACATCTTCATCAAGATCCAGGAACTGTCTCGTGCCCACCGGGAGTATACCGCTAAGGTTATAAAACTTGTCCACACTATGATGGAGGAAAACATCAAGATCTAGGAACTGAATCGTTCTCAATGGAGTATACCGTTGAGGTTATAGTACTCGTCCATACTATGATGTAGGGAAACATCTTCATCAAGATCTAGGAACTGTCTTGTGCTCAATGGAGTATACCGTTGAGGTTATAGTACTCGTCCACACTATGACGGAGGAAAAAATCAAGATCTAGGAACTGACTCGTGCTCAATGGAGTATACCGTTGAGGTTATAGTACTCGTCCACACTATGACGTAGGGAAACATATTCATCAAGATCTAGGAACTGTCTCGTGCTCGATGGAGTAAACCGCTGAGGTTATAGAACTTGTCCACACTATGACGGAGGAGACTGTCGAGATTGAGAAACTTATATGAAAATTCAGCTGATGATAATTAAATTGAGATGTAAGAGCTGGTCAGATCTTCGACGTAATTGAGAACTTTAACTGTATCTTTCCTGAAAGGTAAATGTCAGTCATATGCAATGCATGATATAGATCAGGCAATGAGATTGTATTCGTATGATGCGTATATGCATGTATCATGATGTATGAAAATGTGATCTTTTAGCTAGGGAGAATAAATCCCGGAGCTGCTGGAGAATAGAGTTGAGTCTGGATGATTGTCAGAATTGCGTCTGCATCTGGAGCGTATCTGAAATTTATTTGAATGAGTGACAGAATAACATCAGAAGCTGGATCATATCTGGACTGTATTTTGAATGAGTGACAGAATGACATCCGAATATGGATCGTATCTAGACTGTAATTTGAATGAATGTCAAAATGACATCTGAATCTGGATCGTATCTGGACTGTAATTTGAATGAGTTGCAGAATGACATCTGAATCTGGATCGTATCTGGATTGTATTATGAAGGAGTGGCAGAATGACATCCGAATCTAGATCGTATCTGGACTGTATTTTGAAGGAGTCTGGAATAAGTATCAGAATGTCAACCATATCTGGATCGCATCTGAACTGTCTCTAGAAGGAGTCTGGAATAAGTATCAGAATGTCATCCATATCTGGGTCGCATCTGAACTATCTCTATAAGGAATCTGGAATAAGTATCAGAATGTCAGCCATATCTGGGTCGCATCTAAACTATCTCTAGAAGGAATCTGGAATAAGTATCAGAATGTCAGCCATATCTGGGTCGCATCTGAACTATCCCTAGAAGGAATCTGGAATAAGTATCAGAATGTCAGCCATATCTGAGTCACATCTGAACTATCTCTAGAAGGAGTCTGGAATAAGTATCAGAATTCCAGCCATATCTGGGTCGCATCTGAACTATCTCTAGAAGGAGTCTGGAATAAGTATCAGAATGTCATCCATATCTGGGTCGCATCTGAACTATCTCTAGAAGGAGTCTGGAATAAGTATCAGAATGTCAGCCATATCTGGGTCGCATCTGAACTATCTCTAGAAGGAATCTGGAATAAGTATCAAAATGTCAGCCATATCTGGGTCACATCTGAACTATCTCTAGAAGGAATTTGGAATAAGTATCAGAATGTCAGCCATATCTGGGTCGCATCTGAACTATCTCTAGAAGGAATCTGGAATAAGTATTAGAATGTCAGCCATATCTGGGTCGCATCTGAACTATCTCTAGAAGGAATTTGGAATAAGTATCAGAATGTCAGCCATATCTGGGTCGCATCTGAACTGTCTTTAGAAGGAGTCTGGAATAAGTATCAGAATGTCAGCCATATCTGGGTCGCATATGAACTATCTCTAGAAGGAATCTGGAATAAGTATCAGAATGTCAGACATATCTGAGTCGCATATGAACTGTCTCTAGAAGGAGTCTAGAATAAGTATCAGAATGTCAGCCATATCTGGGTCGCATCTGAACTATCTCTAGGAGGTGATGATCTTTGCCTGTTGATTGATCTTTCCTGAAAAGGTAAAGAGTTAGTTGTATGCAATGTTATGATGTATGCATTGTCATGATGTATGCATTGTGTAATGATGTTGTTGAAGTGTAATTTTGTCTTGGACTTTGCTCAAAATGTTTCCACCGGGGATCCCTGCTTTGTTGTTTGAGGAGAACTCCGCTGGGGGATATTGAAAACTCTGTGGGGAGAGATGTTCTGCTGAGGATTTTAACGATAAACTCCGCTGGGGATTCCGTTGATAAGCTCTGTTGGGGATTTTGATGATAAACTCCGTTGGGGATGGATTACCGTTGCTGGTGATATTGAATCTGTTGAGGATAGAAGTCCTGCTTGGGGAAAGAAAGAACTTCGCTAGGGATGATCTTTCAGTTGCAACTTGCTGAGGATAACCTTCTGAAATTGGCTGGGGAGTCTTATTTGTGCTTCGCAGGGGATAAGCTTCCAGAATCTACTGGGGAAGATGATTCAACTCCATTGGGGAAACTTTTTTTTAGACTGCGCTACGGAAATGGCTCTACTGGGGGTATCTTGTATTCTGCCGGGGAACATTCTCATATTCCGTTGAGGAATATTAAGACTAACAGGGATACTCTTATGCTTGCTTAGGAATATCCTTATACTCCGCTGGGGAATATTAAGACCTTCTGGGGATGCCAAGAATTTTTTTTAGGGCTGATGGTAGACTAACTCTGCTTGGGGAGAGTATTGCTGATTTGTACATAGCTACAAGTCTCAGCTGGGAGAGCTACCATTATTGCCTTATTCTGCGGGGAGTGGAAGTATCTTAGCCCTGTTCTTCAGCCGAATCTACCTTTGTACCTGGTGAGCAGAGCAGCTGTACAGTTTGGAAAAATTTTATTGCCCCTGTTTCTGCGGGAGAAGGTGCCTACGGAGGCCCTGTGGATCGAGTATTATCCCAATCCTATGAGGTGCTTGGTAATTGCCGATTGAAGTGACAAATATTCTTCTGGTAGGCCAGTGACGAGATGACGGGACATAGTCGTACGCTTTGATCCCTAATTTTTGCCTGGACCGCCCTTTCGGGTTTTCAGTCCATCGGGATACCATTTTTGCCCAAGCCGCCTTTTCAGGTTTTCGACATGCCGGGTGTAAAAATTTTTCATTTTCATCCCTTATTTTTGCCCGAACCCTTTTGGTTCGCCGAGAAGCCCTTATTTTTGCCTAGGCCAGTCAACCTAGCGGGTCTTTGATTATGCGTAGTACTCTTTTGACTATGTCCATTCCCTCAGGATGTAGAGAGGTGTCACTGTCGGTAGTGTTGTATTGCCACACTACCATAAGATCTTCGTTTGATCATGCAAGATTCGTTGCTGGAATTCATGTCCAATGCCCCAAGTGACGGAGATGGAGACTTGCCCCTGGTTACTCTGCACTTCTTCAGGGATTTCTTGAAATCTTGACTGGACTGCCCCAAGTGCGCTGGATAGTGACATGTCAAGTCCCCTTGTTGATAGAAGATTTGTCAATGGAAATGTCATCCTTTTTGAAGTGATCTTATTCACTGAGAGGGCTTTCGTTCATCGAATATTCGTTGTGTGAATTTCTCCGCTGTCAAACAAATAGCCAAATGCAAACAGTGATATTCAAATAATGCAAAGTTTATGCTTGTCTCGAAGTTTTGAAAAATGCGTTTTTTAGTAGAAAACTCTTTATAAGACAAATTCAACACAAGATTTAGGGCAAAGCCTTACAGGAGTCAGGATACCTTTTGTAACAGTATGCTTTCGAACTAACCCATGATTCAGTTAGGACTTTTGAAGGGTTGTAACGTGGCTTGGTTCACAGTTTAAGAAACAAAGGATAAAGGCTCAAAGTATATTTGTACCCACCCACTCTTCGTGATGTTCTTCAATCCTAAACTCAGTTAATTGTGCATTTGAACTCCAAATGAGTCTGGAACGACGTTTTTGGTGATGGTTCACACAAGTTGAATTTGTTGGAAGGCAGTCATTTTTTTGGCAACATTTTTCATGTTGTTGAGGATTTTTAGCGACCTCGTTCTTTTGATTTGTTATCCCTAACTTCTGCCTGACTGTTCCTGTTTTCGAGATTTCAGTCAGTGGGATGCCCCAGCTTTCTTAAGCCTCCTTTATAGATTTTGGCTCAGTGGGCTTTTCTATTTTGAGAGATTGACTGCCTATGAGATAAGGAACCACCACTGTCTTTTGATCCCAGAGGAATGCTTTTGATGTCGTTCGTTATATTATGAACTGAGAGTTTTGCGACTTAAATGCACATCTTTTGAATTAACTGAGAGACTATCCTGCCCCAGGTTTAAATCAAAGGTTTCAATTTGTTTAAAAACAGAAAACTCCTACTTCTTTGGCTCGAAGGGGTTGAGTAGGGATTATCTTCCTTATAACTCCAGTGTTTAGGATTTGAAAGAAATGCTTGTACATCGTCAGCAAGGTCTGTCCAAAAGCATACTGTATGAGATTATGGCATTGTTTCGTCATCCTCCCTCTAAAGGATTGTAACTTTTAGCAAGAGTTGAATGTCATAAAGTGAGTAAAAAGCATAGTTTAAATGTAATTCAAATGATTGGATCAAATCAAGACAAACATATGCAATGCATTAATGAAACAAAGTTTGGCATTAATAGATAATTGTTTGAATAACAAAGAGATTACAACTTGAAAATTCAAATGAACAAAAGCTTTCAATGATTCGGCATAGGAGCAGTGATTATGTTTGGAGTCTTCGGAGGGTCAAACTTGATCTCCTTGGCATCAATCATGTCTTGGACCTTGTTCTTCAGAGCCCAACAGTTGTTCGTGTCATGTCCCGGACTATCAGAGTGGTATGCACACCTTTCATTGGGATGATAGGTAGGAGCGGAAGTATTTGGGTTCCAGAGAGGAGTCTTTAATGGAATCAGCTCTGCCTCCAACAGGCGTTGTAGCGCTTGAGTTAGTGACATGTTAATCTTAGTGAATTGTCTTTTAGGCGCGACCTCCTTACGCTGATGCCCCTGTCTTTGTTGAGCAGGCGTAGGATAAGAGATCAAGATTTCTCCTACGTGTTGGTCATGACGACTCTTTTGACCATACACAACATTTGACTCTTTCTTCCCATTGTAGGGCTTTTTCTGAGCATCAGAAGGTGCAGCTTCTTGAATCTTCCCACTTTTGATACCAGCTTCGACCCTTTCGCCGATCAGTATTAGCTCGGTGAACCCGGCTGATGAACTCCCTATCAGGTGATTAAAGAATGGACCTGACAGCGTCCCCAGAAACATATCAACAAGTTCACGATCAGCTAAAGGTGGTTGTACCCTTCCGGAAAGGTCTCTCCATTTCTGAGCATACTCTTTGAATCCTTCACCCGTCCATATTGACATACCCTGGAGTTGGGTACGCGTAGGAGCGAGGTCGGAGTTATACTGATACTACCTATAGAACGCAACAGCCAAATCCTCCCAGCTGCGGATACTGGCTCCATCCAACTGATAGAACCACTCAAGCTGAGTCCCTGAAAGACTGTCTTGAAAGAAATGGATCCACAAGTTCTTATCAGCAGTGTAAGGTAAGATCTTCCTCACATATGACCGGAGATGCAGCTTTGGACATGAAGCTCTGTCATACTTGGAAAAGGCAGGTGCCTTGAACTTATGGGGAATCACCACCCCAGATGATAGACCCAGATCTCTGAAGTCCAGACCGGGCACCTTCTGTACTTCCATAGCGTTCAAATGGTCCTCCAGCTGTTTGTACTTATCCTCAGCAAGAGGATACTGTTCTTCATCATAGTCCGTCTCGTTGTCGGAGATCAAAGGGCTAGGAGCCCTCCTTTCTTGTGGACTATCCTTCCCCTCAGATGGGGTGGTCAGATCAACCTCATTCTGCAGCCCGTTTCCAAACCTGCGTCCAGTATTGAACAAGATGGTCCTCTTCTTCTTCTTCTTCCTCTCTTTTAGAATCATGGTCCTCAGGTCCTGCTGATCCTTAGCTAGGCTCATGACCAACTCTTGAAATTGGGCGTTCTGGGCCTTGATAGCTTTCTCAGTGGAAGGTTCAGCAGACATGATGATTGCTGAAATAAACAGCGAAGAAGATGAGAAACCTGTAATGGTACATGTAATGCAATGATATGTATGATATATGTATGCAATGTTTTCAAGGATCTCGCGGGGTAAACAAGAAACTTGTTAGAATCTGAATCTGGTAGCTTGATTGAAGGAACTTCATGTTGCTGAGAGTCCTTCCTCAAGAGTCAGGCTCACCATATCGAGTGGGTCATAGCCCCTGACTCAAGTTATCATGTTTGGATTTCTAGATGACATTGGCTAGAGGAAAATAAATCCCCTTTTCCCCTTGCTAGACTTTTGATTTACCATAACCTGCATCACAGACCTTTGAGATCCTTAAAGAAATGTTAAGGCATGATGTTATGATGTGTATGCTATGCGTTTAAGCAAAAGTGTGAGGTGATGTAAGTAAACCCTGCAATAAGTCCAAATTATTGGATAAGGACTGTAAACAAAACCTGCAAGGAATTCATGTTGTCAGATAACAAGAATGTGCAAGTAGTTCAGATTTGAAGGCACACAAGTCACACAAATAGCCTTAAGTTTAGGCTGGCATGGAGTTTCATAGGTAAGTACCCTCTTGAGTTTAGTTGGCTCAAAACCTGTCCTATAAATAGTAACTAGATTCTAAGGAGCTCAATATCATTGGATTGTTTTCTATGTTCATTGTTTTGGTTTAGCCACTGAACTAGCGACCAAAATATTCCAAGAAACCAATCCTCAATGAGTGTAGTATCGAGTATCTACCAAGTTCAGACTGCACCAAAGTCGGTCATCTCACTACCCCTAAAAAAGGCCAAGATGGTCAAGTAAGGTTATAGGTCATTAGTGCTTAGTGACATCACTCAGCGGCCCATTATTCTCTTTGATTGACTCAAAGGCTACCGGTACTCACAAACATGTCACACTAATATAGCTATTGCTTCAACCGTGTCGGTATACCCTGCACATTTTCCACAACGTATTGCTATCTATGAATGTTTCCCCAAATCCGGGTGGAGGATTTATAGAACTTCAATACAAGCCCACAAATTTAAAAGCATACAAAGCAATACAATTGAAAACACTAGTGATCTAATCCTAATGTATACCTCACTTATTAAGTCCCCAGCAGAGTCGCCAGTTCTGTGATCGGTGGGAATGAGAACTGACTGTTTTTTAATGCTGGTTCGCGTTTGCGTTTGTTTTTGCAAAGTGTCGCGGTAAGCAAGAGTCGTCGCCGTCTTTTATTTTATCCAACAAGGGAAAGGACAAAAGCACAGAAAAATTCTTTTTCGAGATGTTTCTCGGGTTCGGGAGGTAGATTATAGAAAGGGAAGGTGTTAGCACCCTTTCTATCCGTGGTTATCTACGGGCTCTTAGGTACTTGCTCACTATGTTTTCAAAAGTTTGCTTTTCTTTGTGTTTGTGGGTTTTGAAAAGAGTTTTGTTTTGTTTTTGAAGAAAGTGTAAGTGCGAAAAGTTTTGTTTTGTTTTTAAAAGGAGAAAGTACTTAAGAACCTCTACCTACTCAAAAAGGAATTAAATTGTGCTAAAGTCCTTTAGACAATGCTATCCCACTATTGAGGAGTAGGTAGCATCGTCGTTGGAGTTTTCAGGTCAATTTGATTTAAGGGACGTGTGGTTACTAAAGCAATGTTAGGATGCTTTAGCGGTAACCCTAATGTCTTAGATCATTTTTTATCGAGGAAACCATTTCGAGGCAACTTTGATCTTTGGACAGGAGGGAGACTTCTAAAACATCCTATACTTAATGACCACATTTGAGGCAACCAAGTGAGGTGTACCCTAAGAGTGTCATGTGTAAGTGTGTCAATTTTCAGTTTATATTATCTTTGTACATGTTAGGTGAGCTACAGTTAATTTTAAGTTAAGAGTTAATCTTTTCATGCAATCCTAGTTAGCATACATCTAAGCAGTTAATATATGTACAGGAATTTAAAGTGCAGAAATTGTAAATCCTACGCTATTACAAGGCTTCGGGGAGGGGGATTATTTACATGTCCAAAAATTGGGGGAATAAAAGCAGTAAAGGGTCTTAGTTAAGCTATTACAAACCAGTAGGCAGTTACAATAAAATAAACGCGCGTGAATCTGAACATAACCTCTAAAAATTCTAAGAATAAAATATTTTTGTTGTTTTATTTTATTTTTGGGAAAATGCTAAATGTTCAATTAAGTTAAATTTAATTAATTAAAAAAAAACTGATTAAAATTAACTCCAAAACATACTTAATATTTTTTGCATTTTTTTTTGTTTATGAAAAGGATTGAATTTAAATAAATCCTAAGTCTACTGATTTTAAAATTGGAGAAAATAAGTTAAAATAATTAACTAAATTAAATCCTAATTCTAAGTTATTTATTTTTATGATTTTTTATGTTGATTAAAAAAAACAAACTAAAAGAAATAAACAAAAACAAAGTAAACAAAGTACAAATGGGCCAGGTAGCAAATCAAGAGAAAAATATAATTCTGGAGGCCTGGGTCGAAAGAGGTGCAGGCTGTCTTTCGACCCAGTGAATAGGCTAGATCGAAGGTACATGAGGGGCTGCACTCTGAGGGTGTTCGATTTGGGTATTTCATCCTTCGATCTGGAAGTCCTGGGTCCAGTTCGAAGCTAAGCTGCTGAGCTTCGAAACTCTGAACAGGATCCTGAGAATATATTTCCTGCAAGAAACGAAACACATATTAAAGGTTCAGGGGGGATTTTAACCCCCTGATTCGAATCTCCCCCTTATTCGCACCTGCTGAATCTGGGTCTGAGTTTGTTTTATCCTGGGATTCGAAGGAGAAGCTCAGATTGTGCCCAAGCAATGTCACAATCTCATCTCTGCAATGTAGCTTATATGTAGCACATTAAATCATTCACAAACAGCAGTAATAACATGAATATGCAATCAGAGATCGAAATGAGTTTGAGAT
This sequence comes from Vicia faba, assembly GCA_948472305.1. Taxonomy (NCBI): domain Eukaryota; kingdom Viridiplantae; phylum Streptophyta; class Magnoliopsida; order Fabales; family Fabaceae; genus Vicia; species Vicia faba. The sequence goes on along the minus strand of OX451739.1, from coordinate 147,893,856 downwards.
TGGATTTCTTTACCAAACAAAGGTGCTTTGATCTTTAGTTCTGAGGGTGGAGGTGTTCGCTGGGTGGCAGCTTTGGCTGGTGCAAGGATTGGGTATGGCTTCCTGGAAGTGCTGAGGACTTTTGGCAGCATATCTCCAAGTTCTCCCTGCTTTTTTTCTCTATTTTTTCGTCCTCCTGTTGTGTCATTTGTGATTTCCTTATATAGAGGGGGTGGAGGGGACAGGAAGACAAAGGTTTAAATGACCTTGATTATGTGTTTGACAGCCATTAATGAGGATTTGTAACGTTAATTATGTGTTTGAAAGCCATGAATGAGAGTTCGTAACGTTGGCTAAACACATGGGATCTTGTCCCTTTTTGAATTTTGAATGTCATGTAGCTGGCCTTCGAATCTTCCCTTTCGAATGGGCTAATGGTCTCCTTCGAATGCTCCCTTTCGAATGGGCTGATGACCTCCTTTGAATGCTCTTCGAAAGATTCTTCGAATGGACCTTTTTGGAATTCCAATCGAAGTACTTGTCCATAATGCTAATCGAAAGGCTCCTTCAGAACACCAATCGAAGGGTCTTTCAGAATGCCAATTGAAGTGCTTCTTCAGAATACCAATCGAAATGCTCCTTCAGTATGCCAATCGAAGGGTCTTTCAGAATGCCAATCGAAGTGCTCCTTCAGAATGCCAATCGAAATGATCCTTCAGAATGCCAATCGAAGGGTCTTTCAGAATGCCAATCGAAGTGCTCCTTCAGAATGCCAATCAAAAATGCTCCTTCAGAATGCCAATCGAAGGGTCTTTCAGAATGCCAATCGAAATGTACTTAAAGCACCACTAAAAAATTTTCCTTTTCCTTAGGCAAGAGTTTGTGATCAACCATGCAGGGGGAAGACTTTTGAAAATATGAGAGGGCAAATTTTGGGTTACAACAGATTACAAGTGTTTTCTTCGCAGAATTTGGACCTTGGAAAGGAATCACCAATGTTCTTCTTGTATTCCCATTGATTGCAGCTACGTATCCTTCTTCAGGGTAATGCCCGAATTGGATTATCCCTTGACCCACCAATTTCTTGAAAGTGTTTTTGAAGTCATTTTTGTGCTTCAGGAGAAATCCATGTTCCAATAAATTCTTCTTTAACATATCTATTAGAGTTCTTAGTCGTTTAGCCTCTCCAAGATTAATTACTATCTCAATTGTGTTCATAGTTGGACCACCACGTGGTGGCATATGGTTTGTCTTGATAATTGGCTTATTAAAGGTGATATCTTGGGAGTCAAATAAATCTTGAACCTTGTGTCTAAAGGCCCAACATTTCTCAATGGTATGACCTGGAGAATTGGCATGATATTCACACCTTTCGAACCTATTTTGTTATTCTCATGGGATCACTAATGGTTTTTGTGCTTTTTGGTGGGCAGCAACAACACTAGTTTCTCCTTCTTTTTTCTTTGAGAATTTTGGGACATGCTTCTTTGGATTGTTAGAAGTACTAGATGATGCCCCTTGTATCTTGCCACTTTTCACACCAGCTTTGGTTCTTTCATAAAATCCATAGGAGACACTGCCTACCACTTTATCATAATATAAACCTTGTAGAGTACCCATGAACATGTCTACCAACTCATTTTCAAGGAACGGTGGTTGTACTCGTGCTGCCATTTCTCTCCATTGTTGAGCATATTATTTGAAAGATTTTTCATTCTTTTGGGACAAATTCTAGAGATGCATGTGATTAGGAGCCATGTCTAAGTTATACTTGTATTGCCTAAAGAAGGTGTTATACCCCAATTTTCCCCCTAAGATCTCAAATAAGTGATTTTAGACAAAAGGACAACGAGTCCCTTTTCGATGCTTGGGAATGATACAAGGATCTGATGAGACTATGCCCACATCACTGCTTGGAAGAATGGTTAATTATCCATACCTTCTATAATGGTCTCCTTTATAATACAAGATTAACGATAGGCGCTGCCACAGGAGGCACACTTATGGATAAATCCTACACCGCTGCTTATGCTCTCATAGAAAGTATGGCTCAAAACCATTATCAGTGGGGAAGTGAAAGAGGACAAGTAGACAAAGGTACCGCAAAGAAGACACCGACGAAAGGAGGCATGTACGAGATAAGAGATCTAGACAGCGTCCATGCTATGGTAGACGCCCTCACCCTTAAGATAGATAACTTAACCGCAATACCTCCAGACACCGTGGCTGCTATAACTCCAAATTACGAGATACGCAGAGTGCCTAGACATGCAGTTACCGAATGCAAGATCTTGGCAGGAACTCCAACTGACCAAGTAAGTTATGCTCAAGGAAACCCTTACTCGAACACATACAACCCTGGATGGAAGAATCATCCAAATTTCTCGTATAAAAACCCCAATGTGTTGTATGCTCTAAACCAAACATCTGTTGTGCCACCTGGATATCAGAAACCTCCTACAAACGCTCCTAATGTGCCTAGAAAATCAAACTTAGAATTGATGATGGAAAAATTCATAGCTACCCAAGCACAAACAAACAAAGACGTCCAAAATCAAAACATACACACTAACGAGCAGATAAAACAATTAGCAAACAAAATAGATGCTTTGGCCACCCACAATAAAATGTTAGAATCCCAAGTCTCTCAAGTGGCTCAACAACAAGCACCTACTACTGCACCGGCTGATACATTTCCTGGTCAATCACAACCTAACCCGAAAGGGCATGCTCATGCCATCATATTAAGAAGTGGAACTGAGTTAGACGGACTGACTGACCCAAGACTTACAAATCCAGGTATGTACCAAAGATCCGAAAAACCAGCTGAGAAGGAGAATCAACCCGAGAAGGAGGAGGAGGATAAAGAAGATCAAGGAGGAGAGGCCGAAGAAAAAGAAAAACCTTATGTGCCTCCACTTCCTTATAAACCCCAAATCCCATTTCTTGGAAGACTAACTAAACCTAAGAACGTAGGGCAATTTAAAAAATTCATTGAACTTCTGAAATAACTTAATATAACAATTCATTTCACAGAAGCCATAACTCAAATGCCCTCATATGCCAAATTCCTCAAGGAAATCTTATCTAACAAGAAAAAGCTAGAAGATAACGAAACAGTCACACTTACCGTCGAGTGTAGCGCAATTATCCAAAACAAGATGCCTCCTAATCTGAAAGATCCTGGAAGCTTCTATATACCTTGTCATATAGGAAATTTTGTCATAGACAAAGCCTTGTGTGATTTAGGAGCTAGTATTAGCGTTATGCCTTTGTCCATATGCAACAGACTTGAAATGGGAGAACTAAGACCGACAAAGATGTCCGTTCAATTGGCAAACCGCTCTGTTAAATACCCAGTAGGAATATTAGAAAACATTCCCATACGAATAGGTCAGTTCTACATCCCTACAGATTTCATAATCATGGACATTAGAGAAGACGAAAGTACACTCATCATTTTAGAAAGACCATTCTTAGCTACCGCTGGAGCCATCATAGATGTAAAAAAGGGCAAACTAACTTTTGAAGTTGGTGAAGAGAAAGTCGAATTTATTCTGACATAGTTCCTACAAGTTCCTTCCATAGATGACACATGTTATCTGGTATACATCGTTGTTGTACCCCAATTTTCCCCCCTAAGATCCCTTCATCATAACATGTTGATTCAATCACAAAAAGATCACATTAAGGATTTTGGTTCTTCTCCCTATCTTTAGCTTTGCTCTTTTGAGGATTTACCAAACACCTTGACTTGTTTTATTTTGTGATCATGAATATTTTGCTTTGATTTTCTTTCTAATTAATAAAATGCAATGTTGGTTTGTCTTACTTGTTAATAATGTAGGTAAAGGCAATGAGGTTTAGCAGGTTGCTTCATGGGTTCATGAGTTTATTTCCATGCCCTAGTTAATAAATATTGAGAAATTCAAACCTCACCATCGAAGTTGTTTTGGAAGAAATGGCATGACAAGGTTTATTTTGGTTTAACATATTTCAAAGTTATCAAAATTGTTTCAAAAGTACAAGGGGTTGAGGGAAGAAGTTGTCATGATTGTACAAGGTCTTGTTCCTATTGGTCACAAGAGCACATTTCTATCAAATTTCAAGATATGGAAGTTCTTTTGGTGGCTATGAGTACTCATCATCATCCTCAACAACTTCTATTCACAAAGCAAGAATATTGGCACAAGAAGTTTGTTCAAACTTGTCAAAGTTCCTCAAAGCATTCTCTTGATCTAGAAGCTAGAGTTTTGAACTTCAAAGGAGCATATCTTTCTCACCTTTTAGTATTATTGAATGATTCCAAAGACATCTTTCTCTTCAAAGGGTTATCAACAAATCACTTCAAAAGTTCCAAGGAGTTTTCATGTGGAAGGAACTTGGTGAAGAAGAAAGATTACAAGTCATCCAGATGAATCCACAATTTTCCATATGTGACTTCAAATGGTCATAACTTGGTAAATTTTTATCACCTTGAGTCCATTATTTTTCCATTATGATCTTAAAGATGTGTACTTTGTTCCTTCTTTTATGTGAAAAGTGAGAAAATGGATGGAAGTTACCTTAAATATGCAAAATATTATAGGTCATTCCATGATTTTTGGCTAAATTCAACAAGTCATAACTTGCTGAATTGTTGGAGATTTTGAGTGGTACAAATTTCAAAATGTCATTCAAGAGATCTACTTCATTCCATATTTTTTGGTCAAAAGCAAATTCTAAGTGGAAGGCCATGTTTGGATACAAAAGATTATAGGTCATTTTTGAAGAAGAATTTGAAATATTTCTAAGTATGGAAAGTCAACTCTTTTTCTTCAACTTTGACTCCATGTAAATTTCAGCTCAAGCATCCATTTGATTCCATTCTTTTTCCATTTAAAAGCTTGTAACCTCATCTTTCCAAAGCATCGAGAATCATGCCCTAAGACCCCTTGAGTTGGAAATGCAATGGATTTGAATATGGTAACTTGAAACTGAATTTTTCACAAAGTTAGAATTTTGAAATCTATAATGTGACTTCTAAACCGAATAATTTTGCGTGTTTTTGATCTAAACTTAATTAGAAAACTTTCCAGAAGTGATTATCACCCCAAAACACAAAGTTTGGCTGAGTTTTGATGGAAATGAAGTCACACTTCACTCGTGCTCGACCCTTACTCAATTTCTCTCCAAACTTCCTTGTTTCTTCAAATTTTGTTTCCCATTCACTTCCCTATAAATAGAGGGTCATCCCCCATCCATTTTACTAAGCTTAGAGAGCCAAGAACACCCTGCCAAAAGCTCACACGAACCCACATTTTTTTAATTTAGTTTCTGAAATTTAAGCTTCCTTGTCCAAAATTCTTTGCGCATTCATCATCCTTGAGCATCATACAAACTCTCCAGCACTTAAACCAATCAAAACGAGCCATAATTCAAGCTACAGAAGTCCAATTTCAGAGCTTCTTACTTGAACTTTGAAAAGGTAGAATTCTCCACCATTTGGATCCAAATCAAGCACTAATCTATTCTACTCTTTTGTTTGATTCTGATGTTGCTTACAATTTTTAAATCCATTGAGAATTGAGAGAGAAATCTCAAATTGAAGGTGCTCGCTATTTTCTGGGTTTTTGATTCATATCTCTCTCCATACCTTATATAAATTTGGCGCGATGGTTGTGTTAGAATCATCTTGAAGAGACTAGTTCAATGATGCTAGCACGGGATCCTAATTTTTCCATTTGAAGGATCTCATAAAATCCCCATTGCAGGTTGTCTGGAGGTTGAAGACAATGACATGTCTCGTCTCAGCCAATGATAGCGTGTCAAACGTTTTAATTTCATTGGTTGCCCTTTTCCTGATCACATGTGTGTTTCACTAAGGTCCATATCATGCACAGCGCGTCTGGTCCATTGTATTAGCTTACTAACGCGTTTTGACTATGATCTGATGGTCCACAACTTTTTGGTTTCATTTTATTTTCTGATTTTATATTTTTATTGATTAAATTTTCAAAAAATTCATAACTCTTTTATTTTTTATCCAAAAATTATGAAAAAATTCACAAAAATACTTTGAATTATTTCTGATGTCATGAATATTTTTTCACATTTTTATTTTAACATTTGGCATTTTTTATATTTTTTTGTATTATTTGCTTTCTTTTAATTACATAAAAAATACTTTCTGACATTTTTTAATTCTGAAAAAATTCATAAATATTATTTTGCATATTTTTGACTTTCTGAAAAATTTATGGAATTTTATGTTGAGGTTTACTATTTTTGATCTATTTTATGTTTGTTTTAGCAATTTTAAATAGTTTAAAAATAGTTTATGACTTTTAAAAATAGTTAAAAATAGTTTCTAAATGTTAGCAATTTTGATCTATTTTTGATATATTTTATGGCCTTATTTTTAATTTCTTGATTAATTTGAACATAATTGATATTTTACTCATTATTTTTTATTTTTAAAACTTCTTTTAACCTTTTTTAATATATATTAAATGTGATATTATTTTGTGAATTATTTTTCTGGCTGATCTTGGATTAGGTTTTGGATCATGAACTTTATTAACATCATTGGATCCATGGTGTTGAGTTTAACTCCACCAAAAATGGATGAATGATTTTAATAATAGTTTGATTAAAATTTAATTCAAATGTGGTTTGTACATTCTTTTTACCCTATCCCCCTTCATCTCATTTCCTTCTTATTGTACTAAATGTTGTTGGAGCATGATCTCTATATCATGTCTTAAAACAAATGGTGCATAAATTGCTATTGACCGGACTCAAAATAGGTGCGACTTCTATATAAGCCCACTTACGATTGCTTAACATGGCTCTAAATTTTGTCTCGATTCGAATAAATGATCATTTGTGGCCCAAACTTATGATTGCAAGCCCAAGTATGTTAATTTGATCTCTTTGATCCAATAACCTTGAGATTCATTGTGTGGAGGCTTTGGTTCTACTAATTCTCTAATGGATCTACAACACCTTTGGTCAACGTGGATCACTTAAACATCGTTGATCATTAAATGGTACTTGTGAGAATTCCAAATGGATGATATACTTGACAAAAAGCAAATGCAACTTGTTGTGTGGAGGCTTTGGTTCTACCAATCCTCTAATGAGTTCCAAATGCAAGTTTCAAGATGGTCATCCAACTAACCAATAATTATTGACTTGTTTTATCTTACGCTTTATGTACTATTTACTTTTTTAGCATTTACATTTCATGCCACTTTCATCTTTGCTCATTTGAGCATTTATTTTCTTGCCATTTTCACTTTGCTCACTTGAGCTTTTCTTTTCCTTTCTTAAGATACTTAATAATCAACCTAAACCCTAAAAAAACTCTTAATGGTACTTGGACTATTTGGCTACCATCCTTGGCATTATGGAGCATGGGACTTTTTCTTGGACTTAGGATTAGAATCCTTGGCCTATCTTGGAGACCTTGTGATCTTATCTGATTATTTTGTTTGGAGTTCTTGAGGTTTACCTTAAGATATTGGGTTGCTTGTTTGTTTTTGTGTGTAGGTTTTTGTGATTACATTCTCTATTTGTAATATGGAATTCACCCGTATACAGCCGTTACTCTGCCCAATTTTTGTGAAAAATTAATACACTTGAAGTTTTGGTTCTCTCAAGAGGTCTAGTATCTTTGCTTGTTTGATTTCAATCCAAAGAATGGGAATTATACCTAGGCTCATAATGTCAAGTTTTGGCTTCTTGTTGGTTAGATGGTCCTTATCCTTAGCTTTTACCTTATGCTTTAGGATAGCCTCTTCTTCTCCTCCCTTCTTCTTTAATTTCAAAAATATTCTCCCTCCTTTTTAAACTCTTCTTATTTTGAAACTTAAAACACTTTCATAATAAACTTGGACTTATGTCCATGCCTTTTTTTAAAAACATTTTCATAAATAAACTTCAATCAATTTAATAATACCTTGAAAATTTTTTTGTGAGAAGACTAAAAGTCAATCAATCTCATTCAAACCATTTTTCCACTTTGGCATTTATCTTTAAATTTTCTCAAAAGATTAGACTCTTGTCAATCCTTGTAGTGATACAAACAACTATACTTATACAATATGTAGTGAAATGATATATTTTCCACTTGGGTGTTGAGCGAGGAATTGTTGATTTTAAGATCCAAGCCATATCCTCCACTTTGAGATGATGCAAATTCTCCTTTCTCATGATTGTGGGTAGTAAGTATGTTTTTCCACACGGACAATGACGATGATGTCTTATCTCTTAAAATCAACCAACACACTTGTGTTTCAAATTTTTAAAAGAGGAACTACGTGTACCCTGATCCCCTATTGCACGAAAGGTGGTACGTAGGCACTAAAGGTCCGCAACCGCGGCGGGTGCAAAAATCATAAAAAATATATTTCTTTTCTCACCTCCACCATCCATTTCTATACAACACATTTTTTTATAGCCAAAATATACAGGGTGCTAATACCTTCCCTTTGCATAACCAACCCCCTTACCTTGAATCTTTCCCCATCTTTTTGGGTTATTCGCTCTTTCCCATTCCTTTGGAAACAATAAAGCGCAGTGGAGATTTTTATTTTGATTTATATAAAGTCTAGTCAATCCAATGGCTTAGTCTTGAACATTTCTACCGCTACAGAAAAATGGCGACTTCACTGGGGAGAGATTGACCTCTTGCTGGTCCATCCCTAAGTGGGTTGACCCTATCTTTGTTTATATCTGTATATGTGCTATTATTGTTTATGTGTTATATTTTGTATATATGCTCGTTTGGATTTTCCTGGTTTTCAGGGTGCTTGGTGATTACTCATAAGTCTTATACTCGGACTTGGGAAAAATTTAAGATAGGACGGGCGGTATAGTCATGTTAACTTCGAGGGAGTAATCCCAAAAAAGGAGGCATGAGATCCACCACTCAGTAGAGGCCCCTTTGACTTTAGTGTCGTTTACCGAGTAATCGGGAAGACATACTGCTTTCGACCTGGGAGCCTGCTGAAACTGAGCACCGTAGAATACCTAACCCATCTTGGCCTTTTAGGTGTAGTGTGGAAGCTATGACGTAGTAATCTGAAAATAGTTGTCACGCGATACTACACTCTGACGAGTCTTTCTTGAGAATATTACTAATTACCGAGTTAATCGGGAAGTTGGTAATATCTGAAAAAAGGATGTAGACTCTGGGAACCTCTAGAACGTTGTTCGGCAGGTGATAACTTTTTAGACCAACACCTTATGGGTAGTACTTTCGACCTCATGCTCGTGACGTTGAACCTCTGAACTCTATATGTGTGATCTTGTGTGTGATTGTTGCATCATGCATCCATGCACTCATAAGCATCTTTTGAAGAAAACAATATTTCAAGGGATTTAAAGGTTGATTATTTATGAATATCTCAGGTACTTTTAACCATGGATTCTGGAAAGAGAAAGATAGGTAAATACAATTTTAAGGATCCCAAGATAGATTACTTGGTCAGTCTAATTCTAGATATCGAGTGTTCTGCAAACTTTCGGAAGAAGTATGGATCCATTATTCCTCTCATGAAGCTGAAGATGAAGGAGGGTATTCTATCGACCTTGGTCCAGTTCTATGATCTGGTGTATCACTGCTTTACTTTTCCCGATTATCAGTTGATACCTACACTGGAGGAGTATTCTTATCTATTGGATTTACCTATTACCGACCGTGTTCCTTTTACTGGTTTGGAGGGTGAGCCAAAACCACATGAGATTGCTGCTTTGATTCATCTGGGGAAGTCTGAGGTGGAAGCCCATATGACTATTAAAGGAGGGATTAGAGGATTATCAGCTCAGTTCTTATTGGAGAAAGCTCATTACTTTGCCAGAATGAAGAGTACAATTTCTTTTTAGGTCATATTTGCTTTACTTGCTTACGGATTGTTCTTATTTCCTAATGTGGACAAGTTTGTCGACATTAACGCTACAGGATTTTCATGATTGGAAACCCAGTTCTTACATTGTTGGGTGATGCTTATTACTCTGTTCATCTTAGGAATTCTTACCACGGGGGAATGGTTATCTATTGCACGCCTTTGTTGTACCGGTGGTTCATCTCTCATATGCCTCAGTCTGATGCTTTTTGAGTTTTCAAGAAGGAACCCCGTTGGGCCCCTAAGATTATGGCACTTACTCACTCGGATATTGATTGGTACCATCGAGCTTATCAGGATGTGGATATTATTGACAGATGTGGTAGTTTCCCCAATATACCTCTTCTTTGTACAAAGGGAGTAATTAACTATAACCTTGTTCTTACACAGTGACAACTTGGTTATCCGATGAAGGATAGACCAAATAGCATTCATTTGAGTAGTTTCTTTCTAAAGGAAGGAGAAGACCATAAGGAATCTAGGGAGCATATTGCGAAGGCCTGGCATCACATTCATAAGAAGAGTAGGAAGGATTTGGGACCTAGGGGTTTTGTTTATTTGGAGCCATATCTTCAGTGGGTCCGATTGAGAGCCATTCAATTGAAGATGTCGTATATTCGGGAGACACCCATGCCTGGCCTATTTGTGAAGACCACTCCTCCCCTTTTAGATGATCTAGAAGAGCTGCAAATCGCTTTGGTTAGGATGCAACAAAAAAGGGATGCTTGGAAGAACAAGTTCCAGACTTTAGAGAGTTCCTACAGAGCAGTCCTAAAGGAGAAAGACGATTTGACCGAGATCCTTGAGAGTCGAGCGGTAGAGTATATGGAGAGGCAAGGGGATTTATTTTCCCCTAAGCCTCAAACAGGTGTTGGTTACTCACTTCCTAATCCGGATGATTGGAAGGAGGTTGCCATCAGACATGTGGAAGAAAACCAGAGGTTGAGGGCTCAGATTGTTAGACTCACAGGGAAGCGCCAGCGTACAGATTGATCTCCATCAGTTCTTTTTCTTAGGATTTTAGATTGTATTTTCATCTTGTACTTGGGATCATTGAAACTTATGATCCATTTTGAAGTTATTATAATAAAAAATTTCAGTATTTCAAAAGCTTTATTACTTTGATGTTTACAATATGCCTATAAATCTTAAATCCCTTGAAATATTAAATAATGAAGTAAAAATAATCATATGCATTGCATATCATGCATCATATTGCACATATTTCTTGCATTTGTTATGCATATCCAGGTGCCTTACCCAGCTTTTTACTTCATTCAGCAAGCTGACTCATCACTACAACACTCGGGCTAATTTCAAAAAGAAGATGGACAACTTAGAACAGGAGAATCACGAGCTGCACGAAGAAGTTTCTTCTTTGAAGGCCAGCTTGGCCAATTTGACTACTCTGATGGAAGCTCTAGTGGTTGCTCAGAATCAGCCACCGAGTGTTCAACCTCAACCAACAAGGGCAAATACTGAAGTTCCGACTGTTCCTGTATCCGCTACTCCGATTGTTGTTTAAAACCGTATGCCTCAAGGTTATCCATGGGGAATGTCAGAGAATTTTGCACCTGAAGGTTTCAATCTTGGCCCTCAAGATGCTCTAGTGGTTCAGACTGTTGTTACTCCGGCACCTCATGTGGTGCATACTGTTCCTTCTACACCTCCTTCGGTGAAATTGATTTCGTTTGTTAATGAAGGTGTGTGTCATCCTTTCCCTCCTCTGAGTGAAGACTTGGTTCTTTATGACAGAATGGATGATTTTCAAGAGCAATTTGATAGAATTCAAAGAGAGTTGAAGGCTCTTAGGGGAAAAGATCTATTTGGGCAGAATGTGAATGAGCTATGTTTGGTCCTGAATGTTAAGATACCTGCTAAGTTCAAGGTCCTATAATTTGAGAAGTATAAGGGAAACACTTTTCCTCGTGCTCACTTGGTAATGTACGTCAGGAGAATGTCTACCCACACTGATGATCAGCCTCTACTGATTCACTTTTTTCAGGATAGTTTGACTGGTGCAGCGTTGAAGTGGTATATGAGTTTAGACAGTGCTAACATCCATACTTTTAATGATTTGGGAGAGGCATTCATCAAACAATACACGTACAATGTGGACATGGTGCCTGACCGTGACCAACTTAGGGCCATGGTTCAGAAGGACAGGGAATCGTTCAAAGAGTATGCGTAGAGATGGCGCGAAGTAGCTGCCCAAGTGATTCCTCCCATGGAAGATAAGGAAATGACTAAGATTTTTCTGAAGACGCTGGGTGCTTTCTACTACGAAAGGATGGTAGCAAGTGCGCTAAGTGATTTTACAGAGATGGTAGGAATTGGTGTCCACCTAGAAGAGGCGGTAAGAGATGGCCGTTTGATGAAGAGTGAAGGATTCAGAGGTGTGAAGAAGACATCTTATGGGTTTACCAAGAAGAAAGAAGGGGATACAAATTTTTTTATACAAGATAGGAGGGTAAACGCTCCTAGAAGGAATTATCAGCGTCACCAGCAAGTCACCTCAGTTACTCCTGTGATGAATGCCGCTCCGACTACCGTTGCTTATCAAAGACCGTCCCAGCAGGGGAACCAAGGGAATAATCAGAGAAGGGAGAACTATGACCCTATTCCCATGAGCTATGCAGAGCTACTACCAGCATTGATTCAGAAGAAGTTGGTCCAGACACAACCACCTCCCGCCATACCATCACCATTACCTTAGTATTACAAGGCTGACCAAACATGTGCTTTTCATCAGGGAGCACCAGGGCATAGTGTTGAGAATTATTATCCTTTGAGGACTGAAGTGCAAAGGTTGGTGAAGTCTGGAATTCTATCTTTCAAGGACATGGGACCTAATGTGAAAGATAATCCTCTACCCAAGCACGGGGGAGTAAATGCTGTAAATATGGTGGCCGGTTGTCCATGCGACTTCCGGATTTTTGACATTAATCTGGTTAGAGGAGATTTGGTGAAAATGCACGCAGACCTCTATGAATTCAGCACTATACGCATGACCATGCCGGTTGTGCTATTTGTAGTACATACATACAAGGTTGCGAGAAGTTAAAGGATGATTTACAGAAGATGATGGATGAGGGATTAATCCATATAATCAGGCCTAGGGCAGAATATGAAGAGGAAGTGAATATGGTTTCTGGATGTCCTGGTGAATTCAGAATTTTTGATGTGGAGTATTTGAATGAGGATCTCGTGCAGTTGCATGCTACCTTCTGTCGTACTGCTGGTCAGGTAGAACACCAATATGGGTCTTGCATAGTTTGATATCTAGAACCCCGAGGATGTTCTATGGTGAGAGAGGGTGTTCAGTTGTTGTTATACAATGGAACTATCAAGATCACAGGTCAGAGGGATGATTATCATGAGATTGATATGGTTGAAGTTTGTTTAATGGAAGAAGAGCCAAAGGAAGAGTATGTTTCTGCGGATGAGTATTTCTCTTCAGATGATGATTTGTTTCCAAGAAATGACTTTTTGATGACTGATTGTGTTGAAGAAGGGGTAAACGTCATTGTGCATTGTTTTGGTGCAGCCAGTCATCTTGAAGTGCAGTACCATAACAAACCAGTTGTTACCCCATTGGTAATTAGTCTGCCAGGTCCTATTCCCTACAAATCAGATAAGGTTGTTCCTTAAAAATATAACGCTACAATCTTAGAAGATGGGGTGGAAGTTCCCATCCAGCCAATGCCTGATGTTGGAAATATAGCTGAAAATAGCGGGGTGACCCATAGCGGTCGTGTGTTTGCACCGGTTGTTCGAAGAGATGTTGTTGCTGGAAAGAAAATTGCTGAGAATGATGAGCCTAAGAAGGCTACATGAGAGACTAGTGGATTTACATTAGAGAAAGAAGTGGATGATATTTTAAAGATAATTAAGATGAGCGACTACATAATTGTAGATCAGCTTCTGCAGACTCCTTCAAAGATATCCATCCTAGCTTTATTGATGAATTCATCTGCTCATAGAGAATCATTGATGAGAGTACTAGACCAAGCTTTTGTGTAGAGTGGCATGCCATTAGATCAATTCAGCAGCGTAATTGGAAACATTACGTCATGTAACAACTTGAGTTTCTGTGATGATGAGTTACCAGATGAAGGGAGGAATCACAACCTGGCCCTCCACATATCTATGAACTGCAAGAATGATTTGCTGTCCAATGTGCTAATTGATAATGGATCCACGTTGAATGTTATACCGAGGAGTACTCTCATGAAGTTAAAGTATCAAGGAGCACCTATGCGCCCGAGTGGCATCATTGTGAAAGCATTTGATGGGTCGAGGAAATCTGTCATCGGTGAAGTGGACTTACCCATCCATATAGGACCACATTTGTTCCTGATAACCTTCCAGGTCATGGACATTATTCCCGCATATAGTTGTTTTCTAGGATGGCCATGGATACACGAATTAGGGGTTGTCACTTCAAATCTGCATCAGAAGCTAAAGTTTGTGCGTGAAGGGAAGTAAGGATCATAAATGGGGAGCAGGCGTTGTTGATATCCCATATATCCTCTTTCAGTATTGTAGAAGCGGATGAGGCTGCTGTTGGAACCCAGTTCCAATCCCTATCCATTGAAAACATAAGGAGAAATGAGAATTTTATGGTTTCGCTGAAGGATGTGCAGCAGGTCGTGCGCAATGGTCATAATACAGTTTAGGGACGACTTGTGGATCCACCTGTGAAAAAAAATAGAACTGGTTTGGGTTTCTCTTCGAAGAATGGCAAAGACGAAAGTTTGAAGTCAAAGTCTAATGTGAACAGTTATCAAGATGTTTTCTGCAGCGGAGGCTACCTCCATCCAATTGGTTCTGGAATTAATGATGTCGAAGAGGATGAAGTAGAGCAGGAAGTACCAAATTATGTGACGCATGGAGTCAGAGTTCAGAACTGGGTAACCATTGATTTTCCTTCTTGCATACATGTTTCAAAGTAATTTGTTTTGTTAATCTGTTTCTGTCTTTTAAAAAGCTTTCACTCTGCCCAAGGTGGAAGTATTAATGTTGTACGGCTTATCTGTTTGCTATGACTTTTAAGATCATTAATAAAAGTTGTCTTTGCTTTCCAAATTATGTTTTTGTCTTCTGCTTTTTCTTGGAAAATGGTAATCAGAAAAAAAAATCTTTCAAAATATATAATAACTGAAAATCAATCTGCATGATCACTTATTATATGTGTCAGTTTCTAAAAGCAATCATAAATCATATGTGCAGATTAATTAAAAAACCCGTTGAATACAATGATCCTGCACCCTCTCCCAACTTTGAATGTCCTGTGTTTGGGGCTGAAGAAGAAGATATGATGAGATTCTAGAAGAGGTCTCACGGTTGCTTGAGCACGAGGAAAATACCATTCAGCCATATAAGGAGCCTTTGGAAGTGATTAATTTGGGTTCAGAAGAGGATCCGAAGGAAGTCAAGATTGGAGCATCATTACATCCTGATGTAAAGAGCGGGTTGATTGAGTTGTTGAAAGAGTATGTGGATATTTTTGCTTGGTCTTATCAAGATATGCCTGGTCTAGATACAGATATTGTCGAGCATCGTTTGCCGTTGAAGCCAGAGTGTCCGCCAGTTAAACAAAAGTTGAGAAGAACCCACCCATATATGGCAGTAAAGATCAAAGAGGAGGTCCTAAAGCAGATTAATGTTGGTTTTCTTGTGACGTCAGTGTACCCTAAATGGATTGCCGATATTGTCCCAGTACCGAAAAAAGACGGAAAAGTCCGCATGTTCGTAGATTACAGAGATCTAAATAAAGCTAGTCCAAAATATGATTTTCCATTGCCTCACATTGACATGTTAGTGGACAGCACAACAAAATTCAAAGTATTCTCATTCGTGGACGGATTTTCCGGGTATAATCAAATAAGAATGGCTCCAGAGGACATGGAAAAAAACGTTTATCACACCCTGGGGAACATTCTGTTACAGAGTGATGCACTTCGAGTTAAAGAACGCTGGTGCAACATACCAGAGGGCTATGCAACCCTATTCCATGATCTGATGCACAAAGAAATCGAAGTATATGTTGATGATATGATATCCATATCCCAAACTGAAGAAGGGCATATAGAAGATTTGTTGAAGTTGTTTCAGCGTTTGAGGAAGTATCGTCTCCGCTTGAATCCAAATAAATGCACCTTCGGTGTTCGATCGGGGAAATTGTTGGGTTTCATTATTAGCCAGAAAGGAATTGAAGTTGATCCTGATAAAGTCAAAGCCATTCAAGAAATGGCAGCACCAAGAACTGAAAAGCAAGTCAGAGGTTTCCTCGGGCGTTTGAATTATATTTCCAGATTTATTTCCCACATGACTGCAACATGTGAACCGATCTTCAAGTTGCTAAAGAAAGATCAAGGTTGTGTGTGGACGGATGAATGCCAAAGGGAATTTGAGAGTATTAAAGAATATCTTCTTGAACCTCCTATCTTTCTCCCTCCCGTAGAAGGAAGACCGTTGATTATGTATCTGACAGTGTTAGATAAATCAATGGGTTGTATTCTAGGACAACAGGATGAAACAGGGAAGAAGGAGTTCGCCATTTATTATCCCAGCAAAAAGTTCACTGATTGTGAGTCGCGGTATTCCATGCTAGAAAAGACATGTTGTGCTTTGGCCTAGGCGGCAAGGCGTTTGCGGCAGTATATGTTGAATCATACCACTTGGTTGATCTCCAAAATGGATCCAATCAAGTATATTTTTGAAAAGCCTACTCTTACCGGGAGAATTTCCCGCTGGAAGATGTTGTTATCTGAATATGATATCGAGTACCGCACTTAAAAGGCTATTAAAAGTAGTTTGTTGGCAAATTACCTTGCTCACCAACCGGTGGAAGATCATCAGTATGCAGAATATGAATTCCCCGATGAGGATGTGATGTTCCTGAAAGTGAAAGATTGTGATAAACCATTTCCTGAGGAGGGCCCCGACCCTGAATCTCATTGAAGTATGATTTTTGATGGAGTTGTGAATGGTTATTGTAAAGGAATTGGTGATGTGATTATCACTCCTCATGGATCGCACATTCCTTTTACTGCAAGGGTAACATTTGATTGCACTAATAATATGGCAGAATATGAGGCTTGCATCATGGGTCTTGAGGAAGCTATTGATCTCAGAATGAAAATTCTTGATGTGTATGGTGATTCAGATTTGGTAATAAATCAGATTAAAGGAGAATGGGACACTCGTCACCCTGGCTTGATCCCTTATAAAGATTATGCTAGAAGATTATTACCCTTCTTCAATAAAGTTGAATTCCATCACATCCCTAGAGATGAAAATTAAATGGCGGATACTCTGGAAACTCTGGCTTGCATGTACCAAGTGAATACTTGGAATGATATACCCCGAATTACAGTTCGACGGATGGATATGCCCGCTCATGTGTTTATGAAAGAGGAGGTAGCAGATGAAAAACCTTGGTACTATGATATCAAGCATTTTCTTCAGACTCGGGAATACCCGATTGGCACGTCGAGGAAAGATAGAAATACGTTGAGAAGATTGGCAGGCAGTTTCTTCCTCAGTGGAAATGTGTTATACAAGAGAAATTTTGACATGGTCTTGCTCAGATGCGTGGATAGACACGAAGAAGACATGTTGATGCATGAGATTCATGAAGGTTCATTTGGCACTCATGCTAATGGACATTCGATGGCTAAAAGGATGCTAAGGGCAGGTTATTATTGGCTAACAATGGAGTCTGATTGTTATAAATTTTCAAAGAAGTTCCATAAATGCTAGATCTATGCAGACAAGGTCCATGTGCCTCCGACACTTCTCAATATGATTTCCTCCCCATGGCCTTTCTCTATGTGAGGTATAGACATGATCGGGATAATAGAATCCAAAGCTTCGAATGGGAACCATTTCATCTTGGTAGCAATTGACTACTTCACCAAATGGGTGGATGCTGCTTCATATGCCAATGTTACTAAGCAGGTGGTTATGTGTTTCAAGAAGAATAATCTTATATGCCGGTATGGTGTGCCGAGCAGAATCATCACTGACAACAACTCGAATTTGAACAACAAGATGATGACAGAATTGTGTGAAGAATTCAAGATTGTCCATCACAATTCATCTCCATACAGGAAAAAAATGAATGGGGCTGTTGAAGCTGCTAATAAGAATATCAAGAAAATTATCCAGAAAATGGTTGTTACTTATAAGGATTGGCATGAAATTCTCCCTTTTGCTCTGCATGGATATCGAACATCTATTTGTACTTCAACAGGAGCAACCCTGTTCTCCCTGGTCTATGGAATGGAAGCTGTACTCCCGGTTGAGGTAGAGATTCCCTCGTTGCGTGTGATAATGGAAACCAAATTGACAGAGGCTGAATGGGTCTAGAACAGGTTTGACCAATTCAATTTGATTCAGGAAAAGAGAATGACAGCTTTATGTCATGGGCAGTTATATCAGAGAAGAATGAAGAAAGCATTTGATAAAAAGGTCAAACCTCGTGAATTCAGAGAAGGTGACCTCGTGCTCAGGAAGATCATGTCTTTCAACACTAATTTTAGGGGGAAGTGGACTCCCAATTTTAAAGGCCCGTATGTTATCAAGAAAGCCTTCTCTGGTGGTGCATTAATTCTTGAAACTATGCATGGCGAGGAGTTCCCACGTCTCATGAATGCTGACGCAGTCAAGAAATACTTTTCCTAAAGAAATTAAAGAACAGCTCCCTAAGTTGAAAACCCGAAAGGGCGGCTTAGGCAAAAAGGAGCGTCTCGGTAGGCCGAAAACCCAAAAGGGAGGTCTAGGAAAAAATTAGAGACATAAACAGAATAAATTTCCCGCTAAGTTGAAAACCCGCAAGGGCAGCTTAGGCAAAAGTTAGGGATTTTTCTTGGCAAGTAACTATGTCAGACAAGACTTGATCGTTGAAGCAACAATCTTCTCGGATCCTCACCATACTTCAACAAAAGTTGCTGCTCAGGATTTCAAAAGTTGTTAGGGGGAATAATTGTCATTATATCTCAATGTATCTTTTCCATTATGTATTACCATTTCCCAAATTTTGTAATCATCCATGGAGTCTCGCCATTTGCAGACTACCATTCTATTAATGAAATTGGAACTTTTACCCAATTCTTTGTATCCTTATTTTATTTAGCTTGAAAAGACTCCATTTATTAATGATGATAACTTTCAAAGCAAAAAGATTAAAAAGCAAAATTGACT
Source organism: Vicia faba (assembly GCA_948472305.1). Lineage (NCBI taxonomy): Eukaryota > Viridiplantae > Streptophyta > Magnoliopsida > Fabales > Fabaceae > Vicia > Vicia faba. Next base: position 147,874,777 of record OX451739.1, on the reverse strand, counting down.
TTTCAAAAAAAGAGATTTTTACAATTTACTTTTACTTTGAGATTTGTGATGAAGCAATGACAACAAAAATGGTGATCTCGGGAATGAACAACCTCCAGTTGTTTTGAGAAGTTTTAATTCCCTCATGAAGGTTCTCTCAGGTCATTTTGCTAGTATGTGCATGATCTTTGTATGTTTCTCAAATAGTTAAAGACGATGCCAATCGAGGTAAGGTGCAGTATAGGGTTTGTGATCACATTGTCCCCAGTCAGGTCTTGGTTCATGTTTGATTTTGGGTTTGCATGGTCAGAAGCCTCTGTCCCAGATTCCCTATTGAAGTCTTCCCTCATATGATGAAAGGTTATATTCCCTTGGTGTGCTGAGATGTCGCTCTTTCTGCAGTATTGGGATTATTATTAGTATTTATTTCTCAGGCAGCTGGACCAGGGCAATATCTTTTCTGAGAAGTGTTAAAATTTTTATCAACCTTTGGGTTTTCACCCGCCAAGTGCTTGGTTTGATTTAAAAAACCCATGAGTTTGACCTCTTTCTATAATGTTGACTTCTTGAATCCCTGGGAAGGCTATCCCAGGGCATCTTTTGTTGGAATAAATGTTCATGATGTAAAGTTGCAATCCACATCTTTCTTCAGGGAGGTGGGCTTGAATTCCCAAGTGAGGTTTGATTGTTTCGGTGTCAATCTGCTTTATTTGAGGCTGGTCCTGCAATCTCTAGTAGGCATGTTACGTTTGGAAAAAACTGGTTTCTCCGATGAAGCCAAAAGAAGGATGTTCTATCTCGGTATCTGTTAGATTTTTCTATCTCTGAATTATGTTTCTCTTTAGTAAAGTTAAAATCAGGCAATAGGTTTGGTTTCCGCAGTTGGCCTTTACCTTTCTTGGAATGATCTTTCTGGTTGATGTTTAGCCAAGTGTTGTTAGTACCTGAGGCGGTGTTGTTTGTTTGTTCCTACTGATTGTGTATCTGTTTTACCAGCATACGCACGATAGCACTCAAACATTCATACATACATCATGCATGGCTAAAATTGAGAAATCATTGTTCATTGACATTTTACTCTGGCCTTCCTGCGACGCTCCTTGCTTAGGTGGATTCGGTTTTCCCTCTTGAGTTTATTTCTCAAAGGATGTATCTTTGTTGTCCATCTTGCTCTAGTCCATTTCTGATTCAGATCTGTGGTTACATGACAATATTATTTACTTTGGATTTCTGAAAACTATGAGTTTTGGTTTGTGCATTTATTTTGCACGAGAAGACTTTATCTCCTCACCAGGAATATCGTGGCATTTACCCGGGAAGTCATATTTCTATCCCCAGAAAATCATTTCTTTTTGCAATTCTCCATGATAACAAGTAACAAGTCTCTTTATTTGAGACAACTCATGTTTGATCTTTTCCAAGCAGATTTCCTTTGTTAAAGAAGAAGTTGAGACCCATTCTAGGTGAAACACCAGAATTTTGGGGAAAAGATGATATATTTTCTCTTTCTACCTTCAGTGAACGTTGGTAGGACATCAGCAATGAACGTCGGTGTTTATTATCTTTTTGCTATCTTCAGTGAATGTTGATAGTTCATCTTAGTGAACGGAAGTGATATGATATATTTTCTCCTTCTACCTTCAGTGAACGTTGGTAGGACATCGACAGTGAACGTCGATGTTTATTATCTTTTTGCTATCTTCAGTGAATGTTGATAGTTCATCGTTAGTGAACGGTGGTGATATGATATATTTTCTCTTTCTACCTTCAGTGAATGTTGGTATGACATCGGCAATGAACGTCAGTGTTTGTTATCTTTTTGCTATCTTCAGTGAACGTTGATAGTTCATCGTCAGTGAACGGTGGTGATATGATATATTTTCTCTTTCTACTTTCAGTGAACGTTGGTAGGACATCAGCAGTGAACGTCGGTGTTTGTTATCTTTTTGCTATCTTCAGGGAATGTTGATAGTTCATCGTCAGTGAACGATGGTGATATGATATATTTTATCTTTCTACCTTCAGTGAATGTTGGTAGGACATCGGTAGTGAACATCGGTGTTTGTTATCTTTTTGCTATCTTCAGTGAACATTGATAGTTCATCGCCAGTGAACGATGATGATATGATATATTTTCTCTTTCTACCTTCAGTGAATGTTGGTAGGACATCGACAATGAACTTTGGTATTTATTATCTTTTTGCTATCTTCAGTGAATGTTGATAGTTCATCGTCAGTGAACGGCGGGGATATGATATATTTTCTCTTTCTATCTTCAGTGAACGTTGGTAGGACATCAGCAATGAACGCCGATGTTTATTATGTTTTTTCTATCTTCAGTGAACGTTGATAGTTCATCGTCAATGAACGGAGGTGATATGATATTATCTTGCTACCTTCAGTGAAAGTTGGTAGACCATCGGCAGTGAGCATCGATGCTTGTTACCTTCCTCTCTGATTCAGTTCTTTTGGTCCACCAATGATTTATTTTCCTGGTGGGGTTGCTCCTTTGTTTCTTTATTTTGTTGCATCCCCAGTGATACTTTGCGTCTCTTTGGTACTGTTCATATGCATTCATATGCATAAACATTTGTGTAGCATCTTAGGGACAAAAATAAGGTTTGTTTTATATTTAAGTATCTTCGATCGCGTCGACACGAAGATTTTCAACCTTCGTATCTCTGGATAGAAGAAACTTAAATAAGGGCAGCTGTTGTACCCCAATTTTTTCCCCTAAGAACCCTTCATCATACCATGTTGATTCAATCACAACAAGATCACATTAAGGCTTTTGGTTCTTCTCCCTATCTTTAGTTTGCTCTTTTGAGGAGTTACCAAGAACCTTGACTTGTTTTCTTTTGTGATCATGAATATTTTTCTTTGATTTTCTTTCTAATTAATAAAATGCAATGTTGGTTTGTCTTACTTGTTACTAATGTAGGTAAAGGAAATGAGGTTTAGCAGGTTGCTTCATGGGTTCATGAGTTTATTTCCATGCCCTAGTCAATAAGTCTTGAGAAATTCAAACCTCACCATTGAAGTTGTTTTGGAATAAATGGTATGACAAGGTTTATTTTGGTTCAACATATTTCAAAGTTATCAAAATTTATTCAAAAGTACAAGGTGTTGAGGGAAGAAGTTGTCATGATTGGACAAGGTCTTGTTCCTATTGGTCACAAGAGCACATTTGTCTCAAATTTCAAGATATGGAAGTGCTTTTGGTGGCTATGAGTCCTCATCATCATCCTCAACAACTTATATTCACAAAGCAAGAACATTGGCACAAGAAGTTTGTTCAAACTTGTCAAAGTTCCTCAAAGCATTCTCTTGATCTAGAAGCTAGGGTTTTGAACTTCAAAGGAGCATATCTTGCTCACCTTTTGGTATTATTGAGTTATTCCAAAGACATCTTTCTCTTCAAAGGGTTATCAACAAATCACTTCAAAAGTTCCAAGGATTTTTCATGTGGAAGGAACTTGGTGAAGAAGAAAGATTACAAGTCATCCAGATGAATCCACAATTTTCCATATGTGACTTCAAATGGTCATAACTTGGTCAATTTTTATCACCTTGAGTCCATTATATTTATATTATGATCTTAAAGATGTGTACTTTGTGCCTTCTTTTATGTGCAAAGTGAGAAAATGGATGGAAATTGCCTTAAATATGCAAAAGATTATAGGTCATTCCATGGTTTTTGGCCAACTTCAACAAGTCATAAGTTGCTCAATTTTTGGATATTTTGAGTGGTTCAAATTTCAAAATGTCATTCAAGAGATCTACTTATTCCATATTTTTTGGTCAAAAGCAAATTCTAAGTGGAAGGCCATGTTTGGATACAAAAGATTATAGGTCATTTTTGAAGAAGAATTTGAAATATTTCGAAGTATGGAAAGTCAACTCTTTTTCTTCAACTTTTACTCCATGTAACTTTCAGATCAAGCATCCATTTGATTCCATTCTTTTTCAAAGCATCGAGAATCATTCCCTAAGACCCCTTGAGTGGGAAATGCCATGGATTTGAATTTGGTAACTTGAAACTGAATTTTTCACATAGTCGGAATTTTGAAATCTATAATGTGACTTCTAAACACAAGATTTATGCATGTTTTTAATCTAAACTTGATTAGAAAACTTGCCAGAAGTGATTAGCACCCCAAAACGCAAAGTTTGGCTGAGTTTTGATGGAAATGAAGTCACACTTCACTCGTGCTCGACCCTTACTCAATTTCCCTCCAAACTTCCTTGTTTCTTCAAATTTTGATTCCCATTCACTTCCCTATAAATATAGGGTCATCCCCCATCCATTTCCCTATGTTTAGAGAGCCAAGAACGCCCTGCAAAACTTCACACGAACCCACTTTTTTTGAATTCAGTTTCTGAAATTTAAGCTTCCTTGTCCAAAATTCTTTAAGCATTCATCATCCTTGAGCATCATACAAACTCTCCAGCACTTAAACCAATCAAAACGAGCCATAATTCAAGCTACAAAAGTCCAGTTTCAGAGCTTCTTACTTGAACTTCAAAAAGGTAGAATTCTCCACCATTTGGATCCAAATCAATCACTAATCTATTCTACTCCTTTGTCTGATTTTGATGTTGCTTACAAATTTTAAATCCATTGTGAATTGAGAGAGAAATCTCAAATTAAAGGTGCTCGCTATTTTCTGGGTTTTTGATTCATCTCTCTCTCCATACCTTATATAAATTTAGCGCGATGGTTGTGTTAGAATCATCTTGAAGAGACGAGTTCAATGATGCTAGCCTGGGATCCTAATTTTTCCATTTGAAGGATCTCACAAAATCCCCATTACAGGGTGTCTGGATGTTGAAGATGATGACATGTCTCGTCTCAGCCAATGATAGCGTGCCAAACGTTTTAATTTCATTGGTTGCCCTTTTCCTGATCACATGTGTGTTTCACCAAGGTCCATATCAAGCACAACGCGTCATATCACATGTGTGTTTTGACTACGATCTGATGGTCCACATCTTTTTGGTTTTATTTTATTTTCTGATTTTATATTTTTATTGATTAAATTTTCAAAAATTCATAACTCTTTTTATTTTTTATCCAAAAATTATGAAAAAATTCACAAAAATACTTTGAATTATTTCTGATCTCATGAATATTTTTTCACATTTTTATTTTAAAATTTGGTATTTTTTATATTTTTTGTATTATTTGCTTTCTTTTAATTACTTAAAAAATACTTTTTGACATTTTTTAATTCTGAAAAAATTCATAAATATTATTTTTCATATTTTTGACTTTATGAAAATTTTATGGAATTTTATGTTAAGGTTTACTATTTTTGATCTATCTTATGTTTGTTTTAGCAATTTTAAATAGTTTAAAAATAGTTTTTGACTTTTAAAAATTACCAATTTTTTTATAAAAATATTTGGATCCATTTTTTATTTTTCTCTGGCCTTATTTTTCATTTCTTGATTAATTTGAACATAATTGATATTTTCCTCATTATTTTTTATTTTTAAAACTTTTTTTAACCTTTTTTAATGTATATATTAAATGTGATATTATTTTGTGAATTATTTTTCTGGCTGATCTTCGATTAGGTTTTTGATCATGAACTTTATTAACATCATTGGATCCATGGTGTTGAGTTTAACTCCACAAAAAATGGATGAATGATTTTAATAATAGTTTGATTAAAATTTAATTCAAATGTGGTTTGTACATTCTTTTTACCCTATCCCCCTTCATCTCATCCCCTTCTTATTGTACTAAATGTTGTTGGAGCGTGATTTCTATATCACGTCTCAAAACAAATGGTGCATAGATTGCTATTGACCGGCCTCAAAATAGGTGTGACTTCTATATAAGTCCACTTACGATTGCTTAACATAGCGCTAAATTTTGTCCCGATTCAAATAAATGATCATTCGTGGCCCAAACTTAGGATTGCAAGCCCAAGTATGTTAATTTGATCTCTTTGATCCAATAACCTTGAGATTCATTGTGTGGAGGCTTTGGTTCTACCAATCCTCTAATGGATCTACAACACCTTTGGTCAACGCGGATCACTTAAACATCGTTGATCATTAAATGGTACTTGTGAGAATTCCAAATGGATGATATACTTGACAAAAAGCAAATGCAACTTGTTGTGTAGAGGCTTTGGTTCTACCAATCCTCTAATGAGTTACAAATGCAAGTTTCAAGATGGTAATCCAACTAACCACTAATTATTGACTTATTTTATCTTATCCTTTTATTCTTTTTTATGCTTTATGTACTATTTATTTTTTTAGCATTTATATTTCATGCCATTTTCATCTTTGCTCATTTGAGCATTTATTTTTCTTGCCATTTTCACTTTGCTCACTTGAGCTTTTCTTTTCCTTTCTTAAGATACTTAATAATCAACCTAAACCCTAAAAAAACTCTTAATGGTACTTGGACTATTTGGTTACTATCCTTGGAATTATGGAGCATGGGACTTTTTCTTGGACTTACGATTAGAAACCTTGTCCTATCTTGGAGACCTTGTGATCTTATCTGATTATTTTGTCTGGAGTTCTTGAGGTTTACCTCAAGACATTTGGTTGCTTGTTTGTTTTTGTGTGCAGGTTTTTGTGATTACATTCTCTGTTTGTAATCTGAAATTCACCCGTATACAGCTGTTACTCTACACTTAAAGTTTTGGTTCTCTCAAGAGGTCTAGTATCTTTGCTTGCTTGGTTTAAATCCAAAGAATGGGAATTCTACCTTGGCTCATAATGTCATGTTTTGGCTTCTTGTTGGTTAGATGGTCCTTATCCTTAGCTTTTACCTTATGCTTTAGGATAGCCTCTTCTTCTCCTCCCTTCTTCTTTAATTTCAAAAATCTTCTCCCTCCTTTTTAAACTCTTCTTGTTTTGAAACTTAAAACAATTTCATAATAAACTTGGATCAATTTAATAATACCTTGACATTTTTTTGGGAGAAGACTAAAATTCAATCAATCCCATTCAAACCACGTTGCCACTTTGGCATTTATCTTTAAACTTTTCTCAAAATATTAGACTCTTGTCAATCCTTGTAGTGATGCAAACAACTATACTTCTACAATATGTAGTGAAGTGAGATATTTTCCACTTGAGTGTTGAGTGAGGCATAGTTGATTTTAAGATCCAAGACATATCCTCCACTTTGAGATGATGCAAATTCTCCTTTCTCATGATTGTGGGTAGTAAGTATGTTTTTCCACACAGACAATGACAATGATGCCTTATCTCTTAAAATCAACCAACACACTTGTGTTTCAAATTTTTAAAAGAGGAACTATGTGTACCCCGATCCCCTATTGCATGAAAGGAGGTACGTAGGCACTAAAGGTTCGCAACCGCGGCGGGTGCAAAAATCATAAAAAAAATATATTTCTTTTCTCACCTCCACCATCCATTTCTTTACAACACTTTATTTTATAGCCAAAATATACAGATTTTTCAAAGAGGTTCCTGTGGAGTACCGTAGATGTTTAGGGTTCTAATACCTTCCCTTTGCATAACCAACCCCCTTACCTTGAATCTTTCCCCCTCTTTTTGGGTTATTCGCTCTTTTCCCATTCCTTTGGAAACAATAAAGCGCGGTGGCAATTTTTATTTTGATTTGTATAAAGTCTAGTCAATCTAATAGCTTAGTCTTGAACATTTCTACGGCTACAATCGTAGACGAATGTGTGAGGGAAATTGAATAGGAACTGATACCTTGTTCTGAAACCATGAAGATTCCCACACCTCTAATATTCGAAGATAACGAATGGTGTCCCGAATACCGAGACGACAATCTAAGCGAATGCTTAGCTCTAACACCTGACCACATGCCTTGTCCGAGAAAACTAGCCTTAGATCTTAAGCCATTACCTAAGACCCTTATATATGAATTCCTCGACACCGAGCTTAAACGACCAGTAATTGTCAATGTAGACTTAGGACAACAAGAAACAGACAAATTATTACAAGTCTTAAGAAGATACCCATCTTCATTAGGATATAACATTATGGATCTCAAAGGAGTAAGTCCTTCCATTTGTATGCATCGCATTATGTTGGAAAACGACTGAAAATCTTCTTGAGAACATCAACAAAGAATTAACCCAATATGGAGCACCATAGTTAAAGACAAGGTAAAAAAAATTCTGAACACAGGAATCATATACCTAGTCTCTGATAGTCAATGGGTAAGCCCATTCCACTGTGTACCAAAGAAAGGAGGTATAACAGTCACGACAAACAAAGTAGGTGAAGCTGTAGCAGAACGAACCGTAAGTGGAGCTAGAATGTGCATTGACTATAGGAAGCTAAACAAAGCCACTCGTAAAGACCATTTTCCTCTACCGTTCATCGATCAAATGCTTGAGTGATTGGCTAAGCACTCTCATTACTGTTACCTAGACGGTTACTCGGGATTTTTCCAAATTCCTATTCACCCTGATGACCAAGAGAAAACAACATTCACATGTCCTTATAAAACTTTCGCCTACAGACCAATGCCGTTTGGATTATGTAACGCTCCCGCCACATTTCAGAGATGCATGATGGAAATTTTTTATGATTTCATAGAAAATATCATGGAGGTCTTTATGGGCGACTTCTCTGTATGTGGAGAGAGTTTTGAAGATTTTCTAATAATTTTAGAGAAAGTTTTGGAGAGATGCGTGAAAGTGAACCTCGTTCTGAATTGGGAAAAATGCCACTTTATGGTCAAACAAGGAATTATGCTAGGACACGTCGTGTCTGAGAGGGGGATCGAAGTCGATAAAGCAAAGATTGAAGTCATTGAAAAATTACAACCCCCTAAAACAGTAAGAGAAATATGCAGTTTCTTAGGACACACCGGTTTCTACCGACGATTCATAAAAGATTTCTTGCAAGTTTCCAAACCTCTGACTACCCTCCTAATGAAAGACGTTGAATTCGATTTAGATGAAAAATGCGTAAGGGCATTTAACCTATTAAAAACAGCTCTTATATCCGCACCAATCATGCAACCACCCGATTGGAGACTACCATTTGAAATCATGTGTGATGCAAGTGATTACGCTATAGGTGCAGTCCCGGGACAAAGAAGAGATAAGAAGCTTCATGCGATATAATATGAAAGTAGAACCCTGGACCCTGCAAAGATGAATTACGCGGCCACAAAAAGGAAATTTTAGTTGTAGTCTTTGCGCTAGACAAATTTCGCTCCTACCTCGTGGGGGCGAAAATAATCATTTATACAAACCGTGTAGCTATTAGATACCTGTTAACCAAGAAAGATTCAAAACCAATACTATTGAGATGGATTCTACTTCTAAAAGAGTTCGATTTAGAGATTAAAGACAAGAAAGGTATCGAGAACGTAGTAGCCGACCATTTATCTAGAATGGAGAGGCTGAAACCAGAGGAGGTGCCCATTAACCATGACTTCTCATATGAACGTCTGTTAGCTCAGATGGACTTAGGAGGTGCCAACATAGAAAACCCTGAATTAAATCCAAACCAATTACTTTTAGAACTTGACACACACATTGTTAGCCATGATTTATAAGAAAGCCAAGACGCAATAGATAATGATATGAACGAAATTGTGAACACTGTCTGAACAAATCAAACCTTACCATGGTATGCAGATATAGAAAATTACTTAGCCTCAAAAATCCTACCCCCTAATCTGACCTATCAAAAAAAGAAAAAATTCTTTCGTGATCTGAAACATTACTATTGGGATGAACCTTTACTATTCAAGAAAAGTGCCGACGGTATTTTCCGAAGATGCACCCCAGAGAGCGAAATTGAAAACATTATTTCTCATTTTCATGACGCCCCTTATGGAGGCTGTTGTACCCCAAAATTTTCCCTCTCTTTTCCACAAGAAATCACAGCTTCGGGCTTTTCCTGATTTTTTAGATTGGCTTAAGAATCGGTCAAACAGACTTTTCTCATCAGTCATACAAAATTAGGGTTTCCATTAACTTTTGAATCAGTCCAAGCAGATTATTAGGGTTTCTATTGATTTGGTTGAGTTTGGCTCAGGGTTTGGTCAAGCAGACGTTTCTTTGACATTAAATCAAGAATTAGGGTTTGCACGCGCATTTTCAGAAGAATTTGAATCCACAGTGTCTTAATTGACTGTCACATGGTTTTGACGTTTGTTCAAGATTTCTGTTTATTTCTCAAAGTCTAAACATCTGGGATATGGGTTGAGGCTTCTGATTGAGAGTTTGAAGTGTTGGATTAATCAGAGAAATGAAAGACGTATGGACATTTGTTTTGTTTGACTGTGCAATGCTTATGGTTAATTGAAATGCCGGGTGCACTGTTGATTAATGCAAAGTTGCAAGACTACGGTGTTTATTAATTATTTATTTTATCTAAGTTAGAATAATTGGGATGTACTTCCAGTTATTTTAATTCAAGAGATTTAAATAAATAAATAAACAGTGCAAATTAAAGAATTATCTGACAAAAAGGTTTTTATTTATTTTTAATTATTGTTACAAATATTATTGCGATATTGTAAATTTATTTACAATATTTACAATGATGTTTTATTACAAATAATTGAAAGAGAAAATAAATCTATCCTAAGTCTTCATCTTCTACTGCTGTTGCATCCTTTGCTCAACTGATAGTTACCTGCAAAAAGAGAAGAAAGAAGTCAGTACAGATGAATTAAAGGCATTTTCAGATAGTTAATCAAAAAATTCATCATTAAAGGTGATTGGCCGGAATCAGATTGTTTTGATTTTCATCATATTTTTCTCACCCTCTTTGCAAATCACAAGAAGATTCTCTCATTGGTTCACAAAGAGTAAAGAAAAATTATTTTACAAGCATACAAATCATTTAAGCAAAATACAAGGCTGCATAATTTCAAACCAAATTGCATTGTCAAAATGGGCAAACAAGCTGCATAAATTTAAACTGTCAACCAAAGGGGAAAGCTACTTTATATGCCAAAACAAGTTGCAAAGTTCAAACTGAAACAAACAAGTTGCAAAGTTCAAATTGAACAAACAAGCTACTTGAAAAGGCAAACCAAACTGTCCAAAGAAACTGTCAAAAAGATATCAAAAGATATCAAGCTGTCATCAAAGAAAAGAAGAAAGTACAATATGCAGAAGAAAGACAAATTGCAAGCAACTTGTAAAGCCAATTTCATCATTTCCCAACCAAACACCTTTTCAGAAATAGCTATTCTAAAGTAATATAATATGCTTTAATAAAGAGAGAAAAGAAAGAGAGAATTAGAGAGGCTTACAGTTTGCAGGCTCAAGACATAGATAAATATAACAACAAACCAAAATTGTCACAGAGGAAGAATACACATAGAAACAAATAACACAAAGCTAAAACTGCCTCAAACCAGTTCAAACAGGAAGCCTTTCAAAGCCTGTAACCCAAAGCTTGCCTCAAGCCTTGCATCCTGCCAAAAACACCTAGCAGAAGCAAAACTTCAAACCTATGTTCAAATTCAATAAACAGCAGCAAACTTATAACCTGTCAAAACCTGAACCAACTCAAACCTCCAACAAACTTCAAACCTGTTTCATCCTGCCTTCAAGATTACAAACTCAAGCAAGCCTTCAAATCAAAAAAACAACTCAAACATTCAACCTGCCTTCATAAAACCTTCACATAAAACTGTACTAGAAGAAAACCTCTAAAAACCTTGAGGCTTGTTACCATCAAAATTCAAGCAAGTCCAAGCATCTCAAATCATAAGAAAACAACTCTCAGTTTCAATATCATCATCATTGAATCAAACAAATCCCAAACACCCTCAGAACCATGTTCATCACAGGGCCAAAATAACAAAAATTACCAACCAAGTTCAAGAGAGAAAAAGTCAGAATCAAACAAATCCAAGCATTCTCAGATATTTATCATCATTGAAAAAAGCCAGAAAGCAACTCAGAAGCAAAAATACTAAGGCAAAAGCAACAACAACATCATCAAACTCAGAAACAAGCAAGCAGAAGAGGAAAAGAAGTTTCAGAAATAGATGCCCTAGGGTTTTCAGATTACAACATTCATCATAAAACCAAACAGAACAAGATACAAATACCGGAAAAGCTCTCGTCAGCATCACAGCCTCCTCGCCTCTTGGCCACCTGAGAATCGCCGCCGTTCTCCTCCGTCTCCTCTCCAAAGGTAGTAATTCCTTCTCCCTTTTTACACACCTCACATAAACATGTAACACATAAAAATCAATAACTTGTAGAAAATAATAGCATGCAAGAGAAAATCCGAAAACCCTAAAACATGAAAAGCAGAAATCAAATACCTTTGTTTCATCACTGCCTGAGCAATCTTGGAGAGAAGGAGATGGACGGTGGCGCTCTGGCAGCTGAGGTGTAGAGGGAGCATCAATGGCCTTCGTTTGAGAATGAGAAAGACGAAGAAGAAGAAGGGAGCGGCGCCGTTCTAAGCCAATCTGAAACCCTAATTCTGAAACAAACTAATTCCAACCCTAAACAAATTGTCACAAGCGTATGGGCCTGTCCCCTGGAACTAACGCCTAAGCCCAATGATTCTGGCACCTTACCCCTCCTTCAGCGTGTGCACACCCCCCTTTGTGGATCTGTTTTATTTTGTTCTTTGGTTCGTACATCCCCTTAGAGCCCATTTTTATTTCTTTTCTTTGTTTACAAACTAGTACTTTTCTTTTTATAAACACTTTATTTCTTTTTTAAAAAACTATTTCCTTTAAATAAAAATGATATATTGTTTTCTTTCATATGTTAAGATTTTTAGTAACAATACTTTTCTATTACATTTAAAATACATAAAAAACATATTTTTTTAAGTTAAATACTTTTCTCTTTAAAACTCTTTTGTTTATATATAATTAACAAAAACACAAAAAACAATAATAAATACTTAACAATTGTATTAGGTTAACAATTTATATCATTTGTAAATAATCACATACACTTTCACAAATACTTTTATTTCTTTTTTATTCTTATACTTTGCTATATTTTACATTGAGAATATGACGATTCAATTTGGTTGTAAATAATATTTGGACACTACTATCCTGATAAGACTCATCCCCATTTGTAAACATTTGTACCCCCATCCCCGGATACTTATTTGTAATAGCTTAGACTTTAAATTCCCGCAATTTATCGCTTTCTATATACTGTATAGTAATTAGGGTTTTAATGCGAAGATTCAAAATCAACCGCTAGATAACCTAATACAAAGACAAATGCATGAAAATCAATACACAATTCACACTTGCACCCCTAGGGTTACTCCACTTGTTGCCTTCAAAAATGGGCAATGTTTGCATGTTGAGTTCTTTGGCAAAACAAAACAAATCAAATGATCATAGTCCCTCGATGACGCTATCAAGTTGCCTAAAAATGATCAAGTCCCTTCAAGAAAATTGCCAAAGACACTTGACACTATTGCATTCACGGTCTAAACGATGACCCGCGCCCGTCCCGTTAACATCCTAACACAAGGTTGTTCACCAAATACAATGGTGAAACAACACTGTTAAAAGGGTTAAAACATGAGAAAGATCTTTGAGTAAAATAGGGTAGACAACTCTTACTTACTTGATCAAACTTGAAAAACACACTTGCCTACTTTCAAAACACACTTCACAAACACAACTTCCAAAACAACTTTCAAAAACATTGAAACATCTTTTCAAAAAGACAAACACCTTTGTAAAACATTCGAGTAAAGAATTGTTACAACGGTTGCCTAGACAAGGCATCTTTTTCAAAACATTTTCAAAACCACACACATACAAACACCATTTCAAACAATTGAAAATCAAGGCAAGTGATCTAAAACAAGTAACTAAGAGCCCATGGATAACCATGGATGAAAAGGGTGCTAGCACTTTCCCTTTTCATAATCTACCCCCGAACCAACGAAAACATCTCAAAGGTTTTTCCTGTGCTTTTTAACCTTTCCTTTAGGATAAAATAAAATGTCGGTGGCGACTCTTGCTAAACCGAACAAGTGCGAATACAAACGCAAAACCTCAAGTCAATTCTCCCACCGTATCACAGAATTGGCGACTCCGCTGGGGAACTGTTAAAAGTGGGGTTACCTTAGGGTTTAGATCACCTTTACATACTTGCTTTGATTGCTTTACTTTTTGGGTCCTTGTTTGGGTTTGTTGTAAATCCTACACCCGGATTTGGGGACACCTTTTTAGGTAAATAGCAATAAACTGTGAGGGAACTGTGCGGGGTATACCGACATGGTTGAAGCAGTAGCTATTTTAGTGTGACATATTTGTGAGAACTGGTATCCCTTGAGTAGTCAAGGAGAATACGGGGCCGCTGAGTGATGTCATGAAGCACTAACGAACTCTAGAACCTTACTTGACCATCTTGGCCTTTTTAGGGGTAGTTAGATGACCGACTTTGGTGCAGTCCGAAGTTGGTAGATACTCGATGCTACACTCATTGAGGGTTGTTTTCTTGGAATATTTTGGTCGCCAGTTAAGTGGCTAAACCAAAACAATGAACACAGAAAATAATCCAATGATATTGAGCTCCTTAGAACCCGGTTTCTATTTTAGGACAGGATGAGCCAACTAACTTCAAGAGGGTACTTACCTATGAACCCCATGCAAGCCTAAAACTAAGGACTTGTTTGCTTTGTGTGAATATGATTACCTGTATATACACTTACTTGCTTTTGCATACATGTACATAACATCATGACATCATACCATAGCATTTTCAATAACCATTTCAAGGATCTCGAGGGTCTGTTGATGCAGGGTCACGTTGAACCATACGTCTACCAAGGGGCAAGAGGTTTTCCTCTAAACAAATGCCATCAAAGATCAAGTGCAACAACTTGAATCAGGGGCTATGACCTACTTGACATGGTGAGCTTGATTCTCGTGGAAAGACATCCACCGTTACAAAGCTCTCCAATCAGAGATGTTGATCAAAGTTCAACCTCTAACATTTTCTTGTGTTTACCCCGAGAGATCCTTGAAAACATGCATTCACATATCATGCATTGCATCATAACAGTTTTTCCTTTTCAGGTTTCCTTATTCTCCTACTGTTTATTTTAGTAGAGATGGCTCTAGAGAGGACTGTCAAGGATATCCATGATCAAAATGCTCAACTTCAAGAAATGTTCTTGAACCTGTCCCAGGGGCAAGAAGAAGTGAAAGCTCTCCTCACAAGGGGCATGGTCCAGGGGAATTCAAGAAATGCCAGGAGTGATCAGTTGGAAGAGCTTCAGTCTGAGCTGACTGTAATGAGGATCCAAATGATGGGACAACTGGTGGGCCAGATGGCTCTCATCCAGGACTTGGCTCAAAGACAAGAGAAGCTCAGAGTTCTCGTCAACCAACTGCTTCGGGACAACCAAGTGGGGAAAACATGTGAGGTTGAAGAGCAAGTCATAATTCAATCCCCTTTGAGATAAGAAGACAAGGGAAAGGCTCCTCAACTTGCTTCAGGGTCACAAGCCCATCAACAATCGCGTCAGCGTCAACGGGGTAATTGGCGTAAGCAAACTACGTCTGGAAGACAGTTCACTGAGACAGACATATCGTCATCTCTAATACTAGAACGCCTATTGGAGGTCAATCTGACTACTTTAAGGGATCCTATTCGGAAGCCCAATACCTCCGCTCCTAGCTATCATCCTGACGCATTTTGTGTATACCACTCCTATAGTCCGGGACATGACACCGACGACTGTTGGGCCTTGAAGAACATGATTAAAGATCTGATTGAAATTGGAGTGCTGAGATTCATGCCAGATGGCGAGATGAAAATCTTCCGTTAAGGGTTTCTCCACCTGAAATGACAAAGCTCGAACTGAGAGACTTTTGTTCCATTTGAATTTTCAAAGTTGTAATTTCTTTTGTGATTCAAACAATTATCTGTTGATGTCAAACTCTGTTTCATTAATGCTTTGCATATGTTTGTCTTGAATTCATCCATTCGTTTTCACTACTCTTATGCTTTCTTTATGACATTTAACTCTTGCAAAAGCTACAAGCCTTTAGAGGGAGGATGACGAAACAATACCATAATCTCATACAGTATGCTTTTGAACAGACCTTGCTGATGATGTACAGGCGTTTCTTTCAAATCCCAAACACTGGAGTTATAAGGAAGATAATCCCTAGTCAACCCCTTCAAGCCAAAGAAGTAGGAGTTTTCTGTTCTAAAACAAATTGAAACCTTTGATTAAACCTGGGGCAGGGTAGTCCCTCAGTTAATTCAAAAAAAGGTGCACATTGAAGTCGCAAACTCTCAGTTCCTAATACAACGAACGACATCAAAAAAAAAGAAAAGAGAAAAGCATTCCTCTGGAATCAAAAGACAGTGATGGTTCCTTATCTCATAGGAAGTCATTATCTCTCAAAAGAGAAAATCCCACTGAGCCAAAACCTATAAAGGAGGCTTAAGAAACCGGGGCATCCCGCTGACGGTAATCCCGAAAACAAAAACCGTCAGGCAAAAGTTAGGGATAACAAATCAAATGAACAAGGTCAGTACAAATCCTCAAACAACATGAAAAATGTTGCAAAAGAAAAGAAAAATTGACTGCCTTCCCATAAAATTCAATTGGTGTGAACCATCACCAAAAAGTTGTTCCAAATTCGAATAGAGTTTGACGCACAATTAACTGAGTTTAGGGTTGAAGAACATCACGAAGAGCGGGTGGGTACAAATATACTTTGAGCCTTTATCTTTTGTTTCTTAAACCGTGAACCAAGCCTCGTTACAACCCTTCAAAAGTCCTAATTGAAGCATGGGTTAGTTCGAAAGCATACTGTTCAAAAGGTATCCTGACTCCTGTAAGGCTTTGCCCTAAATCTTGTGTTGAAATTGTCTTGTAAAAAGTTTTCTGCTAAAAAACGCATTTTTCAAAACTTCAAGACAAGCATAAACTTTGCATTATTTGAATATCGTTGTTTGCACATGGTTATTTGTTTGACAACGAAGAAATTCATACAGCGAGTGTTCGGAGAAACGAAAACTCTCTCAGTGAGTAAAATCACTTCAAGAAGGATGACAAATCTCCTATCAACAAGGGGGCATGACATGTCACTATCCAGCACACCTGGGGAAGTCCAGTCAAGATTTCAATAAATCTTTCAAAGTCTATTTAACCTGGGGCAGTCCAGTCAAGATCTTTCAAAAGTTCAATTAACCTGGGGCAGTCCAGTCAAGATTTCAACAAATCTCTCAATTACAGATTAACTTGGGGAAAGTCTCCCTCACCATCACTTGGGGCATTCGAATTTCAAAACCAAGGTCGTTCAAAATTTCCTTCATCACCTGCTGGAAGTTGCGGTCATCATCAAAAATTCCTTCATCACCTGCTGGAATTCAAGAGCGTTCAAAATTTCCTTCTGGAAGTTGCGATCATCATCAAAATTCCTTCATCCCCTGCTGGAAGTTACAACCACCAAACGAATAACGGACAATTGAAGCTCCTAAAAATCTGTTTCTCTTAAGAATGAAGACTCTCATCCTTAAAACCTCAGAAGATTGGTATACTCCCAGTTTCTGACCGTTAACAGAATGAAGATGCTCATCACCTCAAAAGATTGGTATACTCCCAATTTCTGACCCTCAAGAATGAAGACTCTCATCCTTAAAACCTAAGAAGATTGGTATACTCCCAGTTTCTGACCGTTAACAGAATAAAGATTCTCATCACCTCAGAAGATTGGTATACTCCCAATTTCTGACCCTCAAGAATGAAGACTCTCATCCTTAAAATCTCAGAAGATTGGTATACTCCTAGTTTCTGACCGTTAACAGAATGAAGTTTCTCATCACCTCAGAAAATTGGTATACTCCCAATTTCTGACCCTCAAGAATGAAGACTCTCATCCTTAAAACCTCAAAAGATTGGTATACTCCCAGTTTCTGACCGTTAACAGAATGAAGATTCTCATCACCTCAGAAGATTGGTATACTCCCAATTTCTGACCCCCAACAGAATGAAGATTCTCATTCTCAAAGTGGCGTATAATCCAAGTTCCAGATTAATACCTGTAACAAGCCAGGAAAACTATCTGTGGATGACTGATTTTAGATTAATACCTGAAACCAGCCAGGAAAACTATCTACATGAAGAGGTTGAAGATTAATACCTGTAACAAGCCAGGAAAACTATATTTCTTTCTCAGGTCAGAGATTAATACTTGAAACCAGCCAGGACAACTATCTCACCGACCAACCTTTTCAAGATCCCAGATCAATACCTGCAGCAATCAAAAGATTCTTGCAATCCCCAGCGGAGCTAAAACTTCCAACTATCAATCCCCAAGCAGAATGAAGACTCTCATTCTCAGTTCCTCACGGGATATTCAGATATTCCCCCAGTGAAGATCTCCTCAAGACAGGAATCCCCAGTAGATTGGCATACAACCCAAGCTCCTGATTCCCCAACAGTGGTCCCAGGACTTCTCATTTTCAACAATCAAAGGATTTTCAATCCCCTGCAGTAGTCAAAGATTGACTTTCCCCGACAGCAGTCAAGATTCTATTATCTCCAGCTATCCAGGATTCATCTATCCCCAGCAAGACAGCTCATCAGCTTACATGCGCATTCATTACATTCATATCATAAACATTGATATAACATACATTACATCATACATTTCATGCAACATAACTTTGTGTTTCAACTAACATTTTACCCGTTTCAGGATAAGATTGACAAGCTCAGATCTCTGAAAACAGTTTACGGGTTCTCCAGACACAGATGTTAACCTATCACTTATTCAATTCCAAGACTTCTGAAAACAGTTTACAGATTCTCCAAATATGGATGTCAATCTATTGCTTATTCAGACCCCCAGTTCAAAGATGTTCCAAACAGGGACACCTTTCTGATACTCACCCACTCACCAACGACATACAGTTCAACAAACATTCTTGGATGGAATCTACAAGCCCATCTCCAACAAGATACAATCACTTTTAGATGGCATCTATAAGCCCATCCTCCTACCAACAATTTCCAGATGGCATCTCTAAGCCCATCCCCTGACAAGATTCTGTCACATCCCCAGATGGCATCTTTAAGCCCATCTCCAAATGGCATCTTTAAGCCCATTCCCTCAAACTACGCTTTGACGAGTGCACATTTTTTTGGGCACTCTAGTGTCCAATCTCCTTTTACCTTCGAGTCGCGAACGGCAAACCTGACAATCTAACTCTTCAGGTTCAAGAAGATTGAACAGGGGCAACTGTTGTACCCCAAAATTTGCCCTCTCTTTTCCACAAGAAATCACAGCTTCGGGCTTTTCCTAATTTTTTAGATTGGCTTAAGAATCGGTCAAACAGACTTTTCTCATCAGTCAGACAAAATTAGGGTTTCCATTAACTTTTGAATCAGTCCAAGCAGATTATTAGGGTTTCTATTGATTTGATTGAGTTTGGCTCAGGGTTTGGTCAAGCAGACGTTTCTTTGACATTAAATCAAGAATTAGGGTTTGCACGCGCATTTTCAGAAGAATTTGAATCACGGTGTCTTAATTGACTGTCACATGGTTTTGACGTTTGTTCAAGATTTCTGTTTATTTCTCAAAGTCTAAACATCTGGGATATGGGTTGAGGCTTCTGATTGAGAGTTTGAAGTGTTGGATTAATCAGAGAAATGAAAGACGTATGGACATTTGTTTTGTTTGACTGTGCAATGCTTATGATTAATTGAAATGCCGGGTGCACTGTTGATTAATGCAAAGTTGCAAGACTACGGTGTTTATTAATTATTTATTTTATCTAAGTTAGAATAATTGGGATGTACTTCCAGTTATTTTAATTCAATAGATTTAAATAAATAAATAAACAGTGCAAATTAAAGAATTATCTGATAAAAAGGTTTTTATTTATTTTTAATTATTGTTACAAATATTATTGCGATATTGTAAATTTATTTACAATACTTACAATGATGTTTTATTACAAATAATTGAAAGAGAAAATAAATCTATCTTAAGTCTTCATCTTCTACTGCTATTGCATCCTTTGCTCAACTGATAGTTACCTGCAAAAAGAGAAGAAAGAAGTCAGTACAGATGAATTAAAGGCATTTTCAGACAGTTAATCAAAAAATTCATCATTAAAGGTGATTGGCCGGAATCAGATTTTTTTGATTTTCATCATATTTTTCTCACCCTCTTTTCAAATCACAAGAAGATTCTCTCCTTGGTTCACAAAGAGTAAAGAAAAATTATTTTACAAGCATACAAATCATTTAAGCAAAATACAAGGCTGCATAATTTCAAACCAAATTGCATTGTCAAAATGGGCAAACAAGCTGCATAAATTCAAACTTTCAACCAAAGGGGCAAGCTACTGAATATGCCAAAACAAGTTGCAAAGTTCAAACTGAAACAAACAAGTTGCAAAGTTCAAATTGAACAAACAAGCTACTTGAAAAGGCAAACCAAACTGTCCAAAGAAACTGTCAAAAAGATATCAAAAGATATCAAGCTGTCATCAAAGAAAAGAAGAAAGTACAATATGCAGAGGAAAGACAAAATGCAAGCAACTTGTAAAGCCAATTTCATCATTTCCCAACCAAACACCTTTTCAGAAATAGCTATTCTAAAGTAATATAATATGCTTTAATAGAGAGAGAAAAGAAAGAGAGAATTAGAGAGGCTTACAGTTTGCAGGCTCAAGACATAGATAAATATAACAACAAACCAAAATTGTCACAGAGGCAGAATACATATAGAAACAAATAACACAAAGCTAAAATTGCCTCAAACCAGTTCAAACAGGAAGCCTTTCAAAGCCTGTAACCCAAAGCTTGCCTCAAGCCTTGCATCCTGCCAAAAACACCTAGCAGAAGCAAAACTTCAAACCTATGTTCAAATTCAATAAACCGCAGCAAACATATAACCTGTCAAAACCTGAACCAACTCAAACCTCCAACAATCTTCAAACCTGTTTCATCCTTCCTTCAAGATTACAAACTGAAGCAAGCCTTCAAATCAAAAAAAAAACTCAAACATTCAACCTGCCTTCATAAAACCTTCACATAAAAATGTACTAGAAGAAAACCTCTAAAAACCTTGAGGCTTGTTACCATCAAAATACAAGCAAGTCCAAGCATCTCAAATCATAAGCAAACAACTCTCAGTTTCAATATCATCATCATTGAATCAAACAAATCCCAAACACCCTCAGAACCATGTTCATCACAGGGCCAAAATAACCAAAAATTACCAAACAAGTTCAAGAGAGAAAAAGTCAGAATCAAACAAATCCAAGCATTCTCAGATATTTATCATCATTGAAAAAAGCCAGAAAGCAACTCAGAAGCAAAAATACTAAGGCAAAAGCAACAACAACATCATCAAACTCAGAAACAAGCAAGCAGAAGAGGAAAAGAAGTTTCAGAAATAGATGCCCTAGGGTTTTCAGATTACAACATTCATCATAAAACCAAACAGAACAAGATACAAATACCGGAAAAGCTCTCGTCAGCATCACAGCCTCCTCGCCTCTTGGCCACCTGAGAAGCGCCGCCGTCCTCCTCGGTCTCCTCTTCAAAGGTAGTAATTCCTTCTCCCTTTTTACACACCTCACATAAACATGTAACACATAAAAATCAATAACTTATAGAAAATAATAGCATGCAAGAGAAAATCCGAAAACCCTAAAACATGAAAAGCAGAAATCAAATACCTTTGTTTCATCACTGCCTGAGCAATCTTGGAGAGAAGGAGATGGACGGTGGCGCTCTGGCAGCTGAGGTGTAGAGGGAGCATCAATGACCTTCGTTTGAGAACGAGAAAGACGAAGAAGAAGAAGGGAGTGGCGCCGTTCTAAGCCAATCTGAAACCCTAATTCTGAAACAAACTAATTCCAACCCTAAACAAATTGTCACAAGCGTATGGGCCTGTCCCCTGGAACTAACGCCTAAGCCCAATGATTCTGGCACCTTACCCCTCCTTCAGCGTGTGCACACCCCCCTTTGTGGATCTATTTTATTTTGTTCTTTGGGTTGTACATCCCCTTAGAGCCCATTTTTATTTCTTTTCTTTGTTTACAAACTAGTACTTTTATTTTTATAAACACTTTATTTCTTTTTTAAAAAACTATTTCCTTTAAATAAAAATGATATATTGTTTTCTTTCATATGTTAAGATTTTTAGTAACAATACTTTTCTATTACACTTAAAATACATAAAAAACATATTTTTTTTAAGTTAAATACTTTTCTCTTTAAAACTCTTTTGTTTATATATAATTAACAAAAACACAAAAAAAAATACTTAACAATTGTATTAGGTTAACAATTTATATCATTTGTAAATAATCACATACACTTTCACAAATACTTTTATTTCTTTTTGATTCTTATACTTTGCTATATTTTACATTGAGAATATGACGATTCAATTTGGTTGTAAATAATATTTGGACACTACTATCCTGATAAGACTCATCCCCATTTGTAAACATTTGTACCCCTATCCCCGAATACTTATTTATAATATCTTAGACTTTAAATTCCCGCAATTTATCGCTTTCTATATACTGTATAGTAATTAGGGTTTGTATGTGAAGATTCAAAATCAACCGCTAGATAACCTAATACAAAGACAAATGCATGACAATCAATACACAATTCACACTTGCACCCCTAGGGTTACTCCACTTGTTGCCTTCAAAAATGGGCAATGTTTGCATGTTGAGTTCTTTGGCAAAACAAAACAAATCAAATGATCATAGTCCCTCGATGACGCTATCAAGGTGCCTAAAAATGATCAAGTCCCTTCAAGAAAATAGCCAAAGACACTTGACACTATTGCATTCATGGTCTAAACGATGACCCGCGCCCGTCCCGTTAACATCCTAACACAAGGTTGTTCACCAAATACAATGGTGAAACAACACTGTTAAAAGGGTTAAAACATGAGAAAGATATTTGAGTAAAATAGGGTAGACAACTCTTACTTACTTGATCAAACTTGCAAAACACACTTGCCTACTTTCAAAACACACTTCACAAACACAACTTCCAAAACAACTTTCAAAAACATTGAAACATCTTTTCAAAAAGACAAACACCTTTGTAAAATATTCGAGTAAAGAATTGTTACAACGGTTTCCTAGACAAGGCATATTTTTCAAAACATTTTCAAAACCACACACATACAAACACCATTTCAAACAATTGAAAATCAAGGCAAGTGATCTAAAACAAGTAACTAAGAGCCCATGGATAACCATGGATGAAAAGGGTGCTAGCACCTTCCCTTTTCATAATCTACCCCCCGAACCCACGAAAACATCTCAAAGGTTTTTCCTGTGCTTTTTAACCTTTCCTTTAGGATAAAATAAAAAGTCGGTGGCGACTCTTGCTAAACCGAACAAGTGCTAATACAAACGCAAAACCTCAAGACAATTATCCCACCGTATCATAGAGGCCATGCAAGCACATCTAAGACATGCGCTAAAATTCTGCAGTCTGGTTTCTATTGGCCAAATCTATGGAAAGATGTGCACATAGCCTTTCTTAACTGTGATCAATTCCAACACACTGGAAACATATCCAGACGCGGTGAGATTCCTCAGACTGGTATTCTACAATTCGAAGTCTTTGATGTGTGGGGAATAGACTTAATGGATGGTCCATCATCATTCGGAAATAAATACATACTCGTGGCCATAAATTACGTTTCAAAATGGATCGGGCAATAACTTCTCCAACAAACGACACTCAAGTAGTGATTAAACTCTTCAAGAATATTATCTTCCCAAGATTTGGTGTACCCAAACAAGTCATAAGCGACGGTGGCTCACACTTCATATCGAAAATCTTCGATAAACTCCTAACCAAATATGAGGTGAAACACCGCGTAGCAACACCATACCACCCCCAAACAAGTGGTAATGTGGAAGTCTCAAATCGTGAAATAAAACAAATATTAGAAAAAACTGTCGCCATGTCAAGGAAGGACTGGTCGGCCAAGTTACCTGAAGCACTATGGGCTTATAGGACGGCATTCAAGATGCCAATCGAAACAACACCCTTTAAACTCTTCTATGGTAAGTCATGTCACCTGCCAGTGGAAATAGAACACAAAGCTTATTGGGCAATTAAAACCCTAAACATAAGCTACACCGCAGCAGGTGAGAAAAGGATCCTTGACATAAATGAACTAGAAGAGATAAGGTTAGACGCATATGAGAATGCGAGGATCTACAAATAAAGGACGAAGAAGTGGCATGACAAACGAATCTCTAGGAAGGAGTTTAATGAAGGAGATGTAGTTCTCTTATTCAACTGACGTTTAAAACTCTTTCCCAGGGAACTTCGTTCAAGATGGTTTGGACCATTCGAAGTGACCAAAGTCTTTCCAAGTGGTGCCATCGAGATCAAAGGAAAGTCCACAAACCCATTCATAGTAAATGGTCAACGTTTAAAACATTATCACAGCATTGAAAACAAAGACTACGATGCGAGTTTAACGCTTATAGAGCTACCGTCCGAAATATGAGACTAATTCACGTCTGAAACGATGTCGAGCTAACGACATTAAACAAGCGTTGTGTGGGAGGCAACCCACAAGTTTTTCATTTACTATTTAATTTCTTTTAAAATCTCTTTATTTTTTATTCTGATTATTATTACGATTCCTAGATTATTATCATTGCCCTAATCCTTGGGTAGGGTTTAACCAGGACATTTGTTCTCCACGTTATTTGATTATTATTACGATTCCTAGATTATTATCATTGCATATCGAAACCTTACCCTAGAGTTCCTGAGCTCACTCCATTATAAACCTACCCAAGGATTAGGGCATAGTAGAGAACAAATGTCCTTCAGACTATTCAGCTTTACCCACCATTTCACCGTTCGTCGTCTTGCTGAGCTGCTAGGATTTCCTATATCCATAGATGCTTACATGGAGACCCAGGAAGACGAATACCTTGATTTCGAGCTAAACCATTTTTGGAGGGACATAGCTGGCCAATACCCTGAGGAACCTGACCGCGTGGATATGAATGATATCCATAACCCAACCATTAGGTATTTCCACCACATATTAGCTTTTACCCTGTTTGGAAAACCTATAAACCGACACTCAGTTTCTAGGGATGAGCTATTTATTATATACTGTGCTTTCCAGTCTAGACCCGTAGTTGGTGCATCATTCATGATCCCCAATATGTTTGCCATAGCCCAGTGTACCCATGGACCTATCTGTGTCGGCGGGCTAGTCACCATGATAGCCGAGGCATTATCCCTAAGATCATCATTATCACGCCTTACGCCATATGGCAGATACCATACCATGGACATACCATTCTGTTTTAAAATTACTCTCATAGATAACCTAGACCCACCTCACTTTCAGCTTCTAGTGCGAAATGATCCTGTCTACTACTTCACTTTGCCTAGCCCAAAGAATACGAGCGTCCATAACAAGAAAAACTGGTTGTATAACCTCGAGAAGACAGATGAGCATGAACCTGAGAGAGAGGAGAGTGACACTTCCACACCTCCTGGTTATCATGAGTATACTCCACTAGACAACCCTACACCTCCCCCTGTTACCGAAGTTATCGACGTTGCTATGGTAGATCATGCACATACTATCGAGACACTTCATTCTGATGTTAATGCGCTCTGAGGAGAGCTCACCACTATCAGAGACAACATCGACATACTTCGCCGTGATTTCTTTTATTTCATGGATGTAGTCACTGAGCCGTTTGACCATATCTATCAGCATTTGCACTCTACTGCTCCACCTCTAGGAGGCCCACGTGATCGCTAGTTTTGTCCCTCTACCTCCCCAGTAAGGACATTGTTTGTTCTCAGTATGGGGGGGGGGGTACATTATTATTTTGATGCTCATATTTTTCAGATATTTTGTTACAATCGATTCTAAAATTTTCGAATATTTATTTTATTCAATAGTATTTATTTATTTCATTTTGCATTTCATATTCCTATTTTTCGTTTTTGGTTAATTTCTATCTTTAGTTAATTTTTTTCTTTTTATATTCGATTATCATTCCTCTGATTCTACTCGAAGCATCATATTGATATGCTTACACTAATTCCACAAAATATTGATTACAATACTAACACTCGATTGTATGTACTAAATATTATCGAATAGACGTATTATTTATATTTTTTTCAATGTATCAATAATGACTCCTATCATATACCCTACAAATTGTGTGCCACTGGCTATTCATATAAATATACAAACCATGTAACATTATTTAAACTATATGAATAAATAAATAAATTAAAAAAATTGCTTTAACATTGCACGCGGTCAGGAAATTCAGCACGCGCCTTTGACCCTGACGAACGTCAGGAAACGCGTGACGATCGTCAGTCCCTGTCTCCTACGATTCCTTCCCGTGACCATTTGAACCATTAAACGAAAATTTGACTAAAAACCCCCATTACTCCATTCATCCATAACTTCTATAACCTCCGATATTCAAAACTTCTATAACCTCCCTCATTTATTTCCCACTCATAAAATCCATCTATTTAAATCCTTTTTCCATTCTTTAGTTTTCACCACTACCACCCACCTTACTTCCATTTCTTCATCACCATTACATTTTATTCTTTGTCAAAATCACAATCATGGCCTCCCGAAGGAATCTACCCCGTGGAAGAAACCCACCAAACCAAGAAGAACCCGACATGAGCCATCTCGTGTTCCGGCATGGATAAATAGGCGAACTTCAAAGAGAACGATACATAAAATTCTATCGTCGAGGTTTGACACCCACAATATTTGTCGACAACAACTGCTTGCAAGAATTGGGGTTATGAAACAATATGCAAGGCTTGCTCGACAAAGCTGGTCTGAGCTTTATAAGCACGTTGAACACACCAACCTACGAGGCTCTGACGTTGGAATTCTTGAGTTCCTACGCCTACCACACTCGCGACAATGCTGATGAACACCTAACTGGAGCCACTCAATTTCAGATGTTCAACCAAGAATACATGCTTAGCCATGAAAATTTGAGCGAAATGTTTCATTTTCCCCGTGGAAATGATGTGCAATATCGTATCTCCCCGGAGATAGATTGGAATGGAAGTGCATACGCACTATGGGAAAGAATAACCAGTGAACCCAATGTCATTCCTGAAGCACGCTACGCCTCTCACATTCACAACCCAAATATTCACTTCTTACACCGCATTATGGCCAACACGGTTTTTGGAAGGGCAGACAACAAAAAAGTCAACACTAAGGAGTTGTATGCTCTTCACTGTGCCTTTTCACAAGATCTTTGTCTTAATTCTGTTACATTAATGATGGTCCATATTCAAAACCTTGTCACGAGAGATGGGACTACGCCTTTTTGTATTGGAGGCATTGTCACCACCATTTCAGTTCACCTGAACTGGGGGGAAAGGATTCAACTCCTACCTTCACTGCCAGCAGTTTATATGGACATTGATAACTGTGGAGTTGACCGCCTGATCAAGGTAAGAGAAGCTGGAGGTTACTATCTGATGGTGAAGTATGCAAAAGTTTGTAGCGTCATCTTGAAAAATCACAGTCGTACAAATTTGGGCAATCTTGATAATTGGCTTTACAACCTGAATGCACCCGAACCTGGAGTAAATGAGCAAGGAAATCAAGGTGAGGCCTACAATGCTGATGTTGATGAAATTGAAGAAGAATTAGAGCAGCAAGAGCCCTAACCACAGCACGCCAACACTCTTGCCACCATTGATGCAATTTATGCCTCAATAATGCAGCATAACCAGCTGTCCACTCAACGCTACCAAAGCCTCGAGACGCGCCAAATTGAGATGTTGAATCTCATGTAACAAATGCAGAGAGACCAAAGCGACTATGCTCACAGGCACGATCAAAGTATGTTGGAATTTACTGCAGGAATGAAGGAAGATATGCGAGCCTTAACACTTCGTGTCGGAGACTTGCATAACGTTATTTCTCGTGGTAATGGAGTCAAATCTTCCAGAAGCGGTGAGCAAGCACGTAGAAGAGCAAAGACACATGGCAGATTTCGAAGGCAAGAGGAGGAAGAATAATTGTCTAGTTTCCACTTCCTTTTTTCATCTTCTGTCAATACAAGTAGGACAATGTATGATTCAAGTATGGGGGAGGAAGTATTTCCCTTTCCTAGTAATTTTTATTTTCTTTGTAATTTGCCTTCTGTCATTTCTAATTCAATAAAAAAATTTGTTATCAAGTTATCTATTGAAGCATTTGTGTTGTTCTTCCGATTCCCCTATCTTTTTGAGCCCTATTAAATTTTTTTATGCATAACTTGACTCACTTGACAAGTACATAGGTTGCAAGATCTTTAATAGTTAGGAATTGTGGCAAGATTAAGCGAAATTACTACCGTCTAGACATTCTACAACCCCAGAGTATGATAGACTAGTTCAATTACCTGTTATTCCAAAACCCTGAGTTTTAGTTTTTGTAGTAACCCTGAGTAGTTTATATTAGCAGTCAACACCGCCTTAAACACAAACTACGCAGGAAGTCGATGAATATAAGTGGATGATCTAATTTATTTTTTCATAAAAATGTTACAAGATTTAAGAAGATAGGTAATACACCAATTAAATTGGGCGATCCTTACCTGATCGTTTAATCCAAAAGATGTAAGCCTTATAAAGTAACATTAAAAATCCTTTGGTAGATGGTTCATGAGCGTCTGGTACTGAACTTGGTAAGGCAGATTACAGTCTGATCCCCCGCATCTTGCCATGGATAGAAAAAGGTTGCCACATTACTCTGCCAGAAACCTAAGTGCTAAAAAAGGGATCATAACCACTAACCGGTTGTTCTGCTATGTGCATGCAAGGATAAAGGGCTTAATGTGATTGCGCTAGAATGAAAGGGACAAAACGAGACAAATACTTGAGGTAGTCTATGATAGCATATGTAACTAGTTTATGTAAAATGGGATTATCTAGTATCATTACCGTAGTAATGGAGCATGAATCAAGCTTTCAATTTTCTGACAAAAACACAACGCAGTAGTATATGAGTTGATTCGAGACATGTATGTGCATCTGTCCATGTTTAGAAAAACATCGTACCCAGCATTTGCTTGAGGACAAGCAAAGTTCAAGTATGGGGGAGTTGTATAACACACAAATATATGATATTTTTAGCTTGATTTACATAAATTATTTCCCTTATTTTATTTTAATTGTATTATTTTATATAGGTATTACGCGGGTATTCATTTATTTTGCAGATAAATGTTAAGTTAAATACTTTGGAAGAAATGATGAAAAAGGGTGCAAAAAGAGCAAAATGGCCAAAGAAGAATAGAAGAAGAAAGTACAAGCCCATCACAAGGCGTGAGCACGTGGCCCACTAGCAAGGACCTTGACGATCGTCAAGGCACGCTTCCGCTCGTCACGGGAGTAGTGGACCAAGTGACCATCATCACTTGGACTTGACGAATGTCACATGCCCACCTTTTCCTTCATTGACCACGTAGTCTGCAAATCCAACGGAAGAGAACTAGTTCAAACACAAATCCAACGGCCATCCTATTTCTAAGCTCCACTCAATCAACACTTGAAGAATGTAACCAACCCAGTGGTCCTATTATTTCTCAAATGAACTCAAAGTGTTCCTATATTTTCTCAAACCGAGGTATCACACAGAGGGCTATAAATATGACCCTGGACACAACGGGTTAGGGGTCAACTTTTCTATATTTTTTGAGAATTTATTTTTCCTGAAGCATTTTTCTTTGAGCATTCTTTTTCCTGCAATTTTATATTTCCTCTAGCATTTGTTTTCTGTACGATTGTCTCTATTCCTAATCGAAGCAAAGCCTACAGCTTGTGGAGGAGTGCTTCTAGTCAAGAGATAGAAGTAATTGTACCTGTATCCAGAATTATTATCCTCAGGTTTATTTTTATGAATTGTTATTGCTTTTAATTAATATAATCATGTTTATTTTGTTTTGTCTTTGGAATTGTTCTGTGATTTGGTCTGATATTATGCTAGGCTAGAATTCGTATACCGGTATGTAAGGTCACATAGCCAAGGGATCGAGTGACTCAGTTAGGTAATTTTTACTACAAAACCTTTTTCTGGTCTAAGTTACTATTTTTAATCGATAAATTGTTTTGTCATGAAAGTAAAGAACAGATAGAGGTTAGGGTCAACAAAGCGGAAGTTTGAGATCTTTCAACTAGACAATAGTAATTAGGCATTGGCTTAAAATACAGTTGTGATACGGTGGGAGAAATGACTGTTTTTGGAATGTTGGTTTGCGTTTTGCGTTGTTTTCGCAAAATGTTGCAGTAAGCAAGAGTCGCCACCGACTTTTATTTTATCCAACAAGGAAAGGAAAAAAGCATAGAAAAATTACTTTTTTCGAGATATTTCTGAGTATGAGGGGTAGATTATAGAAAGGGAAGGTATTATCACCCTTTCTATCTATAGTTATATACGGGCTCTTAGGTACTTGCTCATCATTTTCAAAATTGTTTTCTTTGTGTTTGTGGGTTTTGAAAAGTTTTTGTTTTGACTTCGATTTAACTCTTGAGTTTGTCTTCAAGAGTGTAATGAAGTGTTTTTGAAAACTTGTTTGTAAAAGAGTGTAAGTGTGAAAAAAAGTTTTGTTTTGGATGAGCAAGTATCTAAGAACTAATCTACCTACTCGAAAAAGGAATCGTTATATGTTTCCTTTAGACAATGCTATCCCACTATTAGTGAGTAGGTAGCACCGTCGTTGGAGTTTTGAAGGTCAATTCGAAAGGGACGCACGATCACTAAAGCAATGTTACAACGTCTTAGTAATAACCCTAATGTCTTAGATCAATTATTCTAGGCAACAATTCCGAGGAAACCATTCCGAGGCAACTTTTCCGAATCGGGACTTTGATCTTTGTTTAGACAAAAGGACAACCACTAAAGCATCCTATACTCAATGACCATTTACCGAAGGCAACCAAGTGGGAGAGTACCCTAGGAGTGCGCATGTGCAAATGATTCAATTTCAGTTTATTTATCTTTGCACATTTAGGGTGATCTAACTATTTTAAAATTAATCATACATTCTTGTCATGCATCCCTATATCATACATCTAACAGTTAATAATTTGCAGAATTTAAAGTGCGGAATTTAAACTACGCTATTACAAGGCTTCGGGTATTTACATAGCCAAAAACAAACCCTTTGAAAATAAAGCGATAAATGTAAATAAACGTCCTAATTAAACTATTACAAATTGTAGCCAGTTACATCAATATGGTAAATAATAAAAATAAAGCACGCGAGAAGAATTAAGATCGACGAGAATTTAAGGTTTTGACCCTTCTAACCTAATTAAAAGAAAAATTGTTTTTTTGTTGTTTTTAATAAAAGAAATTAGTTTTCTAAATTAAATATGCAATTAATTAGTTAATTAAATTAATTAATAAAAATAATTACATGACCTATTTTGGTTTCTTTGGTTATTTTAGGAAAAAATAAAATATAATTAAGTTAGTAATAAAACCTATTTATTCTAATTATTTTTAAGTTATTTACAAAAAGAAATTAAAGTTTTACCTAAAATTAAAATTTAATTAAGAAAAAAATCCTAAATCTATTTTTATGTGATTTTTATATTTGTTTATTGATAGAAAAATAAAAGGGATTAAAAGAAATAAACAAAACGAATAAAACATGAAAATAAAGATGGGCCTAGTAGCAAAAGTAAACAGGGCGTGCAATCATCGGAAATCCCTAGGCCCGAATCTTTGAAAGCTTCATGCTCTAACTATGGTATTTTTTTTATTCTTGCGTGGAACCTATGATTCAACCATCCATAACTTTTCTATATAAACTCAAACAAACGTTAGCATACCATAAAATGTGATTAAAATTAGAGATTCAAAGTTTAAAATTTTACCAAACCGGTGTTGTCAAATGGGGGGCATGTTAGGCGTGTGATGGATTGCTCTTGGGCCTTGTAATACTCTTGAGGACTTCAAGAGGATGGTTTGACGCTTGATGTCAATTGAGAGAGACCGGAACCTCGAGATATGACTTGCACCAATTCTTTAATTTCTTAAGAGCTTTTTGAAGAGCTTTTAGAGAGCTTTTTGAAGAGCTTCTTGAGAGCTTTTTAGAGAGAATTTTCTTCCCTTTCAAGATTTTATGACTCTATATTTATATAGGATAATGAGGAGACAAGAAAGCATGGAAAGAATCTCCCTTATAATGTTGTGTTTTAAGACCATGATCAAAATTTGAAAAAAATGCCATATTTGATGATTTTATGCCATTTTAACATGTGGATGAACCTGGACATATTTGAAAAGTTATTTCACGAAATCAATTGACATAAACCAGCATAAAACTTTCCCAAAGTGGATTCACATCAAAATTTACATGATTTCTATTATTTATTTATTTAATTCTGAATTTTAATGAATAAAATATCAAAATAAATAGTATAAATAGTAGAAAAATGTATGGATGGGCTTAGAGGTCGTGGAACATGTTAGGAATGAGTTTTAAACTTGAAAAGATAGGCCCATTTGGAAAAAATCCAATTTTGGTCAATATTTGCTTCATGCATTTTTTCAAAATTTGTCCAACATTGACAATGCATATCTCTCTCTCAATTTTAACCTTATGAGGGTGTTCTGGGACTTTTTAGAAAGCTTAGGATGTCCCCTAAGAGACCTCTTTGGTTTAATCTCAATTGGATCTTCCATGTTCATGTAAGAAGCTTTGACCCAAAAGGTGTTTTTGTTGACTTTCCAAAATGACTTATAATGTCCAAATTCATAACTTCTTGTGAGTGCATATTTTGAACTTGGGAGATGAAGATGGATTGTAGGTAATTTCATCCTCTTCAAAATGAGCTTTGGATTGGTCATTTCTCATAAAGTATGAGAAAGTTATGCTTGGTCAAAGTTGAGTTGACTTTTCCTGCAAAACCCTAATTTAGCAACTTTTGAGTCTTGATGAATTATGAGAAATCCTTGATGAATCATGATCAACCCTTGATCAAATAATGAAATATACTTCAAAATGAGGATGTTGACCAAAAATCTTGAAGTTTGACTGTATGTGGGCCACAGTTGACTGTTGCCCTAGTAGAGAAAATTTTCAGGCCTTTGAGCAATTGACTGAGCAAACATCCTCTGCAAGGCTTGAAACTTGACATGGATGATCTTGAGAACATATTAGGACAATGTTGAGCATTTGGGGTCCCTTGGACTCAAGTATCTCTATGCAACATGAAACCCTAATTTGAGGTAGACTACCTTAGGAGAGAGCTTGTCTGGCCAACCCTTGGACTACCTTGAGCAACTTGGAGATCTTTCTTGAAATGTTTTGAGAAATATGGGAGGGAAAATTTTGGGGTACAACAGCTGCCCCTGTTCAATCTTGTTAAACCTGAAGATTTAGATTGGCTTTCGTGCCTTTCGTGATCCGAAGGTGGAAGAGAATTGAACACTAGAGTGCCCAGAAATTTGCACTCGCATGAAGTGGTAATTGTCTTGTGATGTCGGGAATGGGCTTACAGATGCCATTTGGAAATTGCTGACGAGGGGATGGGCTTAAAGATGCCATCTGAAGGAGTGTCGATCGCATAAGAGATTCCTTAGCGAGAGCTTGTATACCTGTCGTTGAGGAAGATTCTGCTGGGGAGGGCTGATATTTGTTGAGAGAAGAATAACTTTAGGAGCTTCGGTCGTCTGTATTCCAATGAGGAAACATCTTTGTTGAATTTTAGGAACTTTGGTCGTCCGTATTCTACTGAGGAATCATCTCTACTGACATTTAGGAACTTCAGTCATCCGTTGTTCAACCGAGGAATCATCTCTGCTGACATTTAGGAACTTCAGTCATTCGTTGTTCGACTGAGGAATTAACACTGGCTTGAGGAAGTGAAAGTGAACTGCGTATCTAGTTGTGTACAGGCTGCACCGCGGCCTACTATAGGAAAGGTTAAATTGATCGTGTTTGATAGGTCTGGGTTTTACAGTGTTGTGGACTGTTGTCTGGAGATAAGAGAAAAGAAACCTGGATAGTAGGGTTATGAGAAGGAACCTGGGTAAGGTTGCTTCGTGAGGAGTTTAGATAACACTGCGTCTGAACCGAGAAGGAACCTGGGTAAGGTTGCTTTATGAGGAGTTTGGGTAAAACTGCGTCTGAACCGAGAAGGAACCTTTGTGAGGAGTTTGGGTAAAACTGTGTCTGAACCGAGAAGGAACCTGGGTAAGGTTGCTTTGTGAAGAGTTTGAGTAGAACTGCATCGGGACTGAGGAGGAACCTAGGTAAGGTTGCTTCAGGATGAGTCTAGATGAAACTACATCGGGAAAGAGAAGGAACCTAGGTAAGGTTGCTCCATGATGGATTTAGGTGAAACTACATCTGAACTGAGAAGGAACCTATGTAAGGTTGCTCCATGATGGGTTTAGGTAAAACTACATCTGAAATGAGAAGGAACCTAGGTAAGGTTTCTCCATGATGGGTTTAGGTAAAACTGCATCTGAACCGGGAAGAAACCTAGGTAAGTCTGCTTCATGAGGAGTTTAGGTAAAACGACATCTGAAACGGGAAGAAACCTAGGTAAGGTTGCTTTGCGAGGAGTTTGGATAAAACTACATCGGTAAATTGTAAGGAGGAACCTGGGTAAGGTTGCTTCAGGATGAGTCTGGGTAAAACTACATCGGGAAATTGTAAGGAGGAACCTGGGTAAGGTTGCTTCAGGATGAGTCTGAGTGAAACTACATCGGGAAATTGTAAGGAGGAACCTGGGTAAGGTTGCTTCAGGATGAGTCTGGGTGAAACTACATCGGGAAATTGTAAGGAGGAACCTGGGTAAGGTTGCTTCAGGATGAGTCTGAGTGAAACTACATCGGGAAATTGTAAGGAGGAACCTGGGTAAGGTTGCTTCAGGATGAGTCTGGGTGAAACTACATCGGGAAATTGTAAGGAGGAACCTGGGTAAGGTTGCTTTAGGATGAGTCTGGGTGAAACTACATCGGGAAATTGTAAGGCGAAACCTGGGTAAGGTTGCTTCAGGATGAGTCTGGGTGAAACTACATCGGGAAATTGTAAGGAGGAACCTGGGTAAGGTTACTTCGGGATAAGTTTGTGTAAAACTTCAGGAGGAACCTAGGTAAGGTTACTCTGTGATAAGTTCGTGTAAAACTTCAGAATGAACCGGGGTAAGGTTACTTTGAGATAAGTTTGTGTAAAACTTCAGGAGGAACCTGGGTAAGGTTACTTTGTGATAAGTTCGTGTAAAACTTTATTCAGA
Organism: Vicia faba; assembly: GCA_948472305.1. NCBI lineage: Eukaryota > Viridiplantae > Streptophyta > Magnoliopsida > Fabales > Fabaceae > Vicia > Vicia faba. Next base: position 147,839,542 of record OX451739.1, on the reverse strand, counting down.
ATTATATGAGAAAGGACCCGTGTAATATTTTTCAGGATAAACCCGTGTGAAGCTGCATTTAGGAGAAACCCGTGTAAGATTTCTTCGTGACGAACCTGTGTAAAGTTGCATTTGATCGTGCAGATAATTACTCTATTTAGTTTCCGGAGTTAATCTTGAACTTGCTGGAAGTTGTTGATGATAACCATCTTTCCTGAAAAGGTACATGATTAATCGTATATGATGCATGACATGCATTGTATGATGATGTTCTCAAAATAAATGATATTATGTTGTATGCAATATGTATGCGCACGTCATGATATATGAACATGAAATGCTATTGTGGTACGTCCGAGTTTGGGAAAATAAATCCCTGACTGTTGTTGGAGAATAAAGAGTTTCGCTCGCTGGGGATAACGACCAAAGATGATTGGGAGAATAATCCTGCAGGAGAGAATAACTCTGTTGGGGAATGGACTGACAAGGAAATGACTTTGTGGGGAGTATATACTCTTCTAGAAGATCTGCTGATTTGGAGAAATAAAACTCAGTTGGGGATGAATTACTGTTGCTGGTGACAGTGAACCCTGTTGGGGATTGAATTTCTGTCTGTGAAAGGAATGAACTCCGCTGGGGATGATTTTCCAATGGCGACTTCACTGGGGATAATCTTTTAGACTCTACTGGGGATAATCTTCCAGACTCCACTAGGGATAATCTTCCAGTGCTGGTGATAGATAAACTCTGCTTGGGGAGAATCTTACCGACCCATTCGTGGTTGCGAGCCTCAACTGGGGAAAATTAACACCACTGTCCTTTTCTTACTCTGCGGGGAGTGTAGATGTTACTGGAACACGGGCTGAGGATATGACAATGACTTTGCATCGAGACTTTTCTGCCCCTGTATCTGCGGGAGAAGGTGCCTGCGGAGGCCTTGTGGATTGAGTATTATTCCAACCTATGAGGTGCTAGGTAATTGCCGATTGAAATGACAAATCTTCTTCTTGTAGGCAAGTGACGAGATGACGGGACATAGTCGTACGCTTTAATCCCTAACTTTTACCTGGCCTGTCTTTTCAGATTTTCAGTCCACCGGGATACCCTTTCTTGCCCAAGCCGCCTTTTCAGGTTTTCGACTTGCTGTGTGTACATATCTTTTTTTGTTTTTATCCCTAATTTGTTCCCGAACCCTTTTGGTTCATTGGGATGCCCTTATTTTTTCCTAGGCCTGTCAACCTAGCGGGTGTTTGTTCATGCGCAATATTTTTTGACTATGTCCATGCTCCCATGGTGTAGGGAGTTGTCATTGTCGGTAGTGTTGTGTTGCCATACTACCAGAAGATTATTGTTTGATCATACAAGATTCTTTGCTATAATTCATGTCCAAAGCCCCAAGTGATTCAGATGGAGATCTGCCCCTGGCTATTTGGCATCTTTGAGAGACTCCTTGAATCTTGACTTGACTGCCCCAGATGATAGACAATGCTCATGCCGTGTCCCTTGGTTGGAAGTGTTTTTTCCACTTGAGGTGATCCTTTTTATTGAGAATATTTTTGTTCACTAGATATTCATCGTGCGAATTTCTCTGTTGTTGAACAAATAGTCATATGCAAACAATGTTATTTTAAGAATGCAAAGCTTATGTCTGTCTTGAAATTTTTGAAAATGCATTTTTCAGTAAGACATGAAAATTTTGTAAAATGTGATGTCAACTCAGGATTTACAGCAAGTCCTACAGAAGTCAGGATACTTTTTGTAACAGTATGCTTTCGAACTAACCCATGCTTCAGCTAGGACTTTTAAGGGTTATAACGTGGCCTGGTTCACGGTTCAAGAAACAAAGGATAAAGGCTCAAATTTTATTTGTACCCACCCATTCTTCGTGATGTTCTTCGATCCTAAACTCAGCTAATTGTGTATTTAGATCTTGTTTGAGTCTTTTCTCTGATATTCCAGTGATGGTTCGGATACTGACAGTTTATTTTGAACATGCAGTCATTTTGTTGAGAGTTTGTAGGACCTCTTTCTTTTTGATTTCGTTATCCCTGTCTTTTGCCTGAACTGTTTCTTTTGTGATTACAGTCAGCGGGATGCCCCAGTTTTGTAAGTCTCCTTCATAGTTTTTGACTTAATAGGCTTTTATTTTTGAGAGATAATGACTGCATGTCCTGGCGATTATAAGGAACCATCACCATCTTTTATTTTGGAAGGACCTCATCGATGCCATTCATTGTGCACCCGAATTAACTGAGAAACTACCCTGCCCCAGGTTGTGACTAAGGGTTTTAATTTGTGTGAAAAGAAAAACTCCAAATTCTTTGGCTCAAAGGGGTTGACTATGGATTATCTTCCTTATAACTCCACTGTTTAGGATTTGAAACAACGCATGTACATCGTCAGCAGGATCTGTTCAAAAGCATATTGTAGAGATTTTGATATCATTTTTGTCATCCTCCTTCTAAAGGCTTAGAGTTTTTTAATCGAGAGTTGAGCATCACAAAAAGGAAATATGAAGCAATTTAAGCATAATGAAAACAATTAATTCAAAACAGACACATGTAATGCATTAATGAAATAAAAAAGTTTGACATGACAATAATTGTTTGAATAAGCAAAGAAAAATACAACTTCAGAATTCAAATGAACAAAAGTGCTTTCAATCCTAGCCATATTTTGGCAAGGGAGCAGTGATCACATTGGGAGTCTCAGGAGGGTCGAATTCGATCTCCTTAGCGTCAATCATATTCTGAATCTTGTATTTCAGCGCCCAACAATCGCTAGTATCGTGCCTCGGGCTACCGGAATGATAAGCACACCTTGCATCTGGGTTGTAGTTAGGAGAAGAAGTCTTAGGGTTCGGATAAGGGTTTATCACCGTAATTAGATTCATCTTCAACATATGCTGCAATGCTTTTGACAATGGCATGTTGATTTGGGTGAACTCCCTTTGAAGTCTTTCCCTCTTTGGCTGATTATTTCGTTGTTGTGGTCGTTGTGTGCGTGCCGAATTAGAGATCAACACTGCCCCCACAGATTGGTGGTAGTCTGCCTGGCTACTCCTCTTCTGGCCGTGCACAACATTGGCTTCCCTCTTGCCACCAAATGACTTCTTCTCTGTACTCGAAGAAGTATCTTTCTGGATCTTACCACTCAGGATCCCAACTTCTACTCTTTCTCCAGTCAGAATCAGTTCGGTGAAACCCACTGACGAGCGGCCGATCAAATGATTGAAATAGGGACCAGATAAAGTCCCAAGAAACATATCCACTAGCTCCCTATCAGACAGAGGGGGTTGGACTCTTCCAGCAAGATCTCTCCACTTCTGAGCGTAGTCCTTAAAGCCTTCGCATATACCCATAGACATACCCTGAAGCTGAGTATGTGTGGGAGCAAGGTCGGCATTATACTGGTATTGCTTGTAAAAAGCAGCAACAAGGTCCTCCCAGTTGCGGATGTTAGCTCCTTCCAGTTGACAGAACCATTCAAGTTGAGTCCCTGATAGACTATCTTGAAAGAAATGAACCCAGAGATTTCTATCAGCAGTATAGGGTTGAATTTTTCTAACGTATGAGCGGAGGTGTAGCTTCGGGCAGGATACCCCGTCATACTAAGCAAAGACAGGAGCTTTAAACTTGTGAGGGATCACCACCCCAGATGCCAATCCCAGATCTCCAAAGTCCAACCCAGGTATCTTCTGAATTTCCATTTCACTGAGCCTGTCTTCAAGTTGCTTATATCTTTCCTCAGCAGGAGGATATTGGTCTTTATCAAAGTCTATGTCATTTTCAGAAACCACAGGGCTAGGACCCTTTCTTTCCTCTTGATTCTCTCCCCCTTCAGATGAATGGGACAAATCAGTCTCCTGTCGCAAATTGTTCCCGAATCTACGACCCGTATTCAAGAGGACCACCTTCTTCTTCTTCTTCTTGTCCTTCAAGATAAGAGTCTTCAAATCTTGTTGACTCTTGGCCAAGTTCAAGAACATTTCCTAAAACTGAGCATTTTGAGCTTGAAGAGCCTTGATGGCTTGATCAGTAGGTGTTTCAGAAGACATGATTGCTGAAATAAACAGCGAAGAAGATGAGAAACCTGTAATGGCACCTGTAATGCAATGATATGTATGATATATGTATGTAATGTTTTCAAGGATCTCGCGGGGTAAACAAGAAACTGTTAGAATTTGATTGAAGAAACTTCGCGTTTGTTGAGAGTCCTTCTTCAAGAGTCAAGCTCACCATATCGAGTGGGTCATAGCCACTGACTCAAATTGTCATGTTTTGATCTCTAGGTGACATTGGCTAGAGGAAAATAAATCCCCTTTTCCCCTTGCTAGACATTTGATTTACCACAACCTGCATCACAAACCTTTGAGATCCTTGAAATGGTTAAGGAAATGTTAAGGCATGATGTTATGATGTGTATGTTATGCGTTTAAGCAAAAGTACGAGGTAATGTAAACAAGTAAATCCGGCAAGAAATCCAAGGTATTGGATAAGGACTGTAAACAAAACCTGCAAGGAACTCAAGTTGTTCGATAACAAACATGTGCAAGTAGTTCAAGCTGAAAGCACACAAGTCACACAATAGCCCTTAAATTTCAGGCTAGCATGGAGTTTAGGTATTACCCTCTTTCAGTTTAGTTGGTTCAACCTGTCCTAGTAATAGTAACTAGGTTCTAGAGGATCTCAATATCACTGACCATCCTCGATCGGTCATAATTCCAGTTTAGCAACCTTTTCTTGTGGTCGGAATCATCGCGAGAGTATGGTCTCAATGAGTGTAGCATACTGCTACTTTTCTATGGCCAAGTTGGTCAATTATAGGTTCTAAGGTCAGTTGATGCTTAATGACCCCTTAGCAGCCCCATACTCTCCTTGTTCCTCCACAAGGGATATCGGTACCAACTAAAGTGACACACCAATGTAGCTACTGCTTCAACTGTATCGGTCTACGCCGTACAGTTCCCTCACAGTCTATTTCTACTTACCTAAAAGGTATCCCCAGATCCGGGTTAGGATCTATAGTAACTTCGATACAAAGCCCACAAAGATAAAGCAATCAAATCAAACAATAGAAAACAATATGATGAACTATTCCTAAGGTACACCCCACTTATTAGCTCCCCAACAGAGTCGCCAGTTCTGTGATACGGTGGGAGAACTGACTGTTTTTGGAATGCTGGTTTGCATTTTGCGTTTGTTTTCGCAAAATGTCATGGTAAGCAAGAGTCACCACCGACTTTTATTTTATCCAACAAGGAAAGGAAATTAGCACATAAAAATTCCTTTTTTCGAGATATTTCTGAGTACGGGGGGTAGATTATAGAAAGGGAAGGTATTATCACCCTTTCTATTCGTAGTTATCTACGGGATCTTAGGTACTTTCTCATCATTTTCAAAATTATTTTCTTTGTGTTTGTGGGTTTTGAAAAGTTTTTGTTTTGACTTCGATTTAACTCTTGGGACTGTCTTCAAGAGTGTAATGAAGTGTTTTTGAAAAATTGTTTGTAAAAGAGTGTAAGTGTGAAAAAAAGTTTTGTTTTGGATGAGCAAGTATCTAAGAACTAATCTACCTACTCGAAAAAGGAATCGTTCTATGTTTCCTTTAGACAAAGCTATCCCACTATTAGTGAGTAGGTAACACCGTCGTTGGAGTTTTGAGGGTCAATTCAAAAGGGACGCACGGTCACTAAAGCAATGTTAGGACGTCTTAGTAATAACCCTAATGTCTTAGATCAATTATTCAAGGCAATAATTCGAAGACAAGCATTCCTAGGCAACTTTTCTGAATCGGGACTTTGATCTTTGTTTAGACAAAAGGACGGCCACTAAAGCATCCTATACTCAATGACCATTTACCGAAGGCAACCAAGTGGGAGTGTACCCTAGGAGTGCGCATGTGTGAATGATTCAATTTCAGTTTATTTATCTTTGCACATTTAGGGTGATCTAACTGTTTTAAAATTAATCATACATTCTTGTCATGCATCCATATATCATACATCTAACAGTTAATAATTTGCGGAATTTAAAGTGCGGAATTTAAACTACGCTATTACAAGGCTTCGGGTATTTACATAGCCAAAAACAAACCCTTTGAAAATAAAGCGATAAATGTAAATAAACGTCCTAATTAAACTATTACAAACTGTAGGCAGTTACATCAATATGGTAAATAATAAAAATAAAGCACGCGAGAAGAATTAAGATTGACGAAAATTTAAGGTTTTGACCCTTCTAACCTAATTAAAAGAAAAATTGTTTTTTTGTTGTTTTTAATAAAAGAAATAATTTTTCTAAATTAAATATGCAATTAATTAGTTAATTAAATTAATTAATAAAAATAATTACATGACCTATTTTGGTTTCTTTGGTTATTTTAGGAAAAAATAAAATATGATTAAGTTAGTAATAAAACCTATTTATTCTAATTATTTTTAAGTTATTTACAAAAAGAAATTAAAGTTTTACCTAAAATTAAAATTTAATTAAGAAAAAATCCTAAATCTATTTTTATGTGATTTTTATATTTGTTTATTGATAAAAAAATAAAAGTGATTAAAAGAAATAAACAAAACGAATAAAACATGAAAATAAAGATGGGCCTAGTAGCAAAAGTAAACAGGGGGTGCAATCATCAGAAATCCCTAGGCCCGAATCTTCGAAAGCTTCATGCTCTAACTATGTTTTTTTTTATTCTTGCGTGGAACCTGTGATTCAACCATCCATAACTTTTCTATGTAAACTCAAACAAACGTTAGCATACCATAAAATGTGATTAAAATTAGAGATTCAAAGTTTAAAATTTTACCAAACCGGTGTTGTCAAATGGGGGGCGTTCTAGGTGTGTGATGGATTGCTCTTGGGCCTTGTAATACTCTTGAGTACTTCAAGAGGATGGTTTGAGGCTTGATGTCAATTGAGAGAGACCGGAACCTCGAGATATGACTTGCACCAATTCTTTGATTTATGGAGAGCTTTTTGAAGAGCTTTTTGAAGAGCTTTTTAGAGAGGATTTTCGTCCCTATCAAGCTTGTATGGCTCTATATTTATAGAGTAGAATGAGGAGACAAGAAAGCATGGAAATAATCTCCCTCATAATGTTGTGTTTTAAGACCATGATCAAAATTTGAAAAAAATGTCATATTTGATGATTTTATTCCATTTTCACATGTGGATGAACCTGGACATATTTGAAAAGTTATTGCACGAAACCAATTGACATAAACCAGCATAAAAATTTCCCAAAATGGATTCACATCAAAATTTATATTATTTCTATTATTTATTTATTTAATTCTGAATTTTAATGAATAAAATATCAAAATAAATAGTATAAATAGTAGAAAAATGTATGGGTGGGCTTAGAGGTCGTGGACCATGTTAGGAATGAGTTTCAAACTTGAAAAGATAGGCCCATTTGGAAAAAATCCAAGTTTGGTAAATATTTTCTTCATGCATTTTTTCAAAAATTGTCCAACGTAGACAATGCATATCTCTCTCAATTTTAACCTTATGAGGGTGTTCTTGGACTTTTTAGAAATCTTAGGATGTCCCCTAAGAGACCTATTTGGTTTAATCTCAATTGGTTCTTCCATGTGCATTTAAGAAGCATTAACCCAAAAGGTGTTTTTGTTGACTTTCTAAAATGACCTATAATGTCCAAATTCAGAACTTCTTATGAGTGCATATTTTGAACTTGGGAGTTGAAGATGGATTGTAGGGAATTTCATCCTCTTCAAAATGTGCTTCGTTTGTGTCATTTATCATAAATTATGAGAAAGTTATGCTTGGTCAAAGTTGAGTTGACTTTTCCTACAAAACCCTAATTTAGCAACTTTTGAGTCTTGATGAATTATGAGCAATCCTTGATGAATCATGATCAAAGCTTGATATAATGATGAAATATACTTCAAAATGAGGATGTTGAACAAAAATCTTGAAGTTTGACTGTATGTGGGCCACATTTGACTTTTGCCCTAGCATAGTCGATTTTCAGGCCTTTGAGCAATTGACTGAGCAAACTTCCTCTGCAAGGCTTGAAACTTAACATGGATGATCTTGAGAACATATTAGGACAATTTTGAGCATTTTGGGTCCCTTGGACTCAAGTATATTGATGCAACATGAAACCCTAATTTGAGGTAGACTGCCTTAGGAGAGAGCTTGTCTGGCCAACCCTTGGACTACCTTGAGCAACTTGGGGATCTTTCTTGAAATGTTTTGAGAAATATGGGAGGGAAAATTTTGGGGTACAACAACAGCGGAAGCACTTTAAATTTAATTAAGATTATATTCTGTTTTGAAAAAGTGTTTTTAACTCCTGCGGGATGGCGGAAGCGTACGTTATGACTTAACTGCATAACCTAGATCAATAAAACGACAATGTGAGACGAGGGTTTTTAAACTGAATAGATTTTACTGAAAGTTGTTTTGAAAATACAAAGACCCCAACCGGTTGCTAGCTCCCGAGGTCCGACCATTACATACTTGTAGTTCCGCTTACTGATAATTAAAATTAAACTTAATTTAGTATTTAGTTTCCCTACAACCCAATCAAACGTTCATTATCTTTAGATTTGCAAAGTAATAATAGAATACGGTAGTTTGATTCATTAGTCTCTGTGGTTCGATATCTTTTAAAACTACACGATAAGACTGTGCACTTGCAGTCTGAATCATTACATACCTCAGTGTAATCCGATCAAAAGGACTCCCTCACTTTATTTAGGAAAAATGTTCCTCAAAGTTGGTGGTGGCATTCATCAAGAAGATTCATAGGTCCATGTGTTCATTTCCATGCCTTTTTCAACAAGCTTATTTGATACTTAAGCTCAAACGTTGAGTGTACTTCAAGAAACATCATCCCAATGCATATTGTGATTCATCATGCTTTCTTTTGCCAAGAAATTTCAAAATATTTAAGGTTGATTCGAGAAGTTTGACCTAAATGAGTAAATGCTTGATTGAGTGATACGTGCATAACTCTCTCAATTTTCAACATTTTGAGTTGATTCTTTTTGTGATGTATTCTTACCATCATCTAAAATAACCTCTCTTCACATGACAAGATCCAATTGTGAAAGAAAAATCATCAAAAGTTGAAAGAGGTTTCAAGTCATTTTGACACTCTCTGGGCTAGGGTTTGTTGACTTCTAAGGACCGTATCTTGTTCATTTTTAAAGATTTTTTATTGACTCCAAAGCCATGATTCTCTTTAAAGGGTCCTTAATAAGCTATCTCCAGGAATCTAAGGCTAATTTTGAATGGAAGATCTCTAATGTTTGAGAAATATTACAAGTCTCCTTAAAAAAGCCTTTAAATTTTAGGGTTTGACTTTAAATGGTCATAACTTGGCCAATTTTTATCGCCTTGAGCCCATTCTTTTTCCAAAATAGTATGTTGGATCTCTACTACAAATTTGTCTCAATGTGAAAGACTTGAAAATGCTTGGAAAGTTGTTGAAGAATTGAAAAGATTATAGGTCTTTTGTGAATTTTCCCAATTTTGTTCATCATCTTCAAAAGACCATAACTCTCTCAATTCTAATGATTTTTGAGTGATCTCAATTCTACAATTCAATTCAAGAGGTATACTTCATGTCATCTTCAGATATCAAGATCAAATTTTGAGTGGAACATCATGTAATTTTGAAGAACATTATAGGTCACTTTGGAGTTCTATACTTAGAAATATTTCTAAGTACAAAAATCCGTGTGTTTTTCACAAATTCAAATGGACATAACTTTCAGCTCAATCCTCCAAATGGAGTCTTTCTTGGAACATTGTTAAGATTGTGACCACATCTTCCAAATGCTTCAAGAATCATGTCATAGAGCCCCTTGAGATGCTTGTACTATGGATTCAAAGTTGGCACCATGAAATTGATTTTGTCAAAATAGTCAGGTTGCAAATTGACTAATGTGGCTTCTAATGATCAATTTTGTGCATGTTTTCCATGTAAAAATGTTTAACAAAGTTGCTAAGGTGAGATTTGTTAGAACATAGTTTGATTTTACAACCCTTAGTTAGATTTTTAATTATAACAAATACAAAGAACAAATATGCACCCTAAAAATTATGTTATTGTGTATGCAGAAGTTCTGACCAAAGAAGCATCAGAAGTTAAGCAATAGAAGCTACACGCTGAGGTAATAAGAATTTGCGCTGAAGATTGATGACCAGAACCTGCGCTTAAGTGAAGTAAACTCTGATTCTAAACAGAAGCATTATAATCTAAGTCATAAATGTTCTGAAGCTTCAGCAACAGGCAAGGATGTAAGATTCTGAAGCGTTACTATTCAATCAAGACAACGTCAATTACAATGGCTTCATTCAGACAGGATCTTCTCCAAATGGAAACTGAGTTAATGATAATTATCATGCTTAATGATCAACAAGAATCCATTTCCTATATAAATAAGATAAGTGATCAAATCCTTTATGATTTTGGCAAACGCTACTGCAATACAATTAAAAACGCTGTAAGCTTACTCATCTATATTCCACGCTCTGAATTTGTGTAAACTATCACAATTGTGATAATTGTTTTTGTAATGAAAAACAATTCCACACGCATTCTTGTATCTTTGTTTAAGACAGTTTTCCTTGAGATTAACCAGATTCTGGTTGTACTAAAGAAGACTTTGACAGTTGTCAAAGTAGTGATTGTAATCTGTTTGTGAATTAGTGGATTAAGTCCTCGTTGGAGAGAGGCGAAATCACCATGACGGGTGGACTGGATTAGTTTGAGATCAAACAAACCAGGATAAAAATATTGTGTCATTGCGCATTTGATTTCAAGTTTTCAATTCAACTCCCCCTTCTCGTGTTTTTCACTTCTTCAGGATTAAGGATTGAAATGCAAGAATTAGCTGAGTTTTAATGAGTTAGAAGTCACAGTTTTGTCATGATCAGAATGCACACGATTTCACTTGATTTCTTGTCATTCACCCTCTCTCATTATTGCATCATATTCTCCTATAAATAGAGACCTCCTCTACTGTATTTGACAAGCTTTAGAGAGCCAAAAAACCTTTGTTAAACTTCCTCCATACCTCTCAATTCTGCAACTTCGAATTTGGTTTTAAAGCATTTTTCAATCCAATTTATTTGCTGATTCTTCATCCTTGAATTTCAATGAAGCTAGTAGAAGAAGAACCAAGCATTGAAGTGTCCTAAATCATGTTAGCCAAGTCAAGTTTCAGAGCTCTGAAGTTGAGATTCAACAGGTAGATTCCTCCATCAATTCTCTCCAAACGTGTTGCTACAATGTAGCTCTCATCACTCTGATACTCATTACAACGTTAGTTTTAACTAGAAGCGAGTTTTGATCATGAAATTTCAAATCCCTTTTCAATTGTTTCCTTCCGGTTTTTTTTGCAAATCGAATAATTTGTGGTTAATATAAACTTTTCGCAAGGGTACCATTGAAATTGTCTTGAAGAGATGAAGCGATTGGAAACGGTCTGAGCTCTTGATTTTACAGTTTATGAGACCTGCAATTCGCGCATGGTTGGAGGTTGAAGATGACCAGCGTGTTATCTCTCAACCAATGACATGGTGCCACACATTTTTTTCAAATTTATTTTTAATTAATGATTTGGTGGTTTATTCACTAACGACCATGATATGGACAGTGCACTAGATCCCTTGGATTTGATTACTAACACGTTTTGACATTGATCCAATGGTCTATATCTTTTTGGTTTTATTTTTTTTTCTTTTGATTTTATATTTTAATTGTTTTAAACTTCAAAAATTCATAAAAAATTCATTTCAACTTCTAAAATTCTCAAAAACACTTTTGATTTTTCACTTTTTGATTTTTATTTTTTCACAATTTTATTTTGTCATTTGATATTTTTTTTTTATGATTTTTCATTTTTTTGACTTGTTTTAATTGTTTAAAAATAAATTTCTTGATTTTTAAATTCTAAAAAAATTATGGAAGAATACAATGACCTCTTGACAAATATTGATGACTTCATATCATTTTTATTTTTTACTTTACTATTTTTCACAAATTTTGGCTTGTTTTGCTTATTTCTTTTATTTTAAAAATAATTTCTGACTTTAAAAAATTCTAAAAAAATTTGTCAACTCTTTTTGACTCATGTTTGACTTCTGATATTTTTTTTAGAATTTTTATTTGGTGTTTTAATACATTTTGTGTATTTTACCGATTATTTTGTTTTTTTAATCATTTAAATATTTTTTATTAAATATATTTTTATTATTTTTGTTTGGTCTTGATTTGGGTGTTGATAGGTTGAATAACCAAATCTACCAAAATGGATGAATGATGTTGATGATATTTGAAATCCTAAAATTCATCTGATACATTCCCCCCCTCTTCATCTTATCGCTTTCTCTAAGATGTTGATACATAGATTGCAATTAACCAGCCTCAAAATAGGTGTGACTTCTACATAAGTCCACTTACGATTGCTTAACATAGCGTTAAATTCGTCCCGATTCGAAAAATGATCATTTGTGGCCCAAACCTAAGTTTGGAAGCCCAAGTATGTTTAATTTGAAACCTTTGATCCAATAACTTTGAAGTTCATTGTTAGGAGGCTTTGGTTCTATCAATCCTCAAATGAACTTCATGAACTTTGGTCTAAGTGAATCAATTGAACATCGTTGATCATATGTGGTTGTTATTGAGCACTTGAAATGAATGATATACTTGACAAAAAGCAAATGAGACTTGTTGTTGACAAAATTTGATTTTATCAATCTTCTAATGAGTTTTCACATGCAAGCTTCAAGATGGTCATTTAACTAACTTTCTAACTTCTAATTCAACTAATCTCTAATTTCTAATTCACTAACAATTAACTTTCCTTTTTCCCTTTACTTTATGATTTTACTTTATACCTTAATTTTATGCACCATTTATTTTAGCATTTACATTTCATGTCATTTTTTTTGTTGCTAATTTGAGTATTTATCATTATACCATTTTATCTTTGCTCATTTGAGTATTTATCTTTATGTAATTTTTATCTTTTCTCACTTGAGCTTTATTTACTTTTGAAAACATTTAATAATCAACTTGAATATTAAAATCCTTTAGGTTACTTGGACTATTTGGTTATTATCATTGGCATTATGGAGTTGTAGATCTCTCGGACTTAGGATTAAAAGCCTTGATATTTTGGGACCTTGTTGCTCTGTTGTTATTTTGTCTGAAGTTATTGGAGTTTACTCCAAGGCATTGGGTTGATTTTCTTTGTGTGCGGGTTATTTTTGTTATATGCTTTATCTATGATTCAGAGTTCTTTGTATACAGTCGTTACTCTGTCCAGTTTTTGTGAAGACTTAATTCATCTGAAGCTTGGTATTCTTCAGAGGTTTAGTATTTTGCTTGCTTGGTTTCAATCCAAAAAGATTAGACTCTTGTTGATTCTTGTAGTGATACGAGCTACTATACTTCTATGATATATAGTGAAGTGAGATATTTTCTACTTGGGTGTTGAGTGAGGCTTTGTTAGTTTTAAAATTCAAGGTATATCCTCCACTTTGAGATGATGAAAATTCTCCTTTATCATAATTATGGGTAGTAAGTATGTCTTCCACTCGGATATGACGGTGATTTCTCTTCTCTTAAAATTAAGAAACACACATGTGTTTTAAAATTTTTAAGGTGAACTATGAGTATCCTGATCCCCTATTGCATGGAAGGTGGTACGTAGGCACTAAATATTTGCAACCACTGCGGGTGCAAAAATTGTAAAAAAATACTTCTTTTCTCATCTCCACCATTTATTTTTGTATACACTTTTTACAACCAAAATACACAGATTTTCAAAGAGGTTCCTACAGAGTACCGTAGATGTTTAGGGTGCTAATACTTCCCCTTTGCATAACCAACCCCCGTACCTAGATTCTCTCCCCCTTTTTTTGGTTTATTCGCTCTTTTCCCATTTCCTTTGGAAACAATAAAGCGCAATGGCGATTTTTATCTGATATGTACAAGTTAAGTCAATCCAATGGCTTAGTCTCAATATTTCTACGTCTACAGAAAACTGGCGACTTCACTCGGAAATTAAGATCTCCAAATGGGTTGAGCCTATCTTTGTTTATTTTTGTATGTGATATTATTTGTTGTATATTATTTGTTGTATATATGTATGTCTAGATCTTTCTGGTTTTCAGGGTGCTTGGTGATCTTTTATAAGTCCTCTACCCGGGCTTGGGAAAACTTAAGATATGAAGGGAGGTATAGTCATGTTAACTTTTAGGGAGGAATCCCAAAAAAGAAGACATGAGATCCCTCACTCAGTGGAGGCCCCTTTCACTGTAGTATTTGTTTATCGAGCAATCGGGAAGATGTGTTACTTTCGACCTGAGAGCCTGCTGAAGCTGAGGACCGTAATGTAAAATCAAGCTTCTCAAATTCACTTTTGTTTTTATGAAGACAAACCATTTTAACAAGAAGGAAAATATTATTGATCAAGCTAAAAGCATCTTTGGATAAAGTCTTTGGTTCAAGCACTTAGCAAATTTCAAGGTATAATGATAATACTTACTTTGAACTTAAGACATAGATGCTCAATGGTCAAAAAAAAATTTTATCTTGTCCAAACTTTTCCTAAAGTTTTCTAAGCAAAAAATCAATTTTTACTCATGTGCAATCGATTTGCATGTTGGTGCAATCGATTAGATGCTTCACATTTTAAAAATGTTAGCTACTATTTCTAAGTGCAATCGACTTACATGTTTGTGCAATCGATTGCTCTTAATCAATTTTTGCTACTGACTTCAAGTTCAATCGATTTACACACTTGTGCAATTGATTGGTCACTTAAAATAGTTGAAATTTTTAGCTATTGAAACCCTGTGCAATTGATTTACACAAGGGTGCAATCCATTGCATGTTGAACGATTTTGAAAAACAACAGCTTTACTCATGCCTGTTCATAACACCATTTCATGGAAACCTTTCACTTAATCTTGGCAATTGTTCATGATTCATTTGAAGAATTATATGTTGTTTCAAAATGGTGCTATGAACATATAAATACTCATTTTCAAAATCATTGTAAAAACCTCTTCTAATCATATTTTCTGAATTTTCAAAAAAAATCAAACTCAAGCTTTTATACACTTTCATACACAAGTTTTCTGCACACTTTCACATATTTCCAACCAGAAAACTTTGAGCATTATATATATTGAGTTATTGTATTATATTTTTATTGGAAGAGAAGATCAATTCCTTGATAAAATAACTCAAAGTGGTCATTGCTACACAAACTCACTCAAATCAAATATTGTTATACTTGCTTATTTTTCAGGATTGTTGAAAATAAGTTCAAGTGATTTTGAAATCTTGTTTTTCTGGGATTGTTGGATACAAGTAAAGTCACTTTGAGAGGATTGTTCTCATTGTTGACATAGTGAAAAACCCAAGAGGATTGTTCTTGGTCCAAGAGGATTGTTCTTGGTTTTGGTAGTTCTTGTTTAAGTTTGCCAACTATAAGGAAATCTCTTTCATGTTGAAAGGGGACTGGAGTACTCTCGAACTGTGAGGGGAACCAGGATATATCGCTTGTGTCTCTTTATTTTTCTGCACTTTACTCTTTCATTAACTCACCATAAACCAGAAAAATAATATCCATCATCACTAAAACCAGAAAAATTTTAAAGTGGCTAATTCACCCTCCCCCCCCCCCCCCCCCCCTCTTAGGCACACTTCGTACTTACATGTAGAACCCTTAACCCATTTTGGCCTTTTAGGTGTAGTGTATAGACTATGATGGAGCAAATCGCCGGAAGTGGTTGTCACGTGATGTTACACTTAGACGGGTTTTTCCTTAGAATATTAATAATTATCGAGATAATCAGGACGTTGATAATATCCGAAAGAAGGATGTAGACTCTGGGAACTTTTTAGCACCTTTTTCGGAAGGTGATAAACCATTAGTCCTTACCTTATGGGTAGTACCTCTGACTTCATGCTCATGATGTCGAACCTATAAACCCCCATGTTTATGATCTTGTGTGTGATTGTTGCATCATGCATTCATGCACCCATGAGCATTCTTTAAATGGTTTTTCAACGAACTTAAGGTTGACTATTACAAATATCTCAGGTACTTTTGACCATAGATTTTGGAAAGAGAAAGACTCGGAAGTACAATTTCAAGGATCCTAAGATAGAAGAACTGATGAGTTAGATTCATGATATTAAGAGTTCTATATATTTTCGAAATAAGTATGGAGCCATTGTGCCTTTTATGAAGCTCAAGATGAAGGAGGGTATTCTTTCTACATTGGTCTAGTTCTATGATCTTCTACACTAGTCTTTTACTTTTCCTGATTATCAGCTAATACCCATATTAGGGGAGTATTCATACTTACTTGGTTTACCTATTATTGATCGTGTTTCATTCACTGGTTTAGAAGGAGAGCCTAAGTCTCATGACATTGCTACCATGAATCACTTGAGGAAGTCTGAGATTGAGGATAACATGACTACCAAAGGAGGAATCAGAGGCTTACCTGCTGAGTTTCTATTGAAGAAAGCTCATTACTTTGCCAAAATGAAGAGTGTAATTGCTTTTGAGGCTGTCTTTACTTTGCTTGCTTATGGGTTGTTCTTGTTTCCTAACATCGATAGATTTGTGGATGTTAATGCCATTAGGATCTTTCTGATTGGGAATACAGTCCCTACACTGCTAGGAGATACTTATTATTCCATCTATCTTTGGAATTTCTATCAGGGAGGGATGGTCATCTCTTGCACACCATTTATTAGAACAAGATTTGGTTCTACAATACTATCTATTAGTTTTGATGATAACAAGTGAGTATGTTTGTATGAACAATTTAGATACTCTAATGGTTGTTATTTTTAGTATTTAACAAATAGGTTCTGCTTCTGGTTGATAGTGTGGCCAAGGCATTAGAAGAGAATAAGTTTCGCTTATGCGCTACACAAGTTCTGATGAACTGTAGTAAGACACTCTAGAAGCTTCTGAAGTGTAGGCTTTGATGTTTGTCTAAAGAAACAAGTCAGAAGATCTAAAGATAGAAGTTCTACTTAGATCCAGATGATGAAAACTCATGCTTCTAAAGACCACATGTCCTAAAGAAACAGTCAGAAGATCTGAAGACAGAAGTTCTACTTAAGTCCAGATGCTAAAGACTCATGTTTCTAAAGACCCGTGGTTCTAAGAAAAGGGTTCTAAAGACCAAGTGTTGAAGAATATGAAGACATAAATTTTAAAGACTCTAAACACTCGAAGTTCTAAAGACCCAAGGTTCTAGAAAAGGATCTCAAGACCAAGTGTTGAAGTTTCAAAGACAAGGTTCTGAGTGAACAAGTTCTAACGACTAAAGACTTGATTATCTGGAGATTCAAATGTTACGATTATACTCATGCTTCAATCATCTACCATCAAACGCCTCTGAAGTTTTGAAGACAAATGTTATTGTTAGCAACGATAAGTACAAATATGAAAAAGCCTTATCCCACTACCTCTCCACTAGCTTGAATTGTGGAAAAGAAAAAGAAGCTGAAGTACATTTTTCATCATTGTATAACAACTCTTTTTCAATAGCCAACAACTCTATTTTGCTTGGCTATATAAGAAAAGGATCATATGCTTAAAATGTTGTTGGGTGTTCAAAATTTCAAATGTAAGTTGTCATTATAGGAACACAACAAAAAATTATCATAATGAAGATAGTCACAGAAGCTCCAATTACAAATCCACAACATGAATGTTGTGCTTTAAAGTGATCATTAAATCAAATAGAACAAGGGATACTGTCCCGAATGTTCTAAGATGAATCAAGATGAAGAAGTTATTTTCTTTACTACATCAAGATCAATAAAGCTTTCAGAAGCTTATGAACAAGTAGACTTCAGCGATTCAAGTGCTTTGGGCTGTTGTCCGTGAAGAAGCTACTCGAAGAAAATGAAGACAAGAAGACTACAAGATGATGCACTTAAACTTAGATCATATTAAACTTTGTAGAATCATGTAAACACAAGAGTTGTTGCTCATATTGTGTCATATCTTTAGTTTTTCATGTAAATTGTTTGTACACAAGAGATGCTGCTCATAATTGTGTCAAACAATCAGGACTTAATCATTTGTGTTATATGCTTAGAAAGAAGCAATCATGTAAACATAAACATTACCAACTGAATGTTGATGGTTCCTTGAGATACTCGGTTGAGGCAGGATTATCAAGAAGACTTTGGCTTCGATCATCATAGATGAAATCCTATTAAGAAAGACCAGGTTGGTCATATTTCTTAAGGGGTCTTTGATAGTTACATCTCATGGAGGTCGCTGAATGTATCATTGTATTATCCCTTGAGAGAATAAGTGAAGGTTTGATCTCAAGAAGATAACGGTTACGGTCATTATGGTAAATCCTGATAGGAGATTCTAAAGAATCCGAATCTATTGGGTCAATGAACATTATATCTAGTTTGGATCCCTGAATGTGTCATTGGATGTTAGTCACTAACGGTTTCCCTGCATATTGTAATAAGTTTGGTTATAGTGGATTAAGTCCTTGAGTTCTAGGCGAAATCACCTTGGTAGGGTGGACTGGACTAGCTTGGGGGTTTCTCAATTGATCCGGGATATATCACGTGTTCTTTACTTTTGCTTATTCCTAATTGTTTATGTTTCTACAACATATTAGAAAGCATTACTTAACATAACAAAGTTATGAAAAGAAATTTTTTTAAGAATGGAAAACCCAATCCAAACCCCCTTCTTTTCTTGTGTTTATACAACTTCAATTGGTATTAGAGCTCCGGTTATGAGGAGATAAAAGTTTTCATTTTTATCAACACTTAATAGTGTTTAGTTCCAATCTAGTGTGTATGAAAAACAAATGGCTACACCTACTTCCACTGTTGATAATAGGGATAATGATAGAGATCATTGTAGTTCAAAACCTCATATGTTTGATGGGGAGAAATTTGACTATTGGAAGGATAAAATTGAAATTTACTTTCTGGCATATGACTTGGATCTATGGGATTTGGTAGTTGATGGCTACACTCACCCAGTAGATGATAAAGGTCAGAAGATTGCAAGAAGTGCAATGACAGAAGTACAAAAGAAAGTTTACACGAATCATTACAAAGCAAGACTTAATATGCTTAGCGCTATTTCATTAAATGAATATGAGAAGATCACGGAAAGAGAGACTGCAAATTCTATCTTTGATTCTCTTCAGATGACACATGAAGGCAATGCAAAAGTAAAGGAAACAAAGGCTCTGGCCTTAACTCAAAAAATACAAAGCCTTCAAGATGAAAGATGACGAATTTGTGGAAACGATTTTTTCAAGATTTTAGACTCTTATGGAAGGACTTATGGTTCTGAATAAAGGTTACTCTTCTAGAGATCATGTTAAGAATATTATCAAAAAATTTCCTGTCAAATGGAGACCAATGGTAACTTCTTTAAAAACTGGAAAAGGATATGAACAACATAAGAGGGTAAAATCAGTTCCTATAAAGTCTATGTCTGGAAAGACCAAGGCTTATCAAGCTAAGGAAGAATCAGAAGTATCTGAAAATGATTTAGATGATGAAGACTTTCGTTGATATCCAGAAGAATCAGTTAAATCTGGAAGCATGGACATAGAAAATTCATAATCCAAGAAGAAGATACCAGAAGTCGTAGTATTATAAGCTCCCAATTCAGATGCAATTATTTCTCCTTCTGATTCGTCAAGATGAAAAATAAAATCACAATCTCTATGTCTAAAAAATTTATTCTGGGAGATAAAGAAGCTCTTGTCAAAACCAGATAATATTTCAAACCTCCTGAAGAAATGCTTCTCGATTTGGTGTCCTTAATTGAGCCAACTTCTTCTGATGATGAACAATGTATTTTCTCAAAGATCAAATCATCAAAAAACAAGAAATTTTGCTTGCTAAAGTTTAATTCTTTGTGAGTATGAGATGTTTTCGAGAAACGTATGTTGTCTTCTGATTTTGATACATATGAACTTCATGATGAAGTCTGCAGAAAAAAAAAGTTGTTTAGTGTTTTTGAGTTAATTAATTTATTAAAAAAAGAGTTTATTTTTGGTTAAGTATTTTTTAAATGTATTAATATATAAAATATTATTAATGCATGGTTAAAAATAACTTTAATGCAATAAATAAATATTTGGATGAGTTAGAAAGTAAATATTTGATTTTATAATAATAGTAAAATAATATTAGAATTTATAATGACATTAAAATATAAAAATAATAATTATAAATAATTAAAAAATCACAAGGGGGTGTATTTTATGTTGGGCTAGCAAAACAAGAGGTATGGGAAGTAGGGCCCTGAATTCAGATGTTGAATTCAGGCCCAAGCGCATGAGGGTAAGTTATTGCATAGGTTAGTAATAATAGGGGGTTTAGTTAGATGGGGCCCAAGTCCACATGTTGGACTTGGCCCAAGAGCGTTAGGGGGTGAGAATTGAATTGGCTTAGAAAGAATAAACAAATTGGGGGGGTGAGTATCATGGGCTTAGTCCTAGAACACCGTGGAGTCCGTTTGGACATCTTGTGGGTATGCGAACAGTATTATAATAGGAGCACGTTTTTGGGACATTTGATGATGATCAGAGGGATATCCAGCAGAGGCGTATGGTATAAGGGTGGGAGTACCAACATAGGATTAGTACGGATTATATACTCAAATTTCTGGGCTGAAGGGCCATTTTTTTCACTTCTTTCCCTCTCTCTACACAACACAACAAAACCCTTTTGTAAAACCTAAAGAGAGAGGCTCTGACCTCTCTCTAAAACTCAGGCGGTCAAAAATCGCACTGGCTGCACCGTCCTTCGTCAACCACCCCCAACCACCCTTTTTCATTAGTTTTCTGGTTGATATTCAATCGGAAACTTTAAACCCTTCGCTGTGAATCTTCATTTGGGTTCATAGAACCATGAGAACCCTAAGGGTTTATGAAGAACCCTAATTTCTCTTACCCAGAAACCTTCAACAAATGATGAACTCTAACCCTAAGTTTGTAGAACCTTAACCCTAACCTAACCTTAAAACCCCCAGAAATTCAAAACCAAACACCAATGTCCCCCAAATCCATCAACGATACTAATTAAAGCTAAGTTTGAGGCTTATCTTCCTTGTAGTGATTCCTCTCGTAATTTGATTTCCTCTTTATGATTCCTTTTCTCCTTCTTTGCTTGCAGGTATGATGGTGCACGATGGCTTGAAGCACAAATCTAGGGTTTCAGAAATTGAAACCCAAATCTCAAGGAGGCAATTGACTCGTAGATTTTACTTATGTTATCGCTTCTTCTCTCCAAAAAATTTTCCGGTCCCCCTTACTCTTAGAATTATGGCTATTTATAGTCTTAGGTTTTTAGACAGATTAGGAAACGTTTTATGATTATCGTTACTTTTGTAATTTGTTAGGAATTGAAAGATTTAGATTTTCTTTAGGGATTCAATTTGGGTCTGTAATTGATTTAGAAAGATTTTGTTTAAAATTAGGTTTTTTGTAATTTGTACTTGGATTTGTTTTTGTATAAGTTCGTTTCCAGTGAATAAACATAAACATTAATTTTCCAGATTTGATTTAATCCAAGATTTGATTCATGAAGATCTTGTTTCATTTTAATTTCTAAAGTGGTTTTCTTTGTTGAATTTGTGCAGTGTGCATTTTTTTGGGCCCTTGGCTTGATGTTTTGGTTATCTTAGTAAAGACGCAAGATTGTGGTGCAAATTAGGGTTTCCACCCTCCATGTTGACTTGGGTCAACAAAAACACTAAAAAATATTTTTAATAAAAATAAACAAGAGTAATAGTAAAATAAGTATTAGTAATATAAAATAGAAGTAATGTATACAAAAATAATATCGGCCCTCAAAAAAAGTTCGGACTAGGCCAACAAACTGTCTTAATGGGCCTTTCAAAAACGCACCATCCCTCTTTGTTAAAACGTAACAACCCTTTCATGGGCCATCAAATTTTGATGGCCCAAAACATTACCCCTTTTATCTTTGAACTAGGCCATCAAATTGTCTTAATGGGCCATCAGATTTTGATGGTCCACTTAAGACAATACACCCATATTGTAACAATACCTCCCTCTTATATCTTGTAAGGAAAAACTCCATATAACATCAAACTTACATGGGCTTTTTTGATTTAGAAATACCATAAACTCTTTTATTAAAACACCCCCCCCCCCTTATACCCCATGGTGATTTGACAATAATGGAAAGGAATAACGTTAATAAGAAATAATCTAATTAGAAATCCATAGGACAAATTTGGGGTATGACAGCTTCCCCTATTTAATTATTCTTCCATTCAATAGTGCGAGAATAGCAGGTCTCACACATTTGAATCAGAGGTTCATTAAATAATGGAAGACCCTAAAATGTCTCCGGTACAAAGTAGCGATACATTGTACAACGTTCCTATGAGGATGAAAAAAGTAGGCATTGATGATGATGTATCACTTCATCAAGGTTTGAACAAAAAGTTTTGATTTGGCATATATATGATGATGCAAATAACTCGTTAGTATCTAAAAGAGATCATAGATTTTTTTGAATATTTACCACAACCTAGGAGGTAAATGATACGAGTTTGAAAAGTTGACTTACTAAAGCTTTGAGACTAATATAGTAAGTTTATGACGCAGATTTTGTCTATTCATCGCAACCTAGGGATGAATAAAACAAATTTTTCATAAAACATTGCTGCATGGAGACTGACGCAATGAATTATGCAGATTTTGTTATGTTTACTACGACCTAGAAAGTAAACAGAACGAGGATGAACCATGTGCATTTATCACAACCTAGGGGATAAAAGACAACAAGGGTGGGGTTATCTTGTTTATCACAACCTTGGAGATGAATAGTATAATCCTGAAAATTTGCATACCTATAGCTACATAGGGGATAAATATTTGAAGAATTTTTGTGTTTACCATGACCTAGGGGATAAACGGCACAAAGATAGACTCACATATTCATTACAACCTAGGGAATGAATAATATGAACCTGGTAATTCGCACACCTACCACAACCTAGGGGGTGGATTATTGAAAAGTGTATTGGTGATCAAATCTTAGATAAACAGATCTAATATGAGATCAAATTTTTACGGGTTGTGTCTATTCTCAACCAAGGTAAATGCTTGTTTTGTTAAACTAACAAAGGGTCCCAAGTTATTAGTTTTACCCAAAGTATGTTTAAAAATGCCATGTATGATGTATATGCATAATGTCTTAGATTGATATGGAGCCCATAATATATATGCATCGAGTATTTTGCGTATGCCCCAAATGTTTACATATGTACCAAATGTGTGTATATACCCCAAAATGTAATGAAAAGTGTTTTTTCCCCGATATTCCCTCCTTTTAAACCAATGGTTCTGTGTTACCAACTCCCTAATGTTTCCTTGTTATGGTATCCTTGAATTGATTTGAACACGATGAAAAGTGTCAGTAGGATCTTAATATTTATAGGTGCAGGCGTGGACATAGACATTGACGTGGACGTAGGCGTGGACATGGACGTAGGCTTAGATTCTCTTTTGATGTTTTTCTAACCAAAATTCTTTTTGATGTTTCATCAAATTCTTTTATTTTTCAAATCCCCAAAATGATTTCAATGCAATATTCACAAAAATAATCGTAGTTTTTTGCAAACAAGTCTGAAAAGGAAAAACACAATTGAAAGATTTGAAAAGTCAATGTTTTATTGATAAATATGCCTCTGATTAGGTGAGAGCACAAGATGAAATTCCTTAAGAGAGGTAATTACAAAAAGTTTTAAAATTGAAAATGGCAATGAAAATGATAATTGTTACTGATGTTTCTCCAATGTCTTTTTGATAACTCCAATCTCATTTTCTTATGAGTTAAATGATTTGAAGCAATATCTTCCTTTGTGGTTTGCAGTCGTAGTTCTTAGATCGCAGTCTTTTTGTCCTTTATTTCTGAATGAGATCCCTAACTTTTTCCTAGATCGCCCTTTTGGGTTTTCAATCCATCGGGGTAAATTTTTTTTTGTATGTCTCTAATTTTTTCCTGGATTGCCCTTTAGGGTTTTCGATCCACCGAAATTCTCCTTTTTGCTTAAGTCTCCTATTTTAGGGTTCGAACTTAGCAAGCTTTTTATACATAGTATTTTTTAACTACGTATGAATTTTTCGGATGTGGTAGCTCTTCCCCATCCATTGTTGTGAGGATGAGACCACCACCGAAGAATGTCATTTTTACCACGTTTGGACCTTCGTAGTTGGGTGTCCATTTACCACGCAATCAAGGCAAGGTAGCAGGTTCTTATTGAGCACCGAATCCCCTTCTTTGAAAACTCGACAACAAACTTTCTTGTTGAACACTTTCTTCATCCGTTTTTGATATAACTGACTGTGGCACAAAGCTGTCAAGCATTTTTCTTCAATGAGGTTAAGTTGATCAAGTTGCATCTAGACCCACTCTTCTTCTTTAAGCTTTGTTTCCATTAGAAATAGAAGTGAGAGAGTTTCTACTTCAACTGGGAGTACTGCCTCCATGCCATATACTAGATAGAAAGGAGTCGCACCTGTTGACGTTTGTACAGAAGTATGATACCTATATAGAGGAAACATAAGCGTTTCATGCCGATATTTATATGTCTTCACCATTTTCTGAATGACTTTATTGATGTTTTATTCGCATCTTCAATGGCTTTGTTCATCTTGGGTCGATATGGTGAGGAATTATGATGCTCGATCTTGAAATTATCAAATAACTCCTTCATCATTTTGTTGTTCAGATTGGACCCGTTGTTTGTAATGATTCTGCTTGGAACCTTATATTTGCATATGAGATTTTGTTTGATGAATCGAGTAACCCCTTAACTTGTCACATTTGCGTAGGATGTCGCTTCTACCCATTTGGTGAAGTAATCAATGGCAACCAGTATGAACCGATGTCCGTTAGATGCTTTTGGTTCGATCATGCCTATCATATTAATTCCCCACATTGAAAATGGCCAAGGAAAGCTCATGACATTCATAGGAGTTGGTGGTACATTAATTTTGTGGATGTAGATTTGGCATTTATGACATCTCTTTGTAAAATGGTAGCAGTTGGCTTCCATCGTCAGCCAATAATAACCTGCTAGCGGGATTTTTCTAGCCATGGCATATCCATTTGTATGAGTTCCAAAAGTACCTTCATGGATTTTTCTCATAAGTGTATTTGCTTCCTATTTCTCCATGCACCTGAGCAACACCATATCGTAGTTTCTTTTGTATAACACATCACCATTCAGAAATAATTTTGAGGATAGCTTCAGCAGAGTTCTCCTTTCAATGATAGAGGCATATTCTGGATATTGTGGTTTCTCAAGGTACCTCTTGATGTCAGAGAACCAAGGCTTGTTATCTCATCCCTCTTTAATAGCAAGGCAATGTGCAGGTTCTTCAAAATTTCTGATTGTGATAGAGTTTCCAAGGCGTCTGCCATCTGATTTTCTTCTTGTGGGATATGACTGAGGGTAATCTCAATGAATTATGTAGCTAGCTTCAAAACATGATCACGGTATGGAATCAACCTGGGATGTTTAGTGTCTCATTCCTCATTGACTTGGTATATGACTAGAGCGGAGTCTCCAAATACTTCGAGATGTTTAATTCTTAGATCGATAACAACTTCTAGGCCCAGGATATAAGCTTCGTATTCGGCGATATTGTTGGTGCAGTCAAAACATAACCTTGCAGTATAAGGCTTGTGAAAATACTTCGGAGAAGTCAAAACTGGCCCAACGTCGTGACTCAATGCATTTGATGCCCCGTCAAGCATGAGTGTCCAACGTGCCCCTGGTTCAGGTATTTCATCAGGCCCAGTTATTTCGTAGTCACCTATAACCATGACATATTCGTCTAGAAAGTCGAACTTTATTGGTTAATACTCTGGTAATGGTTGATGAGCTAGATAGTCAGCTAGCATGCTACCCTTGATGGCCTTTTAAGTAACATATTGGATGTCATATTCTGATAGTAACATCTGCCATCGGGCAATCCTTCCAGTAAGAGCTTGTTTTTCAAACACATACTTTAAAGGATCTATTTTTTCTATTAACCATGTGGTGTAAGTTAATATATATTGCCTCAGTCTTTTAGTAGCCTAAACCAATGCACAATAAGTCTTCTCGAGAAGTGAGTACCTGGTTTTGCAGTCGTTGGATTTCTTGCTGAGATAGTAGATTGCATGCTCTTTTCTACCCGTTTCGTCATGTTGTCCCAATACACATCCGATTAATCCTCCAAGCACTGTTAGATACATGATGAGTGGTCTTCTGGGAACTGGTGGCATCAAGATTGTGGCTTTTGTAAATATTACTTTATTGTCTCGAGAGTTGTCTGACAATCATTATTCCATACCATCGTCTGATATTTTCGCAGTAATTTGAATATAGGCTCACACGTAGCAGTTAGGTGCGATATGAACCTTGAAATGTAATTCAATCATTCTAAGAAAACACGAACCTCTTTCTCTATACTCGAAGCTGGCATTTCTTGTATGGATTTTACCTTGTCGGGGTCTACCTCAATACCATGCTGACTTATAATAAAACCCAGTAACTTGCCTGACCTGACACCAAATATACACTTGTTTGAATTCAACCTTAGTTTGAAACTTCGTAGATGCTCGAATACATTTTGTAAATGTATGATGTGATCCTCCTCCATATGAGATTTGGCAATCATATCATCTAAGTACACCTCAACCTCTTTGTAAATCATATCATGGAATAACGTGACCATAGCCCGTTGATAAGTTGGCCCTGCGTTCTTCAGATCGAATGAAATTACCTTATAATAGAAAGTCCCCCAAGGTGTCATCAAAGTAGGCTTTTCCATATCTTCGGGTGCCATTTTGATTTTATTATAGCCTGAGAAACCATCCATGAATGAGAATAACGAAGCTTGAGTTGTATTTTTCACCAAAACATCTATGTGAGGTAACGGGAAATCGTCTTTATGACTTGCTTTGTTCAGATCCCGATAATCTACATGAACGATGTTAGCTATCCAAGGTGGATAATCTACCACTGTTAAGAACCCTGCGTCAAATTGTTAAAGGACCTCTTCTCATATTTTATTGGACATTTCTGGATGAGTTCTTTTGAGCTTTTGCCTTACTGGGGAGCAACCTTCCTTGAAAGGTAGTATGTGCACCCCAATGTCTGTATCAAATCTTGGCATATCCCTGTAAGACTGGGAAAATACATCCACATACTCATGTAACAACTTGATCAGCCTTTTTTGACGCTTTTCTCCAATGTTTCCCCTAGCTTGATCTCTTTCGGATCTTCTTTTGTGTCATGGTTAATGGTCTCAATGGATTCTTGGTATGGTTGTATATTTTCAGCTTTTTGCTCTATCCCCCTTGCCAATTCTTTAGAATGTTCAAGATCTTCTTCATCCTCCTCTTCAACTTGGTTGATGGGTGCATCAAAATTATATTGGATAGCAGCAGTAACATTATTAGTGATTTTGGGCATGGATCTACACATTTGTTATGTTTTGGTGCAGTTTTTAGTATGTGAATTTGGAAAATGTATATGAAGAAAAGTATTTCCATTTTTAAATATAAGAGATAAATGCAAGAGAAAGACATGGATCTTAATGGAATGTGAAATATAACTTTTATTAATCATGAATATTGTATGAAACAAATTGGGGGACCCTTACAAGCAACCCCTATGCCCCGAGCTTGACATAGGTTCTTTCGAAAATAAGAAAAATTACTTTGGAAAGAAAAAGATCTCTGGAATCTCCAGAGTTGTCTAATTCTTGAGTTCTTCCCCTGGGGCGCGTTCATGGATGAAGTTAGATGCTTTCTTGATGTTTCCCTTGTCAAATATCATTGCCACCTATCTGCCATGCTCTACTCCTTTGTTTACGAAGGTCTCCTGGATTGGAGGAAACCATGTTTTCCTTTCAGAGTAGCCTTTGATAATTCGTAGCCCAAACCAAAATGATTCTTCTTTTTAGGTATTTCTGGGAGCTTTCCCGAACCCTTTGAGGTACCACTTTCCACCACTATTTGCAAATCTCTCCATGAAGTCACAGTAGGTTTCTTGATTTTTTCCACTGGCATGGTTACCATTGAGGAAACCTCTAAGACTTGAAATGGTGTGGCTACACAGTCTTCATCAACACTGATATACCTGTAGGATTCTAGGTGACTTACAAAGATGTCCTCTTCACCATTGATTATAACCAATCTTCCTTCAATGAAGAAATTCAGTTTCTGATGCAAAGGTGAAGTGATTGCCACTGCTGCATGAATTCAAGGTCGTTTGAGTAAACATGTATACACTGCCTCTATATCCATCACTTGAAAAGTGATATAAAACATATGTGGGCGGATCTTGAAAGGAAGGTCCACTTCCCCAAATACTGAACTCTGAGAACCATAAAAACTTTGACTATTGTAAAACTGGGCCTTATCACAACACCATCTAGTGTTAACTTCATTAAGCTGGATTTTGGTAACACATTGAGGGTAGAACCAGTATTGGTGAGTACCCTAGATAGGCTTGAAGTACCTATCCAAATGGAGATGTGCAACACTTTGTTGTGAGCTTGGCCTTGTGGAGGCAACTCATTGTCATTAAAACCCATATATGATTTAGATGTTAGATTTACCACAACATTGTCAAATTGGTTCACATTAATTTCCTCTACAATATGAGCAGAACTCAGAACCTTTATTAGAGAGTCTCGATGAACTTCTGAATTAATGAGCAACGAGAGTATAGAAATTTTGGATGGGGTTTAGTGAAGCTGATCTACCACCGTATAATTAATCCTCTTCATTATTTTCAAAAATTCTTCTACCTCTTGATCAGTAAAGTTCCTGCTTGGAGACTCTTGTTCTTGAGTTGCCTCCACCACTGGTTTTCCTTAATCTTTCACCAATGTATCATTTTTATTTTTCACCACAACACCATTCTTCTTTTAGGGTTCAGAGCCAAAGATTCGACCATTGTGAGTCATGCCCCTTGTTCCTACTATATTTGAGATTGCAGGTCCTTGACTTGTCGACGACTAACATTCTTGTTTTAAGTTGTTGACGTATATGGTAGAATCATAACTCCATGGTACTGCTTTGTCACTTTCATAAGGGGTTTGAGATGGCCCCCTAATTACCATCGTAGTCTTTGGAACTACTGGTATCCTCAGAGTTTGTCTTGGTGTTATTACGGGTGTTACTGTTGATTCTCCCCACGGAATCACAAGAGTATTCTTATTAAGGTTCGACCCTTGGCAAGGAATTACCAATGGCTTCTTTGTACTTTCTTCGATCACAACTACATATTCGCCTTTAGGGTATGATCCAAATTGGACTATCCCCTGGTCCACCAATTTCTGTAATGTCTTTTTAAAAGAATCATTATGTTCCAAAAGGAACCCACAGTCCAACAGATACTCCTTCAACAAATTTATTGGGTCCTTTACTCGTCTGGTTGCCCCAAAGTCAATGACTACTTCAATTGCATTTATTGATGGTCCACCATGCGGAGGCATCAGGTTTTACTTGATATTTGGTTTATTAAAAGTGATATCCTGAGAATCCAACAAATCTTGAATTTTATGTTTGAAGGCCCAACATTTTTCTATAGTATGCCCGGGAGAATTTGCATGATACTCTCATTTGGCATTGGCATCGTATCTTGGTGGAGGTTCCCCGATTGGAGGAGCTAGAGGTCTTAGCTCTACCAAAGACGCCTTGACCAAATGTTGCAATAATTGACTGTGTGACATAGGGAGTGGGTCAAACTTTCTCGAAGGCCTTTCGAATTTGTTTTGTTGTTGTTCTCTTGGAATTATTAATGGTTGTTACGCCCTTGGATGCGAGGCTATAGAATTAATTTCTCCCTCCTTCTTTTTTGAGAAGTTAGGAACTAGATGATCCCCCTTATATCTTTCGGCTTTTTATTCCAGCTTCAATCCTTTCACCAATAGTTACTAAATCATAGAATCCGGAAGAGACGCTTCCTACCATCTTTTCATAATATAACCCTTGCAAAGTTCCCATGAAGATATCGACTAATTATTTCTCTAGAAGTGGTGGTTGTACTCGGGCTTCCATTTCTCTCCATCTTTGAGCATACTCCTTGAAAGTCTCCTCTTTCTTCTGAGACAAGTTATGGAGTTGCACACGAGTATGCTCCATGTCCAAGTTATATTTGGACTGTTTCAGGAAAGCGTTAGCAAGATCTACCCATGTATGGACATGAACCCGTTTCAATTGCATGTACCAATCCAGGGATGCCGCACTCAAACTGTCTTGGAAACAATGGATTATCATCTTCTGATCTTGAGCATAGGCATACATCTTCCTGCAATACATGCACAAATGGTTCCTTGGACATGTGAGCCCATTGTATTTTCCAAAGTCAGGTACTTTGAATTTCGGAGGGATCACCACATCAGGAACTAGACCCATTTTGAGAGCATCTATATTGAAAAGCATGGTAACCCTCCATAACTTTTAACCTTTCTTCTAGAGCTTTATATTGGTTGATTGCCAATGTATTTTCAGTCGCATGAGTATGGGTTGTTCTTTGAGGTGCTTGATTGAAATTCTCTAAGTCGTGGTCTCCATATTGCAAGTCTAAGTAGTTGTCTGCATTGTTAATCAGAATCTGCAGGGTATGAGATGCCCCCTACCTTTGGTGGAGGTGGGACAAACCCTTCGGTATCAGCTTGTCTTGTTTCCTATTGAGCTATAGTCGACTTTAGAGGTCCTGCTTCTGGTTCTCTTCTTTGTTGGTGACCGCTTGATGCACCAATGATTTGGCCTACTTCTTCAAAGGCAGACCTAAGGATTTGTTCCTGTATTTCAATGATGTTCTTCAACTCTAGAAGAACTTGACTCATATCTCATTTCATTGAGTCTAAGTTTCCATTGACCTGCTCTAAACTCTCCTTGAAGGCCGCTTGGTTCTCTTTGATCTGTTCCATCACTTTCTGATGATGGGCTCTTGTCTGGTATGGTGGTCGGAGAGGCGGTTCTTCTCTCCTACCAATGGTTTAATTGGAGAAGGTTTTAAAAAATTATGAGTTTTTTTTAATGATTTTATGAGATGAAAATGTTTGTGAATGCATGAATGTGTATGAATATGCTAAGTGTTTCGTTTCGAATGTCTTATTCACTTGGATATACTTTTTTTATATACACTTTTTTAGGTTTTTCTTTGTATTGGTGAGTATCAAATAAATAAATATGCAGGATAGATACGGAAACAAAATGCCTTTATTAAAATAGTAATTGTCTTTTAAAAAGATTATAATTCAGATATTGAAAAATATTCAAACTTTAAAACATTAAACTTGCTGAAAGAAATAAAAAAGGGAAACAAATGTCTTCTAAGTGCGTCTTGAAGAAGTCTTCGACATCTTTTGGGAGAGGAACCATCACATTTTCTACGTCTCTCAAACTCCCAGGGATGTCTTCAATGAGATTGTTGGCTAAGAAGGCGATTCTTGTATGCTTGCCTTTGTAGAATTGGTATTCTCGGTAGAGATCATGAATTATCTTGTGATTATGTATCCCTTCTTTGGCGATCTTTACATACTGCTCTTCCCAATATAAATTTCCTGCCCTCATCTCCGTATAGAGTTTATGTTGTATTATGAAATCCTTTCGGAGGCCTTCTAACTAAAGACAAACTTTCTCATATGCCCCAGTCTTCTGGGCAAGAAATCATTTTGCCATCATCCTCTTGAGGCGTTCTCCTACCTTGGATTCTTGTCTATCTTGGAGTCTTGTGGTAATATACTTTATTTTCTCTTCTTGATCTAAAGAAGCGTGCCCCAACCTTTGGATCTGAGCCCTCAAATCTTCTTCCACCACCTTCTTGTCATGTATTGCCTTTTCATACCATCTATTTAATCTTTCGATTTCACTAGCAACATCCTCCAACTATTGGTTATGGGAATCCAAGTTAAAATTATCCTTTAACAACCCTTCAGTCGAACACTTCCTTTTAAGACTTTCCTTCTCAAATGCCTCATGATTTTTCTGAATCTATTGGTCTTTTGATTCAAGTATGTGTTGCATTTGTCTTTTCTCCTTGGTTAGGTTATGGAGGTTAAGCTCCAATTCTTCCTTCTCCCTTTCAGTTTGTTTCAAATCATTCTTCAAATTTTCTATTTCTTATAAGGACATATATGGAGAATCTGGGACATCGGGCATGTATTTAGGATCTATATCAAATGGTAACTTAGCAACTCGTACCCTATCCAAAACCCATCGAGTGTAAGGTTCTTTTTCCACAACATTCTTCCTTTCAACATTTCTTTTATTAACCTTATTCCAAGCCTGGATGATCTTATTGAGCAACTCTTGGTCGTTTTTGCCCATGTCATGAATGATCAATTGTTGGAGTTGTTCATATGAGGGTTTATCCTCCAAAGGATACCCTAGTTGTCATAGGACCAAGGTAGGTATGTAATTGATGAAACCTCGTGATCTGATCAATGGAACATTAGGAAAGTCTCCTCAACTATAGAGGATATCACTAATGTCAAGCTTCCTTGTATACCATAATACAAAATTAGAAGTAAGGGACCTTAATTTTTGAGGTCACTCATACCTTGTCAGATTTGAAATCATGTAATCCTCCTTGTAGAGATAATTCATAAACCAATAATACAAGAGTGGGATGCAACATTTTCGAGTACCCATTCCCTTTTTGTATCGTGTGTGAAGTGTATAATAAATATCAGCAAGTAAAGCGGGAGTTGGATCCGTATTTAAAACTTTTGTGCCTCAAAATTGCTAATAGCTACAGGGTAAATATAGTCCAATGTATGTGGAAATAAGATTACACCAAACACAAGCAGTCCTAAACAATCAATACAAGACTCCCATTCTTTGTTATTGGAAAAATCAAAAGCCTTAGTCTCCAAGTAACATCTCTTAATCCCTCCTACGTCACCTTCTTTTTTATAATTAAGTGACAATTCGAGATAGGGGATGCCTAAACCTTCTGCCAATATTCTGACGTCAATGGTCTACCTGATTCCCATATAAGCTGTCCCTTTAGATAAGTTTAAAAGTCTATCAAATTCTTCTAGTGTCGGTGCTAGCTGGAAGTCTTGGAAGGTGAAGAACCTCAATGGAGGGTCATAGAACTGAATTAGGGTAGAAACAACATCCAATTGTACCTCTACTTTTGTTAATTCAAAGGCATACCTATAACGACGAGTGAACATCTTCAGAGCTCTTTCAAACAATTTCCCTTTTATAGCCTTGATTTTTATCATATCTTTGGCATTCATTTTTAGGACACTTCACCAAAAACCTTTAATTATTATTTTTTTTACTCTGAATAACACAAACGAAAAAGAAATTGAGGGTAATGAATATATGAAATGCAAAATGTATGAATGCGTGATTGTAGGGTTTAATGACAGGATTTTATGAATGGTACCCTTAGAAGGTAGGCTCTTAGTTTTGGCCTACGGATATTTTATCCTCCCCATAAAGTGGTTTCCTTAAGGGTATCATGAATAACACTAGAGGGAAAGGCACAAGGGCCTCCCTTAAGTGGAGCCTCTTTGTAGAGTGAATCTTTTGTCTCTAGGTCATGAAAGGTCTCATCATGAGATTTTGGTTTAAGGGTTATAAAAAGAGTCATAGGTTTCTATGATACGGTGGCAGAACCGACTGTTTATACCGGTTTGCATTTTTGTTCACAAATGTCACGGTAATCAAAATTCGTCACCGACTTTTCTTTTATCCAACAAATGAAAGGGTGAAAAGAACAGAAAAATACCTTTTTTCGAGATTTTCTGAGTAAGGGGGTAGATTATGGAAAGGGAAGGTGTTAGCACCCTTTCCATCCATGGTTTTCCATGGGCTCTTAGGTACTTTCTCATTTTTGAAATTTCTTGTGTATGTGTGTTTTGAAAAGCTTTGAAAATTGTCTTAGTGCGGCGATTCACTTTATGGTAACTCTTGTACCAGTCCTCAAGAGTGTGATAAAGAGTTTTGAAAAATTTTGTTTGAAAAGTATGTTTAAAAGTGTGGTGTGAAAATTTCTTTGACCAAGTACCTAACAGTCATCTACCTACTCGAAAAAAGACTGTTCTTCTCCTCCTTTCCTTTAGACCGTGTTATCCTACTATTAGTGAGTAGGTAACCCTAGCTGTTGGATGTTGAGGGACTATTGAAAGGGACGAAATGGTCATTGAAGGCAACATGTAAGGATACCTTAGCATTTCGAAGGGACTATCATCATAAGATCATTTTTAGTAGGCAACTCGAGGGACAGTAAGGGACTATGATCTTTTATGATGATTTTTTTTTAGTTGCGGGTCTTTGCTAAGATATCCCTATGTTCGAGGGACATGACCATTGTTTCCGAGGAAACCATGTGAGGTATACCCTAAGGGTGCAAGTGTGCAGCAGTGTTTGTTTTCAGATAGTTATCTTGTAATTAAGTGATCTACTGATTAATTGATTAACCATACAAGCCTAGGTTGCTAGCCATTATATACAAGCATAAGATATAAAAGCGAGAAAATAAAACAATCCTACGCTATTACAAGGCTTTTGGGAAGATACATAAATATTTGACTGAAAATAAAGTGCGAAAATAAGACCCTAATTAATCTATTACAAATCGGGTGCAATCACATCAATATTGAAAAAGTATCGTACGGCAAAAATAATTCAGCGCGAGAATAAAAATTGGAAACAAGTTTGAAAACCCTAAAAAACCCTAATTTGATCATGGAGAATATTTTTGGATTGTTTTTCAAAAAAAGATTTGAATTTAACCTAATTTTCTAATTTATTTTAATAAAAAATAAATTAAATTTGAGATATTTAATTATTTACAAAAAATTAATTTATATAAAAATAAACTAAATCCTATTTTTTGTGACTTTCTGATTTTATGATTTCATAAAAAATTGATTATAAAAAAAATAATTAAACTAATCTAAACAAAATAAAATAATTAAATTAAAAAAAGAAGAAAGAAATAGCCTGAGGGGGTGTAGGCCCAAAAGGAGCTGTGTTGTACCCCAAAATTTGCCCTCCCATATTCTTCAAGAAATTGCCTAGCCAAGTCACAAAATTCCCTAAGGGTTGCACAGCTCAACAGTCTCCCATACAGTCAAAATTAGGGTTTGTGTTCTGATCAAGAAAAGGAAGTTTTCAAGGGCCCAATCAAGCCTCATATGCTTACAAAGATGGTCAAGTATCCTCATATCAAGTTTCAAGGCATTCAGCTCAAAATTGCACAGTCAAAACCCTAAATTGCACTACAGTCAACTGTAGGGGCAAAATGGTCATTTGACAGTCAAAAGTTCAAATTTTTGGTCAACATATCATTTTGAAGCCACAAACATCATTTGATCAATGCTTGATCATGATTCTCAAAATTTGGCTCAGAAAATCATCAAGATGCAAAAGTTTCCTTATTTGGACAGTTGAAAAAGTCAACTGAAATTGACCAGGGCATAACTTTCACATGGATTATCAGAAAAATTCCATCCAAAGCTCATTTTGAAGAGAAAGACATTTACTACAACTCATCTTCATACTTAAAGTCCAAGAAATGCTCTCACAAAAAGTTATCAATTTCAACATTATAGGTCATTTTCAAAAGTCAACAAAAAGGGACTTTAAGTCAAAGGCCATAACTTGAGATTGGTAAATCAAAATGACATGGGACCAAAGGCATTGGTTAGAGGACTCCAAGACCTTTCCAAAATGTCCAAGAACATGAGAAAAGATTAAAAATTGAGCAAGTTATGCCTTGTGGAAGTTGGGAAAGTTTTGGATATTTTGAAAAGTCAACTTTGATCCAAATGACCTAAAAATGCTAATGGGCCCATTTTTCTACCAAGATTCATCATTCTAAGCATATGCACGACCACTTGGCCCAAAGGGAAGTATTTTCTCATTTTTTATTTATTTATTTGAATTTTTATTTATATTAATTCAATTAAATCAATTAAATATGTGAAAAATATCTAAATGAACCAAACAAATCTTTTTGTACACATTTCAGCTTCAATATTTCGTGCACATCCCAACATGGAAAGATTTGGTTTAATTTGAGCATGATTGAACAAAGAACACATGAAAAAAAGATATGGAAGATCCTTAAGAAATCAAATATTGAAAACCATTATTGCCATGGATTTGATTGAAATTTCTTAACCTAATAGCTTCACTACATAAGCATGATCACAAACCTAACCCTAAGACACAAGAAAGCTGCGCAAGAAACACATTTGAAAACTTGAAAAATTCCCTAAAAGTGCAAAACTGAAATCAGGGTTAGAGGAGGATTCAAGCCCTGATATTCATTCCATTGGCTTCCTGAAGCTTCACTGATCATATTCCAATTCATAACACTCATCAAAAGGCAAGGAATCGATGTACAGAACTCAACATATTCCATGAAAATTTCATAATCGTATTCTATATTCTATGCATTTTCATGACATTTCACTTATTGATTCTTGTTCCTGATGTGATTTCAAAGCTAACTGATATGTTTGATTGAATTTTTGCAAGCCATACGCGATTATGCCATAACTGACTTTTAGGGTTTTCAGAGTTCTTAATTTGGGGCTTTTACAAAGAGGAAAAATTAAGCCTCAAAATCATGACCATTAGACTCAGCACATGGAGACGAAGAGGAATCTACCCTCGCGCTCAATTTATGAGCGTTGAGGAGCTATTCGCTATTTTCCAATAGCCTACCTTAAGCCACGCCCAGAAAACCGTTGCTATTGTGTTTTGTTTTACAGGGAACGTGAAGGAGACGAAGTCGTGGCCACAAGCGATTCGTTGATTTGAATTTCGCGCATTTTCAATCCATTAACACGTTGCTTCTTTTATATTATTTATTTGTTTGTATATTAACTGAATGCGCGTGTAGCTCAGCTAGCAAAGTGTGATGTTGGTAACTCCCATGACCTGGGTTCAAGTCCCAGGTCTACGTTTATTTCTATAATATTTTGCAAAACTTGTTCCTATGCAATTCCAAAGGTGGAGCGCATGATACACCACCATAATCCAGACGTCCACGCGTCCTGGGAGATCAAAGCAAGGGCATGGATTCAAGGAACATCCTAAGTCCCATTCAACGCACCTCACGCTACTCACAAAAAGTCAAATGGACTCAGGGTTTTGGGCCAGCATTCTAAGGCCTACACCTCACAATTGGGGCCTGAACCCCCCCCTGGTTTGCAATTTTGCTTTATATTTTATTTTATTTTATTATTGTTTTATTGCTTTAATTTGATTAATTATGTTTACAAAATACAAAAAATATCACAAAAAAATCAGAAAAGATGAAAAATATAATATTTTTTTTTATTTTAATTAGTTTCATAAATAAATTAACATGTAAATTAATTTAGTATTAATTTAGGTTGCAACTTTAATTCTTTTCATAACTAAAAATCCAAAAATATAGAATTAGGTTTAATAACTTTTTATTCCTTTTTTTGTTTTCTTTTTTTCTTTCTAATAATATTATTTATTTATTTTTATAATTAATTATACATAAAAAAAATTAGGTTTAATTTAGGTTTCAATTTAATACTTTCATAATAAATTTAAAAGCCATTAGAATTAGGGTTTGACGTTTTATTTTAATTTTAATTAATTCTCTTTTTCTCATTAAATTCCCAAAATACTAAAAATACCATAAAAAACATTTTCTTTTAATTTTAAGTTTTAATTCCTCATTAACATTAATTTTTGCAAAAGGGTCCAACGCCCATATTTTTAATTGTTTAAATTCGCGTATTTATTTTATTGCTTAAATAATTATGTATCTCTCCCAAAGCGTTGTAACTTAAACTTCTCGCACTCTTCAATTTCGTTATATACTTTGCTTTATTTACTTTCCGTCAAATCGGGTCCGGTTTAATTTTGGCGATGTGGACCCGCGCCGTTGTAATAGCTTTAGATTTAATTTCCGCATCTTTTAAACTGTTAACAAAAAGCATGAAAGAATGTATGACTAAAATAAAATCAAGCGTAGAACACTTTAACATGACAAGACAAATACAAATGAAAACGACACACGAATCGCACACACCACCCCTAGGGTACGCCTCACTGTTGCCTTGCCTCGAAAGGTGATCGTCGAGTAGAGGATGTCTTAGTAAGTCCTCATGATCCGGGAACCTGGCATGAGGGTAGCTTCTAAGGTGTCTTCCCATTGCTCTGGTGATCACCATGTCCCTACAAACTGGAATTGACCCGAACACCTCCAACGGTGGTGCTACCTACCTCTCAATGGTGGGATGGCACTACTTTAAAGGACATTTACACAGACGAATTCCTTAGGGTAGGTAGACGACTCTAGATACTTGCTCTAAATTTCAAACAAAATTCAAAAATACTTTTCACACCGACACCTTTTCAAAAAGCTTTCGAAAGCGATTTTTCAAACACTCTTGAGGACTGATACAAGAGTCGAACTGGAATTTTCAAAGAAACTTTTTTAAAACCCACAGTTGAAAAGCAGACAAACCATTTTTGAAAACACAATGAGCAAGTATCTAAGAGCCCATGGATAACCATGGATAGAAAGGGTGCTAACACCTTCCCTTTCTATAATCTACCTCCCGAACCGAGAGCAATCTCTTTAAGGAATTTTTCTGTGCTTTTGTCCTTTCCATTTGGAGAAAATAAAAGACGGTGGCGACTCTTGCTTCCGCGACATTTCGCGAACCAGCGTTAAACAGTCAGTTCCAGATCCACCGATCACAGAACTGGCGACTCTGCTGGGGACTATCTTATAAAGTGGGGTGTACCTTAGGGCTAGGTCATAACTATGTTTTCAATTGTCCTCTTTGCTTGCTTTATTATTGTGGGTTGCTTGGGAGTTCTATAGATCCTAACCCGGATCTGGGGGAAACCTTCTTAGAAAGTAGCAACAAGGCTGTGAGGGAACTGTGCGGGGTATACCGACATGGTTGAAACAGTCTGCTACGTTGATGTGGCACTTTGGTGTGTACCGGTAACCCTTGAGTTCAGTCAAGGAGAGTACGGGGCCTCCGCGTGGTGTCATGAAGCATCAACAGACCTTAGGAACCTTAATTGAACTATCTTGGCCTCTTTAGGGTAGTGAGATAACTGACTTTGGTGCAGTTCGAGGTTGGTTGATACTCGATACTACACTCAATTGAGGGTTGCTTTCCTGGAATATTTCGGTCGCCAGTTCAGTAGCTAAATCGAAACGATGAACAATGAAAGCAATCCCGTGATATTGGGAACCTTAGAACCCGGTTACTTTGATTAGGACAGGTTGAACCCACCAACTTCAAGAGGGTACTACCCAGACCCCATGCTGGCCTTAAACCTTAAGGGCTTGTCTTGTGTGCCTTGTGTGCCTTACATGTTTGTCTTTGTAAATATCTGTGGTGTGTTTAATCATAGCATCATGACATCATCCAGCATCATATGCATTGACTAACCATTTCAGGGGTTCGAATTTTCATCTTTGTTCTTGTTTTGTAGGACATGGAAACTGTTCGTAGAAAGACAATTCAAATCAGTCTTGTAAGGATCCCTCCTCAGCTTAAGGAGCTTATATCCAGGATTCCCGAGAACTCTTCATTCAGTGAAAGGCATGGAAGCCTCATCAGCTTGGTCAACACCAACATTGAGGAAGATATGATAAAGGTCCTGTTCCAATTCTTTGACCCTCTGCATCACTGCTTTACCTTCTTGGACTATCAGTTGGTACCTACATTGGAGGAGTTCTCCCGGCTCCTGAAGATCCCTATCCTTGATCAGCTACCCTTCAATGGTACAGAAAAGGAACCTAAGCTTGGAGAGATTGCTAAAGCCTTGCACCTACAGCCATCTGACCTCAAGGGACATTGGGAAGTTAGAAGTGGTATCAAAGGGTTCTTAGCCAGATTTCTGTTTGAAAAGGCCTATGAATGTTGGAACTCCCTTGACTTGCAAGCTTTTGAAGAAGTGGTAGCCCTCCTTGTTTATGGTTTAGTGTTGTTTCCTAACCCAGATCAGCTTATTGATATCAGTGTTGTCCAGATCTTTATGTCCAGGAATCCTATACCTACGTTGTTGGGGGACATCCTTCACTCATGTTACACTCGAACCATGAGAAAAAGAGGTGTCCTTATGTGTTGCACTCCTCTCCTGGGAAGGTGGTTTATTTCGCACCTTCCACAATCAGTCCTGAAGAATGAGCGGGGTTTGAGATGGTCACAACGGTTGATGACTCTTACACATGCAGATATACATTGGTGTCCTAGGTCCAGAGAAGATGTCACTATCATTGATCGTTGTGGGGAGTACCCTAATGTTCCTTTACTTGGAATCAGAGGAGGTATTACTTATAGCCCATGCCTGGCTTGGAGACAGTTTGGTTATGCTCGGAGGGATGGTCCTCATGACATGTTGATTCCTGACATAGTTTTTGACTTCGACAACAATACTCAAGGACTTCGCCAGAGATTTATCAGAGCTTGGAGGATGCCAAGTAGGATAGACAGCAAGACGTTGGGGCACAGGAACTCCATCCCTTTGGAACCTTATCACAAGTGGGTACGAGCTCGCTCCCAGAAGCTAGTGATGCCCTATCCTCACATGCTCCCAGTAATCAAAGAACCAGTCTTGGAGGGGGAAGTGTCCTACATTATTCAGCACCCTGATATGCCCACATCCTGGGAAGAGATGCAGAAAAGCTGGATCCAGCTTAAGGAGGAAAGGAATTCTCTTGAGACTAGTCTGCATGCCAGTGAAAAAAAGGTCTTGGAGCTCACCCGCCTGTTGCATGAGGAGAGGAATCTCAACACCTACATAGCTCCGAAGTGGATGCGCAGTGTATTTTGGGATTGATTTGATTTTTGTACTTTTTGCCCATGAGGCCTTGATGTATTAAACAATGATTTCCTTAATGATAACGTGTGTTCCTTTTTGTCTACAACAAAGTTGAACTTTCGAACCCTTGAATGCATTGCATACGCATTTCATACATCATGTGCATAGCAGGTTTTTCCACTTTTCAGGTTGCTTACAGTTCTTCGCTGTTTATTTCAGCATCATGAATCCCGAATCTGCATCAACCGAGACATCAATCAAGGCTCTTCAGGTGCAGAATGTACAATTCCAGGAATTAATCAAGGGTCTGGCTAAAGGCCAAGAAGAACTGAAGGTTATGCTCCTGAAGAAGGAGAAGAAGAAGAAGAGAAGAACTGTCCTGTTCAACTCGGGCCGAAGGTTTGGCAATACTCTGCAGCATGAAGAGGTTGGTTCTTCTGTTGGCAAGAGTCCTTCTCAGGCAGAAGTAAAGGTTCCTAGTCCGGTCGTCTCCGACAACGAGACAGATTTTGATGAAGAGCAGTACCCTCCTGCAGATGACAGATATAAGCAACTGGAGGACAGGTTGAAGGCTATGGAGGTTCAACAGGTACCTGGGCTGGATTTCGGAGATCTGGGTTTGTCAACTGGTGTGATTATCCCCCATAAGTTCAAAGCACCATCCTTCTCCAAATATGACGGGGCGTCTTGTCCCAAGCTGCATTTAAGGTCCTATGTTCGGAAAATTCAGCCGTACTCTGCGGATAAGAATTTATGGATCCACTTCTTCCAGGAGAGTCTTTCAGGGACTCATCTCGAATGGTTCTATCAGCTGGATGGGACCAAGGTTCGTAACTGGGAGGAGTTGGCTACTGCTTTCTACAAGCAGTATCAATATAATGCCGACCTTGCCCCCACACGTACCCAACTCCAGGGTATGTCGTTAGGTGCAAGCGAAGGTTTTAAGGAGTACGCTCAGAAGTGGAGAGACCTGGCTGGCAGGGTGCAACCACCACTGACTGATCGGGAGTTGGTAGACATGTTCTTGGGGACCCTATCTGGGCCATTTTTCAACCATCTCATTGGGAATTCTTCTGCTGGGTTCACTGATTTGATTCTGACTGGAGAGAGAATTGAAGCTGGGCTGAAATCTGGAAAAATTCCGAAGGGTGCATCATCTAGTTCGGAAAAGAAACCATTCAAGAAGGAGTCTAGTGCCGTGTATGGTTCTAGGAAATCAGAGAGACCTGAGCACCGCCAATCTGTCAGTGCGGTGATGATTGCTAAGCCTGCTGCCGCTCCTCGGCCAAACAATCCTCAAAGGGCTGAAAGACCCCGGCGAGAGTTTACCCGATTAAGCATGACCCTATCACAGATTCTGCCACAGTTGCTATCCACCAATTTAGTGACTTTCAGGGAAGCCCCGAAGTTCCCCAATACTACATCTCCCAAGTACAACCCGAATGCTCGTTGTGCTTACCATTCAGATAGCCCGGGGCACTCTACCGATGACTGTTGGGCACTAAAGAACAAGCTGCAGGACCTCATTGACGCTAAGGAGGTACAGTTTGAGGCATCTGACAAGCCTAATGTGGTGACAGCTCCCCTGCCTGCTCATGGATTTAATGCTATTGGGGATGAAGAGGAAGTTGATGAAGCTGAGTTTGATAGCTGGATCTACCCGCAACTGACGAAGGACTTAACAATTGGAGCGCAAAGGACAATCTCCCTGTTTCTTTTGTTACTAAGTAATGAATTCCTATGTTTTGTTATTTTGTAATAAACAATGATAAACTCTATGGCCCTGTGTCTTACCCGAGGCACCGTGGTTCTATTTGTGAGGGCATACAAACTGTCATTTCATATATCATGAATGAAAATCTTGGACGTATTTTTCGCATTGCAAATATTGTGTTCCTTTTCTGTCTTCCTTTCCTTTACGTAATTTTCAAAACAGCTGTATTTACACACACACTCACTCATACAGGTTTCAATCCACTCTGGATCTTACTGATAACAACTCTGCTACTGCCAATTATGACTTCGAAAATCCGATCAACTTAGTCGAAGACGAAGGCGAAGATGATTGCGAAGTGCCTGGCGAGCTTGCTACACTGTTGCTTCAGGAAGAGAGGGCAATTCAACCCTACGAAGAGCCAGTGGAAACAATAAACTTGGGTACTTAGACAGACAGGAAAGAGGTAAAGATTGGTGCCAACCTAGAGCTCAGCGTGAAGCAACGGTTAACCAAGATGTTACATGATTATATGGAGATCTTTGCCTGGTCCTACGAAGACATGCCAGGGTTGGATACCGATATTGTGGTCCATCACTTGCCGACTAAGGAAGACTGCCCTCCAGTTAAACAAAAGGTCCGTCGGATGCGTCCAGAGATGTCTGAGAAGATTAAGGCCGAGGTCATGAAACAGTTTGATGCCTGGTTCCTTGCAGTAACTTCTTACCCTCAGTGGGTTGCTAATGTGGTGCCGGTACCTAAGAAGGACGGTAAGGTCAGAATGTGTGTCGATTACAGGGATCTGAACAGGGCCAGCCCCAAGGATGACTTCCCCTTACCTCACATTGATGTCCTTGTTGATAATACAGCTCAGCACAAGGTGTTCTCTTTCATGGATGGCTTTTCAGGTTACAACCAGATCAAGATGGCACCTGAAGATATGGAAAAGACTACGTTTGTCACTCAGTGGGGCACCTTCTGTTACAAGGTCATGCCATTCGAGTTGAAGAACGCTGGGGCAACCTACCAACGTGCCATGGTTGCCTTATTTCAAGATATGATCCATCATGAGATAGAAGTGTATGTGGACGACATGATCGCTAGGTCCCAGACTGAGGAAGAGCACCTAGATCATCTGCAGAAGTTGTTTGACCGGTTGAAACTGTACAAGTTGAGATTGAACCCGAACAAGTGCACCTTCGGGGTAAGATCTGGGAAGTTGCTAGGCTTCGTGGTCAGTGATAAAGGTATTCAAGTGGACCCTGCTAAGGTCAAAGCTATTCAAGAGATGCCAGTTCCTAAGACAGAGAAGGAAGTCAGAGGCTTTTTAGGACGCCTGAATTACATTGCTCGGTTCATCTCACATCTGACTGCTACCTGTGAGCCAATCTTCAAGCTGCTGAAGAAAGATCAGGTAGTACGTTGGAACGATGAATGTCAGGCTGCTTTCGACAGAATCAAAGAGTATCTCCAAGAACCACCCATCCTTATGTCACCGGTTGAAGGGAGACCTCTGATACTATATCTGACAGTGCTAGACAATTCAATGGGGTGTATGCTGGGGCAGCATGACGAGTCTGGCCGAAAAGAGCATGCCATTTATTACCTTAGCAAAAAGTTTACCGACTGTGAGACCCGATACTCGCTGCTTGAGAAAACTTGCTGCGCTTTGGTATGGGCTGCTCGCCGGCTGAGACAGTATATGCTGACTCACACTACCTTATTGATCTCAAAAATGGATCCTATAAAGTACATATTCGAAAAGCCTGCTCTGTCTGGGAGAATTGCAAGATGGCAAATGATCTTGACGGAATACGACATTCAGTATACGACCCAGAAAGCCATCAAGGGAAGTGTATTGGCAGACCATTTGGCACATCAAGCTGTAGATGATTATCAGTCCATGAACTTCGAGTTTCCAGATGAAAGCATTATGATTATAACTGATTGTGAAGTAGCTGGACCGGATGAAGGACCTGAACCAGGATCCCGATGGTCTATGCACTTTGACGGAGCCTCCAATGCTTTGGGAAATGGTATCGG
Organism: Vicia faba; assembly: GCA_948472305.1. NCBI lineage: Eukaryota > Viridiplantae > Streptophyta > Magnoliopsida > Fabales > Fabaceae > Vicia > Vicia faba. The sequence continues at coordinate 147,794,928 of OX451739.1, read as the reverse complement.
CGCCATAATCATATCTCCACAAGGTACTCATACTCCACTCACTGCCCGGCTGTGTTTCAACTGTACCAACAACATGGCGGAGTATGAGGCGTGTATCATGGGTCTTCAAGCTGCGATCGACCTAAGGATCAAATTTCTAAGTGTCTTCGGAGATTCCGCTCTTGTGATCAATCAGATCAAGGGAGAGTGGGATACGAAACATCCAAACCTGATTCCTTACAAAGAATGTGTGTTGACCCTGATCCCCCACTTCACGGAGATAACCTTCGAGCACTTTCCAAGAGAAGAGAATCAGTTAGCGGACGCGTTAGCTACAATGTCTTCAATGTTCAAGGTCAAATGGGACAATGAGGCTCCCCGGATCATCATCTGGAAACTGGACGAACCGGCATACTGTTGTGATCTCGAAACTGAATTGGTGACTGAGAAGCCTTGGTACCACGAAGTAAAGAGATATCTGGAAGCTCAAGAATACCCTGAAGGTGCCTCTGTCAATGATAAGAAATTCCCGAGGAGGTTTGCAGCCAAGTTCTTCCTTAGCAACGGCATCTTGTACAAGCGAAACCATGATTCAACCTTACTGCGTTGTGTGGATAAGACTGAAGCAGAACGGATCATGGAAGATCTACATGAAGGGACCTTTGGTACGCGTTCCAGTGGGCATACTATGGCTAAGAAAATCCTACGGGCAGGATATTATTGGTCCATAATGGAAGCTGACTGCTACCAACACTCCAGGACATGCCACAAGTGCCAGATCTATGCAGATAAGGTGCATGTTCCTCCGGTTCCCCTGAATGTTCTGACTGCGCCTTGGCCGTTTGCAATGTGGGGCATAGACATGATCGGTGAGATAAAACCTACGGCATCTAATGGACATCGCTTCATCCTAGTGGCGATTGACTATTTTACGAAGTGGGTTGAGGCAGCCTCCTATGCTACAGTAACCAAGACTGTTGTGGCACGGTTCATTCGGCACAACCTGATCTGTCGGTACGGCGTCCCAGAACGAATTATTACAGACAATGGTACCAATCTAAACAACAAGATGATCGCTGAGCTCTGCGAACAGTTCAAGATACAGCACCACAATTCTTCTCCTTACAGACCGAAGATGAATGGAGCTGTAGAAGCAGCAAATAAGAACATCAAGAAGATCGTGCAGAAAATGACAGTGACTTACAAAGATTGGCACGAAATGTTACCGTTCGCTCTACATGGGTACCGTACCTCAGCTAGGACGTCAACCGGGGCAACTCCTTTCTCTCTGGTTTATGGCATGGAGGCAGTCTTGCCGATCGAAGTGCAAATTCCCTCTCTCCGGATAATGAAGGATGCAAATCTGAACGAAGATGATTGGATCCAGACACGACTTGACCAACTCAATCTCATTGACGAAAAGAGGCTTGCTGTTATCTGTCATGGTCATACGTATCAGAAACGAATGATCAGGGCATTTAACAAAAAAGTCAGACCACAGGAATATCAAGTTGGGGATCTGGTAATCAAGCGAATCATCCTTCCTCAGAGTGATCCAAGGGGCAAATGGACCCCTACGTATGAAGGGCCATTTGTGGTTAAGCATGTGTTCTCAGGAGGAGCCATGATATTGACCAACATGGATGGTGACGACCTTCCTCACCCCGCCAATGCAGACATAGTAAAAAAATACTACGCATAAAAAAGACCCGCTAGGCTGACATGCCTAGGCAAAAATTAGGGCTTCCCGTTGAACCAAAAGGGTTCGGGCAAAATGAAGGGATGAAAATGAAAAATCTGTACACCCGGCAAGTCGAAAACCTGAAAAGGCGGCTTGGGCAAAAATGGGTATCCCGGTGGACCGAAAACCCGAAAGGGCGGTCCAGGCAAAAATTAGGGATAAAAGCGTAATACTATGTCTCATTGATCACTTTGCATCCAGAATCCGGTATCTACATCAAGTTCAGACGGCATCGATCAGTCAGCTTCACCTTCAACCAAGGTCATCAAGTGATGAGACGCTCAGAGTTATAAAGGCAATAGCAGAGTTGAAACCCAGTGGGATCATTCATATTTCACACAGCTGTTTTATTTTCTTTTGTACAAAACTTGTATAAACTCTTTTGTTCGGCGACGTACCTCCTACTAGGACGTCAGCCTCTTGTACACAAAACGCCTATTTTCAGGCCATTCAAAAATCAATACAAATATATTTTCAGTTAAACGTGCCAAGTGTTTTTCTTTTCCTGTTTTGTTTTGCGAAGAACGTCCAAGGTTCAATTTGTGATATATGCATTGACAATAATTTGCTAACTCATAAATATTTGCATACGAAACAAAGGAATTAATTGCAGGTGACACTAGAAACAGGGGCAATAAAGAGTTGTCCAAGCAGCCTAATTGCTCTATCCTCCAAGGTACCAAGGTAGGTTCAGCTAAAGAACACGACCAGTACATATTAAATCCCCAGAGAGTAAGCAAGTCAGCACACTTTCTCCAAGCAAAATTATCAAAACTCAAGGAAGATTGAGTATCCTCCAGCCGATCTCAATACTTCCCCAGCAGCATATATTCTTAACAAGCATCCCCGGCAGTCTTGGCCTAAAGATTGTTCCCCGGCGGTATCTCAATATTCAAAGGGATCATTTCCCCAGCAGATCAAAACTCCCCAAGAAGAGTCCAATCCAGTTTCCCCAGGAAAATTGGAATTCATATCCCCAAGCAATAAGCGTATCCCCAGTAGATTCTGGAAGCTTATCCCATCGCAGAGCACGAACGCGTCGTCCGGCCTTATTCAAAGAGTTATTTCCTTAACAGGATATAACTGGGTTATCCTCAGCCAAAAGCCACGGAAGGGTCGTCGTCAACGTAGTTCCTTCTTATCCCCAGCGAAGTCTATCGATACTTCCAACAACAAGGGTATCCTCAGCAAGTAACTATCAACATTCAACAAAGCTTCTCTATCCCCACAGAGTATTGCCTCCCAGCATGGCCGCTAGAATATCTTTTTCTCCCCGCAGAATCTTCCATTCCCCAAGTTTATTCCGCAACGGAGTCATCTTCTCCTACCGGTATTCTTGCAACTATCATCCCCAGCGGAAGCAAAATCTATTCTTCAGCATCAGCCCAGAATATGACTTCCGGGCTCCCGTCAAGGATTTACTTTCCTAGACGAAAAACACATATATAAATATCACATACATCATTATAGCATACATAACGCATCGTATCATACAAATCTCATTTATGTTGAGAACATCATCGCTTGATCCATATCATGCATTGCATATGACTGACCTTTACCTTTCAGGAAGGACGCAGTTAAAATGCTCAAACATATTTCAAAGCCTTCTCTAGTCTAGCTAAATCGACCCCCAACAGATTTTTCTGATAAAGACTCAGCAGAAGTTATGATCCCCTCTCCGACGGTGTGTGAGGTGGTAAATCCTTTTCAGATGTTTCCCTCTCCGACGATGAGTGTGAGGTGATAGTCTCCTATGGTACCCTCTCCAACAGTGCGTGAGGTGGTAATTCCTTCTTCAGATGTTCCCCTCTCCGACGGTGAGTGTGAGGTGATAGTCTCTTATGGTCCCCTCTCCGACAAGTGCGTGAGGTGGTAATTCCTTCTTCAGATGTTTCCCTCTCTGACGGTGAGTGTGAGGTGATAGTCTCCTATGGTCCCCTCTCCGACTGTGTGTGAGGTGGTAAATCCTTTTCAGATGTTTCCCTCTCCGACGATGAGTGTGAGGTGATAGTCTCCTATGGTACCCTCTCCAACAGTGCGTGAGGTGGTAATTCCTTCTTCAGATGTTCCCCTCTCCGACGGTGAGTGTGAGGTGATAGTCTCTTATGGTCCCCTCTCCGACAAGTGCGTGAGGTGGTAATTCCTTCTTCAGATGTTTCCCTCTCCGACGGTGAGTGTGAGGTGATAGTCTCCTATGGTCCCCTCTCCGACAAGTGCGTGAGGTGGTAATTCCTTCTTCAGATGTTTCCCTCTCCGACGGTGAGTGTGAGGTGATAGTCTCCTATGGTCCCCTCTCCGACGGTGTGTGAGGTGGTAAATCCTTTTCAGATGTTTCCCTCTCTGACGGTGAGTGTGAGGTGATAGTCTCCTATGGTTCCCTCTCCGACGACGAGTGAGGTGACAATTCATTTTCCTATGATTCCGTCTCCAACGGCGAGTGAGGTGATCCCCTTTCAGATTGTAATCACCTATTGGTTCTCTTCCTGATACTGCAAAGATGGTAATTCCCGCTAATATTTTTCTCAACGAGCGTTGTTGAAGTTAAAATCACCCAAGGTTCTCTTATCATTCATACTAAGGCAGTAACTATCCCTGGTTCATTCATCATCATGTGAAGACTCCAGACTCAGCTCCTGTAACCAGTCAGGACACATCTATACCAAGCATCTGAAAACCAACCCCTGCAACGTGTCAGGTACTCATTTGTTCTTTTGCAGGTATGCAGGTACTCGCTAAGGAATATCCTATGCAATCAACATCCAGATGGCATCTATAAGCCCATCACCCTATCCAGCAACCTCTAAATGGCATCTATAAGCCCATTCTGCCATCACTGCTACTATGTGAGCGTAAATTTCTGGGCACTCTAGTGTTCAATCATCTTCTACCCTCGGATTACGAAAGGCACGTCAGCCAATCTGCATCCTCAGGTCTAAGAAGATTGAACAGGGGCAACTGTTGTACCCCAAAATTTGCCCTCCCATATTCTTCAAGAAATTGCCTAGCCAAGTCACAAAATTCCCTAAGGGTTGCCCAGCTCAACAGTCTCCCATACAGTCAAAATTAGGGTTTGTGTTCTGATCAAGAAAAGGAATTTTTCAAGGGCCCAATCAAGCCTCATATGCTTACAAAGATGGTCAAGTATCCTCATATCAAGTTTCAAGGCATTCAGCTCAAAATTGCACAGTCAAAACCCTAAATTGCACTACAGTCAACTGTAGGGGCAAAATGGTCATTTGACAGTCAAAAGTTCAAATTTTTGGTCAACATATCATTTTGAAGCCACAAACATCATTTGATCAATGCTTGATCATGATTCTCAAAATTTGGCTCAGAAAATCATCAAGATGCAAAAGTTTCCTTATTTGGACAGCTGAAAAAGTCAACTGAAATTGACCAGGGCATAACTTTCACATGGATTATCAGAAAAATTCCATCCAAAGCTCATTTTGAAGAGAAAGACATTTCCTACAACTCATCTTCATACTTCAAGTCCAAGAAATGCTCTCACAAAAAGTTATCAATTTCAACATTATAGGTCATTTTCAAAAGTCAACAAAAAGGGACTTTAAGTCAAAGGCCATAACTTGAGATTGGTAAATCAAAATGACATGGGACCAAAGGCATTGTTTAGAGGACTCAAAGGCCTTTCCAAAATGTCCAAGAACATGAGAAAAGATTAAAAATTGAGCAAGTTATGCCTTGTGGAAGTTGGGAAATTTTTGGATATTTTGAAAAGTCATCTTTGATCCAAATGACCTAAAAATGCTAATGGGCCCATTTTTCTTCCAAGATTCATCATTCTAAGCATATGCACGACAACTTGGCCCAAAGGGAAGTATTTTCTCATTTTTTATTTATTTATTTGAATTTTTATTTATATTAATTCAATTAAATCAATTAAATATGTGAAAAATATCTAAATGAACCAAACAAATCTTTTTGTACACATTTCAGCTTCAATATTTCGTGCACATCCCAACATGGAAAGATTTGGTTTAATTTGAGCATGATTGAACAAAGAACACATGAAAAAAAGATATGGAAGATCCTTAAGAAATCAAATATTGAAAACCATTATTGCCATGGATTTGATTGAAATTTCTTAACCTAATAGCTTCACTACATAAGCATGATCACAAACCTAACCCTAAGACACAAGAAAGCTGCGCAAGAAACACATTTGAAAACTTGAAAAATTCCCTAAAAGTGCAAAACTGAAATCAGGGTTAGAGGAGGATTCAAGCCCTAATATTCATTCCATTGGCTTCCTGAAGCTTCACTGATCATATTCCAATTCATAACACTCATCAAAAGGCAAGGAATCGATGTACAGAACTCAACATATTCCATGAAAATTTCATAATCGTATTCTATATTCTATGCATTTTCATGACATTTCACTTATTGATTCTTGTTCCTGATGTGATTTCAAAGCTAACTGATATGTTTGATTGAATTTTTGCAAGCCATACGCGATTATGCCATAACTGACTTTTAGGGTTTTCAGAGTTCTTAATTTGGGGCTTTTACAAAGAGGAAAAATTAAGCCTCAAAATCATGACCATTAGACTCAGCACATGGAGACGAAGAGGAATCTACCCTCGCGCTCAATTTATGAGCGTTGAGGAGCTATTCGCTATTTTCCAATAGCCTACCTTAAGCCACGCCCAGAAAACCGTTGATATTGTGTTTTGTTTTACAGGGAACGTGAAGGAGACGAAGTCGTGGCCACAAGCGATTCGTTGATTTGAATTTCGCGCGTTTTCAATCCATTAACACGTTGCTTCTTTTATATTATTTATTTGTTTGTATATTAACTGAATGTGCGTGTAGCTCAGCTAGCAAAGTGTGATGTTGGTAACTCCCATGACCTGGGTTCAAGTCCCAGGTCTACGTTTATTTCTATAATATTTTGCAAAACTTGTTCCTATGTAATTCCAAAGGTGGAGCGCATGATACACCACCATAATCCAGACGTCCACGCGTCCTGGGAGATCAAAGCAAGGGCATGGATTCAAGGAACATCCTAAGTCCCATTCAACGCACCTCACGCTACTCACAAAAAGTCAAATGAACTCAGGGTTTTGGGCCAGCATTCTAAGGCCTACACCTCACAATTGGGGCCTGAACCCCCCCCCCCCTGGTTTGCAATTTTGCTTTATATTTTATTTTATTTTATTATTGTTTTATTGCTTTAATTTGATTAATTATGTTTACAAAATACAAAAAATATCACAAAAAAATCAGAAAAGATGAAAAATATAATATTTTTTTTATTTTAATTAGTTTCATAAATAAATTAACATGTAAATTAATTTAGTATTAATTTAGGTTGCAACTTTAATTCTTTTCATAACTAAAAATCCAAAAATATAGAATTAGGTTTAATAACTTTTTATTCCTTTTTTTGTTTTCTTTTTTTCTTTCTAATAATATTATTTATTTATTTTTATAATTAATTATACATAAAAAAAATTAGGTTTAATTTAGGTTTCAATTTAATACTTTCATAATAAATTTAAAAGCCATTAGAATTAGGGTTTGACGTTTTATTTTAATTTTAATTAATTCTCTTTTTCTCATTAAATTCCCAAAATACTAAAAATACCATAAAAAACATTTTCTTTTAATTTTAAGTTTTAATTCCTCATTAACATTAATTTTTGCAAAAGGGTCCAACGCCCATATTTTTAATTGTTTAAATTCGCGTATTTATTTTATTGCTTAAATAATTATGTATCTCTCCCAAAGCGTTGTAACTTAAACTTCTCGCACTCTTCAATTTCGTTATATACTTTGCTTTATTTACTTTCCGTCAAATCGGGTCCGGTTTAATTTTGGCGATGTGGACCCGCGCCGTTATAATAGCTTTAGATTTAATTTCCGCATCTTTTAAACTGTTAACAAAAAGCATGAAAGAATGTATGACTAAAATAAAATCAAGCGTAGAACACTTTAACATGACAAGACAAATACAAATGAAAACGACACACGAATCGCACACACCACCCCTAGGGTACGCCTCACTGTTGCCTTGCCTCGAAAGGTGATCGTCGAGTAGAGGATGTCTTAGTAAGTCCTCATGATCCGGGAACCTGGCATGAGGGTAGCTTCTAAGGTGTCTTCCCATTGCTCTGGTGATCACCATGTCCCTACAAACTCGAATTGACCCGAACACCTCCAACGGTGGTGCTACCTACCTCTCAATGGTGGGATGGCACTACTTTAAAGGACATTTACACAGACGAATTCCTTAGGGTAGGTAGACGACTCTAGATACTTGCTCTAAATTTCAAACAAAATTCAAAAATACTTTTCACACCGACACCTTTTCAAAAAGCTTTCGAAAGCGATTTTTCAAACACTCTTGAGGACTGATACAAGAGTCGAACTGGAATTTTCAAAGAAACTTTTTTAAAACCCACAGTTGAAAAGCAGACAAACCATTTTTGAAAACACAATGAGCAAGTATCTAAGAGCCCATGGATAACCATGGATAGAAAGGGTGCTAACACCTTCCCTTTCTATAATCTACCTCCCGAACCGAGAGCAGTCTCTTTAAGGAATTTTTCTGTGCTTTTGTCCTTTCCATTTGGAGAAAATAAAAGATGGTGGCGACTCTTGCTTCCGCGACATTTCGCGAACCAGCGTTAAACAGTCAGTTCCAGATCCACCGATCACAAGGTGATGCTGCTGAATTCTGTTCCAGGCCCATATTGGTTGGCCCAAGCAACGTTGGATCTTGTGTGTTTGGATCAGGAGTGTCCACCATGCGCCTGCATGCTTGAAAGTGTTGGATCTGGATAGTAAACGATCCAATGATGGTGACCTGGAAGCATATGGTGTGCACACATGTGATGGCAACATATAATCTGCCAAGAAATATTGAGAAAAATAACATGTAGGATGCAAGGATCGAACACCTGACCTCCTACACACGCACCTTGCAAAGCCTTGCCTCTTGCCACTGGACCATTTGTTTCAATTGTTTATATAACGCAAACAATATATTATGTAGAATGAAAAGCCATTGTAATAATTAAAACATGCGAGATTCAAACGGGCCACTCACGCCTCGCCATGCAATCGCCTTCTTGGATGAGACTGTCGTCTTAGGCAAATAATTTTACCTTCGGATGTTGTCTGTATCTATAACCTATATGTTGTACCCTAAAACATTCCCTCTCATTTATCAAGAATTTGCTCACAAGATCTCCTTTGGCTCAAGACTGCACTAGGGTTGATCAGCTCAAGACACCTCCTTAAACACTGATGACCAAAATTAGGGTTTGAGATTGCACAAGGATATTTGACCTTTCAATTCCCCATATGAATTTCATGGATCATTATGGACCCTCAATATTACTCATGTCAAGTTTCAAGCTTTGGATCTCACTTTTGCTTAGTCAATTGAGCAGTTGACCTAAAAAGCAACTGTGTTGGGGAAAAAGTCAATTGTGGACAATTTACAGTCAAACCTCATAATTTTTTATTCAAATCAACATTTTAAACTTATATGTATCATTTTATCAAGTGTGGACCACATTTCCTCAAGAAATTTGATCAAATCTCCAAAAGGGCAAAATGGTCAAAATTAGGGTTTTGACTAGGAAAGGGCAATTTATGATTTTTGACCTAGAAAATGATCAATTGGTTTAAGGAATTATCTCAAGAGTCCAATTGCATCATTTTGACCTAATTACATAGCTCAAAACATTACTCAAGTCCAATGGATTGATAGATGAATTTTCAGTCAACTGATCAAAAGTCAACTATATACTGAAAAGTCAAACTTTGAATTTTTGGTAAAAATAAAATGACAAAGATCACAATTCAACAAATCATGTAAAAAAATGAAACTTACTCATCAAGAAATAAAAAATTCAAGATTTCATTTTGAAAAGTTAAAATTTCTAAACTTAGAAATTTTTCTAAGTGTTGGAAATTTCTTATTTTTTCATAAGTTTGAGAAAAAATTTCACCATGATGCAAGATGATTCAAAAGAAACTTCCAACATGAAAGTTGTAGATATCCATGAAATCTACAACTTTTCTTCACACAACTTCTTCCAAAAGTGATTGCATCTCAAGTTATAATTTTAAGAATACATGGTCATGAAACAAAAACACTTAGTTAACTTTTGCCCTAATTTGGTCAGGATTTTGACCTAACTTCATGGCACTTTTTCATATAGTTCCAAGGTGAATTTTCAAAACTGATTCAAATATGGGTTGTAGAGAACATTTCAAGCTTTACAAAATGTCAGAGAAATCCTTGAGATCATTTTTTAGTAGGGAGAATCGAAGAGATGAAGTTAGGGTTTTATCACTTGAATTACAAGTCATTTTGTGATGAACAAGATTCAAAATTCAAACTATGCTGCGTAACCTCTACTCTGCAGGCCTCAAACTTGTTAGGCACTCCATAATTAATTTCTTGCAACACTGTTAGAGGTCTCATTTCAAGCATTCAATGAAAGGCCATGCTTTATATCCATTTTGGGAAGAAAGTGCACATTGCCATTTTGATAAAGTGACTTTTTGCACAAAACCTATTCTCGAGCCTTGAACGTGTTCTCTTCTGATCATATAAGTCCCATAACTCATAAGAAACTTGTTAGATACTTAGAATAACTCAACCCATGCTTGTACTTCCTCTTGAAACTTTCTTTCCCACTTTTCTTGAAAATAAAGTAACATAGAAAATAGCTTGTAACTTGTACTTCTGACTTTCAAAAGCACTCAAACCTCTTTGCTTATACATACACAAGTCATTGCCACAAATCCCACGCATGCTTAAGCCCTGAAAACACTTAGAACACATAATCACCAAAAACACTTCAAAACTTGTCATTTTTGAGTTTTGAATCCAATCTCCAAATTTACTCGTGCGTTTCTTGGCCTTTTACTTTCAGAAACTTCTAAACAACATATACAAACAATCACAATACCTGCAGCACCACTGTAACACCTTCATAATCATCCACCATTTTCAAAAACAACACCTTGCACCTTGACTTCTCCAGAACTCCTCAGGTACTTTCAGCTCAAGCTAAGCTTCTCATTAGCTTCCTGGGAACTTGAGGAAGCTAACCCAATCATTGGAACTCACTGAAAGCTACTCAAACTCCAAACCCGATACCCTCTTGCAAGGTAAGTTTTCTGACTTTGGAACTTTTCATACATGTATCATTAATGGTTTATTTGTGAATGAAAAATGTAGATATCATTGCCCTCAAGCTAACCATGTCCATAGTTTTCATTAATTTTGCTTGAGCTCAGAGAATTTTAAGATTGAAGTTTCTGAGATTTTTAGGGTTCAGATTAGGGCCATTAAAATTCATGCTTATATTTGATCTATAATTTTATTGCTTTGCATTTATGAAATTGTGAGGAAATTTCCTACAAGTTTCCTATTTACAATTTTTATTTTTGTTGAGATTTGAATGAGATACAGAGGCTCTGGTTGGGCGTGAGGTTGAAGATGAAGTTCAGGCCATGGACTTGTTTACTATCATACATTTATTGTTTTTATTATATAAACAGATGTATAGCCACCCCAGTGGTAGAAGCGTGCGCCTGTGACTAGAGGGACCTCGGTTCGAGCCCCAGTGGTACCTTTTTGGATTTTTTTCATATTTTTTGCATTCTGACTCTTTTTTTGGCAGCCTTGGGCCTCCCTTGGGCCTTTATGTTTTTTTTCTTGTTGCTAACCCCATGTTTCACTTACACACCCTGTCCCATTTTTATTTCTTTTATTTTTATTTTTATTTATTTTCTTAAATATTTTATCTAATATTAAAAAATCAGAAAAAATATAAAAAAAACATTATTAATATTTTGATAATGTTTATTTATTTTTTACACAAAAAAATTATTTTATTTAATCAATACTTTATTTATTTAAGTAATTGTTTTGTAAACTTAATTAAAAAAACCTATGATTTTAGTTATTTTCTTTTACACCATTTAAATATATTATTTTAAATATATAAAAAGAAAAAAATATTTTATAATACTATAAATTATTTTTAAGACAAAAAATACCAAAAATATTCTTCTTACAAACTTAATTCTTTTTTTAATCAATTAATAGATTGGGTTTTTTTTTATTTAAATTCTTTTCCTAGTAAATTTAGCTTTTACTTTTACTATTTTAATTAATTATTTTCTTCTAGTTAATTAGGTTAAAATCAAAACCCCTTTTCTCTAAAAAATAAAACAAATTATCCATTTTCTTTACATTTACATTCTTGTACATTTATTCCTTTTTGTACATTATTTATCCAATTCAATATGGTTGTAATAGATAATTAGGCTTTATTTTCTTGCAATCCCCATTTGTAATTTGTACACCCCCTTCCCACAAGTATTGTAATAGCGTAGTAATTTTAAATTCCGCGATTTATCACTTTATATACAAATGCTAGTAATTAGGGTTTGTATGGAAAGACTAAAACCAATACTTAGAAAATCCTAATCAAAGACAAAACCAAGCATGAAAAATAATACACTTGCACACAAGCACCCCTAGGGTAAAATCCACTTGGTTGCCTTACAAAATGGCCATATTACTCATGTGAGGTATCTTAGCAAAACAAAAGAAAAAAAATAAGATCATAGCCCCTCGATGACGCTATCTAAGTTGCCTTTCAAATGATATTAGTCCTTAAAAGAGGATGCTAAGATACCTTGCAACATTGCTAATCATGGTTATACGATGACCCACGCCCGTCCCGCTTACATCCAAAGATATGGTTACTTACCAAATCAATGGTAAGATAACATTGTAAAAGGAAAAAGAAAATGAACATGAAAGACCTTTGAGTAGGTAGAATGCTCCTAATTATTTTCTCCATTTCAAAACAAACATCCTTGCTATTTTCAAAACAAACACCTACACTTTCAAAACATCTTACAAACTTGAAAACATTTTCAAAAGATCAACATCTTTGTATACATTATTACGGACGAGAATCATTACAAAGTTTTCCTAAATAAGGGCCTCTTTACAAAATAATTTCAAAAACCATACAAAGCACAATTTCAAACAAAAGCAAGTGATCTAGAAAGTAACTAAGATCCCATGGAAAACCATGGATGAAAAGGGTGCTAATACCTTCCCTTTTTCATAATCTACCCCTCGAACTCAAGAAATCAAAGGTCTTTCCTGTGCTTTTTCACCTTTCCTTCTAGATAAAAGAAAATTCGATGGCGACTCTTGCTAACCGCAACATTTGCAATCAAACGTAAAACCTTCAAGTCAGTTCTCCCACCGTATCACAAAACTGGCGACTCTGCTAGGGAATATTCTAAAAGTGGGGTTACCTTAGGTTTAGATCACATTTACTTGCTTTCATTGTTTGACTTGTTTGCTTTACATTATGGTTCTTTGTTTGGGTTTGAATCCTCTACCCGGATTTGGGATACCTTATAGGTAAGTAGCAATACATTGTGGAAACTGTACGGGGTATACCGACATGGTCTAAGCAATAGCTACATTAGTGAGACATATTTGTGGGTATCGGTAGCCCTTGAGTTAATCAAGGAGAATACGGGGCTACTAAGTGATGTCATGAAGCACTAATGAACTTTTAGAACCTTTACTTGACTAACTTGGCCATTAGGATGTAGTGAGATGACCGACATTGGTACAATCCGAAGTTGGTAGATACTCGATACAACACTCATTGAGGTTTGGTTTTTTGGGATATTTCGGTCGTCATTAAAGAGGCTTGTGCTGAAACAATGACCAAGGAAACAAACCAGTGATATTGAGCTCCTTAGAACCCGATTACTATTACTAGGACAAGCTTGAGCCAACTAAACTTCAAGAGGATACTTACCTATGAGACTCCATGCAAGCATAAACCTAAGGACTTGTTTTCTTTATTTATATATACATACTTGTACATAACATCATGAACATCATAACATCATACTCATTCACTAACCATTTCAAGGATCTTGGGATTTATCTTTGTTTCTGTTTTGTAGGACATGGATTCTATTCGCGGGAAAACTATTCAAGTCAATCTTGTAAGGATCCCTACACAACTTAAGGAGCTAGCTTCAACGATTCTAGAAAATTCTCCATTCACCGAGAGACATGGTCTCCTGCTAAACTTGGTCACCTTCAACACTGATGAAGACATGATGAAGGTGCTCTTTCAGTTCTTTGATCCCTTACACCATTGCTTCATATTTCCCGATTATAGACTTGTGCCAACTTTGGAAGAATTCTCCCGACTCTTGAGGATTCCCATTCTCAATCAACTACCCTTCAAAAGTATGGAAAGAGATCCAAATCCAGAAGAGATTGCTCAAGCTCTACACTTGCAACCATCTGATATCACAACCAATTGGGAAACAAGGAGTGGTGTCAAAGGCTTCCTGGCAAAGTTCTTGTTTGAGAAAGCCCAAAACTGTTGGAACTCTTTGGATCTACAAGCTTTTGAGGAAATTGTGTCTCTCCTCATCTATGGGATGGTTTTGTTTCCAAATCCTGACCAACTCATAGATGTAAACGCCGTCAAAATCTTCATATCCCGCAACCTAGTGCCTACTTTGCTAGGGGACATCCTACATTCTTTTCACACTCGCACTATGAGGAAAAGAGGTGTCCTTATGTGTTGCACTCCCATCTTAGCAAGATGGTTTATTTCGCATCTTCCTCAATCTGTATTGAAGAACGAGCAAGGTTCAAGGTGGTCACAAAGGTTGATGATGCTCAAACATTCAGACATGCATTGGTGTTCCCGATCCATAAAGAATGTTACTATTGTCGATCATTATGGAGAATTCCCTAATGTCCCTTTACTTGGCATTAGGGGAGGTATTACCTACAACCCCTGCTTAGCCTTAAGACAGTTTGGTTACGCCCGAAGGGATGGCCCACATGAGATGCTCATCCAAGGTTTGGTATTTGACTACGAGAACGAAGATTAAGGTTTTCGCCAGATATTTATCTGATCTTGGAGGATGTTGAACAAGGTAGATAACATGACATTCGGGCATAAGAATTCCATCCCTCTTGAGCCTTACCTCAAATGGGTACGAACTCGTGCTCAGAGTCTTATGATTCCTTATCCCTCCATTCTCCCGGTAATCATTGAACCTGTTATGGAAGGAGATGTTCCGTACACTATCCTACATCCTGACATGCCCACCTCTCTTGAAGACTTACAAAGAGATTGGATACAACTCAATGGGGAGAGAAACACTTTCGAAGCCCAATTCTACGCTAGCGAGAAGAAGGTTTTGGAACTCAATAAGCAACTTCATGAGGAGCGGACTCTGAATGCCTACATCGCACCAAAGAGGATGCGTACTACCTTTTTATCTTTGAGTTTTTGTATTTTTTTCCCAAGAGGCATTAATGTACTCAAGCTTTAATTTATTAATATAACGTGTTTCCTTTTTGTCTAAAACAAATTTGAATCTTTAAAATCCTTGAAATCATTGCATATGCATTTACCGTTCATCATAACATAAGCAGGTTTCTTGCAACAAGTCTCCTCATCTTTCTACTATTTATTTCAGTAAGATGGATCTCGAGAAAATAGTGAAAGACCTCCAAGCACAAAATGCTCAATTTCAACAGATGTTCTTAACTCTGGCCAAAGGACAGGAAGATTAAAGACCTTGCTGGTTGAAGAGAAGAAAAAGAAGACAAAGAAAATAACCGGAGTTCTAAACATGGGAAGAATATTCCAAGGACAAGCAAGAAGGACCCTAGACTTTGCAACGTCGTCTGGTGAGAAAGACAATCAAGATGGGAAAGGCAAGGATGTTGTTGTCCAGCCAGATTCAGCAGAGGAAGAGGAAGAAAAAGACTATTCTGAAGAACAATATCCGCCAACCGACAACAAGTATAAGCATTTGGAAGAACGGTTGAGTGCAATGGAAATTCAAAAAGTGCCTGGATTGGACTTTGAGGAATTGGGGTTAATATTTGGGATTGTCATTCCTCCAAAATTCAAGGCACCGGTGTTCGCCAAATATGACGGAGTTTCATGTCCCAAAATGAATCTCCGGTCCTATCTGAGGAAAATACAGCCTTATACTGCTGACAAGGATTTATGGGTAAACTTCTTTCAAGACAGCCTGTCCGGAACTCAATTTGATTGGTTTTATCAGCTAGAAAGAGCCAATGTTCATAATTGGGAAGATCTGGCTGCTGCCTTTTACAAACAATACCAATACAATGCAGATCTTGCTCCCACCCGTACTCAACTATAGAGTATGGCCATGGTTTCAAGTGAATACTTTAAAGACTACACCCAAAAATAGAGGGACTTAGTAGGAAGAGTCCAGCCTCCCCTATCTGAAAGAGAGTTGGTACACATGTTTTTGGGCACCCTGTCTGGTCCTTTCTTCAATCACTTAATTGGGAGTTCCTTGGCAGGTTTTACCGAATTGATATTGACCGGAGAAAGGGTGGAAGTCGGGATAAAGAATGGGAAGATTAAAAAAGATGCATCCTCTACTGCTGTAAGAAAACCCTTCATTGGAAAAAAAGTTATTGTCGTATATCCTCAGAGAAATAAAGATAGGACTGGACATCGTCCAATGGTGGAGGCTGCCATGATTCCTAAACCTGCACCAGCTCAACAAAGAAGCAACCAGCCAAGAATAGAAAGACCAGTCAGACAGTTCACCCGAATTAATATGACACTATCTCAAGTATTGCCACATTTGTTAAGATCCAATCTAGTGACTTTAAAAGAAGCTCCAAAGAATCCTAACACAACCTCTCCCCACTATCATCCTAATTCCCATTGTGCATACCATTCTGAGAGTCTCGACCATGACACTAACAACTATTGGGCTCTGAAAAACAAGGTACAAGACCTTCTTGAAGCCAAAGAGATTGAATTCGATGCGCCAAAAATTCCCAATGTCATCACTTCCCCTATGCCTAAGCACGACCGTGATGTCAACGCCGTTGAGGAAGATATGTTTGTTACTTCAGTTAATGAACTCGTGACCCCACTCCTGACTATCAAAAAGAATTTGTTAAATGTCGGTGTATTCCTAGGCTGTGATGAAAGCTATCATTTCTGTTTATCCTCACCAACCAACTGTCATTTGTTAAAAGCAGACATTCAATGCATTATTAGATGACAAGGAGATCTTGTTCGAGAAGACTTCTATTCCAACTGTTTCTTATAATTATGTTTCCATCATGACCATTTCCGCCAATTCTTCCAGGGTCTCCAACAAAAGACCTGTTAGAATTACATCAGTTCCTAAAGTAGCTCCATTAATAATTACAATTCCTGGACCAATTCCATATTTGTCAGACAAAACCGTCCCATGGAATTATGGAGGTGATGTCTACTACCACGGTGTCAAGCAAGATTGGCCAGCTGCCGAAGATTCAAGTTCTGAGAAAGTTGACTCTGATATCAGTAATATTGCAGGGACTAGTAATATAACCCGAAGTGGAAGAGTTTTCTCTCCAGAAATTGCTCCTCCAAAAGCTATTTCTGGACCCGTAATCATTCCTGTTGTTGTTTCTCCTCCAAAGGCTATTCCCAGTCCTGCAATCATCTCCGCTAATACTCCTGTTGACAAAACTGTTACAGTCCCTGTCATCACCCCTACTGACATTCCTACTTCCCAGTCGATCGAGACTCGGGGTAAAGGTATTCTGGTTGAGCCTGTCCCGACAAAGGCATAATCAGTAGCTATCCCTGAGACCTCCCGAAAAGAGATGGAGGAAATTATAAAGATTATAAAAAGAAGCGACTACAACATAGTCGAGCAACTGGGGAAAACTCCATCAAAAATCCCCATGTTGGCTTTATTACTATGTTCCGAGGCTCATGCAAAGGCCTTGGTAAAATTCCTTAAAACTGCCCATGTACCCCAAGAAACATCTGTCAATCAGTTCCAAGACTGCGTAGCCAGCTTGACTGCAGATAATGGTTTAGGTTTTTCATATGCTGATTTAACGCCAAGGGGGAGGAAGCATAACGAGGCATTGCATGTCCCAGTCAAATGCAGAGGCACGGCGTTGGCTCATGTCTTGGTTGACACCGGTTCGTCTCTGAATTTTTTGCCTAAAAAAGCTCTTGATAGGCTAGACTGTGAAGGATTGACTTTGAAACCTATCAACATAGTAGTGAGGGCCTTCGACGGCTCAAAAAGGATGGTGCATGGGGAAGTGGACATCCCCATAAAAGTTGGAACCCAAACATTTGATTAAACTTTTTATGTAATGGATATTTTCCCTTCATATTCCTGCTTGTTAGGCCGACCGTGGATTCACAATGCTGGTGTCGTTACCTCTATGTTGCATCAAATGCTGAAATATCTAGTTTAAGGGAAAATCATCATTGTTCATGGAGAAGAAGAGTATATGGTCAGCCATCTAAATTCCTTCAGATTTATGGAATTAGATGGTGAATTTATTGAAACTCCATTCTAGCACTTTGAAGAAGTCTCGCAAAATATGGTGGTAACCAAGGCTGTTTCTCAAGTTCCAAAGGTTACAAGGCCTCCGCTCGAGATGTCGTCTTTGAAAGATGCCAAGGCAGTGATAGAAGAAGGTGGATGCACTATTTGGGGCCAACTCCCAGATATCCCATAAAAATTTGACATGTTTGGTTTGGGTTTCACTTCAGGAGCCAAGAAAGTTGTACGTCGTGCTCGTGCCGGAGGACCACCCTTGAAAATCAGCAACCACCAAGTCAACGTCGTAGAGGATGATGAAGACAGCTATGACCTGGAGGATTGGATTTTCCCAACTGTCAATGGAGGGCTCAGCAATTGGGGAGCTAGAGACTTTGTTCCGATCACGTTTATCCAACAGTAATTTGTCTTTAAATTTTGTCAGATCTGTAATATTGAACATTTCAGACTCTTAAAACCTTGTGTCTTACTCGAGGCACAATGGTCCATTTATAAGGGTTATTATCTAATTTCCATATGACATTAATGAATCATGGACGTTTTTGCATACAAACTTTTTGCTCATTGTTTTTCTTTTTTACATTTTCATTTATTTCAAAGATAGTTATACCCTTACACACACTCACATTCAAAATGCAGATCTACATCCATTCGGGATCCCATGGGTAACGATTCTGCTATGGCCTTATGTGGTTCTGAAAGTCTAATCTACCAATCCGAAGATGAAGGTGAGGAAGATTGTGAAGTACCAGGGGAACTCGCCAAGTTACTAAAACAAGAAGAGAGGACCATTCATCCCCATGAAGAACCAGTGGACACAATTAACCTAGGTACCGAATAAGAAAAGAGAGAAGTCAAGGTGGGAGCCAATCTAGAACCCAGTGTCAAAGAGCATCTGATTCAGTTGCTACACGATTATGTTGAGGTCTTTTCCTGGTCATATGAATATATGCCAGGACTCGATGCAGATATCGTAGTACATCGTCTACCTACAAAAAAGGATTGTCCTCCTGTAAAACAAAAGGCCCGTCGTATGCGGCCAAACATGTAAGTGAAGATCAAGGCGTAAGTCATGAAATAATTCAACACCGGATTCTTGGCCGTCACTTCCTATCCGTAATGGGTTGCCAATGTTGTTCCCATGCCTAAAAAGGACGGCAAGGTACGAATGTGCGTAGACTACAGAGATTTGAATAAGGTAGGCCCTAAAGATGATTTCCCACTTCCCAACAATGATATTCTAGTTGAAAATACGACACAACACAAAGTGTTTTCCTTCATGGAAGGTTTCTCAGGCTACAACCAAATCAAAATGGAACCTGAGGACATGGAGAAAACAACCTTTGTCACACAGTGTGGCACATTCTTCTATAAGGTTATGCCATTCGGGTTGAAGAACTCTGGGGCAACCTATCAACATGCCATGGTAGCTCTATTTCACGACATGATACATCACGAAATAGAGGTCTATGTGGATGACATGATAGCCATATCTCAAACAGAAGAAGAGTGTCTTGGTCATTTACAGAAACTATTTGAGAGGTTAAAGAAGTACAAACTGAGGTTGAACCCAAATAAATTCACATTTGGGGTGAGGTCCCGTAAACTCGTAGGCTTTGTTATCAGCAATAAAGGTATCGAAGTGGATCCCGCCAAAGTGAAAGTGATACAAGAGATGCATGCTCCTCGTACTAAGAAGGAAGTCAGAGGATTCTTGGGGCGATTAAACTACATTGCCAGATTCATTTCTTACCTGACAGCTACTTGTGAACCAATCTTCAAATTACTGAAGAAAGATCAAGTAGTCAAATGGAATGACGAGTGCCAAACTGCCTTCGACAAGATCAAAGAGTACTTACAAGAGCCTATTGTTTTGATGCCACCAGTCGAGGGAAGACCCTTGATCATGTATCTGACTGTTTTAGAAAATTCAATGGGGTGTGTGCTGGGGCAACATGACGAGTCTTGCCGAAAAAAGCATGCTATTTATTACTTGAGCAAAAAGTTTACCGAATGTGAAACAAGATATTCACTGCTCGAGAAAACTTGTCGCGCTTTGGCATGGGCTGCTCGCCGACTAAGATAGTATATGCTGACCCATACTACCTTATTGATATCTAAAATGGATCCAATAAAATACATCTTCGAGAAACCTACTCTCTCTGGGAGAATATCGAGATGGAAGATGATCCTGGCAGAATATGACATCCAGTATACTACCCATAAAGCAATAAAGGGCAGTGTACTAGCTGATCACTTTGCTCATCAAGTTATGGATGACTACCAGTCCATGAAGTTTGAATTCCCAGATGAAGACATCATGATGGTAAACAACTTTGAAGAATTCAGACCATATGACGGATCTGAACAAGGATCCCGATGGACCCTGGTTTTTGATGGGGCATCCAACGCACTCGGAAATGGTATTGGTGTTGTACTTATATCCCCTAAAGGATGTCATACTCCCTTTATGGTAAGACTCTGCTTCAATTGTACAAATAACATGGCAGAATACGAAGCGTGCATTTTTGGTCTCAAAGCTGCCATAGATTTAGAGATCAAATCCTTAAATGTATTCGGAGATTCAGCTTTGGTCATCAGCCAGATCAAAGGGGAATAAGACACCAAACACCCTAACCTTATCCCTTACAAAGAACATGTGTTGACATTGCTCCCATATTTTGAGAAGATTACCTTCGAGCATTTCCCGCCAGAAGAAAATCAGCTAGCAGATGCACTAGCCACAATGTCATCCATGTTTAAACTTAAATGGACAATGAAGCTCCCTAAATCACCATTGAACGAATGGATGAACCGTCTCACTCTCACGAGATTAATACTGAAGAAGTAGTGGACTAGCCTTGGTCTCACGAAGTCAAGAGGTTTCTCAAGGATCAAGAATATCCGGAAAGAGCTTCAGTCAATGATAAGAAGTTCTTAAGGAGATTCTCTACTATGTTCTTCCTTAGTAACGATATTCTCTACAAATGCAGCCATGAATCTGTGTTACTTCGGTGCATAGACAAGGTTGAAGCGAAAAATATCATGGCTGAGTTAAATGAAGGCACTTTTGGCACCAATTCCAGTGGGCATACGATGGCAAAGAAGATCCTACGGGTAGGCTATTACTGGTCTACCATGGAAGCAGATTGCTATCAACACTCTCGAACCTGCCACAAGTGTCAGATCTATGCTGACAAGGTGCACGTACCTCCGGTTCCTCTAAATGTCTTGACGGCTCCTTGGACTTTTGCTATGTGGGGCATCGATATGATTGGGGAAATCAAGCCAACAACCTCTAATGGACACCGCTTCATCTTAGTGGCCATTGACTATTTTACAAAGTGGGTTGAGACAGCCTCTTTCGCTTCCGTTACCAAGAATGTCGTCGCCCGGTTCATCAAGCAGAATCTCATTTGTCATTATTGTATCCCGGAGAGGATCATCACAGACAATGGTACAAATCTAAACAATATTATGATCACCGCCCTGTTCAAGAAAATTAAGATCCAGCACCACAATTCTTCCCCTTACCGGCCAAAGATGAATGGTGTTGTCAAATCCGCAAATAAGAACATCAAAAAGATCATACAGAAAATGACAGTCACATACAAAGACTGGCATGAGATGCTACCATTCGCTCCCCACAGTTATTGTACCACAGCGTGCACATCAACCGGGGCAACACCTTACTCTTTGGTATATGGCATGGAAGTTGTCTTACCTATTGAGGTCCAGATCCTCTCTCTGAGAATCATGAAGGGTGTAGGTCTTAATGAAGAAGATTGGATCCAAACTCGTCTTGATCTATTGAACTTGATTGATGAGAAAAGGCTT
This sequence comes from Vicia faba, assembly GCA_948472305.1. NCBI lineage: Eukaryota > Viridiplantae > Streptophyta > Magnoliopsida > Fabales > Fabaceae > Vicia > Vicia faba. The sequence continues at coordinate 147,772,946 of OX451739.1, read as the reverse complement.
GTTGTTGTCTGTCATGGTCAAATGTATCAAAAACAGATGATCAAGGCTTTCAACAAAAAGGTCAGATGCCAAGTATATCAAGTCGGGGATCAGGTGATCAAACATATCATACTACCGCGGGGTGATCCCAGAGGAAAATGGACTCCTACATACGAAGGACCATTTGTAATCAAAAGCATATTCTCTGGTGGAGAAATGTACTTAACCACTATGGATGGCGACGACCTGCCGCACCCCGTGAACACGGATATATTCAAAAGATACTACGCATAAGAGACCCTCTAGGTTGACACACCTAGGAAAAACAAAGGCATCTCAACGAACCAAAAAGGTTTGGGCAAAAATTAGGGATAAAACAAAAAATATGTACACCCAGCAAGCTGAAAACACGAAAGGGCGGCTTGGGCCAAAAAGGGTATCCCGGTGGACTGAAAACCCGAAAGGACGGTCCAGGAAAAAGTTAGGGAATTAAAGAGTATGACTATGTCCCATTGGATCACCTTACGGACAACCTGCAAACTCGACAGTTATGATCAATTCAATCAGCTTCGGACAAGGCAACAAATAGATAAGATGCTAAGAGACACGAAGGCTATAGCAGAATGGGAACCCCATGGGATTATTTCACATAGCTATCTTTTCTTTATATCAATTTTTAATTTTTTACGATGACATTCTCTTACTAGAATGTTCGTCTCGTTATACAAAAATACTTACTCACGTCAATACGAAGATATCCCTTTGAAAGTACAAAACTATCTGTTTTTCTTTACTCCTGTGTTTTGTTTACAAAAACGTCCAATGATTTATTTTTTAGCATATGCATTTGAACATAATTACATTTACAAATGAGAAAAAATAGAAGACAATCACTAATGGATTTAAGAAATAGGATGATCTCTCTAGGCTATTTCCATAAAATCCCCCGCAGTGTGCATTTTAATCCCCAGCGAAATAAAACTTCCAGCTATCGCTCCCTGTTAGAAGTCGCCAAGTTTCTCAGGATTCCCCAACAGGATCTCACAAGCAGTACACGACATGTCCCCTACAACAAAGTTTATTTCTCTAAGTAGATATTCATCAACACTTCAACTTCAAAACATGTAGACTTACACTCCTTATCCTCAGCAGCAGTCAGGGATTTATTTTCCCCAATCCAACAAGCAGTGCAGCAGATTAGCTCACATATTCATACATGTCATCCATATATCATAAACATCGATAACACAAATGCATGTATCACAATCTCATTATACCATGCATTTCATACAACATGACATTGCATATTAGCTAACATTTTACCCTTTTCAGGATAAGGTTAATCAACAGCTACCATTAACAATGTTCAAAGTTTCTAGATACAGTACAGATACGCTCCAGACACGGATGCCATTCTGATACTCATACAGATTCTACTTTTAGATACAGTTCAGATACGCTCCAGACACGGATGCCATTCTGATACTCTTTCAGATTCAACTTTCAGATATAGTTCAGATACGCTCATGATACGGACGCCATTCTGATACTCATTCACATTCAATCTTCAAATACAGTTCAGATACGCTCCAGACACGGACGCTATTCTGATGCTCATTCATATTCAACTTTCAGATACAGTTCAGATACGCTCTAGATACAGACGCCATTCTGATACTCATTCAGATTCAATCTTCATGTACAGTTCAGATATGCTCCAGACACGGATGCCATCCTGATACTCATTCAGATTCAACTCTCAGATATAGTTTAGATATGCTCCAAACACGGACGCCATTCTGATACTGATTCAGATTCAACTCTCAGATACAGTTCAGATACACTCTAGACACGGACGCCATTCTGATACTCATTAAGATTCTCTTTCAAATTCAGTTCATCAATCATTATTGGATGGAATCTACAAGCCCATCTCCAACAACTTTTCGTCATCTCTCCAAATGGCATCTTTAAGCCCATTCCCTCTACCATCACATCACTGAGTGCAAATTTCTGGGCACTCTAATGTCCAATCATCTTCCACCTTCGAGTCACAAATGGCAAAACTCGCCAATATAACTCTTCAGGCTTGAGAATATTGAACATGGGAAGTTGTTGTACCCCAAAATTTTCCCTCTCATTTATCAAGAATTTTCTCAAAATATCTCCTTTGGCTCAAGACTGCACTAGGGTTGATCAGCTCAAGACACCTCCTTAAACACTGATGACCAAAATTAGGGTTTAAGATTGCAAAAGGATATTTGAACTTCCAATGCCCCATATGACTTTAATTGATCATTATGGACCCTCAAGATTACTCATGTCAAGTTTCAAGCTTTGGATCACACTTTGGCTCAGTCAATTGAGCAGTTGACCTAAAAATCAACTATATTGGGGAAAAAGTCAATTGTGGCCAATTTACAGTCAAACCTCATAATTTTTTATCCACGTAAATATTTTAAACTTATATGTATCATTTGATCAAGTGTGGACCATAATTCCTCAAGAAATTTGATCAAATCTCCAAAAGGGCAAAATGGTGAAAATTAGGGTTTTGATTGGGAAAAGGCAATTTCTGATTTTTGACCTAGCAAATGATCAATTGGTTTAAGGCATGATCTCAAGAGTCCAATTGCATAATTTTGAGCTAATGACATAGCTCAAAACATTGCTCAAGTCCAATGGATTGATAGATGAATTTTCAGTCAACTAATCAAAAGTCAACTATATACTGAAAAGTCAAACTTTGACTTTTTGGTCAAAATCAAATGACAAAGATCACAATTCATCAAAGAATGTCAAAATTTGAAACTTACTCATCAAGAAATCAAAAATTCAAGATTTCATTTTGAAAAGTTAAAATTTCTAAACTTAGAAATTTTTCTAAGTGTTAGAAATTTCTTATTTTTTCATAACTTTGAGAAACAATTTCACCATGATGCCAGATGATTCAAAAGAAACTTCCAACATGAAAGTTGTAGATGTCCATGAAATCTACAACTTTTCTTCACATAACTCCTTCTAAAAGTGCTTAGATCTCAAGTTATAATTTTAAGAATACATGGTCATGAAACAAAAACACTTAGTGAAATTTTGCCCTAATTGGGTCTGGATTTTGACCTAACTTCATGGCACTTTTTCATATAGTTCCAAGGGAAATTTTCAAAAGTGATTCAAAGATGGGTTGTATAGCACATTGAAAGCTTTCCAAAATGTCCAAGAACTCATTGAGATCATTTTTTAGTAGGGAGAATCGAAGAGATGAAGTTAGGGTTTTATCACTTGAGTTACAAGTCATTTTGTGATGAACAAGATTCAAAATTCAAACTATGCTGCATAACCTTTACTTTGCAGGCCTCAAACTTGTTAGGCACTCCAGGATTAATTGTTTGCACAGCTGTTAGAGGTCTCATTTCAAGCATTCAATGTAAGGCCATGCTTTATATCCATTTTGGGATGAAAGTGCACATTGCCATTTTGATAAAGTGACTTTTTGCACAAAACTTATTCTTGAGCCTTGAACTTGTTCTCTTCTTATTATACAAGTCCCATAACTCATAAGAAACTTGTTAGACACTTACAACAACTTAGGCCATGCTTGTACTTCCTCTTGAAACTTGCTTTCCCACTTTTCTTGAAAATCAAATAACATAGCAAATAGCTTGTAACTTGTACTTCTGACTTTCAAAAGCACTCAAACCTCTTTGCTTATACATACACAAGTCATTTGCCACAAATCCCATGCATGCTTAAGCCCTGAAAACACTTCAAACACAGAATCACCAAAAACACTTCAAAACTTGTCATTTCTGAGTTTTGAATCCAATCTCCAAATTTACTCGTGCGTTTCTTGGCCTTTTACTTTCAGAAGCTTCTAAACAACATATACAAACAATCACAACACTTGCAACACCATTTTAACACCTCCATCATCATCCACCATTTTCAAAAACATCTCCTTGCACATTGACTTCTCTAGAACTCCTCAGGTACTTTCATCTCAAGCTAAGCATCCAATTAGCTTCCTGGGAACTTGAGGAAGCTAACCCAATCATTGGAACTCATTGAAAGCTACTTAAAATCTAAACTCGATACCGTCTTGCAAGGTAAGTTTTTTGACTTTGGAACTTTTCATAAAGGCATCATTAATGGTTTATTTTTGAATGAAAAATGTAGATATCATTGCCCTCAAGCTAACCATGTCCATAGTTTTCAATAATTTTGCTTGAGCTTAGTGAATTTTAAGATTGAAGTTTCTGAGATTTTTAGGGTTCAGATTAGGGCCATTAAAATTTATGCTTATCTTTGATCTATAATTTTATTGCTTTGCATTTCTGAAATTGTAAGGAAATTTGCTACAAGTTTCCTGTTTACAGTTTTCATTTTTGTTGTGATTTGAATGAGATACAGAGGCTCTGGCTGGGCGTGAGATTGAAGATGATGTTATGGCCATGGACTTGTTTACTATCATATATTTATTGTGTTGATTATATAAACGGATGTATAGCCACCCCAATGGTAGAAGCACGCACCTGTGACTAGAGGGACCTGGGCTCCAGCCCCAGTGGTACCCTTTTGGATGTTTTTCATATTTTTTGCATTTTGACTCTTTTTTTGGTAGCGCTGGGCCTCCCTTGGGCCTTTATGTTTTTTTTTCTTGTTGCTAACCCCCTGTTTCACTTACACACCCTGGCCCATTTTCATTTCTTTTTTTATTTTTAATTATTTATTATCTTAATATTAAAAAATCAGAAAAAAATATAAAAAACATTAGATTAATATTTTGATAAAGTTTATTTATTTTTTACACACAAATTATTTTATTTAATCAATACTTTATTTATTTCACTAATTATTTTGTAAATTTAATTTAAAAAAAAACTAGGGTTTTAGTTATTTTCTTTTACACCATTTAAGTATATTATTTTAAATATATAAAAAGACCAAAAATATTTTATAATACTATAAATTATTTTTAAGATAAAAAATACTAAAAATATTCTTCTTACAAACTTAATTCTTTTTTTAATCAATTAATATATTAGGTTTTTTTTTATTTAAATTCTTTTCCTAGTAAATTTAGCTTTTAACTAGGTTTCTTCTAGTTAATTAGGTTAAAATCAAAACCCCTTTTCTCTAAAAAATAAAACAAATTATCCATTTTCTTTACATTTACATTCGTGTACATTTATTCCTTTTTGTACATTATTTATCCAATTCAATATGGTTGTAATAGATAATTAGGCTTTATTTTCTTGCAATCCTCATTTGTAATTTGTACACCCCCTTCCCACAAGTATTATAATAGTGTAGTAATTTTAAATTCCACAATTTATTGCTTTATATACAAATGCTAGTAATTAGGGTTTGTATGGAAAGACTAAAACCAATACTTAGAAAACCCTAGTTAAAGACAAAACCAAGCATGAAAAACAATACACTTGCACACAAGCACCCCTAGGGTAAAATCCACTTGGTTGCCTTATAAAATGGCCATATTATGCATGTGAGGTATCTTAGCAAAATAAAAGCAAAACATTAAGATCATAGCCCCTCGATGACGCTATCTAAGTTGCCTTTCAAATGATCTTAGTCCCTAAAAGAGAATGCTAAGATACCTTGCAACATTGCTAATCATGGTTATACGATGACCCACGCCCGTCCCGTTTACATCCAAAGATAGGATTACTTACCAAATCAATGGTAAGACAACAATGTCAAAGGAAAAAGGAAATGAACATGAAAGACCTTTTAGTAGGTAGAATGCTCCTAATTATTTGCTCCATTTCAAAATAAACATCCTTGCTATTTTCAAAACAAACACCTACACTTTCAAAACATCTTACAAACTTGAAAACATTTTCAAAAGATCAACATCTTTGTATACATTCTTATGAACGAGAATCATTACAAAGTTTTCCTAAACAAGGGCCTCTTTACAAAATACTTTCAAAAACCACACAAAGTACAATTTCAAACAAAAGCAAGTGATCTAGCAAGTAACTAAGAGCCCATGGAAAACCATGGATTAAAAGGGTGCTAATACCTTCCCTTTTTCATAATCTACCCCCCGAACTCAAGAAATAATCTCAGAGGTCTTTCCTGTGCTTTTTCACCTTTCCTTTTAGATAAAAGAAAAGTCGGTGGCGACTCTTGCTAACCGCAACATTTGCAGTCAAACTCAAAACCTTCAAGTCATTTCTCCCACCGTATCACACTGTGCATCTCAAAAATCATGATTAAGCAACATAAATTAGATTCAAGATCATGGATCAATTTGGTTTGATCCTCTAATCATGATGGTATCCATCTTTAGAGCCAATTATTCCTGCATTTGAAAGCCCTAAAACGACCTTATAAACCCTAGCAATGGTGTTTCATCAAACAGACATCAAAACATGTAATTAAATATGAAAACGCATTCTAAATGATGATACAAACATGGATATATGCTTAGAAATCATTTATCATACGTGAATTATAAAAATCAAATTCAAGAATATGTGTGCAAACCGTGAATCTGTAAGGAGTGATTCTGGGTGTTTTGATGCGTGCAAATGATGCTTTTAGTTTCAGGAGATTTCCAGGAATGGATTGCTGGCCTTGAAACACTTTGAATCTCCCTGTAGAACGAAATCTGATTCTCACTTTTTGTCCAAAAATTGAGTTTTTATTCTTGTAGTTTACACGACCAATCCTTCTTTTTATGCTTTGGCAATGTTGTGTACTTATAATAGACTGATTTAGGTTAAGAAAATTGGACTGTATCTTCACAAATTGTTGAGATTTGATTTTATTTTGTTCCTTGCATTATTTGTTTCTAAAATAAGTCAAATCATGATCTTTTCCAATTAATTAGCCTTTGCACTAATTTTTTCCGATTTGCTAATTGTTCATGGACTCATGATGTGCTCATAAAATCCAATCTTTGATTTTATTTGATTATTCCACTATTTAAATTGATTTATTTTGATTTAAATGGATAAAAAAGTCAAAATAAATAACAAAAATAATAAAATAATAGATGGATAAGCTCAGGGGTTGTGGGACATCTTAGGAATGAGTTTCAAACAAGAAAACATGGTCCCATTTGAAAAAAAAAGTCATTTTGATCAATATTGACTTCATGCACATTTCAAAAAATTGGTCAACTTTAGCAATGCATATCTCTCTCATTTAAACCCTAGGAGGGTGTTATTTGACTTTTTATAAAGCTTATGATGTCCTCTAAACAACCCTTTTTGTTTCATCTCAATTGGATCTTCCATGTTCATGTAAGAAGCTTTGACCCAAAAGGTATTTTTGTTGACTTTTTGAAATGACCTATAATGTATGAACTTGTATCTTTTGATTGAGGCATTTCATGACTTTGAGGGATGAAGAGGAGTTGTAGGGAATTGGATTCTATTCAAAATGAACCTTGGTTGGAAAATTGATGATAAAGTATGAGAAAGTTATGCTTGGTCAAAGTTTGGTTGATTTTTCCTATAGAAACCCTAAATTGCCATTTTTGACTTCTGATGAGTTAGGAGCATTTCTTGAGGAATCATGATCAACCGTTGACAAAATGATGGATAATACTTAAAAATATATATTTTGACCAAAAATATTAAAGTATTACTGTATTTGGGCCACAGTTGACTTTTGCCCTAGTATAGTTAATTTTTAGGCATTTGAGCAGTTGATTGAGAAAACTTATTGTGCAAGGCATGAAACTTGTCATGGATGATCTTGAGGACATATTAGGACAATGGAGACAATTTGGGACCCTTGGAAATAAAACATCTTCATGAGGAGTGAAACCCTATTTTGAGGCTTATTGTCTTAGGAGGAGGATTTGTCTGGTCAATCCTTAGTCAACTTGAGCCATTGAGGACCTCTAGGAGTATGTCTTGTGTGAAAATGGGAGGGAGAATTTTGGGGTACAACAGTTTCATTCCAAGGTATAACCCCCCAAGAGGATGTCTCTTGAGACGTATTTCTTTCACAGAATTCCACCGACTCTAGGAGAAGTCGTCACATAAACTCATAGGGATGATGTATCCCCTTGGATAATAGACGAACCTTCTTTCTAAGGGTTTTGAAAAATATTTTTTTGAAATAATGAAATCCCGCCAATAGATGAATAAAGATAATAATGATATAAAAAATAAATACGCCAAAATAATAATTAAATGTGAAGAGATAACAAAGTATAAAAATCCTAAAACCATAAATCCAAAGAAAGGCTTCTAACCCTAGGGTTGAGTCCCCAGCAGAGTCGCCAACTGTAGTAACCGGTTTTAAATTGAGATTCGCCACCCTTAATTTTTACCTTTGAGAAGGGAATATAAAGGATAACCCTAATTTGGTCATAGATTCTAAGTTGTTGGGCTTGTTCTTAGACGAAGGGAAGGTGTTATGCACCCCTCATTTACATTGTTCACAAGGATACTTGGGTTTAGAATTACATCTTAGGAAATAGGGTTTTAATTTTTATTAGGGGAACTCACCACGATTTTAGTCGCATGCCTATGTATCCTCTTATGAGGAATCAGAGTCATAATTCGTAGTTCGCAGTTGGTTGGTGTTTTTTATGGATTACAAAGATATTTTGAATTTCCCTTGTACTAACTCTAGATGTGTGAATAGCGGAGTTATTAGACGAAGTTCGCAGTCGATTAAAATATTTTCCCAATCCTTTTTGAAAGTTGTTTTAGAGTTAATTAATTTATTAAAAAAAGAGTTTAGTGTTGGTTAAGTATTTTTAAAAGTATTAATATATAAAAATATTATTAATGCATGGTTAAAAATAACTTTAATGCAATAAATAAATATTTGGATGAGTTAGAAAATAAATATTTGATTTTATAATAATAGTAAAATAATATTATAATTTATAAAGATATTAAAATATATAAATAATAATTATAAATAATTAAAAGAAATTAAAAAAACGCAGGGGGGTATTTTGTGTTGGGCTAGCAAAATAGGGGGGTATGGGAAGTAGGGTCCTGAATTCAGATGTTGAATTCAGGCCCAAACACATCAGGGTAATTTATTACATAGGTTAGTAAAAATATGAGGTTTAGTTAACAGGTGCCCAAGCCTAGATATTGGACTCGGCCCTAGAGCGTTAGGGCGTGAGAATTGAATTGGCTTTGCAAGAAAAGACAAATTGGGGGTGTGAGTAGCATGGGATTAGGCCTAGAACAACATGGAGTCCGTTTGTATATCTTGTGGGCATGCACACTGTATTATAATGGGAGCACTTTTTTGGGACATTTGATGATGATCAGAGGGATATCTAGTAGAGGCGTTTGGTATGAGGGTGGGAGTACCAACATAGGATTAATGAGTATTATATATTCAAATTTCTGGGCTAGAGGCCCATTTTTTCTCTTCTTTTCCTCTCTCTACACAACACAACGAAACCCTTTTGTAAAACCTAGAGAGAGAGACTATGATCTCTCTCTAAAACTCAGGCTGCCGAAAATCGCCCTGGGTGCACCGTCCTCCATCAACCACCCCAACCACCCCTTTTCCCTAGTTTTATGGTTGATATTCAACCGGAAACTTCAAACCCTTTGTCGTGAATCTTCATTTACGTTCATAGACCCTAAAAACCCTAAGGGTTTACGAAGAACCCTAACATGTCTTACCCAGAAACCTTCAACAAATGATGAACCCTAACTCTAAGTCTGTAGAACCCTAACCCTAGTGTGTAGAACCTTAACTCTAACCTAACCCTAAAAACCCTAGAAATTCAAAACCAAACACCAAAGTCCCCAAAATCTAGCAACGATACCAATTAAAGCTAAGTTTGAGGTTTACCTTCCTTGCAGTGACTCTTCTCGTAATTTGATTTCCTCTTTCTAATTCCTCTTATCTTTCTTTGCTTGCAGGTATGGTGGTGAGTGATGGCTTGAAACACAGATCTAGGGTTTCGGAAATTGAAACCCATATCTCAAGGAGGCAATTGACTCATGGATTCTACTTCTATTACCGCTTCTTTTCTCCAAAAAAACTTTGGTACACCTTACTCTTAGAATTAGGGCTATTTATAGTCTTAGGTTTTTAGACAGATTCGGAAAACCTTTTATGATTATCGTTACTTTTGTAATCTATTAGGAATTAGAAGATTCATATATGATTTAGGGATTCGATTTGGGTTTGTAATTGATTTAGAATGATTTTGTTTGAGATTAGGTTTTTTGTAATATGTACTTCGACTTGTTTTTGTATATGTTCGTTTCCAGTGAATAAACATAAACATTAATTTTCCAGATTTAATTTAATCCAAGATTTGATTCATGAAGATCTTGTTTCATTTTAATTTCAAAAGCGTTTTTCTTTGTTGAATTTGTACAATGTTCATTTTTTTTGGCCTTGGGTTTGATTTCTGGGTTGTCTTAATAAAAGAAGCAAGATGGTGGTGCAAATTAGGGTTTCCACCTTCCACGTTGAATTGGGTCAACAAAAAAACTAAAAAATATTTTTAATTAAAATAAAAAAGAATAATAGTAAAATAAGTATTAATAATATAAAATATAAGTAATGTATACAAAAATAATATAAGCCCTTAAAAAAAGTTCGGACTGGGCCAACAAATTTTCTTAATGGGCCTTTCAAAAACGCACCCTCCCTCTTTGTAAAAATGTAACAACCCTTTCATGGGCCATTAGATTTTGATGGCCCAAAACATTATCCCTTTTATCTTTGAATCGGTCGGCAAATAATCTTAATGGGCCATCATATTTTGATGGTCCATTTAAGACGATACCACCCTACTGTAACAATACCCCCTCTTATATCTTGGTAGGAAAAACTCCATAAAACATCAAACTTACATGGGCCTTTCTGATTTAGAAAGCCTATAAACTCTTTAGTTAAAACACCTCCCTCCCCCCCCTTATACCCCACGGTGATTTTACAATAATAGAAAGGAATAAAGTTAATAAGAAATAATCTAATTAGAAATCCGTATGACAAATTTTGGGTATGACACTAGGGAAGCGATTGAAAAGGCTTAGCGCCATATTCATAGAAAAGGTAGAAAATACTTGGGACCAAGAGAAGTTGTTTCCTTAGAGCCTCATCTTCGTTGGGTACAAGCAAGGGCAATTTAGTTGAAGATGCCTTACTCTCATGAAAAACCTATATCTGATATGTTTATGAGGAATACTCCTCCTCTCTTAGATGATGTGGAAGAACTTCAACTTACGTTGGTTGGGATTCAACAAGAGAATGAAGCATGAAAGAACAAGTACCAGACTTTGGAGGTGTCCTACTCAACAAAATTGAAAGAGAAGAATGACTTGATTAAGATTATTGAGAGTCATGTTGTGGAAATGATGGAGAAGCAAGAGGATTTATTTTCCTCTAGAGTTAAGCTCGATCCTAGTCACTCATTTTCTTATTCTGGTTGATGGAAAGAAGTCGCTGACAAGTATGCTGAAGAGACTAAGAAGATGAAGGCTCAGATTGCAAGACTCATGGGAAATCTCCAGTGTGTGGAGAGATATTCATCATCTTTGGCTCCTTAGGGTTTTTTTTAATTCTATCTTTATTCTCTTGTACTTAGGATTATTGAAACTTGTACTAAAAGTAGTAATCCATTCCAAAATTATTATTAAAGTGAGAGTTTTCGGTATTTCCAAATGTGTTAATACTTTAATATTTGCAATTGTTTATGATTCTTTGATTTCCTTAAATAAACACGATAAATCACATGCATTGTATATCATGCATAATTTTGCACATATTTTTGCATTCCTATCTTTCATAGGTGTCTTACTTTTTCTTTGCTTCTTTCAGTCGGCAAGTTGTCTCATCACTATAATACTCGTGCTAAGAGAAGATGGAAAATATTAAGCGAGAGATCTTTGAACTCCACAAAGAGGTAACTACTTTGAAGGCCAATATGGAGTATCTAACGACTTTGGTTAAAACTTTGGTTTTCGCCCAATTCAATCCTTCTAGGAAGGAATAAGAGATTACAAAGGTCTTCAGAGAAACTATGAAATCATTCTTTCATTAGAAGGTGATAGTCAATACACCCAGTGATTTCCCTAAAAAGGTGAATATGGGAGTGCTTCTTGAAGAGGATGCCCGAGAGGGATGTTTATCTAGAAATGGTGGCTCAACTAGTGGTGCCAAGAAGTTTGACAATAACTTTTTCAAGGAGAGAACCAGAGGAAGAAACAATCATCGTTAGAATCAACATGTTTCTCCTGTCATCCTTGTGTTCAATTTACCTCTTGTTGCTCAAGTTTGTCAACATGATCAGCAAGTTCCTGATCAGTTGAAAACTCAGTTTGATCCAACGACCTATACAAAGTTGTTGCTATGGTAACCAGTTTGAAATTGAGAGTCGCCACCCTTAATTTTTATCTTTAGGAAGGGAACATAAATGATAACCCTAATTTGGTCAGAGATTCTAAGTTGTTGGACTCGTTCTTAGACGAAGGGGAGGTGTTAGGCACCCCTCATCTACCTTGTTCACAAGGATACCAAGGTTTATAATTACGGCTTAAGAAATAGGGTTTTAATTTTTATTAGGGGAACTCACCATGATTTTAGTCGTATGCCTACATATCTTCTTATGAGGAATCAAAGTCCAAATTCGTAGTTCGCAGTTGGTTGGTGTTTTTTACGGATTACGAAGATATTTTGAATTTCCCTTGAACCAAGTTCGGGTGTGTGAATAGAAGAATTGTTAGACGAAGTTCACAGTCGATTAAGAGTATCTCCATAATCCTTTTTTGAGAATAATCTTGGATTTAATTAAATTAGTAAAAAAAATGATTTGGTGTTGGATAAGTACTTTTTAAATATATTAATATATAAAAAAATAATTTTAATGCATGACAAAAATAATTTTAATGCAATTTTTAAAAATAATTAAAGAATTAATTAGTAGAAAAAAATGAATTTAATAAAAATAATTAATTTCAGAAATTATAAATATATTAAATATAGGATTATAATAATAAATAAATAAATAATTTAATAAAAAATGCAGGGGGTGTGTTTTATTTGGGTTAAGTAAATTAGGGAGGTGTGGAAAGTAGGGCCCTGAATTCAGATATTGAATTCAGGCCCAAAAACGCGGGGGAGGTGTTGTTTGTACACAGTAGCGAAAACAGGGGGGTTTGGTTTGGCAAGGGCCCAAGTTCAGATATTGAACTGGGCCCAGTAGTGTAGGGGGTATAGTTTGAAGAGATGAATTAATTTGGGGTGTATGTTTAGTACTGGGCTTGGCCGATATAGCATTTTGGTCCATTGGTAACTTGTGGGAAGGCTCAAAGGCTTCTGGTGTGTTAGGCGTTTATGGACCGTTTGATCAGGATCCGATGGCTATGCAGGAATGCATCTTGAGCATTTGATCAAAAGTAGATTCATCGTGGGATTGAGAATCAAGGTTGACTAGGGAGTATGCTAAACAGGATCATACAGAGGAACAAAAGGGTTACATATTCAATTCCAACATAGATTTCCCATTTTTTCGCTTTTGTCTCTCTCTATCCCATTCTCTCACTCAAAATTAACCTTAGAGAGACAAGCTCTGGCTTCTCTCTAGACTTGGTACCCACTGGAAATCGCCTTGGCAATGTCGGCCGCCACGAACCAACCCAAAGCAGCCGTAAAACCAAGGTTTCGGGTTGAAGTTCAACCGGAACCTTCAAACCTTCGACCAAACCCAAAGAACCCCAGGGTTCTCATATGAATCTTAACCCTTGTATCAACTCATAAAGACAATTTTTAGAACCATAACCTTCCAGCAAAGAACCCTAACCTTATATGAAGAATCCCAACCCTTTGGCGATGAACGCTAACCCTGACCTAACCCTAATTTAACCCCAGAAACCCAAAATTAAACCCCAATCATACAGTTAAACATCAATCATCATGCAATAAAAAACCCTAAAATCTAAGTAGTTTCAGGCTTACCTCTCCTTGTTGTGATTCTTAATTTTCTAGTTTTCTTATTCTCACTTATAATTTCTTTCTCCTCCCTTTATGTTTGACAGGTACGATGATGATTTCTTGAAGGTGGCGGTGGCGCAACACATATCTATAGTTTCAGAAGTTGAAACCCAGATCTCAAGCAAGAAGATTGATGCGCCGCTTATTCTTCTGCTATTCTTGTTTGTTATAATTTTCTCCTTTCCTGTCTTTAGAATTTTTAGGTTTATTTATAACTCTCTAGATTAGATGAATTAGGAAAATATAATGATTTGCAGTTACAAATTAGATTTTGTCAGAAATTAGCTTAGGATTTGATAGAATCTTGATTGTAATTGATTCTGTATCTGTATAACATTATGGTTTATAATATTTGTAATGTATCTGGAAAATTGTATTTGTAAATTCAGTTAAGTACTTTCGCAAGATTTGATTCAAGTTTATTTTTAGAAAGATTTGATTTTCTTTGATCTATGCAGTAACTATTTATTGGGATTTGGGTTTCTTAGCATAGAGAATAGGGCGCCATTGAGTAACATTAGGGTTTAAAAAAAAACCTAATTGGATTTCGTTGACCTTAGTCAACGTGTTTCAAAAAATGAACAAAAACAATTACTGTTAATAAATAATAATAATGTTTTAATAATTCCCATAAACTAACGATTAATTGTAACCAAATAACAACATTAATTAATAAAAATCTAAAAATAACAATATAAATAGATAATATTACTAAGTAATGATTAATTAAAAATAATAATATAGGCTCTCCAAAAAAAGTTTGAACTGGGCCAATGCTATCAAGTTATCGAGCCCTTTGAAACACACCCCCTTTGTTTTGTTTGAAAAGAATGGGCCTTTAATAATGATGATTAAAAAGTAAATGCACACATAACTCTTTTTGGGAAGCCCAATTGAAAAATTAGAACAATCCACCTATTCTACACATCAACTCCTGTATGGGCCATCATATTTTGATGGCCCAAAACAATCACCCCTTTAGTTTATAGCCAACACCCCATCTTCATGGTTTAAACCATAATGTGAATTGACATCATAATAATAATACAAATATTGAATTGATAGGGAAAATTTTGGGGTATGACAGTTGTCCCTATTTAATTGTCTTTCGATTGAATAGGGCGAGATTACGCAGGTCTCGCACGTTAGAGTCGGGAGCTTATTAAATAATGGAAGACCCAAAATTTGTCCGAACGGTTATAAGGGTACATTGTACAACATTCCTAAGAGTATATAAAAATAGGCATAGATAATGATATATCATCTTACTAGAGTTTGAACAGAAAAGCTTTAATTTTGACTTAGATACGATGACGCGGATAGCTCGTCAATATCTAAAAGAGATCGTAGATTTTTCACATGTTTACCATAACCTAGGAGGTAAATAATATATGTATGAGAGTTGACTTACTAACTCTTTGAGATTAATATAGTAAGTTTATAATTCATATTTTGTCTATTCATCACAACCTAGGGGATGAATAAAACAAAGTTTGATAACACATCGTCGCATGGAGACTAACACAATGAATTATGCAGATTTCATTATGTTTACTAAAATCTAGATAGAAAACGGTACGAGGATGAACCTGTGCATTTATCACGACCTAGAGGATAAAAGAAAACAAGGATAGGCTTACGTTATTCGTCACGGCCTAAGGGATGAATAGTATAACCCTGAAAAATCGCATACCTATCACAACCTAGGGGATAGATATTTGAAGAATTTGTGCGTTTACCATGACCTAGAGGATAAATTGCATGAAGATAGTCTTACATATTTATCATGACCTAGACGATAAATAGAGTAATCCTGAGAATTTGCATACCTACCACCACCTAGAGGGTAGATAATTGAAAAGTGTTTTGGTGATTGAATCTTGGATAACCAGATTAAAGATAATATCGGAGTTTACTACGGATGTGTCTATTCTCAACCAATGTATTTTTTTTATTTTGATAATCTAACAAAGGGCCCCAAGAAAGTTCATAGTTTTAACCAAAGATGTGTTCGGACAATGCCATGCATAATGCCTTAAGCTGATATGGAACCCAAAATGTATATGCACTGAGTATTTATCTGTATATGCCTCAAATGTATATTCACCAAGTATTTGTATATGCCCTAAATGTAATGTTTGTGTATTCCCAAAATGTAATGTTTGTGTATGCCTATAATGTAATGTTTGTGTATGCCCTAAATGTAGTGTTTATTGTGAAAATTTCCTTTTGTGTTTTCTCCTCTTAAAACATTGGTTTTGTATCACCAACTCTTTCCAATGATGTATGTTCCATCATCATGGTATTTTGAATTGATTTGAAACAAGATGAATGGTGTTAGCATTATTTTGATATTTGTGTGCAGGCGCATGCATAGGCGTGGACGTAGTTGTGGACGTAGGTGAAGACGTGGCTATAGTTGCAGGCGTGGACATAGTCATGGACGTAGTCATGGATTTTCTTTTGATGTTTTTCTAACCAAAGTTCTTTTCGATGTTTTGTCCAATGCTTTTATTCATTTGTCAAATCCCCAAAATTATTTCAATGCAGTATTCACAAGAAATAATCGTAGTATTTGCAAACAAGTCCGAAAAGGAAAAACACAATTGAAAGATTGAAAAAGTAAATGTTTTATTGATCAATATGCCTCTGAATAGGCGAGAGTACAAGATGCAATTCCTTGAAAGAGGTAATCAGAGAAACTTTTAATAAAACTGAAAATGGCAATGAAAATGAAAATTGCTACTACTTTTTCTCCAATATCCTTTTGATAGCTCAAATCTCCTTTGCTTATGAGTTATATGATTTGGATCAATCCCTCTCCTTCGTGGTTGTAGTCGTGGTTCTTGGATCACAGTCTTTTTGTTCTTTATTTTTGAATAAGACCCCTAACTTTTTCCTAGATCTCCCTTTCGGGTTTTCAATCCACCGGGATAATTTTTTTTTGCATGTCCCTAATTTTTACCTGGATCGCCCTTTAGAGTTTCCAATCCACCGGGATGCTCCTTTTTGTCTACGTCTCCCATTTAGGGATCGAACTTAGAGAGCTTTTTATACATCGTATTTTCTGACTGTGTATGAATTCATCGAGTGTGGTAGTTCTTCCCCATCAATTGTTGTGAGGATAAGGCCACCACCAGAGAATTTTGTTTTTAACACATATGGATCTTCGTAGTTGGGTGTCCATTTACCACGTGAATCAAGGCGAGTTAGTAGAATATCTTTGAGCACCAAATTTCCTTCTTTGAATACTCGAGGACGTACCTTTTTGTCGAATGCTTTCTTCATCCGCTTTTGGTACAACTGACAATGGCACAAAGATGTTAAGCATTTTACTTCGATGAGGTTAAGCTGATCAAATCGCGTCTGAACCCACTCTGCTTATTCAAGCATTATTTCCATTAGGACTCAAAGTGATGGAATATTTACTTCAACTAGGAGTATTGCTTCCATGCCATATACCAGGGAGAAAGGAGTTGCACCTATTGATGTACGTACGGAAGTACGATAGCCATGTAGAGAGAAAGGGAGCATTTCATTCCAATCTTTGTATGTCTTAACCATATTTTGAATGAATTTCTTGATGTTCTTATTGGCATATTCAACGGTCCCGTTCATCTTGGGTCGATATTGTGAGGAATTATGATGCTCAATCTTGAAGTCATTGCATAATTCCTTCATAATTTTGTTGTTCACATTAGACTCGTTGTCTGTAATGATCCTGCTAGGAACCTCATATTTGCATATGAGATTTTGCTTGATGAACCGAGTAACCACTTGTCTTGTCACATTTGCGTATGATGCACCTTCCACCCACTTGGTGAAGTAATCAATGGCAACTAGTATAAATTGGTGTCCGTTGGAGTCTTTCGGTTCGATCATGCCTAACATATCAATTCCCCACATCGAAAATGGCCAAGGAGAACTCAGAACATTCAAAGGAGTCAGTGGAACATGCATTTTGTCAGTGTAGATTTGGAATTTGTGACATGTATTTGTATAATGGTAGCAGTCATCCTCCATTGTCAACTAATAATAACCGGCTCGCAAGATCTTTTTGGCCATGGTATGTCTATTTGTATGAGTTCCAAAAGTACCTTCATGGATTTATATCATAAGTGTATCTGCTTCATGTTTCTCCATGAACCTGAGTAACACCATATCGTAATTACTTTTGTATAATACTTCACCATTCAAAAAGAACTTTGAAGCTAACTTCCGTAGAGTTTATTTGTCAATCAAGGAGGCATTTTCTAGATACTCCTCTTTCTCAAGGTATCTTTTGATGTTGTAGAACCAAGGCTTGTTATCTGGCCCTTCTTCAATAGAAAGTAAATGTGCAAGTTCTTTAAAATATCATATTGTAATGAGTGGTTCGTGATTTGGCCAGGTTACCTTGAACAAGGCTGATAAAGTTGCCAAGGCATCTGCCATCTGATTTTCTTCTCGCGAAATATGGCTGAACATTATCTTGGTAAACTCCACTGCTAGCTTTGAATCATGATCATGGTATGGAATCAATCTAGGATGTTTAGTGTCCCATTCACCGTTGACTTGGTATATGACAATTACTGAGTCTCCAAATACTTCGAGATGTTTGATTCTTAGATTAATAGTAGCTTCTAGACCCAAGATACAAGCTTCGTATTCAGCAATATTATTGGTGCATTCAAAGATTCCCTAATGTCGTGCCCCAATGCATTTGAATCCCCGTCAAACATGAGTGTCAAACGTGCCCCTGGTTCAAGTCCTTCATCGGGCCTTGGTATTTCGTAGTAATCTATAACCATGACATCTTTGTCCGGAAAGTCGAACTTCATTGGTTAATATTCTGGTAATGGCTTATGAGCTAGATGATCAACTAGTACACTACCCTTGATTGCCTTTTGAGTAACGTATTGGATGTCGTACTTTGATAGTAACATCTTCCATCAGGTAATCTTTCTTGTAAGAGCTGGTTTTTTGAACACATATTTTAAAGGATCCATTCTTGCTATTAACCACGTGGTGTGAGTTAACATGTATTGACTTAATCTTTTAGTAGCTCAAGCCAATACACAACAGGTCTTCTCGATAAGTGAGTACTTGGTTTCGCAATCGATGAATTTTTTGCTAATGTAGTAGACTGCATGCTCTTTTCTACCTGTTTCGTCATGTTGTCCCAATACACATCTCATTGACCCTTCAACCACTATCAGATACATGATGAGCAATCCTTCGAGAATTGGTGGCTCTTGTAAATATTGTTTTCTATTCTCAAAGGTTGACTGGCAATCATTATTCCACCCAACCGTATGATCTTTTTGCAGTAATTTGAATATGGGATCTCACATAGCAGTTAGGTGAGATATGAATTTTGAAATGTAACTCAAACGTCCTAAGAAACCACGAACCTCCTTTTCTATCCTCGGAGTTGGCATTTCTTGTATGGCTTTTACCTTGTTGAGGTCTACCTGAATACCGCGTTGACTTACAGTAAAACCCAATAACTTGCCTGACTTGACACCAATTGTACACTTGTTTAGATTTAATCTCAGTTTGAACTTTCGTAGATGCTCGAATAGATTTTATAAATGTATAATGTGATCCTCCTCTGTATGATATTTGTCAATCATATCATCTACGTGCACCTCAACTTCTTTTTGAATCATATCATGGAATAGTGTGATCATAGCTCGTTGATAAGTTTCCCATGCATTCTTTAGAACGAAAGGAATTACCTTATAACAGAAATTTCCCCAGGGTTTCATGAAAGTAGTCTTTTACATGTCTTCGGGTGCCATTTTTATTTGATTATAACCCGAGAAACCAGTCATGAATGAGAATACTGAAGCTTGAGCTATATTATCCACCAAAACATCTATGTGAGGTAATGGGAAATCGTCTTTGGAACTTGCTTTATTTATATCCCTATAATATACACACATGCGTACTTTGTAGTCCTTCATGGGCACTGGCACGATGTTAGTTATCCAAGGTGGATAATCTACCAACATTGAGAACCGTGCGTCAAATTGATTAAGGACCTCATCTTGAATCTTGCTTGACATGTCTAGATGAGTTCTTCTGAGTTTCTGTCTAATTAGAGAGCAAACTTCCTTGAGAGGTAGTCTATGTACCAAGATAAATGTATCCAATCCCGGCATGTCTCTGTAAGACCAGGAAAATATATCTACATATTCATGTAACAACTTGATCAATCTTTCTTTGACGCTTTTCTCCAATGTTGCCCATAGCTTGATCTCTTTCGAATATTCCTATGTGCCAAGGTTAATGGTCTCAATAGATTCTTGATATGGTTGTATATTTTCATCTTTTTGCTCTATCTCCCTCACCAATTCTCCAGAGAGTTCAAGATCTTCATCAAAATTATATCGGATAGAAAAAGTAACATTACGGTGGTTTTAGGCATGGATCTACATATTTATCATGTTTTGGTGCAGTTTTAGTACGTGAATTATGAAAATGCATATAAAGAAAAACTATTGCCATTTTTATAAATAAGAGATAAATGCAAGAGAAAGACAGGAATCTTAATTCAATATGAAATATAACTTTTATTAATTATTAATAATGTCTGAAACAAATTGAGGGACCCTTACAAGTTATCCTCATGCCTCGGGCCTGGCATAAGTTCTCTCAAAAACAAACAAAAAATAATTTGGAAAGAAAAAGATCTCTGGAATCTCCACAGTTGTCCAATTCTTGAGTTCTTCGCCTAAGGCACATTCATGGATGAAGTTAGATGCCTTCTTTGTATTACCTTTGTCGGATATCATCTCCACTTGTCCGTCGTGCTCTGTTCCTTTGTTGATGAAAGTCTCCTGGATAGGAGGAAACCGTGCCTTTCCTTTCGGAGTAGCCTTTGATAATTTGTAGACCAAACCAAAATGATTCTTCTTCTCAGGTATTTCCGGGAGTTTAAACCAACCTTTTGAGGTACCATTTTCCACAGTGATTTGAAAATCTCTCCACGAAGTCACAACAGGTTTCTTTATTTTTTTCCACAGGGAGGGTTATCATTGAAGAAACCTCTAAGACTTGAAATGGTGTCCCTATGCAGTCTTCGTTCATACTGATATATCTATAGGACTCTATGTGACTTACAAATATTTCCTCTTCAATGTTGATTATAACCAATCTTTCTTCAACGAAGAACTTCAATTTCTGATGTAAAGTTGAAGTGTGGGCCCTTGCTGCATGAATCCAGGGTCGTATGAGTAAACATGTATACGCTGGTTCTATATCCATGACTTAAAAAGTGATATAAAACATATGCGGCCTGATCTTGACAAGAAGGTCCACTTCTCCAAATACTGAACTTTGGGAACCGTCGAAAGCTTTAACTATCGTTGAACTTGGTCTTATAACAACACCATCTAGTGTTAACTTCATCAAGCTGGATTTTGGTAGCATATTAAGGGCTGAACGAGTATTGTCGAGTACCCTGGACATGCTTATTGTACCTATCTGAATAGACATGTGCAATGCTTTGTTGTGAGCTCAGCCTTGTGGAGGCAACTCACTGTCATTAAAACCTAGATATGACCCCGATGTCATATTAACTACAACAATTTCAAATTGGTTTACCGTAATCTCTTTTGTGACATGAGCAGAACTCAGAACCTTCATTAGAGAGTTTTGCTGTGCTTCTGAGTTGAGGAGTGTTATACGGTGGGAGAACTGACTTGTTTAGCGTTTTATCACAAATGTTGCGGATGGAAAGAGTCATCGCCGACTTTTCTTTTATCCAATAAGGAAATGTGAAAAGAAATGGAAAGACCTTTAATAGATTTTGAGTTCGGTGGTAAGTTATGAAAAGGGAAGGTGTTAGAACCATTTTCATCCGTAGTTATCTACGGGCTCTTAATTTCTTAATCACTTTAAATTTGCTTTACGTGTGTGTGATTTGAAAATATTTTGAATGCCAATTGCGAGGCAGACTTTGTAATAATTCTTGTATCAGTCCTCAAGAATGTATACAAAGTGTTTTTTTTAAGTATTTATTTTGAAACGTGAGCTGCAAAAATGGATTTGTTTGTTTGAAACTGTTATGAGCAAGCAATATGTTGAGTCTTACCCACTAAAGGTTGTTCTTGTTATTTTCCTTCTCCTATAGTACTATCCACACCATTAGTTGGTAGGTAG
This sequence comes from Vicia faba, assembly GCA_948472305.1. Lineage (NCBI taxonomy): Eukaryota > Viridiplantae > Streptophyta > Magnoliopsida > Fabales > Fabaceae > Vicia > Vicia faba. The sequence goes on along the minus strand of OX451739.1, from coordinate 147,750,851 downwards.
CCCTATCTATTGGATGTGAACGGACATGCTTAGGATCATCGTATGGTCATAGAAGGCAACATGTAAGGATACTTTAGCAATTCGAAGAGACTATTATCATTTTTCCCGTAGGGTCATCGAAGGGACTGGATCATTTTGTAGGCAGCTCAAAGGGTCATCAAGAGATTATGATCTTTATTCAAAAGGGACCATGATAATATTTTTTAACCGAGGGTCTTTGCTAAAGTATTCCCGTTTTCGTGGGACGTGACATTAGTATCGCAAGGAAACAAAGAGAGGTTACCCTATAGGTGAAGTGTGCAAAGTGTATTGGTTTCAGTTATATAATCTTAAAAATTAAGGTTATATGTGTTTGATTTTATTCTTATCATACAAGCCTATTTACTAGCAGTTATATATATACAAACATATAAAGGCAAAAGATAAAGTGAGAATGTAAATCTACACTATTACAGGGCTTTGGGAGAGTTACATAATTAGAAAAAATGCGGGGATGTAAATCTAAACTATTACATTAAATTGTGCGACCTATACAATTGTCTAAGAAAATAAATAGCAAAAAGAATAAGAAAATGTTGGAAAAAAAGTTTAAATGCCCTAAAAATCTAAGTTCATATTTTTGGTGTTTTTATGAAAATAATTTAAGTGTTAATTAATAATAATTAAAATCCTAATTCTAATTGATTTTAATTAATAAAAATCCTAAAACCTAATTGTCCAAAATCAATCAATTAATTCAAAGGCTTAACTGTCTAAGGAAAATGAAGAAAGTAAAGCAAAAAGGGTTTTGGCATCTCTGGGGTTCGAACCTTCTCCATTCTCTTCACACGCTCAATTCCAACCTGTTCTATGTTTCTTGTTTAACACATCTGGACATATGAACTTATTAATAACAAAGGATTAATAAATTTGAAATTAGAAAATTCTTACCACTGTTGTGATTGAGAGGAGATGTTTTGGGCACGGTTGAGCGTGGTTATAAACTTGAGGAGGTTCCTGGCGATGTCAGGATGATGATTTGAGGATTCATTTTAGTTGGGAATGGCTGGAAAACTGGGATATGATTTGCAGCTATTCTTTGAAAATTTTGTGTTTGAGAACTTGTTTCTATGGAACCCAATTTGTGCCTTATCTTATGGAGTGTGTCCTCTATTTATAATGGATGATTTTTTAAGTTAACATTCTTGGAAAGAAACATGTGCAATCAAAGTCATTATTTGTTTCCAAAACAATTACAAAACTTTCCAAAACATGAAGATCTCTTTCCTTCTTCATCCCTCATGGTTTTGTTATATTGGATATGTGATATTGGGCTTCAAAATGATCCAAAACAAAAACCCACATGCCTTGTACATTTATTATATTTAATTTTGAATTTAAATGAATAAAATCAAAATAAATGAAATAAAAAATTAAAATAATGCATTAATGGACTTAGGGGTCCTTAAACATGTCATAAACATGTTTGAACTTCAAAAGTAAGGCCCATTAGCCTAAAAGTCCAAAATTGCTCAATTGTGGTTTCATGGATTTTCTCAAAATTGCTCAACTTGCACCAATCATAACTCTCTCAAATTTTTTCATATGAAGGTGATCTTTGAATTTTTGGAAATCTCAAGATGTCCCTTACAACTCTCATGATTGTCACTTTTTATATGAAGTATTTAACTTGATGTAAATTGCTTTGACAAAAGATGTCTTTTTGTTGACTTTTAAAATGACTTGTAATGTTTTGGCCTATATCTCTCAAATGAAGAAGTTTTAGCCTTGAGCTTAGAGAGACAAAGTTGTAGATAATTTAATTTCCTTCAAGTCGGGCTTTGGATTAGGAATTTCCGATGAAGCATGTGAACATTGTGTTTGGTCAAAGTTCAGTTGACTTCTCGTTAAGAAAACCCTAATTTGGTAACTTTTGTCTTTTGATGAATCTTGATTTTTCTTAATGAATCATGATCAACCCTTGATAAAATGATGAATGTGACTTCAAAATATTAATGTTGACCAAAAATATTGAAGTTTTACAATAAGTTGACCAATGTTGATTTTTTATCTAATACAATTTATTTTCAACCATCTGAGAAATTGTCTGAACAAATTTGTGATGTAAGGCTTGAAACTTAACATGAGGACTCTTTGAAGCATATAAGGAACCATGAAATCCACTTGAGGCCTTGGAAGCTCTATTTTACTTGAGAAAAACAAAACCCTAGTGTTAGGTCAATTGCTTAGGAAGAGAGTCCATCTGATCAATCATCGATAAGTCTTGAGTGTTTGAGACCTTTAGGAGCATGAGGAGGTATCTTGCATCAATTTGTATTGGAAAATGGGAGGGTAAATTTTAGGGTACAACAAGGATAAACGAGAATATTGAAATCTTGGCTGGACTATGGTGAATTTGATCCACCACCCTATAATCACGACTTTTTATTATTTTCAAAAATTCTTATGCCTCTTGGTTGGTAAAATTCTTGCTTGGAGGCTCTTGTTCTTGACTCGCCTCCACCACCACTTTCCCTTAATCCTTCACCAAAACATCAATCTTATATTTAACCATACCATCGTTCTTCTTTTATGGTTCGGGACCATATATTCGACCACTTCCGACCATGCCCCATGTTCCTGCTATATTTGAGATTGCAGGTCCTTGACTTATCGATGACTCGCATTATTGCTTTAAACCATTGACATAGACCATAGAATTGAAACTATAAGGTACCGCTTTGTCACTTTCATAAGGGGTAGGAGAGGGTCCCTTAATCACCATCGTAGTCTTTGGAACTACTGGAATCCTCAAAGTTTATCTTGGTAAGGAATTACCAATGGCTTCTTTGTACTTCCCTCGATCACAACTACATATTCTTCTTTAGGGTATGACCCAAATTGGATTATCCCCTGATCCACCAATTTTTTTAATGTCTTCTCAAAAGATTCATTATGTTCCAAGAGGAACCCGCACTCCAACTGATATTCCTTCAAAAAGTTTATTGAGGCTTTTACTCGTCTAGATGCCTCAAAGTTAGTGACCACTTCAATTGCATTTACCTTTGGTCCACCAGGCGGTGGCATGGGGTTTGTCTTGATGTGCAATTTATCGAAAGTGATATCCTGAGAGTGCAACAAATCTTGTACCTTGTGTTTAAAGACCCAACATTTTTCTATAGTGTAATACGGTGACAGGACCAACTGTTTGTACTAGTTTTGCGTTTGTATTCTCAAATGTTGCGGTAAGCAAGAATCGCCACCTACTTTTCTTTTATCCAACAAATGAAAGGGTGGAAAGAACATAAAAAGACCTTTCGAGATTATTTCCGAGTAAGGGGGTAGATTATGGAAAGCGAAGGTGTTAACACCCTTTCCATCTGTAGTTATCTACGGGCTCTTAGATGCTAGATCATTTGGAAATACCTTGTGTTTGTGTGTTTGAAAAAAAGTACTTTGAAAAGACGCCTTGGTACGACGAACTTTGTAATGTTTCTCGTATTGTTGAGAATGTATACAAAGTGTCTTTGAAAATATTTTTGGAAAGGAGTGTATGTATGGAAAATGTTTTGTTTTGAGCAAGCATCTAAGAAATATCTACCTACTCGAAATTTTTTGTTCTTTTCCTCTTTTCCTTTAGACATTGATATCCTACTATTAGTGAGTAGGTAGCCCTATCATTGGATGTTAGAGGGACAATCGAGGGTCATCGTACAGTCACAAAGGAAACTAGTAATATATCTTAGTAATTACCCTAGGATTTAAATTTCGTTTACCGAGGCAACTTCGAAAGGGTCATCGAGGGACTTATCTTTTAACCAAAGAATAGCCACTAAAAACTCTTACATTCGAAAATCATGACCGTTTTATTCCAAAGGCAACAAATGGGGAAACCTTAGAGATGCACATGTGCGAGTGCGTTGTATTCAGTTATTTTTCTTTTATGTTAGGTTTGCTAACGTTTGCTTTTATTTATTGTCATGCAATCCTATTAGGCATATATCTAACAGTTTAATATCGGTGCGGAAAATTAAAGTGTGGAATTTAAACTAGCTATTACTTGGCTTCAGGGAGGGGGAAAATTACAAGTCCAACATGGGGAATAAAAAGTGAAAAATTCCTAAGTTAAGCTATTACAACCCATATGCAATTATATAATATTTATAAAAAAATAATACGAATAAATAAATAGGCGCGCGGAGGAGAAAGAAAGAAAGATGTAAAGAACTCTAAAAAAATCTAAGTGAAAAAAGAAATATTTTTGTTGTTTTTATTTTTTGTTTAGAAAAATGATTAAATTATGAGAACCTAATTCTAATTAGTTAATTAATTAAAAAAGGTGATTAAATGATTGACCAAAATTAATTTAATTAATAAAAACTTAAATCTACTATTTTTTGTGATTTTGTGCTTTTGTGATCTTTTATGTTCGTAAAAAGAAAAAAAAGGTTTAAAGAAAATTAAACAAATAAACAACAAAAAAAGAAGAAAAAAATATTGGCCAGGCACTACAAAAAGTAGTTAGAGGGTGTGAAATAGCAAAAAATTCCCAGGCCCATTAGCAATAGGGCCCAGGCGCCTGGAGATCTAGTGAGGGACGCTTCTTGGGGTTCATCATGGGGACGCGCCTTTGAGGCTTTGTATCTAGCCTGATGAAAAATGGTGGTCAGGAACTGGAGCTGCATGATGTGCACATTTGGTCCCACTCATACATGATCTATATATTCATATAAACTCAAACAAATGTTAGCATGCCATGAAATATGATTAAAATCAGAGATTCAAAATTTTAAACTTTACCAAACTGGTGTTATCAAATGGGGGCGTTCTAAGCTTTTGATGGAATGATCTTGGGCCCTGTAAAAAACTCTTGGGGACTTCAAGAGGATGTCTCGAGGCTTGGTTTCAATCGAGAGAGGATGGAACTTTGAGATATGACTTGCACCAATTCTTTGATTTTTTTGGAGAGTTTTTGGAGAGCTTTTTTGGAGAGCTTTTGCATGTACAATTTCGTGTCCTTTTCTTAAGTTTTTGTTTTGTATTTATAAAGGGATGGAATGGTGAGTAAACATGGCAAGAATCCACACATAATGGCCCTATTTCAAAGCAATATCAAACATATTAAAATACTTCCAAAATTGTGAAAAACTTGCCTTTCTTGAGATGCAATGAACCTGGTCTTTTTCCTCATGCCTTGAACGAATTCTAAGGCCCAATATCAATCCAAGCCATCATCCCATGTGTCTATACTTTTTATTTATTATTTTATGCAATTTATTTTGTGTTTATTTGAATAAAAACAAAATAAATATGAATAAAATAGAGAAAAAATTCAAAGCAAGGTGAGAGTGGATTTAGCGGTCCTTGAGTAAGTCATAAACATATTTGAATCCCAAAAAATAGGTCTATGAACTTAAAATTCATTTTTGCTCAAAGTTGACTTTTTGTCATTTTCACCAATTTTCCCGATTTGTATTGGTCATAACTTCCTCAATCCTTATGTTTTGGAGTTGATCTTAGACTTTTTAGAAATATCAAGATATCCCCTACAATCTCTATGTTTAACATTTTTTCATTTGAAGAAATTATCTTGATGTAACTTGCCTTGACAAAAAAAATCCTTTTTGTTAACTTTCAAAAAGATCTATAATGTATTGGCTCATATCATTCCAATGATGCATTTTTTGAACTTGAGGAAAAATAAATGTTGTAGGGAATTGAATTTTCTTCATAATGAGCTTTAGTTGGGGCAAAATGGATGAAGCATGTGAAAGTTATGCTTGGTAAAAGTTTAGTTGACTTTTCCTAGGAAACCCTAATTTTGCACCTTTGGATTCTTGATGATTTGAGAGCATTCCTTGAGGAATCATGATCAACCCTTGATCAAATGATGAATATCACTTTAAAATCTTGATTTTGACCTAAAATATTAAAGTTTGACTGTATATTGACCACAATTGACTTTTGAGCTAATACAGTTGGTTTCCAGTCATCTGAGCAATTGAATGAGCTAACTTGTAATGCAAGGCACGAAAATTGGCATGAGAATTCTTGAAGACATGTTAGGGGCCATGGAAATAACTTGAGCCCTTTGAAACCCAAACTTCTTTTTAAAAAGTGAAACCCTAGTTAAAAGTCCATTGCTTAGGAGGAGAACTTGTCTGGTCAATTCTTTGTAAACCTTAAGCATTTGAGGACTTTTAGGAGTATGTTTTGACTAAAAGGAGAGAGCAAATTTTAAGGTATAACAGTTTCCCCTGTTCAATAGTCTTAAACCTGAGGATTTTAGATTGGTTTTTCTGCCTTTCGTAATTTGAAGGTGGAAGATGATTAAAAACTAAAGTGCCTAGAAATTTGCGCTGGCCAGTGCACGGAGTAACGTTGTCAACTGATAGTATGCTTGAATGGGCTTAGAATATTCCATTCGGAGGGATGTCAGAGATGGGCTTACATATGCCATCCAAAGTAAATATTAACTTCAAACTGGAAGAAGTATCAAAATAAATCATTGGTCGATTTTATCTGTGCCGGAAGATGATCTACTAGAATAAGTATCAAATTAAATCACTTGTTGATTTACCCTGAGCCAGAAGATATTTATGTACGACTTCAACTGGAAGAAGTATCAGAATAAATCATCGGTCGATTTAATATGAGCCATAAGAGGTCTATATTGTCTTTAACTGGAAGAAGTATCAAAATAAATCATTGGTCGATTTAAACTGAGCCAGAAAAAAAGATCTACTTGAAGATGTATCAGATTAAATCATTGGTCTATTTAATATGAGCCAGAAGATGATCTACTGGAAGAAGTATCAAAATAAATCATTGGTCGGTTTACCTTGAGCCAGAAGATATTTATGTCCGACTTTAACTGGAAGAAATATCAGAATAAATCATTGGTGGATTTAATTTAAGCCAGAAGAGGTCTCTGTTGTCTTTACCTGGAAGAAGTGTCAGAATAAATCATTGGACGATTTAATTTGAGCCATAAAATGTCGACGATCGTTTTCAACTGGAAAAAGTATCAGAATAAATCATTGGTCGATTTAATCTGAACCATAAGAGGTCTTTGTTTTCTTTTACTCGAGAAAGTATCAGAATAAATCATTGGTCGATTTAAACTGAGCCAGAAAAAGATCTACTGGAAGATGTATCCGAATAAATCATTGGTCGATTTAATATGAGCCAGCAGATATTTATGCTTAATTTTATCTGGAAGAAGTATCAGAATAAATCTTTGGTTGATTTATCTGAGCCAGAAAATGTCTACAATCGTCTTCAACTGGAAGAAGTATCAGAATAAATCATTGGTCAATTTAATCTAAGCCAGAAGATGATCTATTGGAATAAGTATCAGAATAAATCATTGGTCGATTAAATCTGATCCAGTAGATATTTATGCTTGTTTTTATCCCGGAAAAAGTATCAAAATAAATCTTTGGTTGATTTAAACTGAGCCAGAAAAAAGATCTATTGGAAGATTTATCAGAATAAATTATTGGTCGATTTAATCAGATCCAGAAGATGATCTACTGGAAGAAGTATCCGAATAAATCATTGGTCGATTTACCTTGATCTAGAAGATATTTATGTCTGACATCAACTGGAAGAAGTATCAGAATAAATCATTGGTCGATTTATTCTGAGCCAGAAGAGGTCTATGTTGTCTTTAACTGGAAGAAGCATCGGAATAAATCATTGGTCAATTTAGACTGAGCCAAGAAAAGATCTACTGGAAAATGTATCTGAATAAATCATTGGTCGATTTAGTCTAAGCTAGCTGATATTTATGCTTGTTTTTATATGGAAGAAGTATCAAAATAAATTATTGGTTGATTTATATGAGCCAGAAAATTTCTACGATTGGAAGAAGCATCAGAATAAATCATTGGTCAATTTAGACTGAGCCAGGAAAAGATCTACTGGAAGATGTATCCGAATAAATAATTGTTTGATTTAATAAGAGCTAGCAGATATTTATGCTTGTCTTTATCTGGAAGAAGTATTAGAATAAATCATTGATTGATTTATTTGAGCCAGAAAATGTCTACGACTAGAAGAAGTATTAGAATAAACCATTGGTCCATTTAATCTAAGCCAGAAGATGATCTACTAGAAGAAGTATCAAAATAAATCATTGGTTGATTTAATCTGAGCCAGAGGATGATCTATTGGAAGAAGTATCAGAATAAATCATTGGTCGATTTACCCTGAGCCAGAAGATATTTATGTCCGACTTCTACTGGAAGAAGTATTGGAATAAATCATTGGTCGATTTAATCTAAGCCAGAAGAGGTCTTTGTTGTCTTTAACTGGAAGAAGTATCAGAATAAATCATTGGTCGATTTAGACTGAGCCAGAAAAAGATCCACTGGAAGATGTATCAGAATAAATCCTTGGTCGATTTAATATGAGCCATGGGATATTTATGTACGACTTTAACTGGAAGAAGTATCAGAATAAATCATTGGTCGATTTAATCTGAGCCAGAAGAGGTCTCTGTTGTCTTTAACTGGAAGAAGTATCAGAATAAATCATTGGTCGATTTAGACTGAGCCAGAAAAAGATCTACTAAAAGATGTATCAGAATAAATCATTGGTCGATTTAATCTGAGCCAGAAGATGCTTTATGCCAGACTTTGACTGGAAGAAATATCAGAAAAAGTCTTTGGGTCAATTTAATTTGAGCCAGCAACTATCTATGCTTATTTTTATCTGGAAGAAGTATCAGAATAAATCTTTGGTTGATTTAATCTAAGCCAGAAGATGTCTTCAACTGGGAGAAGTATCAGAATAGATCTACACCTGATCTAAGCTAAGCCAGAACAATGTCTACTGGAAGAAGTATCAGAATAAACCTTTGGTTGATATATTCCGAGCCAATGACTATCTACGGTCGTCTTCAACTGGAAGAAGTATCAAAATAAATATTTGGTTGATTTAATCTGAGCCAGAAGAGGTCTTTGTTGTCTTTAACCGGAAGAAGTATCAGAATAAACCTACGGTTGGTTTAATCTGAGCTGGAAAAAGGTATACTGGAAGAATTATTAGAATAAATCATTGGTCAATTTAATCTGAGACAGAAGATATTTATACTCATTTTATCTGGAAGAAGTATCAGAATAAATCATTAGTCGATTTAATCTGATCCAGAAAAAGGTCTACTGGAAGAAGTATCAAAATAAAACATTAGTCAATTTAAGCTGAACCAGAAGATATTTATACTCATTTTATCTGGAAGAAGTATCAGAATAAATATTTGGTTGATTTAATCTGAGCTAGAAAATGTCTTCAACTTGGAGAAGTATTAGAATAGATCTAGACCTAATCTAAGCTGAGCCAAAAGAATGTCTACTGGAAGATATATCAGAATAAAACCTTTGGTTGATTTATTCTAATCCAAAAGACATTTTCTTTGATAAGATTTTCTGGTCCTACCAGTAGTTGATGATGTTGGTCTTGTTGATTGATCTTTTCTTGAAAAGGTAAAGAGTTAGTCGTATGCAATGTCATGATGTATGAAATGCATTGCGTAATAATGTTCTCTAAATAAATGAGATTGTGCCATAGGCGTTTCGTATGCATATGTTATGACATTTGTAACTAATGTATGAATATGTAATGTTAATGAAGTGCATTTGTAAACTTCAGCAGCATCTTCGTCTGGGGGAATAAATCCCTGACTGTCGCTAGGGATGAAGAGCATGCGTAATCTTCTGGGAATTGTTTCCACTGGGGATTCCTAATTGCTATTTGAGAAAACTCCATTGGGGAACATTGATTTCTGCTCTCGGAGGGAACTTTGCTGGAGAGTGTTTACTCCCGCTTGGGGAAGAAGAGGTCAAAATTTTGGTTGTTTTTTTCTCTAGTGGGAAGTTATGATTCCTTGTATACCCTGATTAGGGATAACATCGATAGATAACTTTCTGGCTCATCTAAGAAGGATAAGTTTGACTAACATTTGATCTGATTTTAGATTTAGTAGAAACTCTCTGGGATAGTAATGACTTCACTGGGGAAGGGAGTTTTGTCGGTCACTCATGGCCATCTGAGGAAAAGACTCAAACTAGGGAGATTGGACCTCATTGGGGAAATAAATTGAAGAAGTGAAAACACAAGAGGGGGGGGGGGGGTTCAATTGGAATCTTAAAAATAAATGGAGTAAAGAACACATTTATTTTTATCTTGGTTCGTTTGAACTCAAACTACTCCAGTCCACCCTCCAAGGTGATTTCGCCTCTCTCTAACGATGTCTTAATTCACTAATCAATCTTGATTACAAATCTACTTTGACAACTGCCAAAGTCTTCTCGAGTCCAAAACCACAACCCGGTTTTCTCAAGGAAATTCACTAAACAGTTAGTTGAATAAATGTGTACAATGGTGTTTTTAATAAACAATATCACTAACAGTGGTGTTTTACACAGTTTAATATTGAACATTGAGGATGAATAATGATTGTTACGTTACTGACTTTTCACATGAGTTCTTCTTTTTGTGCGCAATATTCCATCACTTGAAATCTTTTTTTTGTCTGCTTTATATAGGCCATGCAATAGTGACATAAGAAGATACTTTTAGTATGTCCATTACACAAGTTAATGAACTTTCCAAACCAAGAGATCTTTGTCTGTTTATATCTGTTACTTTATGATATTGCATTGATAGAATTGTAACGCTCCAGAGCTTCTCACATCAGAGGGTGAATATTACTGTTGAGAGTCCTTTACAGCTTGTATCAGAACTTTGCAAATTAGAGTATCAGAGATCTTGTTTCACAGTGATGGTGCATTCAGAAGTTGTAATAGAGCTTCTTCATATAAGCGTGTCATACATATTTGATGCATCTGAATCTATCATGGTACTCTCAACTTCTATGCTCGCATAATCACAACTTCTAGTGATGTTCTGGCAGAACTTCCAGTTGCATCAGAACATCTTTTTCACATCAAAACTTCCTGCATGTAAAGATACTTTTATTAGCGAGCATATTTTTTCATTATATCATGTGTTTGTTATCATCAAAACTCTAACTAGGATGTAGAACTAAATTATGTTCTAACAATCTCCCCCTTTTTGATTATGACACAAACTAGTATATTTTGATGGAATATAAAGAAAAAAAATAAAAAGGCTCCCCCTGAGTAGAATACTCAGATAACGAGAAAATAAAATACTTCCCTGAAGAACTTCTGATTATGAGTCAAAATACTCTTCATTCTCCCCCTTTTTGTCAAAAATCAAAAAGTGGTAAGACTCTATTTGGCTTGCCCTGACAGAAGTTGCTTGAAAAAGGTATGACATCCTCTTCTGGATGCATCTGAGATTCTTCAAAGAGCTTCTGATGTTGTATTTTCATTCCTGTTTCCAATAGTTTCTGATCCAATAACCCTTTGTTTCCGATTACCTCTGAAACTTGCGAATCTTTTAAGTTCCAGGCTTTGGAACATATGCTTTCTTTCCTCCATGTGTAGAGAGAATCCAGAGTCCAGGTGTTAATACTGGTGTTTCAACCTTGCTATTAAAAATATATGCAACATAGATGATTTTGTCTTTTTGTACCCATATCTTTTTGGGTCCATGAGTATTAGAGTTTCCAAAATTCTGTTTGAATTTTGGTTTAGCATAAAACGCCTTACAAGTATGTTTTATATCATGTGTTTGCCCAATAGTGAAGTGAGAGTAAAGAGGAGTGCGTTCGATAACCAGATCCTTAACTTTCTTAGGTTGGGATACTTTACCTTTGTATCATATACCTATTATGCCATTTCTTCTAACTCCATAGATCATTGAAGCCATCTTGCTTCTATCTATGTTTTAGCAAGGAACTTCTGAAAGCTATGATCATATTCCTTTATGATCTTATCAGAGTTACTAGGAACTTCTGAGACAGTTTCCTTCTGAGTATTTTGTAAATCATTTTCAAGTTTTAAAATATTTCTTTTCAACTCAAAGTTTTCTAGTCTCAGATTCTTAGTTTATTCAGAGTCAGAAACTAGATCCTTTTTCAGGTTCTTATTTATGACTCAAAGCATCTGATACCTTTCTAGAGTTTCTGACAGACTCTCTTCTAATTGAGATCTAGAAAAGTTAGAAAATACCTCTTCTGACTCTGAGTCTGATTCTGATTCAGAGGATTCAGAGACATTTGGTAAGTTGTCAGTTTGAGCTACATTGGCTTGTTCATCTTCTAATTATGTTTCGTCTTCGGAAGATTCAGAGTCATCCCACGTTGCCATAAGACTTTTCTTCTTCTCCTTAACAAACTTCCTTTTAGGTTTTTCCTTCTGAAGCCTTGGACAGTCACTTTTGTAGTGACCTTGTTTGTTACATTCATAGCAGGTAATGTTTCTGTTTCTGGATTTTCTGTATCTAGAAGATTGTTCATAGTCATTTCCTGTTCTTCTGGAATTTATGAAATTCTTCTCCATGTGCTTCCACAACTGATTGATTCTTCTGGATAGAAAGAACAGTTCGTCTTCTTATGACGAGGATTCTCTAGAGTTTTCTGCTTCTGTTTTTGCCTGCAAAAATTTGGTTTCATATTTTTAGATTTCAGAACGAGAGACTTACCTTGCTTATGAGGCTCATCATCTTCTAACTCTATCTCATGGCTTCTGAGAGAGCTGACAAGTTCTTGTAGAGATATTATGTTCAGATCTTTTTCCAGTTTGAGAGCAGTGGCCATGGGTCTCCATTGCTTTGGTAAACTTATGATTATCTTCTTTACATGATCAACAGTTGAGTACCCTTTATCCAACACCTTTAGCCCAGCCACCATAATATGAAATCTAGATAACATTGTTTCAATGGTTTCATCTTCTTCCATTTTGAAGGCTTCATACTTCTGAATGAGCGCAAGGGCTTTTGTTTCTTTTACTTGCATGTTTCCTTCATACGTCATTCTCAGAGAATCAAACATGTTCTTAGTTGTCTCTCTGTTTGTGATCTTCTCATACTCTGAATATGAGATGGCACTCAAGAGAATAGTTCTAGCCTTGTGATGATTTCTGAAGTCTTGCTTTTGATGATCTCTTATCCTTTTTCTGTCAATCTTCTGACTTCTTTCATCAACAGGATGTATGTATCCATAAGTTACCATATCCCAGAGGTCATCGTAATAGGCTAGGAAGAAACTTCTGATCATATCTTTCCAGTAATCAAAATTTTCACCATCAAATTTAGAGGGTTGTTGTTGATGTTCTGACTTGTTCCCATCATAGTGTTTTTCCTCCTTGGATCTTTTTATGACACGGTTAAGTATTTGCACCCAGATCCAGGTGCTCTGTTACCAATTGAAGAAGTGAAAAACACAAGAAGGGGGGGGGGGGGGGGGGGTTGAATTGGAATCTTAAAAATTATTGGAGTAAAGAACACATTTATTTTGATCCTGGTTCGTTTGAACTCAAACTACTCCAGTCCACCCGCCAAGGTGATTTCGCCTCTCTCCAAAGAAGTCTTAATTGACTAATCAATCTTGATTACAAATCTACTTTGACAACTGCCAAAGTCTTCTTGAGTCCAAAACCACAACCCGGTTTTTTCAAGGAAATTCACTAAACAGTTAATTGAATAAATGTGTACAATGGTGTTTCTAATAAACAGTATCACTAACAGTGATGTTTTACAGAGTTTAATAATGAATGTTGAGGATGAAGAATGATTGTTGCGTTACCGACTTTTCACGTGAGTTCTTCTTTTTGTGCGCAGTAGTTCATCACTTGAAATCTTCTTTTTGTCTGCTTTATATAGGCCATGCAATAGTGACATAAGAAGATACTTTTGGTATGTCCATAACAAAAGTTAATGAAATTTCTAAACCAGGAGATCCTTGTCTGTTTGTAGCCGTTACTTTATAATATTGCATTTATAGAATTGTAACACTTCAAAGCTTCTCACATCAGAGGATGAATATTACCGTTGAGAGTTCTTTACAACTTGTATCAGAACTTTGCAAATTAGAGTATCAAAGATCCTTTTTCACAGCGCTGGTTCATTCAGAAGTTATAGAAGAGCTTCTTCATATAAGCATGTCATACATATTTGATGCGTATGAATCTATCGTGGTACTCTCAACTTCTATGCTCACATAATCAGAACTTCAAGTGATGTTCTGAAAGAACTTCCAATTGCATCAGGAACATCTTTTTCACATCAGAACTTCTTGCATGTAAAGATACTTTTATTAAAGAGCATATTTGTTCTTTATATCATGTGTTTGTTATCATCAAAACCCTAACTGGGATGTAGAACTAAATTATGTTCTAACATAAACCCTGTTGACGGAAGTCTGGACTCCGCTAGAAAGTAAACCCTGTTGGTGGAGGAATATCCCGCTGAGGGGAACTCTTTGCTGAGGAGATTGAGCTTTGCTGACTAGAAGTAATCTGCAGAGGCTTTTACGATTTTGAAAACTTAGATGGGGAGAAGAATTCCCATAAACTGTAATGATTGGGATCTCGTAGATGGGCAATATTACCGGAAGGAAGCCTGCACTTCTTCGATCTGCCAAAGTGATCTACTGGGGCTTTTGCGGGGAATATATGACTTTGTGAAAATTACATTGTAGGGATAATCTCTTGAAGCGGATCTGGGGGGATTTTTGGACGGCTTGGACATCATCAACTTCTAGAGCCCTTGGTGAATGCTAATCAGGGCAATAAATCTTCTACTGATAAACAAGTGATGAGATGACGGGATATAGTCGTATGCTTTAATCCCTAACTTTTCCCTGGACTGTACTTTCAGATTTTTAGTCCACCGGGATACCCTTTTTTGCCCAAGCCGCCTTTTCAGGTTTTCAACTTGCCGGTTGTTCAGTTTTATTTATATATCCATAATTTTTGCCTGAACTCTTTTAGTTCATTGGGATGCCATTATTTTTGCCTAGGCTAATCAACCTCACGGGTCTTTTTTCATGCGTAGTATTTTTTGACTATGTACATGTTCATAGGGTGCGGAGAATTGTCACTGTCCATAGTAGTAAGTGTTGCAGCACTCCCAGAAAATGTTTGCTTGATCGTACGTGGCCCTTTGTTGGAATTCATGTTCAATACCCCAAGTGATTCAGATGGAGGTCTGCCCCTGGCTATTTGGCACTTTTGAGAGATTCCTTGAATGTTGACTCGACTGCCCCAGATCAGTTAGACACCATGTCATGCCCCTTGATTATGAAAGGTTTGTTACTGGAAATGTATTTCCATTTGAGGTGATTATGTTCATTGAAAGGATTTATGTTCATTGAATATCCATCCTGCGAATTTCTCTGATGTCTAACAATTAGTCATATGCAAACAATGGCATTTAAAAATGAAAAGCTTATGTCTATCTTGAAATTTTGAAAATGCATCTTTAGTAAAAAATGGGATTTGTAAGAATATGAATTTAACTCAGGATTTATAGTAAGCCTTACAGGAGTCGGGATACCTTTTTGTAACAATATGCTTTCGAACTAACCCATGCTTCAGCTAGGACTTTTAAGGGTTGTAACGTGGCCTAGTTCACGGTTTAAGAAACAAATGATAAAGGCTGAAACTTTATTTATACCCAACCCGTTCTTCGTGATGTTCTTTAGTCCTATACTCGGTTAATTGTGCGTTTAGATCCCAATTGAGTCTGGAATCATTGCTATGATACTTGGTGATGATTCAGAAATTGAACGTTTGTTTAAGAAGGCAATCATTTTTTGTAATATTTTTTCTATGTTATCGAGGATTTGTAACGACCTCTTTTTTGATTTTATTATCCCTATTATTTTCCTGAACTGTTTCTTTTGTAATTGGAGTCAGCGGGATGCCCCCGTTTTTTTCTTCTTAAGTCTCCTTCGTAGGTTTTGACTTAGCGGGATTTTCTTTTGAGAGATAATGACTTCCTGACTTCTTTTTTTTATTTTGGGGAACCATCACCAGTTTTTTGATTTGGAAGAGCATCTTCGAAACTATTCAATGTGTACGCAGGAAAAGCTTGTGATTGAATACACCATTGAATTAAATGAGAAACTACCCTGCCCTCGGTTATGATTAAGGGTTTTAATTTGTGTGAAAAGAAAAACTCCTACTTCTTAGGCTCAAAGGGGTTGATTAGGGATTATCTTCCTTATAACTCCAATGTTTAGGATTTGAAAGAACGCATGTACATTGTCAGCAGGGTCTTTTCAAAAGCATATTGTATGAGATTATGGTATTGTTTACGTTTTAATCGAGAGTTAAGTATTACAAAAAGGAAGTAAAAGCATAGTTTCAGTATAGTCACAATGAATGGATTAATTCAAGACAAACATATGAACTGCATTAATGGAATAACAAAGTTTGACATGAAATAAGTGTTCGAACAATCAAAAGAAATTACAATTTGAAAATTCTAATGAACAAAAAGCCTGTCTGTCTGAACTTGTCACTTCAGATGGTATGCCTTTGAGGGATGGCAGAAGAATTCAGTCTGACCATCTTGTGTGAACTCTAGCATTCCTTCGTCGATCAAGTCTTGAACCTTATGTTTCAATGTCCAACAGTTGTTAGTGTCATGTCTAGGACTGTTAGAGTGGTATGTACACCTTGCATTTGGATTGTACATTGGAGAGGCGGTGTTAGGATTTTGAGAAGGACCCTTGAATGTTTTCAACTCCATCTTCAACATGTGTTGCAATACTTGAGCCAAGGACATGTTGATTTTAGTGAATTTCCTTTTGGGCGTGTCCTGCTTATGATGATTTCCTTGTTTTTATTGTTTCACCAGTTTTGGATTAGAGACCCACACTACCCCCATAGATTGGTTGAGATTACTATTTTTACGACCCTTCTGGTCGTGCATAGTACTGGAATCCTTTTTCCGTTGTATGATCTTTTCTAAGTACTTGAAGATGCAGTCCTCTGAATTTCACCGCTCTCGAGCATGTCACCCAATTCCCTGTCTTCTCAGAGAGGTTGATCATTGATTAGGACCTAAATTTTAGTAGTTTGCCCCAGATGGTCGTATCTATATTGATGAAGCTTGTTGATGAGAATCCTCAACTCTTCTTGTCTCTGAGCTAAATTTTGGATAAGAGCCATCTGATTGCTCATTTGGATTCTCATCCTTTCGATCTCAGCTTGCAGTTGTTCCACCTGGTCATCCTGGTTATCTTCAGGATTTTTCTTGGTCGTGTTCCCAGCGAAGAGTGCTTTCAATTCTTCTTTCCCCTTGGATATATTTAGAAACATTTCCTTGAACTGAGCATCTTGAGTTTAAAGATATTTGTCGTTCTGTTTGAGATCCATTTTCCTTGCTAAAATAAACAACGAGAAAATGAGAAACCTGTCATGAGAATACCTGTTATGCAATGATATGCATGCAATGTTTTCAAGGATCTCGCGGAGGGAAACACAAGAAAATGTTAGCAACTAAATTTGACTGCAACTTCGATGGAAGAAATTCGTATCGTTGGATTTCCTTTTACGAGAATCAAGATCACCATGTCGGGTGGGTCATAGCCACTGGCTCAAGACATCGTGCTTTGACGACATTGGCTAGAGGAAAATAAATCCCCTTGCCCCTTTCTAGATGTTTGGTTCATCGTAACCTATATCACATGCCCTTTGAGATCCTTGAAATGGTTAACAAAATGATATGGCATGATATCATAATGTGTATGCTATGCACCAAGAAAAAGTGTAAAGTGACATAAATAAGTAAATCTTGCAAGAAATCCAGGTTATTGGATAATGGATACAAATAGGTCCTGCAAGGAACTCACGTCGTTAGGAAATGAAAACAAACAACCCCTGCAAGTATTTCAAGTTGTTAGATAATGAAAGAAAACAAGTCACACAAGTAGCCTTAGGTTCATGCTTCCATGGAGTTTGTAGGTAAGTACCCTCTTTAATTTTTAGTTGGCTCAACCTGTCCTAGTAATAGTAACTGAGTTCTAAGGAGTCTTATATCATTGACCTTTCTCTTAGGCATTGTTTAAGCTCAAGCATCGAAATATTGCGGCCGAAATATCCTGAAAGTCCAATCTCAATGAGTGTAGCATCGAGTATCAACCAATCTTTGGTCAGAACCAAAGCCAGTTATCTCACTACTTTCTAATGGCTAGGATGAGTCAATTAAAGGTTCTAAAGGCCAATTAGAGCTTAATGACACTATAAGGAAGCCTAATGTTATCCTTGACTGACTCAAGGAACATTAGTACAGGATAGAGTATCACGCTAACGTAGCCATCACTTTGTCCATATCGATCTACACCGTACAATCTCCATGATTTATTGCTACTTGCCTAAAATGGTGCCCCAGATCCAGGTATAGGATCTTTAACAATAACCCCAGCAAAACCTTTAAAAATAAAGCAGAAAAAGCAAACAAGGAAAGCAATTTAAAATTATCTAACTCTAAGGTAACTCCACTATTATAATTCCCCAACAGAGTCGCCAGTTCTGTAATACGGTGGCAGAACCGACTGTTTATACTGCTTTTGTTTTTTTATTAGAAAATGTTGCGGTAAGCAAGAGTCTCCACCAACTTTTCTTTTATCCAACAAAGGAAAGGGTGAAAAGAACATAAAAAGACCTTTCGAGATTATTTCTGAGTAAGGGGGTAGATTATGGAAAGGGAAGATTTTAGCACCATTTCCATCTGTAGTTATCTACGGGCTATTAGATGCTAGCTCATATGGAAATACCTTGTGTTTGTTTGTTTAAAAAAAAGTACTTTGAAAATACGCCATGTGTGATCGGTGGAAATAGAACTGACTGTTTTTGGAATGCTGGTTCGCGAAATGTCGGGATAAGAAAGAGTCGCCACCGTCTTTTATTTTCTCCAATAAGGAAAGGACAAAAGCACAGAAAAATTACTTTTCAAGATGTTTCTCGGTTCGGGAGGTAGATTATAGAAAGGGAAGGTGTTAGCACCCTTTCTATCCATGGTTATCCACGGGCTCTTAGGTACTTGCTCACTATGTTTTCAAAAAATGTTTTCTTTTCTTGTGTTTGTGGGTTTTGAAAAAGTTTTTTTGAAAACTTCGTTTAACTCTTGTATCAGTCCTCAAGAGTGTCATGAAGCGTTGTTTGAAAACTTTTGTTTGGAAAAGTGTGAGTGCGAAAAGTTTGTTTTGTTTTTGAAAGAGCAAGTACCCAGGAGAAATATACCTACTCTAAAGAAATTAAGCTGTGTAAATGTCCTTTAGACAGTACCGTCCCACTATAGAGAAGTAGGTAGCACCGTCGTTTGAGTTATTCGGGTCAATTCGATTATAGGGACATGTGTGGTCACCAAAGCAATAGTAGGACGCCTTAGCGGTAACCCTAATGTCCTAGATCCTTTTTATCCGAGGCAACCGTTTCGAGGAAACTTGGATCTTTAGACAGGAGGGCGAGGCAACCAAGTGAGGCGTACCCTAGGAGTGGCATGTGCGAGTGTGTCAGGTTTCAAATAAGTTATCTTTGCACATGTTATGGTGAGCTACGTTTTGATTTTAATTTTCAGATAAGTCTTGTCATGCATAGCCTAGTTAACATACATCTAACAGTTAATAGTTTGCGGAAAGTAAATCTACACTATTACAAGGCGTCGGGTATTTACATCGCCAAAAACAACCCTTGAAAAGTAAATGCGAGAAAATTAAAGAAAAGCGATAAAAAGTCCTAATTAACGCTATTACATCCTCGGAGCAATTACATAAATATGATCAAAAATAATATGCGCGAAAAGAAATTGAATCGGGGAAGTCCTTAGGGTTTTGACCCTTTTTGAGAAAGAATGAGTTTTTGGTTATTTTTGCATTTAATTAAACCTAATTCTAATTAATTAAATAGAAGAAATATTTTTTAAGCTTTTTAATGTCTTAATAAAAATAAAAATAAAAATAAAAGGAATTAAAAGTTGTCAAAACCTAATTTCTACATGGATTTATTTATTATGAAAAAGTCAAAATTAAACCTAATTAAACTAAATTAATTTATTAGCATTTTATTTACAAAATAATAATTAATAGTAAAATTAATAAATAATAATAATAAAAATATTTACATTTTTTATTGTCTGAATTTATTATGAAAATAATAGTTAAGTTAATTAAATAATAATAATGTTAATAATAAAAATAATTAGTAAAAGAAAATAAAAAAGAAAAATAATTAACCAGGGGGGTGTTGGGCCCATTAGGAGGTTAATCTGGAAATTCTGTGGCCCATTAAGTTATTCAACCACGTTGACCTTTGGAATTAGCTGTGCAAGCGTTGACTGAGGATCATGATGATTATCATCTCCTGGCCACTGGATTACTGCTTGTAGACACCTGGCGCCTGGGATGTGGGAGTCCATGGTGGAACGCCTTTAAATGCCTGCATGCAATCACGTTATGAAAAATAATATAGAGCTTTTGGGTGGACCTGGGAATCGAACCCAGGTCCCAATGATTCTTGGACAACGCATCCACCACTGAGCCATCTGCTTGCTTTGTTAATATAATAAACAACAAATATAATATTTAAAAACAATTCATATGCTGGAAAGAGAAAAAATAACGCGCGTGTTTTGAATGAACCAATGTCATGTCACCACCTAGTCATCTTCCTCGTTTGCCTGTAACAAAAACAAATAGATAGCGGGGGTTTTTAACCCCCACAACCTACATCAACGAAAAATAGCGATTAGCTCCCTGCTTAACATAAATATTTCGCAAGTATATCATTGTGTTCGTCTGAGTCTCCTGAGTTCAACCAAAGGTCTTAAAGGGTCCAATTTTTCCTGAATGATAAAGCCCCAAAATCAAAGCTTTGGAACCCTAGAATTTGTCAATGGTATCTTTTGATTTAGGGCGCTATAATCCAATTAACCAGTACCATTAGTTTCCTGTGAATGCTAGCAATGCAAAACCAACAAAAAAGCATATCAAATATGCATGAATCATGAGTTTCAATTACGAAAAAAATGTGCAAACCGTGGGTTCGCGTAGAGCGATTTCTTAGGCCTTAGCACTTGGTTTTGATTGCAATGTGTCTCTGAGAGTTCCTGCAATGTATTAGAAACAAGAAAAAGCTTTGAATCGTGCTAAATTAGGGAAAACAGTTTTCACTTTTTTTTGGTTTTTTTCAATATTGCTATGGCCTCTTCTGCAGCAATTTTTCGTCCAGTGCATTAGGGTTGAGTTGTGTATATATAGGAGACTGAGTTTAGGTTAAATCCTTGAGCAAAGATCCATGGAATCATGGTTTCAATATTTGATTGAAAATCAAATATTTTTCAATCTTTTTTATTGTAAAAACTTGCCAAACTTGGAGATTTTTGTCTCTTTGATTGATACACGAATTTGCCAGCTCTTGTAGGTCCTATTTGCTTCATGAAAAGATTGAAAAACCATATCTTGATATTTCCTACAATTTAAATTAATTAAATGAATTAAAATTGATTAAAAATCCAATTAATTAATAAAAAATAAGAAAATAAATCAATTTAAGCTTGATGGGTCGTGCATAGGCCTTGAATAAAGTTTCAAGAAGAAATTTGAGGCCCATTAGCAAAAACAAAATGTTTTGAGCAAAGTTGACTTTTGCAAATTCACAAACATTTCCCAACTTCTCCAATGCATATCTTGCTCCATTTTGATCCTATGAACATGTTCTTGGACATTTTGGAAAGGTCTTGAAGTCCTCTAACCAATGCCTTTTGTACCATGTCATTTGGATTTACCAATCTCAAGTTATGGTCTTTGACTTAAAGTGCATTTTTGTTGACTTTTGAAATTGACCTATAATGTAGAAATTGATAACTTTTTGTGAGAGAATTTATTGGACTTGTAATGTGAAGATGAATTGTAGGAAATGTCATCCCCTTAAAAATGAGCATTGGATGGGATTTTTCTGATGAACCATGAAAAAGTTATGCCTTGGTCAAGATACAGTTTACTTTTCTACTTTCCAAAAATAGTAACTTTTGCATCTTGATGATTTTTGAGCCATGCTTGTGGAATCATGATCAAGACTTTATAAAATGATGATTGTGGACTCAAAATAAGATGTTGACCAAATTTTTGACTTTTGCCTGCAAAATGACCATTTTACCCCTACAGTTGATTGTGAAGCAAATGGAGCTTTTGACTGTGCAATTTGACATTGTGAGTCTTGAAACTTGGCATGTAGATGATTGACAAGGTGTATAGGCCTATGAGACTTGATTGGACCATTTAAAACCTCAAATTCCTTGACAGAACCAAAACCCTAATTTTGACTGGCTTAGGAGGCATTTGAACTGTGCAATCCTTGAGCAAATCTTGAACCATTTGAAGATGATTCTTGACAAACCTTGAAGAATATGGGAGGGCAAATTTTGGGGTACAACAGTTGCCCCTGTTCAATCTTCTTAAACCTGAGGATGTAGATTGGCTTGCGTGCCTTTCGCGATCCGAAGGTGGAAGATGATTGAACACTAGAGTGCCCAGAAATTTGCACTCGCATGGTGTAGTACCAACAATATGATGTCGGGAATGGGATTACAGATTCCATTTGGAGATATGATGGATAGGAGGATGGGCTTATAGATTCCATTTGGAGATGTGCAAAAATCTTTGTCGGGAATGGGCTTATAGATGCCATTCGGAGATGTTTGTTGAATTGTAACTTGGTAGGTTGAAAGAGGGAACCTGTGTAGGGTTGCCTGATGATGCGTCCGTATGAAACTGCATCTTGGAAGAGAAGGAACCGGTGCAGGTTTGCTTCATGATGGTCAAGTAGATAGTTGTCCTGTCTGGTTTCAGGTATTAATCTACAATCCGTCGTCCACAGATATTTCCTGGCTAGATACAGGTGTAGATCTGGGACTTAAGAAAGGTTTTTTTTTTGTTTTTGATAATGATGTGATGAAGGAACCTGAGACGATTGCTACTCCAAATAGATGATGAAGGAATCGGGTACGATTACTACCTCAGCAGGATGATGAAGGAATCTGGGACGATTACTACCTCAGCAGGATGATGAAGGAATCTGGGACGATTACTACCTCAGCAGGATGATGAAGGAATCTGGGAAGATTACTACCTCAGCAGGATGATGAACGAATCTGGGACGATTACTACCTCAGCAGGATGATGAAGGAATCTGGGACGATTACTACCTCAGCAGGATGATGAAGGAATCTTGGACGATTACTACCTCAGCGAGATGATGAAGGAATCTTGGACGATTACTACCTCAACGGGATGATGAAGGAATCTTGGACGATTACTACCTCAACGGGATGATGAAGGAATCTTGACGACTTCTACCTCAACGGGATGATGAAGGAATCTTGACGACTTCTACCTCAACCGGATGATGAAGGAATCTTGACGATTACTACCTCAATAAGAATGGTGAAGGAATCTTGACGACTTCTACCTCAACGGAATGATGAAGGAATCTTGATGATTACCACCTCAGCGGGATGATGAAGGAATCTTGGACGATTACTACCTCAGCAGGATGATGAAGGAATCTTGGACGATTACTACCTCAACGGGATGATGAAGGAATCTTGGATGACTGCTACCTCAATGGGGTGATGAAGGAATCTTGATGACGATTACTACCCCAAGTAGATGATGAAGTAATCTTTGATGACTGCTACTCCAAAAGGTAATGACTTTTATCTGTTGATCGATCTTTCCTGGAAAGGTAAAGAGTTAGTTGTATGCAATGTCATGATGTATGAGATGCATGATGTCATGATGTTCTCACAGATAAATGAGATTGGGTGATTTGATGCGTATATGCATGTATCATGATGTATGACAATGTGAGGTTTATGAATGTATCTTCGTCTGGGAAAATAAATCCTTGACGAATGTCGGGAAGTTCGTTGAATCTTGGGCTGATGTTGAAGAATAGAGTTCTTTGTCTCCGCTTGGGATGATGAACGAAGATGATTGCAAGAATAAATCGGTAGGAGAAGATGACTCCGTTGGGGAATAAACCTGGTGAAGAGATTACTCTGCGGGGAATTACTCTGTGGGGAAGAGATGCTTCGCTGAGATTTTAACGATAACTCCGCTGGGGACTCCGTTGATAAGCTCTGTTGGAGATTTTGAGGATGAACTCCGCTGGGGATAGAAAGAACTTCGCTGAGGACGATCTTTCCATTGCAATTTGCTAAGGATAACCCAGTTAGACTTTTGTGGGGATAACCTCTGAATACGGCTGGGGAGATACATTTGCACTCTGCAGGGGACATGCTTCCAGACTCTACTAGGTAAGATGATTCAACTCTCCTGGGGAAGACTTTTAGACTATGCTGAGAAATGGCTCCACTGGGGGTGTCTTGTATTCCGCCGGGGAACATTCTTATATTTCGTTGAAGAATATTAAGAACGCCGAGGATGCTTGCTGAGGAATATCCATATACTCCGCTGGGGAATATTAAGACCTTCTAGGGATACCCAACTTGATGATAGACTAACTATGCTTGGGGGAGAGTGTTGCTGACTTGCTGGGGATACTGTGCCTTTTTAGGGTTGATGGGAGACCAACTCGTTTGGGGAGAGTATTGCTGAATCTTGTCTTACCCTGCGGGGAGCCTTGGTACCTGGAGGACAGAGCAACTTGTACAGTTCGGACAATTCTTATTGCCCTAGTCTCTACGGGAGAAGAAGGCCTATGAGGAGCTTGGTAACTGCCGATTGACAAATCCTCTTCTGGTAGGCAAGTGACGAGATGACGGGACATAGTCGTACGCTTCGATCCCTAACTTTTGCCTGGACCGCCCTTTCGGGTTTTCAGTCCATCGGGATACCCTTTTTTTCCCAAGCCGCCTTTTCAGGTTTTCGACTTGTCGGGTGTACAGACTTTTTCATTTTCATCCCTTATTTTTGCCCGAACCCTTTTGGTTCGCCGGGAAGCCCTTATTTTTGCCTAGGCCAGTCGACCTAGTGGGTCTTTGATTATGCGTAGTATCTTTTCGACTATGTCCATGCTCTCAGGATGTAGAGAGGTGTCACTGTCGGTAGTGTTGTGTTGCCATACTACCAGATCATGCAAGATTCGTCGCTGGAATTCATGTCCAATTCCCCCAGTGACTCAGATGGAGATTTGCCCCTGGCTATTTGGGCATCTTGAGAGATTCCTGGAATCTTGACTTGACTGCCCCAGATGATGGCCAATGATCATGTCTTCCCCTTGGTTGGAAGTGTCTTCCCACTTGATGTGACCTTTTTATTGAGATGGTTTTTGTTCACTAGATATTCTTCGTGCGAACTTCTCTGTTGTTTGAACAAATAGTCATATGCAAACAATGTTATTTTAAGATGCAAAGCTTATGTCTGTCTTGATGTTTTTGAAAATGCAGTTTTCAATAAAACAAGTGAATTTTTTTTTTTTGTAAAATGTGATGTCAACTAAGGATTTTACAGCGAGCCCTACAGAAGTCAGGATACCTTTTGTAACAATATGCTTTCGAACTAACCCATGTTTCAGCTAGGACTTTTAAGGGTTATAATGTGGCCTGGTTCACGGTTTAAGAAACAAAGGATAAAGGCTCAAATTTTATTTGTACCCACCCACTCTTCGTGATGTTCTTCGATCCTAAACTCAGCTAATCGTGCATTAGACCTTGTTTGAGTCTTTGCTCTGATATTCCAGTGATGGTTCGGATGCTGACAGTTTATTTTGAATAGGCAGTCATTTCTTTTGAGAGTTTGCAGGATCTCTTTCTTTTTTATTTTATTATCCCTATCTTTTGCCTGAACTGTTTCTTTTTATATTTACAGTCAGCGGGATGCCCCAGTTTTGTAAGTCTCATTCATAGGTTTTGACTTAATGGGCTTTTATTTTGAGAGATAATGACTTCCTGTCTTTATGATTATTCGGAACCATCACTGTCTTTTTGTCTCGGAAGGACTTCTTTGATGCCATTCATTGTGCACCTGGATCAACTGAGAGAACTACCCTGCCCCAGGTTATGATTAAGGGTTTTAATTTATAAAAAGAAAAACTCCAACTTCTTTGACTCAAAGGGGTTGACGAGGGATTATCTTCCTTATAACTCCACTGTTTAGGATTTGAAACAATGCTTGTACTTCATTAGCAGGGTCTGTTCAAAAGCATACTGTAAAGATCGTGGTATCGTTTTCGTCATCCTCCCTCAAAAGGCTTATAATTTTTAATCGAGAGTTGAACATCACAAAATGAAAGAATTTGAATATAGTGGATGAATGGATTGATTCAAAACAGACATATGCGATGCATTGATAAAGTAATAAAGTTTGACATGAATAAATGTTTGAACAATCAAAGAAAAATACAACTTGAAAATTCAAATGAACAAAAGACATTCTCAATGATCTGGTGTAGGATCAGTGATCAAACTTGATCTCCTTGGCATCAATCAAGTCTTGGATCTTGTTCTTCAAACTCCAACAATCATCGGTGTCATGTTCAGGACTGTCAGAATGGTAGGCACATCTCACGCTCGGGTTATACTTGGAAGAGGAAGTATCAGGATTTTGAGGAGGATCCTTTAGTGTGATCAGTTTCACCTTCAGCAATTGTTGTAATGCTTGAGACAAAGGCATGTTGATGTTAGTATACTTCCTTTCTTGATATCTTACCCTACGCCTATTGCTCTGTCTTGGTTGAACAGGCGGGGGATCGGAGATCTGGGTTGCCCCTACATGTTGATCACGACGACTCTTTTTACCAGACACAGCATTGGACTCTTTTTTTCCATTGTAGGGCTTTTCTGAGTATCAGAAGGTGTTGCTTCTTGAATCTTCCCACTTTTGATGCCAGCTTCAATTCTCTCACCAGTCAAGATAAGGTCTGTAAATCCGGCTGAAGAGTTCCCAATCAAATGGTTGAAGAATGGACCAGACAGGGTCCCCAAGAACATATCAACAAGCTCACGGTCAGTTAAAGGTGGCTGTACCCTTCCAGCAAGGTCTCTCCATTTTTGAGCATATTCTTTAAATCCTTCACCCGTCCCTAGTGACATACCCTGGCGTTGGGTACGCGTAGGAGCGAGGTCGGAATTATATTGATACTGCTTATAGAACACAGTAGCCAAATCTTCCCAGTTGCGGATACTGGCCTCATCCAGCTGATAGAACCATTCGAGTTGAGTCCCTGAAAGACTATCCTGAAAGAAATGGATCCACAAATTCTTGTCAGCAGTATAAGGTTGGATCTTCCTTACATATGACCGGAGGTGCAGCTTTGGACAGGAAGCTCCGTCATATTTGGCAAAGGCAGGCGCCTTGAACTTATGTGGAATCACCACCCCAGAGGATAAGCCTAGGTCTCCAAAGTCCAGCCCGGGCACATTCTGTATCTCCATGGCGCTCAAGCGATCTTCCAGCTGTTTGTACTTATCCTCAGCAAGAGGATATTGTTCTTCATCATAATCCGTCTCGTTGTCGGAGACTACGGGGCTAGGAACCCTTCTCTCTTGGGGACTGTCTTTCCCTACAGAGGAAGTAGTCAGATCAACCTCATATTTTAGTCCATTCCCGAATCTGCGTCCAGTGTTGAACAAGACGGTCCTCTTCTTCTCTTCTTCAGAATCAGAGTCTTCAACTCCTGTTGACCCTGGGCTAGGCTCATAACCAACTCTTGGAACCGGGCATTCTGGGCCTGGAGGGCCTTGATAGCTTGTTCAGTAGTAGGTTCAGAAGACATGATGATTGCTGAAATAAACAGCGAAGAAGATAAGTGACCTGTAAGAAGGGTACCTGTAATGCAATGATGTGTATGATATATGTATGCAATGTTTTCAAGGATCTCGCGGGGTAAACAAAGAAACTTGTTAGAATTTGAATCTGGTAGCTTGATTGAAGGAACTTCATGTTGTTGAGAGCCCCTCTTCAAGAGTCAAGCTCACCATATCGAGTGGGTCATAGCCCCTGACTCAGATTATCGTGTTTTGATCTCCAAACAACCTTGGCTAGAGGAAAATAAATCCCCTTTGCCCCTTGCTAGACATTTGGTTCATCATGACCTGCATCACAAACCCTTGATATCCTTGAAATGGGTTAGGCCTTATGCAGGATATATGCAATGCTATGATGTTATGATGTTATGATAAAGGCACACCACAAGTATTCACAAAAGGCAAACATGGTAAAGGCACACAAGTCACAAAAGAGCCCTTAGATTTCAGGCTGGCATGAAGTTTAGGTACTACCCTCTTTCAGTTTCAGTTGGTTAAGACCTGTCCTAGAAAATAGTAACCGGGTTCTAGAGGATCTCAATATCACTGACTACCCTCAATCGGTCATAACTCCAGCTTTGCAATCTTTTCTTGCGGTCGGAACCATCGCGAGAGTTTAGCCTCAATGAGTGTAGCATACTGCTACTGTTCTATGGCCAAGTTGGGTCAATTTAAGGTTCTAAGGTCAGTTGGTGCTTAATGACTCCTCAGAAGACCCATATTCTCCTCATTCCAACACAAGGGATATCGGTACAGACCAAGGCGTCACACCAACGTAGCTACTACTTCACCCGTGTCAGTCTACGCCGGACAGGTCCCTCACAGTTTATTGCTACCTAAAGGGTATTCCCCAGATCCGGGTTAGGATCTATGAAACTCCGATGCAAGCCCACAATATTAAAGCAAACAAGACATACAATTGAAAACATAGAATGATCTAATCCTAAGGTACACCTCACTTATAAAGTCCCCAGCAGAGTCGCCAGTTCTGTGATCGGTGGAAATAGAACTGACTGTTTTTGGAATGCTGGTTCGTAAAATGTCGCGGTAAGCAAGATTCGCCACCGTCTTTTATTTTCTCCAACAAGGAAAGGACAAAAGCACAACAAAATTCCTTTTCGAGATGTTTCTCGGTTCGGGAGGTAGATTATAGAAAGGGAAGGTGTTAGCACCCTTTCTATCCGTGGTTATCCACGGGCTCTTAGGTACTTGCTCACTATGTTTTCAAAAATCGTTTGCTTTTCTTGTGTTTGTGGGTTTTGAAAAAGTTTGTTTGAAAACTTCGTTTAACTCTTGTATCAGTCCTCAAGAGTGTCATGAAGCGTTGTTTGAAAACTTTTGTTTGGAAAAGTGTGAGTGCGAAAAGTTTGTTTTGTTTTTGAAAGAGCAAGTACCCAGGAGAAATATACCTACTCTAAAGAAATTAAGCTGTGTAAATGTCCTTTAGACAGTACCGTCTATTGTACCCCAAATTTTGACCTAAGATACCATCTCCCATCTGCATCATTCGCATTGCAAGCGTTTTGATTTTTAAAATTCATGACTTTTTTCAGGCCGAGAGCTATTTATTTTGAACACTAAATTATTTAACCGATTCATGCTTAAATGATGTTTATTAATTATTTATCATCTTAAATTTAAATAATTGGAATTTATTTCCAATTGTTATATAATTTAAAGATTTATAGATAATAAAATAAATATTAGAAAAAGGCATATTAATCGTTCAGACAGTGTTTATTTATTACTCACTATCTTAAATTTAAATAATTGGAATTTATTTTCAATTGTTACACAATTTAAAGATTTATGAATAATATGATAAATATTTGAAAAAAGGTTCATTAATTGGTCAATAATGATTATTTAATTATTTATCATTCTAAGTTAAATAATTGAAATTCTATTTTTAATTATTATAATTTAGAAAGTTATGAATAATGAATTAAATAATTGAAACTATTAATTGATCAATGATATTATTTATTTATTTGTTTATTATTCTGAATTTAGGTAATTGAAATTCATTTTCAATTATTATACAATTTAAAGAATTATAAACGATAAAGTAAATAATTAAAGAGAAGGAGGAAATTAATTGGCAAATATTGGAATTTTATTCATTTTCTTCTAATTGTACAATTATTGTGTAAATACTGTATTTATTTACAACGAATTTACAATAATAATTTTACAAAGTTAAAATGAAATAAAAACTAATCTAATGTTTTCTAATTCTAAATCTTCTATCCAATGCCTTTTGTCTGCTCACTTGATTTTACCTGCACAAAAAAAAAACAATTAAAAGAAAAATTAGATTTGAACAAATAATTAAAAGTAGAAAATTATTTAGTGTTCATCATTAAAAGCAATGGCTGGAATCAGTTTACCCTTTTTTGCAAATCACGGGATTTCTCCCGGTTCACAAAAAAGAGAGGAATTTTTATAAATGAATGCACAAATTCATTTTTGTCAAAAACTGCATTTTTCAAATCAATTGCATTTTCAAAAAGTCCACTGCATATTTCAAACAGCATATGCATCAATTCAAATGTTTGTCAAATAGCATACAAAAAATCAACAGCATATGCACTTTCAAAGCCAAATTGCAACGTAAACATGCCCATATAGGAAGAGGCCAAACATACAAAGAGGCTCCCACTGTGCCATGCAGTGGACAAGTTAAAAATATGCAGTTTAAACAATTTTTGCAAGCAATATATATTTCCTTTTTCATCATGTTCCAGCCCATGCAGTTTCAGAACAAGTACAGTACACCTCATCTTAATGCATCAATTGGTACTTGAGAGAGAGAAGAGAGATAGAAATGTGGTTTTGCAGGTTTTTGGCTTAGGCAGGAATTGGATAGCAAACAAATCAGCAGCAATACAATAGAGAAAGATAAGCATGAAAAGGGATAGAGAACAAAACTGATGTATCAGTATGGGATGCAGAGGTCAAAAGCAAGAAATATAGTTAAAATTATTCAAACCTGGAACATAAGCCAAGAAAAACCAACGGGTAGTATAACAACAACAAACCCCCTTTAAATTCAAGGAGCCAAAAAAACCTGTTGGGAGGAAGCATTCAAAAAACAGAACAAAATATACAAGAAACCAATTCTCAGAATATAGCCATTTTTCAAACATCATCAACATAGACCAAAACATACGCAACCTGCATTGAGACCATGTCAACCATGGCCTAAACCTTCAACTTGTTACCATAACCTGTTGAAACCTGCTATTTCCCACCAAAACTATGCCTTAAACCATAAAAAACCTGCTGCCTTATACCATAGAAACAAATAACCATTTCAAGGCCTAAACGAAAACCTCAATAACCTGCTTAAGCCATAGAAAACCATCAACCTGATTGAGCCATTAAACCAATACCACAAAAATCATTCAAAACCATCGTACCATATAACCTACTGCACTGCCAAACCTGCTATCTGTGTTGCCAAAACCTGCTATCTGTCCAACTAAAACCATAACCACTGTCTAAACCATTAAACCTTCATGGCCTAAACCATTTCAAAACTGCTACCTGCATAATACACCAAACATTGGTCCAAACCATCCCAAAACCAGTAGGATCAAAACCAATGTCAAAATAATAACCAGCATACCAAAAAGCCTCAACACTCGTCATAGGCCACTAGGAGAAGCAATCAAAATCACAGCAAGAGAAGAATAGGGAAAAGTATTCGAAGGCCACAGTTCAACAAAGCAAAGCAAGTGTCAAGGCTACCAAGAGGAGAAGATAAAGCTCGTTTTCAAGGTTTTCATCATTAAACAAAAGCATAAGAAGGACAAACCAGGGTCTCCAAGCTCATAGCCACAGCCGCGTTCCCCCTCCGCCAGCGAGCCTCCGTAACGCCCTTCCCTCCTCATTCATAAAGGTAGTTCGTTGCTTCCCTTCTTTTCCTTTTCATCACCTCAACAAGAAATCGTATATAAAAGGAAATCAGAATCGAAATGAACAAAATCATAACATGCAACAAAAAATCATAAGACTTAACGCGTTATTGGATAAATCGTCACCTTCACAACCGTAGCGTTGAGTGACGCATGAAGAGAGCAGGCGTTGGTGGCTCGGGAAAAGGAAGACGAAGGAGAAGGCGATTTCATGAGAGCAGCAAAGCAAAGGAAGCGAACGAATAAGATAACACACGAGGATGAAGAAGACGAACAACCCAGCGGCGCCGTTCTGCACATAACCGAACCCTAATCCCTTTTCCAAATTAACAAATCATGTTTAACCCTAACACATTTACAAAACCAAATGGGTCTCACCCCATTTTTCTGCCTAAGCCCAACGATTTGCTTTATCCACCCCCTATCCTGCTTCTGATACTATTAAGCTTGGGCCTCCTAAAACCCCTTTTGGCCCATTTTGTTATTTCCTTTAGTTTGTTTTAATGAATCAGCTTAATTCACTTTTGTTTCTAATTAGTAATAATAAACAACTTTTCTATATAGTTAATTAAATATTTTATTCTTATTGGTATTAATTACTAATGAACAAATTTTGTTATATTAATTAGGGCCTTTTATAAAATTAGTTAAAATACTCAATTTAGTATAAGACATTAAGTCATCTTTTAATAATACTTTATATTAAAGATATCAAAACTCTAAAAAGGATAAAAACTAGAAACTTAAAAAACTTTAAAAAACATTTTATCCTTTCTTTAATTAATTCTCCCGCTTTAATTAACATTAAACAAAAATCCAAAATTCATATTTACACCATTTAGTCATTTATTTAACTGTTGCTATTAATTATTGTCCGCATGTTTTTTTCTGTTTAATTATTTCACATTTACATGATTATTCTGTTTACGTTTAAATCCAAGGGAAAAACGATTAGATTTGTCGACTTTATGTCCTCAAGTCTAATCGCGCGAATATTTGCATTTCATTAAAACTTAGGATAATTTTCCTTCAAGTATTCAATCTTTCCAAAACTTATGCCTTTTAAGTAAAAACTTCGACGTTAGGTCGCCGTATCTTCAAAAACCCGTCCGTACCCCTTTTCGGCCAAAACGATTTATTTTTAATCAAACGATCAATTTTAAATAAACAGATATTTCAAAAGGTTCCTATATAGTACTATAGATACATTGGGTGTTAATACCTTACCATTGTATAACCAACCCCCGAACCATAGATCTCTTTTCAAAAATGCCTTGTATTATTATTACTTTTAAAAAAAGTATTATTTACATTGCATATTTAGGGTTTTATTTCGCTCTTTCCCCTTTTCCCTTGGAAATAATAAAGCGCGGTGGCGACTCTTGCTTTTGTGAGACGAATTAATCAATAATTCGATCTCCGATTTACCCCGCTACATTTTTTATCGCTACAGAATTGGCGACTCTGCTGGGGACAGATTGACCTCTTGCTGGTCCATCCCTAAGTGGGTTAAGCCTAATTTGTCTTATCTGTTTATTGTCATTTGATTTGTTTGATTATGTGTTTAATTTTGGGTGTTTGGGTTTTTGCAAAGGACAAATCCTATACCCGGATTAAGTAACACTTAAGGAATAGGACGGGCGGTATAGTCATGTTAACTTTGAGGGAGTAATCCCGAAGAAGGAGGCATGAGATCCCCCACTCAATGGAAGGCCCTCTTGAACTTAATAGTTGTTTACCGAGTAATCGGGAAGACATTATTATTTTCGACCTAGGAGCCCGAGAAGTTGAGGACCGTAGAACCCTAACCCATCTTGGCCTTTTTTAGGTGTAGCGCGGAGATTATAACGGAGTAATTCGGAAGTAGTTGTTACGCGATGCTACGCTCGGACGAGTTTCTCTTGAGAATATTGCTAATTATTGAGTAATCAAGACGTTGGTTATATCCGAAGGAGGAATGTAGACTCTGGGAACTCTTAGAACCTTATCTTACAGGCGTGATTGAACCGTTAGTACATACCTTTGGGTGGGCTTTACCCTCGACTCCATGCTGAACGTTGAACCCTTGAACCCCATGTTTGCAAGCTTGTGTGTGACTGTTGCATTATCATTCATTCATGCACTCATTGACATCTTTGTAAAAAAAAACTTGTTTTTCAAGGAACTTCGAAATGATTTTTGCAGACATCTCAGGTTATTATGGAACTTGGAAGGAGAAATACTCGAAGCTTTAGTTTCAAGGAGCCCGAGATCGAAGAACTGAAGAGTTTGATTCCGAAGATCGAGAGTCCGATGGATTTTCAGAAGAAGTATGGGTCCATTGTACCTCTCATGAAGCGCAAGATGAAGGAAGGCATCCTCAACACGTTGGTTCAATTCTATGATCCCTTGTATCGATGTTTCACCTTTCCGGATTACCAGTTGATGCCCACTTTAGAGGAGTACTCCTATATACTTGGTTTGCCGATCACCGACCGTGTTCCTTTTTCTGGATTAGAAGAGGAGCCCAAATCTCACGAGATAGCAACCATCACCCACTTAAAGAAGTCGGAGATAGAGGAGAACATGACTACGAAAGGGGGGATCCGGGGTTTGTCTGCGCAGTTTTTGTTGAAGAAAGCTCGTCATTTTGCTGAGACAAAGGATATTGTTGCCTTCGAAGACGTGTTTTCTTTACTCGCGTATGGTCTATTCTTGTTCCCTAACGTTGATAAGTTTGTGGATATCAACGCCATCAGAATTTTCCTGATTGGAAATCCGGTCCCTACGCTGCTAGGAGATACATACTACTCCATCCATCTTCGAAACTCTTATCAAGGAGGGATGATTATTTGTTGTGTACCGTTGCTGTATCAGTGGTACGTCTCGCATCTACCTGGGTCTGATGCTTTCTGGGATCTCGAGAAGGAACCGCGTTGGGCGCCAAAGATTATGGCTCTCACTCATTTCGACATTGAATGGTATAATCGAGTTTACCACGACGTGGAGATCATTGATAGCTGTGGTGCTTTTCCTAACGTACCTCTTCTCGGTACGAGGGGTGGAATCAACTATAACCCTGTTCTCGCGCGCCGTCAGTTCGGGTACCCGATGAGAGATAAACCAAACAACATCCATGTGAGTGGTTTCTTTCTTCAGGAAGGACAAGATCATCAGGCAGCTAAGAGGGAGATCGAAGGAGCTTGGCGCCACATCCATAGAAAAGGGAGAGATATGTTAGGACATAGAGGTGCCGTTTCTTTGGAGCCTTACCTACAGTGGGTCCGTGCTAGGGCTTGTGTTCTCAAGATGCCCTATAAACTTGAGAAGCCTTTATTCCCTGCCATTGCACCATCATCTGTTGTTATCCCTACCGCGGATATAGGAGAATACCAAGGAAATCTGGCTAGGATGAAGTCCGAGAGGGATGCTTGGAAGGAAAAGTACCATATGTCTGAATATGAGAATCGAGTCCTGACTCGACAGTTAAAGGAAAAGGAGGAGTTGTTGTTTATTCAAGACGGCCGGTTCATTGATCACGATGAGAAGCTTCGTCAAAAGGATGCCTTGCTGAAGAAGTATGCTAGTGAAAGGAAGAGAAAGAGGGAAGGTTCGGTAAGCGTGGCT
Organism: Vicia faba; assembly: GCA_948472305.1. Taxonomy (NCBI): domain Eukaryota; kingdom Viridiplantae; phylum Streptophyta; class Magnoliopsida; order Fabales; family Fabaceae; genus Vicia; species Vicia faba. The sequence continues at coordinate 147,715,698 of OX451739.1, read as the reverse complement.
CTCGTTCCTAATCCGCAGAAGGAAGTCATTGATCGACTGATAGCTGAGAAGAAAGAGATGGAAGACTTTTATGAAGAGAAGATCAAGAAGCTCCAGTTACAGTTGGTGTTTGGACCTTCATCTGAGGATTCCGAGTGAGCTTTAGCTTTTAGTTTATTTTATTGATGTCATTGTGTAAAACTATGTAAAAGTGCTTCATGCTCCGAAGTTGTAATTTATTGCTTTATCATGAGCTTCATGCTCCAAAGTCGTAATTTATTGCTTTATTATGGGCTTCATGCTCCGAAGTTATAATTTATTGCTTTATTTTAGACTTCAGGTTTTAAAATTGTAATTTATCGCTTTATTATGGATTCCGTGTTTTGAGGTTGTAATTGGATTTGTTATCCCAGAGTTGTAATTTACTGTTTTGATATTCCAAATTGTAAGTTGTAATTTATCGCTTTCGATTAATGGATTGAGTTTTTGTTGTTCCAAATTCCTTTACCATTGATGTATGCAAAATTATTAAAGTTCCTTGAAAAACTTTTAAAATGAATCATCATTTGCATCGCACATCATGCATCATTCCACATTCCACTTCACATGTTTTCTAGAGTCTTATCCTTGTTCTTTTTCCACTCCTAAAGGTTGTCAAGCTGTCTCACCGATACGACACTCGGGCCAATCGTCAAAGGAAAATGGAAGATTTGGAACAGGAAAATCATGAGCTTCATGGGGAAGTTGATACACTTCGTGTCGAGATGGAAAAGTTAACTGCGTTAGTGGAAAGTTTGGTGGCTGTTCAGAATCAGCCATCGACTACAGCTGCCGAGATTCAGACTTCAACTCCAGTGGTTTCCGAGATTGTCACCGTTCCTGCATCCGTGACTCAAATCAACTCTCCGCTTCAACATCAGATGCCGAAAGGTTTTCCGTGGGGAATGCCTTACAACTTTGTGCCAGAGGGGTATCAGCCTGCCGTACAACCTTTATTTCAACCTGCTTTGTCTCTTCCTCAACCAGAGACAACTGCCATGCCTCCAGTAATTCCGTCTGTGACACCTTTTCCGCAACCGATTATGACAACCGTTGCTCCTGTGGTCCACTCCGTGCCATACTTGAATGAACCTATTTATCCTGCTGAGTCTGCTGAAAGTTTGGTTCTCTTTGATAGAATGGAAGAATTTCAGGATCAGTTCCAGGAAATGCAGAAGGAGCTTAGAGCATTGAAAGGGAAGGATTTGTTTGGGAAGAACACGCATGACCTTTGTTTAGTTCCGAATGTCAAGATTCCAGCAAAATTCAAAGTGCCAGACTTTGAGAGATATAAGGGTGATTCGTGTCCTAGAAGTCATTTGACAATGTACGTAAGAAAGATGTCTACGTATTCCGATGATCATGACTTGTTGATTCATTATTTTCAAGACAGTTTGACGGGTGCTGCTCTAAAGTGGTATATGGGTTTAGACAGTATTCGGATCCGCAACTTTAACGACCTTAGAGAAGCCTTTGTCCATCAGTACAAGTATAACATTGACATGGCACCGGACAGGGATCAGCTCCGGGCGATGTCGCAGAGAGACCGAGAATCTTTTAAGGAGTACGCCCAGAGGTGGCGTGAAATTGCTGCTCAAATCTATCCACCTCTTGAGGAGAAAGAGATGACTAAGATATTTTTGAAGACTTTAGGATCCTTTTACTATGAAAGAATGATAGCCAGGGCACCCAGTGACTTCACCGAAATGGTAAGCATGGGCATGCGGTTAGAGGAAGGGATTCGTGAAGGGCGTTTGGTTAAAGAAGGGAGTCCGTCTAGCAGTACTAAGAAGTTTGGAAGTGTTTTCCCGAAAAGAAAAGAGCAGGATGTCAGCGCTTTGTTTCCAGGTAGACCTAGGAGAGGTTACTCTCACGTTGCGGCAGTCACTCCGGCTGTCCGCCCAACTTTGATGACCCCAGCTCATCAAACTCCACCAACTCAACAACGGCCATTTCAGCAGCAGCCTCGACAACAGGCTTACCCATTCAACAATCATAACCGTTCACCCAGAAAACCGCAGTTCGATGCCATTCCCATGACTTATACTGAATTGTTCCCTGCTCTTATCAGAAAGAATCTCATAACGACAAAGCCTCCTTCTGTCGCACCAAACAGTACTTCTCCGTGGTACAAGGCGGACCAGTTTTGTGAGTATCATCAAGGGTCGCCGGGGCACAACCTTGAGAATTGCTTTGCTCTGAAGGCGGACATACAGAGATTGATTAAGAATGGTATCTTGTCTTTCAAGGATGTTAACCCAAATGTTAGAGATAATCCTTTGCCTCGACATGGGGCAGCTTCAGTGAATATGGTGGAAGGCTGTCCGGGGAAGTTTCGAGTTTTTCAAGTTGAACATATAAGAGAGTCGTTGATCAGGTTACATCAGAGTTTGAGAAGACTTGCCTTTGTCAAGCACCAGCATGATTATGAAATTTGTGAATTTTGTTCAAGGGAGGTTGACTGTCCTATCGTGAAGGAGGACATTCAGAAATTGTTGGACCAGAGAGTTATCACCATTACGTATGACAGAAATCCGGAGGATGAAGTGAATGTTATCATACCACAATTCAATTTTCCTGAATCAGTAGAGATTGCTTACGACAGTCAGACTGCACCTGCTGATCCTTTGATTATTTACCCACCTGGTCCTGTGTCGTACAACTCAGACCAAGCTGTACCGTATAAGTACAATGCCACAATGATTGAGAATAGGGTAGAAGTCCCTATACCAACAAGACCGTCTTTTGTTAACATTGCTGATGTGAGTAGAGTTACGAGGAGTGGACGTGTTTTTGCAGCAGTACCTTTGAAGAGACCAGAAGTTCAAGTCAGGAGACCCATACCGGCGGAGATTCCAGTGAGAAGTGTTGAACCAAGGGTTGAGATAGGCCGACCCAGTGAACCTATCCCTCACCCTGAGGATGATGAGATCCTGAAGCTTATCAAGAGAAGTGAATATAAGATTATGGACCAACTTTTGCAAACTCCTTCCAAGATTTCCTTGCTTGCTTTACTGAGAGATTCTGGTGCCCATAGAGAAGCTTTGATGAAGGTCTTGGACCAGGTGTTCGTGGATCATGATGTGACGGTGGACCAATTTGATGGAATTGTGGGAAATATTACTTCGTGTAACAATCTTGGTTTCAGTGATGAAGAACTCCCGGAGGAGGGGAGAAATCATAATATGGCTTTGCACATCTCAGTAAGTTGTGGGAATGATACCTTATCAAGTGTGTTGGTAGATACAGGTTCGTCGTTGAATGTGATGCCCAAGACTACATTATCTCGGCTTTCATATCCAGGTGCTCCTATGAGGCCTAGTGGAGTAATTGTTAAAGCGTTTGATGGTTCTAGGAAGACAGTCATTGGTGAAGTGGATCTTCCTATAGTGATTGGTCCCCATACTTTTCAAATCACTTTCCAAGTGATGGATATTTGTGCTGCCTACAGTTGTTTATTGGGTCGTCCCTGGATCCATGATGCCGGGGCAGTCACCTCTACGCTTCATCAGAGACTAAAGTTTGTAAGACATGGGAAGCTAGTGATGATTGGGGGGGAGCAAGCTATGGTGGTAAGCCATTTATCATCATTCTCTTTTATTGATGCGGACGAGGATGTTAGAACCCAGTTCCAAGGTCTTTCTGTTGCTAAGAGTACAGTGAAGAAGCAAGGGGCATCCATCTCTTCTTTTGAGGATGCGCGGCGAGTGGTGGAAAGTGGTTCGGCCGAAGGATGGGGCCAGGTGTTGACGTTACCCGAGAACAAGTCTGGGGAAGGTCTGGGTTTTCATCCTGTATCTGCAAGAGTCAAGAAAGAGGTGGTTGTTCGTCCGATTCAAGAGGTTTTCCGAAGTGCAGGGTTTATACATCCTGAGGTTGATGCTATCATAGATGATGATTCCGAGGAAGATTTGCCCGTTTTTGTGACGCCTAGATTGGCTTGCCAAAAATGGATAGTTGTTGATGTTCCTGTGGTTATGCACATTTCCGAGTAATGTTTTGTTTATTTTCCTTTGAAAAAATTCGCTCTGCCCAAGGCGAAACGTATTTTGTGTCGGGCTATGAAAAATAATTCCTTTTGCTCTGCCCAAGGCAAAAGAGAAATGTCTGGGCTCTTTGTTTCAAGTATTTCCCTTTAATGAATAAAAATGTTATTTTGTCCACTACTGTTTTATTTTTCACTTTTCGGGGAAATAGTAATGAAAATTAATTAATAACCTTTTGTTTTATTTGCACAAATCGATTTCTAAAATAAAGCATAATCATATGTGCAGATTAATCCATGACTTAACCATCGAAAACAATGATCCTATGCCCTCTCCCAACTTTGAATTCCCTGTGTTCAGAGCCGAAGAAGAGGATGACGAAGAGATTCCTGTTGAGATTTCCCGTTTGCTCGAGCATGATGAGAATATTATTCAACCATTTGAAGAACCTTTAGAGTTGGTCAACTTGGGTGATGAAGAGGTTAGAAAGGAAGTCAAAGTCGGAGCATTGCTTATCCCAGAAGTTAAGGAGAAGATGTTGGAGCTTCTCAAAGAGTATGTTGATGTGTTTGCTTGGTCCTACCAAGATATGCCAGGGTTGGACAATGACATTGTGGAGCATCGTTTACCGTTGAGACCTGAATGTCCGCCGATCAAGCAGAAGTTGAGAAGGACTCGTCCCGACATGGCTGACAAGATCAAAGAGGAGGTTCAGAAACAGATCAATGCAGGTTTCCTTGTTACATCGGTCTTGTTGTACCTCAAATTTTGACCTAAGATATCGTCTCCTACCTGCATCATTACATTACAAGTGTTTTGATCCATCGATTTTAAAATTCATAACTTTTTTCAGGCCAAGAGCTATTTATGCTGAACATTAAATCATTTAATCGATTCGTGCTAAAATGATGTTTATTAATTATTTATTGTCTTAAATTTAAATAATTGAAATTCGTTTTCAATTATTATGTAGTTTAAAGATGTATAGATAATAAAATAAACATTAGAGAAGAGGCGCATTAATTGTGTGGACAGTATTTATTTATTACTCACTATCTTAAATTTAAATAACTGGAATTCATTCTTAGTTATTACATAATTTAAAGGTTTATCAATAATATAATAAATATTCGGAAAAGTTCATTGGTCAATAACGATTATTTAATCATTTGTCATTCTAAGTTAAATAATTGAAACCCTATTTTAATTATTATAATTTAGAAAATTATGGATGATGAATTAAATAATTGAGGCTATTAATTGATCAATGATAATTATTTATTTATCTGTTTATTATTCTGAATGTAGGTAGTTGAAATTCGTTTTCAATTATTATACGATTAAAGAAGTGTAAACGATAAAATAAATAATTAAAGAGAAAGAAGAACTTAATTGGCGAATAGTGGATTTTTTATTCATTTTTTCTAATTGTACAATTATTATGTAAACATTGTATCTATTACAACAAAATTACAATAATAAATTTACAAAGCTAAAATGAAATAAAAAAACTAATCTAATATTCCTAATTCTAAAACTTCCGATCCAATGCGTTTTTGTCTGCTCACTTAATGTTACCTGCAAAATTAAAAGAGATTAGAATTCGAATAAATAATTAAAAAAGCGAAATTATTTAAGGTTAATCATTAAAAGCAATGGCCGGAATCAGTTACTCTTTTTTGCAAATCACGGGATTTCTCCCGGTTCACAAAAAGAAAGGAATTTTAAATGAATGCACAAGTTTATTTTTGTCCAAAAATTGCATGTTTTAAATTAACTGCATTTTTCAAAATCCCAAATGCATATTTCAAAAACATACAGCATACAAAGCCCCTGCATGAACTACATATGCAAGCATGCTAACGTAAACCTATGCCCACACAGTAGAAAACAAAACAAGCTATTGCATTAGAGGTCAAAAACATACTGTTTAACTACATATGCAAGCAATATGGACATTCCATTTTCATCATTTTCTGGCCATTTGCAATTTCAGAAAAGTACAGCCTATCACATTTTTGTCAAAGCTGTACTGAGAGAAAAAGAGAGGGAGAAGTGTGGGTTTTACAGGCTTGGCATAGGCATGAAAAGGATATACAAGACAAACTGTAAAATATAGCCAGTAGAGATAAAAACATAAAAGAAGAATAGAAACAAATTGGAGATGACAGTCTAGTGCAGAATGCCCAGGAAGAGGAAAAGCATTTTCAAAACTTCCAGCCTGTAACGTAAACAAGAGAGGGAAACTGTTATAACAATAACCAAAAAAAGAAATCAATATGATATCAGATATCCAAGCCTTCAAGAGAACTGAGAAAAAAAATAGTTATCAGAAAAACACACAAAGCTTAGCAGACCTGCATAATTATCCCAATACTGTCAAAAACTATTTCAACCATATGGCTTAAACCTTGCAAAAAAACTGATTGAGCCTTCAAGCCAACATCATACCAAAAAACAATATCACACAAAGAATCAATTCAAACCACACCACCAAGATGGCCTAGCAAAAGACTTATGCCCCTGTTTCCATCAACCTGTCCAACCAACACGAAATCACCATACTCATAACCATGTCAAATCTATTACTCAAGCCTGAACATCATCAATCAAAAAAACCTGAAACGATCCAAGCCAGAACCAACTCCTAAGGCAACGAGCTAGGCCTCAGTGTTACCATCACTGGACATTCAAAGTACATAACTCAAAGCCTAAAAAAAACATTATCACGGGCCAATACACATCATACAGCAGCACGTTCAAAGAAGAAGAAGAAAAACAGAAGTACAGTACGAAGGCAAACGAAGAAGAAGAAGCATCACAGTACAGTTTCAACAAGAAGAAGAAGACAATCACGTAAATATCGGTCACCGAGGTGAGCTCGCGTTTCTCCTCTCCTCGCCGTCTAGCCTCCTTCGCTCCCGGCCTCCTCCTCCGTCTCCACCTAGGTAACGGTCCCCTCTCCTTTTTACTTCTTTGGAACCTCAATCAACATTAACAATCAAACATAAGAATCAACAATAAGATCAAACAGAATGAACATTGTGGAATCAGAATCAACATGCAAACGAATTAAGCGTTAACGAGTTGAATCAATAGCGTTTTACCGAATCCGTAGCCGTCCCTTTTCTCGTTCAGCTGGAGGGAAGAGGAGTTGGAGTGGGTGGCCATGGCAAGAAGAGCTAGCAAATGCAGAGGCAAGTGTGAAGAAGAAAACGTGAAGAGGATCAAAGAGAAGAAGAGACGCGTCGTTTCTGCCTAACAAAACAAAACCCTAATCTCATTATGTTAAACAAATTAACCCTAAAAAACACTCTGTAATATATGGGCCTCATCCCATTTCTTCTCCTTAAAGCCCACGACCTGCTTCTGCATCCCCCTCTCATTTATGAATTCTTGCGTTGGGCCTTCAGCTACCTAGCCCATTTACTTTTGCTTGTTTTATTTTGATACATTTTCTTTTTCACCTTTTGTTATTTTTCTCTAATTTTTTTTGTAGAATTATTATTTATGTTAATTAATTGATAATTATATTAAAAAACAAACAAAGATATGTCTAACTAGGTTTTTATTAATTAGTTGACCTCTTAGTTTAATTTTGGATTTAATTTAAGAATTTTTATTTTTATTTCATTAAGGTAAATTGTTAATTTTTAACTTAATTTGGAACCCCCTTAATTTTTTAAATAAGTATTTTTTATACATAAAAAACATAGAATTTAAGATTGTAGACATTTTATTTTTTTAATTAATTAATTAATTCTCCTCTTACATCGTTATCAAACAAAAATCCTAAAACATATAAAAAATAGAAAAAACTAAAATATTTTATTAACTCATTTTCTTGTCTTATTAATATTAATATCAAAATATATCAAAAACTTAATAACTTAAAACTAAAAAAAACATTACGTCCTCGTTAAATAATTCTCTTGCTTTTATCCCTATCAAAATGCGTAAAAATACTTTCGTCCTGTTAACATTAAACAAAAAATCATAAAAAACGCATTATTCGCATCATTTATTCCATCATTTAGATTATCGTTATTTAATCGTTATTCGCATATTTTGTCCGTGTATTTATTTGTTTATTCGGTTTATGTTTAAATCCAAAGGAAAAAACAGTAAATTTGTTGACTTCATGTCCTCAAGTCTAACTGCGCGAACTTTCGCATTTCATTAAAACTTAGGATAATTTTTCCTCAAATATTCACCCTTTTCAAATTTATGCCCTTTAAGCAAAAACTTCGACATTAGGTCGTCGCAACTTCAAAAACCGTCCGTATCCTGTTTCAGCCAAAACGATTTATTTTCAATCAAGCAATCAATTTTAAATAAAACAGATATTTCAAAAGGTTCCTATAGAGTACTATAGATACATTGGGTGCTAGTACCTTCCCATTGTATAACCAACCCCCGAACCATAAGATCTCTTTTCAAAAACACTTTGTATTTTTATTAGTATTTACATTGCATATTTAGGGTTTTATTTCGCTCTTTTCCCTTTTCCTTTGGAAACAATAAAGCGCGGTGGCGACTCTTGCTTTTGTGAGATGAATTAATCAATAATTCGATCTCCGATTTACCCCGCTACATTTTTTTATCGCTACAGAATTGGCGACTCTGCTGGGGAAAGATTGACCTCTTGCTGGTCCATCCCTAAGTGGGTTAAGCCTAATTTGTTTTATCTGTTTACTATTATTTGATTTGCTTGATTATATGTTTAAATTGGGGTGTTTGGGTTTTTGCAAAGGAAGAATCCTATACCCGGATTAAGTAACATCTAAGGAATAGGAAGGGCGGTATAGTCATGTTAACTTTGAGGGAGTAATCCCGAAGAAGGAGGCATGAGATCCCCCACTCAATGGAAGGCCTTCTTGAACTTAATATTTGTTTACCGAGTAATCGGAAAGACGTTATTATTTTCGACCTAGGAGCCCGAGAAGTTGAGGACCGTAGAACCCTAACCCATCTTGGCCTTTTTAGGTGTAGCGCGGAGACTATAACAGAGTAATTCGGAAGTAGTTGTTACGCGATGCTACGCTCGGATGAGTTTCTCTTGAGAATATTGCTAATCATCGAGTAATCAAGACGTTGGCAATATCCGAAGGAGGAATGTAGACTCTGGGAACTCTTAGAACATTGTCTTACAGGTGCGATTGAACCACTAGTACATACCTTCGGGTGGGCTTTACCCTTGACTCCATGCTGAAACGTTAAACCTTTAAACCCCATGTTTGTGACCTTGCTTGTGGTTGTTGCATAGCCATGCATTCATGCATCCATAAAACCCTTTTCCCTTGACTTTCAAGGAATTTGGAGGTCTTTCTTTGTAAACATCACGAGTTTCGTCAAGCTCAATGGATCTTGGGTGTTGATAGGGTGAAAACCCTAATCCACCAAAATGGATGATTGATCTTGATGATAACTTGATCGACGCTTTGATCCAATTCAAAATTCCTCTTCTATCTTCACACTTTGATGTTTACAACTTAATATCTTGAGTTCCGTGAAAGTCAAATAAAAACTCTCTGTTGCATATCATGCATCATCCAACACTTCACATGTTTTCTAAAACTGGATTTTTTAACGCATGGAGTGGCTTGCCAGAACTGGATTGTTGTTGATGTTCCTGTTGTGATGCACATTTCCGAGTAATGTTTTGTTTATTTTCCTTTGAAAAAAATTCGCTCTGCCCAAGGCGAAACGTATTTTGTGTCGGGCTATGGAAAATAATTCCTTTTGCTCTGCCCAAGGCAAGAGAGAAATGTCTGGGCTTTTTGTTTCAAGTATTTCCCTTTAACGAATAAAAATGTTATTTTGTCCACTGCTGTTTTATTTTTCACTTTTTCTGGGAAATAACAATGAACATTAATTAATAGCATTTTGTTTTATTTGCACAAATCGATTTCTAAAATAAAGCATAATCATATGTGCAGATTAGTCCATGACTTAACCATCGAAAACAATGATCCTATGCCCTCTCCCAACTTTGAATTCCCTGTGTTCAGAGCCGAAGAAGAGGATGATGGAGAGATTCCTGTTGAGATTTCCCGTTTGCTTGAGCATGATGATAAGGTTATTCAACCATTTGAAGAACCTGTAGAGTTGGTCAACTTGGGTGATGAAGAAGATAGAAAGGAAGTCAAAGTCAGAGCTTTGCTTATCCCGGAAGTTAAGGAGAAGATGTTGGAGCTTCTCAAAGAGTATGTTGACGTGTTTGCTTGGTCCTACCAAGATATGCCAGGTTTGGACAACGACATTGTGGAGCATTGTTTACCGTTGAGACCCGAGTGTCCACCGATCAAGCAGAAGTTGAGAAGGACTCGTCCTGACATGGCTGACAAGATTAAAGAGGAGGTTCAGAAGCAGATCAATGCAGGTTTCCTTGTTACATCGGTCTATCCTCAATGGTTAGCCAATATAGTGCCTGTTGCAAAGAAAGATGGTAAGGTTCGGATGTGTGTAGACTACAGAGATCTGAATAGAGCTAGTCCGAAAGATGATTTCCCATTACCTCATATCGACGTATTGGTCGACAGTACCGCCAAGTTCAAAGTCTTTTCTTTCATGGATGGTTTCTCTGGTTACAATCAAATCAAGATGGCGCCGGAAGATATGGAGAAGACCGCTTTCATTACACCGTGGGGAACATTTTGTTATCGGGTTATGTCGTTTGGTTTGAGGAATGCTGGTGCAACATACCAAAGAGCCATGACTACTTTGTTCCATGACATGATGCATAAGGAGATTGAAGTGTATGTGGATGACATGATTGTCAAATCGCAGACTGAGGAAGATCATTTGGAACATTTGTTGAAACTGTTCCAGCGTTTGAGAAAGTACAAACTCCGTCTGAATCCCAACAAGTGCACTTTTGGTGTTCGTTCTGGAAGACTTTTGGGTTTCATTGTCAGTCAGAAAGGTATTGAGGTAGATCCTGATAAAGTCAAAGCCATTCGGGAGATGCCCGCGCCCAAGACAGAAAAACAAGTAAGAGGATTCCTTGGGAGACTGAACTACATTTCTAGATTTATATCTCATATGACTGCTACTTGTGGGCCGATTTTCAAGCTTCTCCGGAAGAACCAAGGATGTGTGTGGACAGAAGATTGTCAGAGAGCTTTTGATAGCATCAAAGGATATTTGCTTGAACCTCCCATTTTGATTCCTCCGGTGGAAGGAAGACCTTTGATTATGTACCTGACTATATTGGAAGACTCCATGGGATGTGTTCTTGGTCAACAAGATGAGACTGGAAGAAAGGAACATGCTGTATATTATTTGAGTAAGAAATTCACAGACTGTGAGTCTCGATACTCATTGCTTGAGAAAACCTGTTGTGCTTTAGCTTGGGCTGCTCGCCGTCTACGCCAGTATATGATTAATCACACTACTTGGTTGATCTCCAAAATGGACCCGATCAAGTATATCTTTGAGAAGCCCGCCTTGTCTGGAAGAATAGCCCGTTGGCAGATGTTGTTATCTGAATATGACATTGAGTACCACACTCAGAAAACGATCAAAGGGAGTATCTTAGCCGATCATTTGGCTCACCAACCAATTGAAGATTATCAATCCATCAAGTTTGATTTCCCGGATGAAGATGTTATGTACTTGAAAGCTAAAGACTGTGAAGAACCGTTACCGGAAGAAGGACCTGATCCCGAATCCTGTTGGGGTTTGATATTTGACGGAGCTGTGAATTCCTATGGAAATGGAATTGGGGCAATCATCGTCACTCCCCGAGGTACTCATATCCCGTTCACGGCGAGACTGAAGTTTGATTGTACGAACAACATGGCGGAATATGAGGCATGTATTATGGGTCTCGAAGAAGCAGTAGATCTAAGGATTAAAATTCTTGATATTTACGGAGATTCGGCATTGGTGATTAATCAAATCAAAGGAGAATGGGAGACTCGTCATCCTGGTTTGATCCCTTACAGAGACTACGCTAGAAGGTTGTTAACTTTCTTCAACAAGGTGGAATTACATCATATCCCTAGAGATGAGAATCAAATGGCTGACGCTTTAGCTACTCTGTCTTCAATGTTTCAAGTGAATGATTGGAACGACGTGCCTACAATCCGAGTTATGCGCCTCGACAGACCTGCTCATGTGTTCGCAATAGAAGAGGTCACCGACGACAAACCATGGTTCTATGACATCAAACGTGTTCTTCAAACTCAAGAGTACCCGCCTGGGGCATCCAATAAAGATAGGAAGACGTTGAGAAGATTAGCAAGCAGTTTATTTCTCAATGAAGAAGTTTTGTATAAGAGGAATTACGACATGGTCTTGCTCAGATGTGTAGACAGACGTGAAGCAGACATGCTGATGTAAGAAGTACACGAAGGATCCTTTGGCACTCATGCCAATGGACATGCAATGGCTAGAAAGATGTTGAGAGCTAGTTACTATGGGATGACAATGGAATCCGACTGCTGCAAATATGTGAAGAAGTGTCATAAATGCCAGATTTATGCGGACAAGATGCACGTGCCACCGACTCTCCTCAATGTTATATCTTCACCTTGGCCTTTCTCTATGTGGGGCATTGATATGATTGGAATGATTGAACCCAAAGCTTCAAATGGTCATCGTTTCATCTTGGTAGCGATTGATTATTTTACTAAATGGGTGGAAGCAGCATCTTATGCTAATGTAACCAGACAGGTGGTAGTCAGATTTATCAAGAATCAGATCATTTGTCGATACGGTATCCCGAGCAAGATCATCACTGATAATGGTTCGAATTTGAATAACAAGATGATGAAAGAGCTTTGTGAAGAGTTCAAAATCGAACATCATAATTCCTCTCCTTACAGACCGAAGATGAATGGGGCTGTTGAAGCTGCTAACAAGAACATCAAGAAGATTGTCCAGAAGATGGTGGTAACTTATAAGGATTGGCATGAAATGCTTCCGTTTGCTTTACACGGGTACCGTACTTCAGTTCGAACTTCAACGGGCGTGACCCCATTTTCCCTAGTTTACGGTATGGAAGCAGTACTCCCCGTGGAGGTTGAGATTCCATCTCTGAGAGTGTTGATGGAAGCTAAAATTTCTGAGGCTGAATGGTGTCAAAGTAGATATGATCAGTTGAATTTAATCGAAGAAAAGAGATTGACAGCTTTGTGTCATGGTCAGTTGTACCAGCAAAGGATGAAGAAGGCTTTTGATAAGAAGGTTCGACCGCGCGAGTTCAGAGAAGGTGACCTTGTACTCAAGAAAATATTATCTTTCCAACCCGATTCTAGGGGCAAGTGGGCTCCGAATTATGAAGGACCGTATGTTGTTAAGAAAGTTTTCTCTGGGGGTGCCATGATTCTCACCAATATGGACGGTGAAGAACTCCCACGTCCCTTGAACGCCGATGCAGTCAAGAAGTATTTCGCTTAGGCAAATTTCTGGTCAAACCAGTCTCGGCATCTGAGCACATTCTGGAATTCAAAGTTGTTAGGGAGAATAGCGATCATTGTTTTTGTATGACCTTTTATTTCATGTATTATTTCCCCAAGCTTTTGTAAACCGTTGGAGTCACATTGTTAGCGAACTACCTCTTATTAATGAAATTTGAGCATTTACCTTTTGTAGGCAAAATTTTAATTTCTATGGAAATACTTGAAACAAATTTACTTAAGTGTTCTTATTTTAAATATGTGTCGTGGATAATGAAAGGAATATTAACAGTTTGTTCCAAGGATGGTCAAGCCAGGAACTGCAAAGCAGTACAGTAATTTATCCTCGCATGATGAACATGTTTTATTTCAAAATCGCCATGAGGTGTTGGTTGTGTAAACTTGTGTTTCTAGTGGTACTAAGTTTGGTGACTCCCCAGCTGTTCCAGTTGAGCATTGTTTTGGCTATCTCTATCTGGGCGATTTCTGAAGTTTAGTACGTTTTGTCTCATACCGTGGTCTATTGGTGTTAGAAGATTGGATTTGGATGCTTTTCTCCTCAGAAGACTTGGACCTTGTAGCGTGATACCCTCCGACGTTGCTTTGTGTTTCCAGTTTCGTTTATCTTCCGTCTTTTCAAGATTGGCCGAGTATCTATTTTGCTGTGACGTCTTGTTATCTCCATCTTATTCCGCCTGTCTTGTTTTGTCAGCATAACATTCATTTACTCATTTACACTCATATCAGCATGCATATCCAGATTTGCCGTTGATTTTGAGTCGTACTTTGTTTATTCGAACAATGTACATATGTTCTTTCCAGGTAGAAAGTCAGCTTAGGCAGAAAATGTGTTTCTTTTTCTAAATTCCCCAACTGAGCTAATCTTTATGGATGATTTTGGTTTAGCCTACCTTGCCCATTTCTGAATACGATGAATTCCCCAATTGAGTTACTTACTCGTCGGGTGGAGTCTTGTTTGACTGTTTCCTTTCTAGGTTGTCCCTGGATGAAGTTGCTGCCTCGTGCATAGACTATCTCTTTGATTTTCTCCAATGAAATCGCGACCCAGACAGTTGGTGCATTTATTTTGCACGTTAAAGTATATGATCTCCTCGGGAAGGATTGATTCAGGGTTCTCTTTGACGAGGACTTTATTCTCTGCCAGTATCATCGCAATTTCCTCCTGTTTGTTTTTGGAAAACGACAAGCGGCAGCTCTTCATGAGCAACTTGTACGTTATAGACACCGTTGGAAAACGACAAGCGGCAGCTCTTCATGAGCAACTTGTGCGTTATAGACACCGTTGGAAAACGACAAGCGGCAGCTCTTCATGAGCAACTTGTGCGTTATAGACACCATTGGAAAACGACAAGCGGCAGCTCTTCATGAGCAACTTGTACGTTTACTTTTTGAAAGCGCCGAGCAGCAGTTCTTCATGAGCTACTAGTGCGTCATTTTTATCTTTTGAAAGCGCCGAGCAGCAGTTCTTCATGAGCTACTAGTGCGTTATCTACTTTTTGAAAGCACCGAGCAGCAGTTCTTCACGAGCTACTAGTGCGTCATTTTATTTTTCTGAAAGCGACAAGCAGCAAACTCTTCATGAGTTACCAGTACGTTACTACCTTTCTGGAATACAACAAATGGCAGTTTTCTTTATTTGAACAACCTTCATACCTACAATCTTATTACCTCAGCATTAATGAGTATATCTCTGAAAATCTAGCAGAGAAGTCTGTTACGAATCTATACCTCCAGAAGTCGGTAATCAGTTATCAGCAATTTGATACTCTCTGTCTACCATCGACCTTGAGTTGCGAACTCACTATTTTGGATCAATGATCTGTTATGGCCTATGCAAGATGCTCTCTTTGTTAGGGTTAGAGGTTGTATTCCCTCGAATTTATTCGCTGTCAGGAGTCTGTCGTTTGAAGTCGATAGCTTGTTTCCCCAGTAATGTATATCCATGCCGCTGTGTTTTGTTGGTGTTCGATTCCCCCAACATTGTCTCGTTTCACACAATATCTTTCTCTGTGAGTTCGATCGCTGCATTCATATCAAACATGACGACGGCATCTTAGGACAAAATTTGCGTAGTTATGTATTTAAGTACCTTCAATCTCGTCGAAACAAAGATTTCAATCTTCATATCTCCAGATAGAAGAAACTGAAATAGGGGCAGCTGTTGTACCTCAAATTTTGACCTAAGATATCGTCTCCTACCTGCATCATTACATTACAAGTGTTTTGATCCATCGATTTTAAAATTCATAACTTTTTTCAGGCCAAGAGCTATTTATGCTGAACATTAAATCATTTAATCGATTCGTGCTAAAATGATGTTTATTAATTATTTATTGTCTTAAATTTAAATAATTGAAATTCGTTTTCAATTATTATGTAGTTTAAAGATGTATAGATAATAAAATAAACATTAGAGAAGAGGCGCATTAATTGTGTGGACAGTATTTATTTATTACTCACTATCTTAAATTTAAATAACTGGAATTCATTCTTAGTTATTACATAATTTAAAGGTTTATGAATAATATAATAAATATTCGGAAAAGTTCATTGGTCAATAACGATTATTTAATCATTTGTCATTCTAAGTTAAATAATTGAAACCCTATTTTAATTATTATAATTTAGAAAATTATGGATGATGAATTAAATAATTGAGGCTATTAATTGATCAATGATAATTATTTATTTATCTGTTTATTATTCTGAATGTAGGTAGTTGAAATTCGTTTTCAATTATTATACGATTAAAGAAGTGTAAACGATAAAATAAATAATTAAAGAGAAAGAAGAACTTAATTGGCGAATAGTGGATTTTTTATTCATTTTTTCTAATTGTACAATTATTATGTAAACATTGTATCTATTACAACAAAATTACAATAATAAATTTACAAAGCTAAAATGAAATAAAAAAACTAATCTAATATTCCTAATTCTAAAACTTCTGATCCAATGCGTTTTTGTCTGCTCACTTAATGTTACCTGCAAAATTAAAAGAGATTAGAATTCGAATAAATAATTAAAAAAGAGAAATTATTTAAGGTTCATCATTAAAAGCAATGGCCGGAATCAGTTACTCTTTTTTGCAAATCACGGGATTTCTCCCGGTTCACAAAAAGAAAGGAATTTTAAATGAATGCACAAGTTTATTTTTGTCCAAAAATTGCATGTTTTAAATTAACTGCATTTTTCAAAATCCCAAATGCATATTTCAAAAACATACAGCATACAAAGCCCCTGCATGAACTACATATGCAAGCATGCTAACGTAAACCTATGCCCACACAGTAGAAAACAAAACAAGCTATTGCATTAGAGGTCAAAAACATGCAGTTTAACTACATATGCAAGCAATATGGACATTCCATTTTCATCATTTTCTGGCCATTTGCAATTTCAGAAAAGTACAGCCTATCACATTTTTGTCAAAGCTGTACTGAGAGAAAAAGAGAGGGAGAAGTGTGGGTTTTACAGGCTTGGCATAGGCAGGAAAAGGATATACAAGACAAACTGTAAAATATAGCCAGTAGAGATAAAACATAAAAGAAGAATAGAAACAAATTGGAGATGACAGTCTAGTGCAGAATGCCCAGGAAGAGGAAAAGCATTTTCAAAACTTCCAGCCTGTAACGTAAACAAGAGAGGGAAACTGTTATAACAATAACCAAAAAAAGAAATCAATATGATATCAGATATCCAAGCCTTCAAGAGAACTGAGAAAAAAATAGTTATCAGAAAAACACACAAAGCTTAGAAGACCTGCATAATTATCCCAATACTGTCAAAAACTATTTCAACCATATGGCTTAAACCTTGCAAAAAAACAGATTGACCCTTCAAGCCAACATCATACCAAAAAACAATATCACACAAAGATTCAATTCAAACCACACCACCAAGATGGCCTAGAAAAAGACTTATGCCCCTGTTTCCATCAACCTGTCCAACCAACACGAAATCACCATACTCATAACCATGTCAAATCTATTACTCAAGACTGAACATCATCAATCAAAAAAACCTGAAACGATCCAAGCCAGAACCAACTCCTAAGGCAACGAGCTAGGCCTCAGTGTTACCATCACTGGCCATTCAAAGTACATAACTCAAAGCCTCAAAAAAAACATTATCACGGGCCAATACACATCGTACAGCAGCACGTTCAAAGAAGAAGAAGAAAAACAGAAGTACAGTACGAAGGCAAACGAAGAAGAAGAAGCATCACAGTACAGTTTCAACAAGAAGAAGAAGACAATCACGTAAATACCGGTCACCGAGGTGAGCTCGCGTTTCTCCTCTCCTCGCCATCTAGCCTCCTTCGCTCCCGGCCTCCTCCTCCGTCTCCACCTAGGTAACGGTCCCCTCTCCTTTTTACTTCTTTGGAACCTCAATCAACATTAACAATCAAACATAAGAATCAACAATAAGATCAAACAGAATGAACATTGTGGAATCAGAATCAACATGCAAACGAATTAAGCGTTAACGAGTTGAATCAATAGCGTTTTACCGAATCCGTAGCCGTCCCTTTTCTCATTCAGCTGGAGGGAAGAGGAGTTGGAGTGGGTGGCCATGGCAAGAAGAGCTAGCAAATCCAGAGGCAAGTGTGAAGAAGAAAACGTGAAGAGGATCAAAGAGAAGAAGAGACGCGCCGTTTCTGCCTAACAAAACAAAACCCTAATCTCATTATGTTAAACAAATTAACCCTAAAAAACACTTTGTAATATATGGGCCTCATCCCATTTCTTCTCCTTAAAGCCCACGACCTGCTTCTGCACCCCCCTCTCATTTATGAATTCTTGCGTTGGGCCTTCAGCTACCTAGCCCATTTACTTTTGCTTGTTTTATTTTGATACATTTTCTTTTTCACCTTTTGTTATTTTTCTCTAATTTTTTTTGTAGAATTATTATTTATGTTAATTAATTGATAATTATATTAAAAAACAAACAAAGATATGTCTAACTAGGTTTTTATTAATTAGTTGACCTCTTAGTTTAATTTTGGATTTAATTTAAGAATTTTTATTTTTATTTCATTAAGGTAAATTGTTAATTTTTAACTTAATTTGGAACCCCCTTAATTTTTTAAATAAGTATTTTTTATACATAAAAAACATAGAATTTAAGATTGTAGACATTTTATTTTTTTAATTAATTAATTAATTCTCCTCTTACATCGTTATCAAACAAAAATCCTAAAACATATAAAAAATAGAAAAAACTAAAATATTTTATTAACTCATTTTCTTGTCTTATTAATATTAATATCAAAATATATCAAAAACTTAATAACTTAAAACTAAAAAAAACATTACGTCCTCGTTAAATAATTCTCTTGCTTTTATCCCTATCAAAATGCGTAAAAATACTTTCGTCCTGTTAACATTAAACAAAAAATCATAAAAAACGCATTATTCGCATCATTTATTCCATCATTTAGATTATCGTTATTTAATCGTTATTCGCATATTTTGTCCGTGTATTTATTTGTTTATTCGGTTTATGCTTAAATCCAAAGGAAAAAACAGTAAATTTGTTGACTTCATGTCCTCAAGTCTAACTGCGCGAACTTTCGCATTTCATTAAAACTTAGGATAATTTTTCCTCAAATATTCACCCTTTTCAAATTTATGCCCTTTAAGCAAAAACTTCGACATTAGGTCGTCGCAACTTCAAAAACCGTCTGTATCCTGTTTCGGCCAAAACGATTTATTTTCAATCAAGCAATCAATTTTAAATAAAACAGATATTTCAAAAGGTTCCTATAGAGTACTATAGATACATTGGGTGCTAGTACCTTCCCATTGTATAACCAACCCCCGAACCATAAGATCTCTTTTCAAAAACGCTTTGTATTTTTATTAGTATTTACATTGCATATTTAGGGTTTTATTTCGCTCTTTTCCCTTTTCCTTTGGAAACAATAAAGCGCGGTGGCGACTCTTGCTTTTGTGAGATGAATTAATCAATAATTCGATCTCCGATTTACCCCGCTACATTTTTTTATCGCTACAGGTCTATCCTCAGTGGTTAGCCAACATAGTGCATGTTGCTAAGAAAGATGGCAAAGTTCGGATGTGTGTAGACTACAGAGATCTGAATAGAGCTAGTCCGAAGGATGACTTCCCATTACCTCATATTGACGTATTGGTCGACAGTACCGCCAAGTTCAAAGTCTTTTCTTTCATGGATGGTTTTTCTGGTTACAATCAAATCAAGATGGCACCAGAGGATATGGAGAAGACCGCTTTCATTACACCTTGGGGAACTTTCTGTTATCGGGTTATGCCGTTTGGTTTGAGGAATGCTGGCGCAACATACAAAAGGGCCATGACTGCTTTGTTCCATGACATGATGCATAAGGAGATCGAAGTGTATGTGGATGATATGATTGCCAAATCACAAACTGAGGAAGATCATTTGGAACATTTGTTGAAGTTATTCCAGCGTTTGAGGAAGTACAAACTCCGTCTGAATCCCAACAAGTGCACTTTTGGTGTTCGTTCTGGAAGACTTCTGGGTTTCGTTGTCAGTCAGAAAGGTATCGAAGTAGATCCTGATAAAGTCAAAGCTATTCGAGAAATGCCCGCACCCAAGATGGAAAAACAAGTAAGAGGATTCTTTGGGAGACTGAACTATATCTCTAGATTTTTATCTCATATGACTGCTACCTGTGGGCCGATTTTCAAGCTTCTCCGAAAGAACCAAGGATGTGTGTGGACAGAAGATTGTCAGAGAGCTTTTGATAGCATCAAAGAATATTTGCTTGAACCTCCCATTTTGATTCCTCCAGTGGAAGGAAGACCTCTGATTATGTACCTGACTATATTGGAAGATTCCATGGGATGTGTGATTGGTCAACAAGATGAGACCGGAAGATAGGAACATGTTGTATATTATCTGAGTAAGAAATTTACAGACTGTGAGTCTCGATACTCATTGCTTGAGAAAACCTGTTGTGCTTTAGCTTGGGCTGCTCGCCGTCTGCGCCAGTATATGATTAACCACACCACTTGGTTGATCTCCAAAATGGATCCGATCAAGTATATCTTTGAGAAGCCCGCCTTATCTGGAAGAATAGCCCGTTGGCAGATGTTTTTATCTGAATATGACATTGAGTATCACACTCAGAAAGCAATCAAAGGGAGTATTTTAGCCGATCATTTGGCTCACCAACCAATTGACGATTATCAATCCATCAAGTTTGATTTCCCAGATGAAGATGTTATATACTTAAAAGTTAAAGATTGTGAAGAGCCGTTACCCGAAGAAGGACCTGATCCTGAATCGCGTTGGGGTTTAATATTTGACGGAGCTGTGAATTCCTATGGGAATGGAATTGGGGCGATCATCGTCACTCCCCGAGGTACTCATATCCCGTTCACGGCGAGATTAAAGTTTGATTGCACGAACAACATGGCGGAATATGAGGCATGTATTATGGGTCTCGAAGAAGCAGTGGATCTAAGGATTAAGATTCTTGATATTTACGGAGATTCAGCATTGGTGATTAATCAAATCAAAGGAGAATGGGAGACTCGTCATCTTGGTTTGATCCCTTACAGAGACTATGCTAGAAGATTGTTAAATTTCTTCAACAAAGTGGAATTACATCATATCCCTAGAGATGAGAACCAAATGGCTGATGCTTTGGCTACTTTGTCCTCAATGTTTCAAGTAAATGATTGGAACGACGTGCCTACAATCCGAGTTATGCGTCTGGACAGACCTGCTCATGTGTTCTCAGTAGAAGAGGTTACCGACGACAAACCGTGGTTCTATGACATTAAACGTGTTCTTCAAACTCAAGAGTACCCGCCTGGGGCATCCAATAAAGATAGGAAGACGTTGAGAAGATTAGCAAGCAGTTTCTTTCTCAATGAAGAAGTGTTGTATAAGAGGAATTACGACATGGTCTTGCTCAGATGTGTAGACAGACGTGAAGCAGACATGCTGATGCAAGAAGTACACGAAGGATCCTTTGGCACTCATGCCAATGGACATGCAATGGCTAGAAAGATGTTGAGAGCTGGTTACTATTGGATGACAATGGAATCCGATTGCTGTAAATATGTGAAGAAATGTCATAAATGCCAGATTTATGCGGACAAGATGCACGTCCCACCGACTCTCCTCAATGTTATATCTTCACCTTGGCCTTTTCTATGTGGGGCATTGATATGATTGGAATGATTGAACCCAAAGCTTCAAATGGTCATCGTTTCATCTTGGTAGCGATCGATTATTTTACTAAATGGGTGGAAGCAGCATCTTATGCTAATGTAACGAGACAGGTGGTAGTCAGATTTATCAGGAATCAGATCATTTGTTGATACGGTATCCCGAGCAAGATCATCACTGATAATGGTTCGAATTTGAATAACAAGATGATGAGAGAGCTTTGTGAAGAGTTCAAGATCGAACATCATAATTCTTCTCCTTACAGACCGAAGATGAATGGGGCTGTTGAAGCTGCTAACAAGAACATCAAGAAGATTATCCAGAAGATGGTGGTAACTTATAAGGATTGGCATGAAATGCTTCCGTTTGCTTTACATGGATACCGTACTTCAGTTCGAACTTCAACAAGCGCGACCCCATTTTCCCTAGTTTATGGTATGGAAGCAGTACTCCCCGTGGAGGTTGAGATTCCTTCTCTGAGAGTGTTGATGGAAGCTAAACTTTTTGAGGCTGAATGGTGTCAAAGTAGATATGATCAGTTGAATTTAATCGAAGAAAAGAGATTGACAGCTTTGTGTCACGGTCAATTGTATCAGCAGAGAATGAAGAAGGCTTTTGATAAGAAGGTTCGACCGCGCGAGTTCAGAGAAGGTGACCTAGTGCTCAGGAAAATATTATCTTTCCAACCTGATTCGAGGGGCAAGTGGGCTCCGAATTATGAAGGACCGTATGTTGTTAAGAAAGTTTTCTCTGGAGGTGCTTTGATTCTCACCAATATGGACGGTGACGAGCTCTCGTGTCCCATGAACGCCGATGCAGTCAAGAAGTATTTCGCCTAAGCAAGCTTTTGGTCATCCCGGCTGTGGCATTTGAGCACATTTTGGAATTCAAAGTTGTTAGGGAAAATAGTTATCATTGTTTCTGTGTAACCTTTTATTTCATGTACTATTTCCCAAACTTTTGTAAACTGTTGGAGGCGCGTTGTTAGCGAACTACCAGCTTATTAATGAAATTTGAGCATTACCTTTTGTGGGCAAAATTTTAATTTTTACGGCAATATTTGAAACAAAGTATTTAAAATATTCTTATTTCTAAAATGTGTCGTGAATAACGAAAGGAATATTAACAGTCGTTCCGAAGATGGTCAAGCCATGAAATGCAAAACAGTACAGTAATTTATCCTTGCACGATGAGCTTGTTTTCTTTCAAAATCGTCATGAAGTGTTGGCTGTGTGCACGCTTGGTTATGGTGGTGCTAAATTTGGTGACTCCCCAGTTGTTCCAGTTAAGTGTTGTTTTAGCTACCTTTGTTTGGGAGATTTTGAAGTGCGGTACACTTCGTCTCATGCCAGTGGTTTATTGGTGCTAGAGGTTTGGATTTGGATGCTTTTCTCCTCAGAAGACTTGAGCCTTGTAGTGTTACGCTCCGACGTTGCTTTGTGTTTCTAGTTCCAGTTATCTTCCGTCTTTTAGGATTGGCTGAGTATCTATCGTGTTGTGACATCTTATTATCTTCAAGACATTCCATCTGTTCGTTTTGTCAGCATAACATTCATTTATTCATTCGCACTTATATCACGCATACATATTCACGTTTGCCATCGATTTTGGGGTTGTACTTTGTTTATTAAAATAATGTACATGTTTCTTTCCAAGTAGAAGGTTAGCTTAGGCAGAAAATGTGCTTCCTTTCTAAATTCCCCAACTGAGCTAATCCTCGTGGATGATTTTTGATTCAGCTTACCTTGTCCACTTCTGGATAGGATGAATTCCTCAATCGAATTACTTTCTCATTGGGTAGAGTCTCGTTTGACTATTTTTCTCAC
The DNA here is from genome assembly GCA_948472305.1 of Vicia faba. Taxonomy (NCBI): domain Eukaryota; kingdom Viridiplantae; phylum Streptophyta; class Magnoliopsida; order Fabales; family Fabaceae; genus Vicia; species Vicia faba. The sequence continues at coordinate 147,692,259 of OX451739.1, read as the reverse complement.
TGGTTATTCCTGGATAAAGTTGTCGCCTCTTGCATAGGCTATCTCATTGATTTTCCCCAGTGAAGTTGCGACCTAGACAGATGGTGCATTTATTTTGCACATTTGAGTATGTGATCTCCTCGGGAAGGATTGATTCATGTTTCTCTTTAACAAAGATTTATTTCTCTGCCAGTGTCATCGCAAGTTCCTTCTGGGTTATTCTTGGAAAACGACAAGCGACAGCTCTTCACGAGCAACTTGTACGTTATTATTATTTTCGGGAAACGACAAGCGGCAGCTCTTCACGAGCAACTTGTACGTTATTATTATCTTGTGGAAAACGACAAGCGGCAGCTCTTCACGAGCAACTTGTACGTTATTATTATTTTCGGGAAACGACAAGCGGCAGCTCTTCATGAGCAACTTGTGCGTTATTATCTTGCGGAACACGACAAGCGGCAGCTCTTAATGAGCAACTTGTGTGTTGTTATATTTTTGGGAAAATGACAAGCGGCAGCTCTTCACGAGCAACTTGTGCGTTATTAGGATTTCTGGAAGACGGCAAGCGACAGTCTCTTTATTTGAGCAACTTGTACGTTATTACTTTTCTGGAATACAGCAAGCGGCAGCTTCTTTATTTGAGCAACTTGTATGTTATTGGTATTTTCTTTGGACGACAGCAATTGGCAGTCTCTTTATTTGAGCAGCTTGTATGTTATCGGTATTTTCTTTGGACGGCAGTAATTGGCAGTTTCTTTATTTGAACAATTTGCGCATCTACAATATTATTATATCAACATTAATGAGTATATCTCCGAAAATCTCGCAGAGAAGCTTGTCATGAATCATTACCGTCAGAAGTCGGTAATCTGTCATCAGAAATTTGATACTCTCTGTCTGTCATTAACCTTGGGTTGCAAACTCACTGTTTTGGGTCAATAATCTGTTATGGCCTATGCAAGATGCTCTCTTTGTTAGGGTCAGAGGTCGTATTCCCTCGATTTTATTCGCTGTCAAGAGTTCGTCGATTGAAGTCGATAACTTATTTTTCCCAGTAATGAATAATCCATGTCTCTGTGTTTTGTTGGTGTTCGATTCCTCCAACTTTGTCTTGTTTCATACGATATCTTTCTCTGTGAATTCAATCACTGCATTCATATCAAACATAATGACGGCATCTTAGGACAAAATTTGCGTAATTATGTATTTAAGTACCTTCAATCTCGTTGAAACGAAGATTTTAATCTTCATATCTCCGGATAGAAGGAACTTAAATAAGGGCAGCTAATGTACCCCAAATTTTGACCTAAGATACCATCTCCCATCTGCATCATTCGCATTGCAAGCGTTTTGATTTTTAAAATTCATGACTTTTTTCAGGCCGAGAGCTATTTATTTTGAACACTAAATTATTTAACCGATTCATGCTTAAATGATGTTTATTAATTATTTATCATCTTAAATTTAAATAATTGGAATTTATTTCCAATTGTTATATAATTTAAAGATTTATAGATAATAAAATAAATATTAGAAAAAGGCATATTAATCGTTCAGACAGTGTTTATTTATTACTCACTATCTTAAATTTAAATAATTGGAATTTATTTTCAATTGTTACACAATTTAAAGATTTATGAATAATATGATAAATATTTGAAAAAAGGTTCATTAATTGGTCAATAATGATTATTTAATTATTTATCATTCTAAGTTAAATAATTGAAATTCTATTTTTAATTATTATAATTTAGAAAGTTATGAATAATGAATTAAATAATTGAAACTATTAATTGATCAATGATATTATTTATTTATTTGTTTATTATTCTGAATTTAGGTAATTGAAATTCATTTTCAATTATTATACAATTTAAAGAATTATAAACGATAAAGTAAATAATTAAAGAGAAGGAGGAAATTAATTGGCAAATATTGGAATTTTATTCATTTTCTTCTAATTGTACAATTATTGTGTAAATACTGTATTTATTTACAACGAATTTACAATAATAATTTTACAAAGTTAAAATGAAATAAAAACTAATCTAATTTTTTCTAATTCTAAATCTTCTATCCAATGCCTTTTGTCTGCTCACTTGATTTTACCTGCAAAAAAAAAAACAATTAAAAGAAAAATTAGATTTGAACAAATAATTAAAAGTAGAAAATTATTTAGTGTTCATCATTAAAAGCAATGGCTGGAATCAGTTTACCCTTTTTTGCAAATCACTGGATTTCTCCCGGTTCACAAAAAAGAGAGGAATTTTTATAAATGAATGCACAAATTCATTTTTGTCAAAAACTGCATTTTTCAAATCAATTGCATTTTCAAAAAGTCCACTGCATATTTCAAACAACATATGCATCAATTCAAATGTTTGTCAAATAGCATACAAAAAATCAACAGCATATGCACTTTCAAAGCCAAATTGCAACGTAAACATGCCCATATAGGAAGAGGCCAAACATACAAAGAGGCTCCCACTGTGCCATGCAGTAGACAAGTTAAAAATATGCAGTTTAAACAATTTTTGCAAGCAATATATATTTCCTTTTTCATCATGTTCCAGCCCATGCAGTTTCAGAACAAGTACAGTACACCTCATCTTAATGCATCAGTTGGTACTTGAGAGAGAGAAGAGAGATAGAAATGTGGTTTTGCAGGTTTTTGGCTTAGGCAGGAATTGGATAGCAAACAAATCAGCAGCAATACAATAGAGAAAGATAAGCATGAAAAGGGATAGAGAACAAAACTGATGTATCAGTATGGGATGCAGAGGTCAAAAGCAAGAAATATAGTTAAAATTATTCAAACCTGGAACATAAGCCAAGAAAAACCAACGGGTAGTATAACAACAACAAACCCCCTTTAAATTCAAGGAGCCAAAAAAACCTGTTGGGAGGAAGCATTCAAAAAACAGAACAAAATATACAAGAAACCAATTCTCAGAATATAGCCATTTTTCAAACATCATCAACATAAACCAAAACATACGCAACCTGCATTGAGACCATGTCAACCATGGCCTAAACCACCAACTTGTTACCATAACCTGTTGAAACCTGCTATTTCCCACCCAAAACTATGCCTTAAACCATAAAAAACCTGCTGCCTTAAACCATAGAAACAAATAACCATTTCAAGGCCTAAACGAAAACCTCAATAACCTGCTTAAGCCATAGAAAACCATCAACCTGATTGAGCCATTAAACCAATACCACAAAAATCATTCAAAACCATCGTACCATATAACCTACTGCACTGCCAAACCTGCTATCTGTGTTGCCAAAACCTGCTATCTGTCCAACTAAAACCATAACCACTGTCTAAACCATTAAACCTTCATGGCCTAAACCATTTCAAAACTGCTACCTGCATAATACACCAAACATTGGTCCAAACCATCCCAAAACCAGTAGGATCAAAACCAATGTCAAAACAATAACCAGCATACCAAAAAGCCTCAACATTCGTCATAGGCCACTAGGAGAAGCAATCAAAATCACAGCAAGAGAAGAATAGGGAAAAGTATTCGAAGGCCACAGTTCAACAAAGCAAAGCAAGTGTCAAGGCTACCAAGAGGAGAAGATAAAGCTCGTTTTCAGGGTTTTCATCATTAAACAAAAGCATAAGGAGGACAAACCAGGGTCTCCAAGCTCATAGCCACAGCCTTGTTCCCCTCCGCCAGCGAGCCTCCGTAATGCCCTTCCCTCCTCATTCATAAAGGTAGTTCGTTGCTTCCCTTCTTTTCCTTTTCATCACCTCAACAAGAAATCGTATATAAAAGGAAATTAGAATCGAAATGAACAAAATCATAACATGCAACAAAAAATCATAAGACTTAACGCGTTATTGGACAAATCATCACCTTCACAACCGTAGCGTTGAGTGACGCATGAAGAGAGCAGGCGTTGGTGGCTCGGGAAAAGGAAGACGAAGGAGAAGGCGATTTCATAAGAGCAGTAAAGCAAAGGAAGCGAACGAATAAGATAACACACGAGGATGAAGAAGACGAACAACCCAGCAGCGCCGTTCTGCACATAACCGAACCCTAATCCCTTTTCCAAATTAACAAATCATGTTTAACCCTAACACATTTACAAAACCAAATGGGTCTCACCCCATTTTTCTGCCTAAGCCCAACGATTTGCTTTATCCACCCCCTATCCTGCTTCTGATACTATTAAGCTTGGGCCTCCTAAAACCCCTTTTGGCCCATTTTGTTATTTCCTTTAGTTTGTTTTAATGAATCAGCTTAATTCACTTTTGTTTCTAATTAGTAATAATAAACAACTTTTCTATATAGTTAATTAAATATTTTATTCTTATTGGTATTAATTACTAATGAACAAATTTTGTTATATTAATTAGGGCCTTTTATAAAATTAGTTAAAATACTCAATTTAGTATAAGACATTAAGTCATCTTTTAATAATACTTTATATTAAAGATATCAAAACTCTAAAAAGGATAAAAACTAGAAACTTAAAAAACTTTAAAAAACATTTTATCCTTTCTTTAATTAATTCTCCCGCTTTAATTAACATTAAACAAAAATCCAAAATTAATATTTACACCATTTAGTCATTTATTTAACTGTTGCTATTAATTATTGTCCGCATGTTTTTTTCTGTTTAATTATTTCACATTTACATGATTATTCTGTTTACGTTTAAATCCAAGGGAAAAACGATTAGATTTGTCGACTTCATGTCCTCAAGTCTAATCGCGCGAATATTTGCATTTCATTAAAACTTAGGATGATTTTCCTTTAAGTATTCAATCTTTCCAAAACTTATGCCTTTTAAGTAAAAACTTCGACGTTAGGTCGCCGTATCTTGAAAAACCCGTCCGTACCCCTTTTCGGCCAAAACGATTTATTTTTAATCAAACGATCAATTTTAAATAAACAGATATTTCAAAAGGTTCCTATAGAGTACTATAGATACATTGGGTGCTAATACCTTCCCATTGTATAACCAACCCCCGAACCATAGATCTCTTTTCAAAAACGCCTTGTATTATTATTACTTTTAAAAAAAGTATTATTTACATTGCATATTTAGGGTTTTATTTCGCTCTTTCCCCTTTTCCCTTGGAAATAATAAAGCGCGGTGGCGACTCTTGCTTTTGTGAGACGAATTAATCAATAATTCGATCTCCGATTTACCCCGCTACATTTTTTATCGCTACACCGTCCCGCTATTGAGAAGTAGGTAGCACCGTCGTTGGAGTTATTCGGGTCAATTCGATTATAGGGACATGTGTTGTCACCAAAGCAATAGTAGGACGCCTTAGCGGTAACCCTAATGTCCTAGATCCTTTTTATCCGAGGCAACCGTTTCGAGGCAACTTGGATCTTTAGACAGGAGGGCGACCTCTAAAACTCCCTATACTTAATGACCACGTCGAGGCAACCAAGTGAGGCGTACCCTAGGAGTGGCATGTGCGAGTGTGTCAGGTTTCAATTAAGTTATCTTTGCACATGTTATGGTGAGCTACGTTTTGATTTTAATTTTCAGATAAGTCTTGTCATGCATAGCCTAGTTAACATACATCTAACAGTTAATAGTTTGCGGAAAGTAAATCTACGCTATTACAAGGCGTCGGGTATTTACATCGCCAAAAACAACCCTTGAAAAGTAAATGCGAGAAAATTAAAGAAAAGCGATAAAAAGTCCTAATTAACACTATTACATCCTCGGAGCAATTACATAAATATGATCAAAAATAATATGCGCGAAAAGAAATTAAATCTGGGAAGTCCTTAGGGTTTTGACCCTTTTTGAGAAAGAATGAATTTTTGGTTATTTTTGCATTTAATTAAACCTAATTCTAATTAATTAAATAGAAGAAATATTTTTTAAGCTTTTTAATGTCTTAATAAAAATAAAAATAAAAATAAAAGGAATTAAAATTTGTCGAAACCTAATTTCTACATGGATTTATTTATTATGAAAAAGTCAAAATTAAACCTAATGAAACTAAATTAATTTATTAGCATTTTATTTACAAAATAATAATTAATAGTAAAATTAATAAATAATAATAATAAAAATATTTACATTTTTTATTGTCTGAATTTATTATGAAAATAATAGTTAAGTTAATTAAATAATAATAATGTTAATAATAAAAATAATTAGTAAAATAAAATAAAAAAGAAAAATAATTAACCAGGGGGGTGTTGGGCCCATTAGGAGGTTAATCTGGAAATTTTGTGGCCCATTAAGTTATTCAACCACGTTGACCTTTGGAATTAGTTGTGCAAGCGTTGACTGAGGATCATGATGACTATCATCTCCTGGCCACTGGATTACTGCTTGTAGACACCTGGCGCCTGGGATGTGGGAGTCCATGGTGGAACGCCTTTAAATGCCTGCATGCAATCACGTTATGAAAAATAATATAGAGCTTCTGGGTGGACCTGGGAATCGAACCCAGGTCCCAATGATTCTTGGACAACGCATCCACCACTGAGCCATCTGCTTGCTTTGTTAATATAATAAACAACAAATATAATATTTAAAAACAATTCATATGCTGGAAAGAGAAAAAATAACGCGCGCGTTTTGAATGAACCAATGGCATGTCACCACCTAGTCATCTTCCTCGTTTGCCTGTAACAAAAACAAATAGATTGCGGGGGGTTTTAACCCCCACAACCTACATCAATGAAAAATAGCGATTAGCTCCCTGCTTAACATAAATATTTCGCGAGTATATCATTGTGTTCGTCTGAGTCTCCTGAGTTCAACCAAAGGTCTTAAAGGGTCCAATTTTTCCTGAATGATAAAGCCCCAAAATCAAAGCTTCAGAACCCTAGAATTTGTCAATGGTATCTTTTGATTTAGGGCGCTATAATCCAATTAACCAGTACCATTACTTTCCTGTGAATGCTAGCAATGCAAAACCAACAAAAAATCATATCAAATATGCATGAATCATGAGTTTGAATTACGAAAAAAATGTGCAAACCGTGGGTTCGTGTAGAGCGATTTCTTAGGCCTTAGCACTTGGTTTTGATTGCAATGTGTCTCTGAGAGTTCCTGCAATGTATTAGAAACAAGAAAAAGCTTTGAATCGTGCTAAATTAGGGAAAACAGTTTTCACTTTTTTTTGGTTTTTTTCAATATTGCTATGGCCTCTTCTGCAGCAATTTTTCGTCCAGTGCATTAGGGTTGAGTTGTGTATATATATGAGACTGAGTTTAGGTTAAATCCTTGAGCAAAGATCCATGGAATTATGGTTTCAATATTTGATTGAAAATCAAATAATTTTCAATCTTTTTGATTGGAAAAACTTGCCAAACTTGGAGATTTTTGTCTCTTTGATTGATACACGAATTTTCCAGCTCTTGTAGGTCCTATTTGCTTCATGAAAAGATTGAAAAACTATATCTTGATATTTCCTACAATTTAAATTAATTAAATGAATTAAAATTGATTAAAAATCCAATTAATTAATAAAAAATAAGAAAATAAATCAATTTAAGCTTAATGGGTCGTGCATAGGCCTTGGATAAAGTTTCAAGAAGAAATTTGAGGCCCATTAGCAAAAACAAAGTGTTTTGAGCAAAGTTGACTTTTGCAAATTCACAAAAATTTCCCAACTTCTCCAATGCATATCTTGCTCAATTTTGATCCTATAAACATGTTCTTGGACATTTTGGAAATTTCTTGAAGTCCTCTAACCAATTCCTTTGGTCCCATGTCATTTGGATTTACCAATCTCAAGTTATGGTCTTTGACTTAAAGTGCATTTTTGTTGACTTTTGAAATTGACCTATAATGTAGAAATTGATAACTTTTTGTGAGAGCATTTCTTGGACTTGGAATGTGAAGATGAATTGTAGGAAATGTCATCCCCTTAAAAATGAGAATTAGATGGGATTTTTCTGATGAACCATGAAAAAGTTATGCCTTGGTCAAGATACAGTTGACTTTTCTGCTGTCCAAAAATAGTAACTTTTGCATCTTGATGATTTTTGAGCCATGCTTGTGGAATCATGATCAAGACTTGATCAAATGATTATTGTGGACTCAAAATAAGATGTTGACCAAAAATTTTGACTTTTTCCTGCAAAATGACCATTTTACCCCTACAGTTGATTGTGAAGCAAATGGAGCTTTTGACTGTGCAATTTGACATTGTGAGTCTTGAAACTTGGCATGTAGATGCTTGACAAGGTGTATAGGCCTATGAGACTTGATTGGACCATTGAAAACCTCAAATTCCTTGACAACCAAAACCCTAATTTTGACTGGCTTATGAGGCATTTGAACTGTGCAATCCTTGAGCAAATCTTGAACCATTTGAAGATGATTCTTGACAAACCTTGAAGAATATGGGAGGGCAAATTTTGGGGTACAACACCATGGTACAACGAACTTTGTAATGTTTCTCGTATTGTTGAGAACGTATACAAAGTGTGTTTGAAAATATTTTTAGAAAGGAGTGTACGTATGGAAAATGTTTTGTTTTGAGAAAGCATCTAAGAACTATCTACCTACTCGAAAAGGTTTGTTCTTTTCCTCTTTTCCTTTAGACAGTTCTATCCTACTATTAGTGAATAGGTAGCCCTATCATTGGATGTTAGAGGGACAATCGAGGGTCATCATACAGTCACAAAGGCAGCTAGTAATATATCTTAGTAATTACCCTAGGATTTCAAGATCATTTACCGAGGCAACATCAAAAGGGTCATTGAGAGACTTATGATCTTTTAACCAAAGGATAGCCACTAAAATCTCTTACATTCGAGAATCGTGACTGTTTTATTCCGAAGGCAACAAGTGGGGAAACCTTAGAGGTACGCATGTGTGAGTGGGTTGTATTCAATTATTTTTCTTTGATGTTAGGTTTGCTAACATTTTCTTTTATTTCTTGTCATGTAATCCTATTAGGCATACATCTAACAGTTCAACATCGGTGCGGAAAATTAAAGTGCAGAATTTAAACTAGCAATTATATGGCTTCGGGGAGGGGGGAAATTACAAGTCCAACATGGGGAATAAAAAGTGAAAAATTCCTAAGTTAAGTTATTACAACCCATATGCAATTACACAATATTTATAAAAAAAATAATACGAATAAATAAATAGGCGCACGAAGGAGAAAGAAATAAAGACATAAAGAACTCTAAAAAAATCTAAGTGAAAAAAGAAATATTTTTGTTGTTTTTAATTTTTGTTTAGAAAAATGATTAAGTTATGAGAACCTAATTCTAATTAGTTAATTAATTAAAAAAAGGTGATTAAATGATTGATCAAAATGAATTTAATTCATAAAAACTTAAATCTATTATTTTTTGTGATTTTCTGATTTTCTGATTTTTTATGTTCGTAAAAAGAAAAAAAAGGTTTAAAGAAAATTAAATAAATAAACAACAAAAAAAGAAAAAAAGAAATGGGCCAGGTGTAGCGGTAGAAATGTTAAGACTAAGTCATTAGATTAACTAGACTTGTACATATCAAAAATAAAATCGCTACCGCGCTTTATTGTTTCCAAAGGAATGGGAAAAGAGCGAATAACCCAAAAAGAGGGGGAAAGATTCAAGGTAAGGGGGTTGGTTATGCAAAGGGAATATATTAGCACCCTAAACATCTATGGTACTCCGTAGGAACCTCTTTGTAAAATCTTTATATTTTGGCTATAAAATGTTGTATAAAAATAGATGGTGGAGGTGAGAAAAAGAAGTATTTTTTATGATTTTTGCACCTGCCGCGGTTGCGAACCTTTAGTGCCTACGTACCACCTTCCGTGCAATAGGAGATCAGGGTACACGTAGTTCCTCTTTAAAAATTTTAAAACACAAGTGTGTTGATTAATTTTATGAGATAAGACATCATCGTCATTTTTCGTGTGGAAAACATACTTACTACCCACAATCATGAGAAAGGAGAATTTGCATCATCTCAAAGTGGAGCATATGGCTTGGATTTTAAAATCAACAAAGCCTCACTCAAAACCCAAGTTGAAAATATCTCTCTTCACTATATATTGTAGAAGTATAGTTGTTTGCATTACTACAAGAATTGACAAGAGTATAATATTTTGAGAAAATTCTAAAGATAAGAGCCAAAATGGAAAAATGGTTTGAATGAGATTGATTGACTTTTAGTCTTCTCACAAAAATGTCAAGGTATTATTAAGTTGATTAATGTTTTTTTATGAAAATGTTTTGAAAATGCATGGACCTAAGTCCAAGTTTATTATGAAAGTGGTTTAAGTTTAGAAACAAGAAGAGTTTTCAAAAGGAAGAAGAAGATTTTTAAAATTAAAGAAGATGGGAGGAGAAGAAGGGACTATCCTAAAGCATAAGGTAAAATCTAGGGAGAAGAATAATCTAACCAACAAGAAGCCAATACTTTACATTATGAGTCAAGATAGAATTACCATTTTTTGTATTTGAAACCAAGCAAGGATATTAAACCTCTTGAGAAGACCAAACTTCTAATGTATTAAGTCTTCACAAAAATTGGGCAGAGTAACAGCTGTATACAGATGAATTCCAGATTACAAACAAAGTATGTAATCACAATAACCTACACATAAAACAAACAAACAACCCAATGTCTTGAGGTAAACCCCAAAAACACCAGACAAAATATTAATTAAGGTCACAAGGTCTCCAACATACGCCAAGGTCTCTAATCCTAAGTCCAAGAAGTCCAATACTCTATAATGCCAAGGATAGTAACCAAATAGTCCAAGTATCATTAATGTTTTTTATGGTTCATGTTGATTATTAAGTATCTTCAAAAAGAAAATAAAAGATCAAGTGAGCAAAATAAAAATGACATAAAAGTAAATGCTCAAATGAGCAAAGATGAAAATAACATGAAATGTAAATGCTAAAGTAAATGGTACATAAAGTAAAAGCATAGAAATAAAAGCATAAAATAAAGTTAATTATTAGAAGTTAATGGTTAGTTGGATGACCATCTTGAAACTTTCATTTTGAACTCATTAGAGGATTTGTAGAACCAAAGCCTCTCAACAAAAAGTTGCATTTGCTTTTTGTCGAGTATATCATGCATTTAATAATCCCCAAGACAACATTTAATGGTCAATAATGTTTAAGTGATCCGCGTTGACCAAAATTGATGAAGATCCATTGGAGGATTGGTAGAACCAAATCCTCCTAACAACGAATCTCAAGGTTATTGGATCAAAGGGTTCAAATTAACATACTTGGGCTTGCAAACATAGGTTTGGGCCACAAATGATCATTTAATCGAATCAGGACAATATTTAGCGCTATGTTAAGCAATCGTAAGTGGACTTATATAGAAGTCACACTTATTTTGAGGCCGGTCAATAGCAATCTATGTCTTAATGTTTGGATAAATAATATAGAGATCATCATCCCATAACATGTAGCTCAAATAAAAAAAGAAAGGGATAAGATGAAGAGGGAGGGGAATGATAAGTTAATTTGGATCACTATCTTAAATTTCATTCATCTTTAAATTCAATCACTCATCTAGATGGATTAAAGCACTAAACATATCATTAATTCAAAGCACCAAAAATGAATTAAATAATTCACTCTTTGGTAGATTTGAATTGATGAACATTTATCTAACTTCATATACACCCAAAGTCCATTGAATTTAAAGAGAAATTGGACATTTAATATTGCAATCCAAATCAACAATCAAAAGGAGTGAGTAGAAAAAGATAGATGGATCAAAACAACCCTAAAACAAGGCAAAAAATTCATTTTTGTTCTGTTACAATCGATTGCACTGCTGATGCAATCGATTGCTTCAGTGTTTTTTTCATAAAAACGTGATCATTTTTTGTGACAATCGATTGCACTATTAGAGAAATCGATTGCACCCTGTTAAAAACAGAAAAGCAGCATTTCAAAAGGCCAAATTCTTGTTCAAGCTTTCCATCAAACACCTTATGATCATGGATTCAATTGAGCATGGAAATTCCATCAAATTATGAGAAAATAGCACCAATGGAATCATAAAACAATGCTCAATGAATCAAGCCCAAAGATCAACAAGAGATCACATTGTGAAAGATGAAAAATTCAACTTACCAAAGGTAGATCTAGAGAATTATCAAAACAACTTCAAGAATTTGCTTTAATTCAGCCCCAAGAATCAATTGCCCAAGCTTGGATGTAGAGAATTGATGAAGAAAAAGTATTTGGATGCAGGTTTAGCTCAAAGATTAGTAAGCTTCAATGAAAAGCTTACTAAATTTATTTGAAAATGGAGCTTTGAGTGAATTTGGTAGATGGAGAGAATTGAGAGATTTTTTAACAACGTAGATTTGCTATCAAAAGCTTGAGATTTGAATGAAATGAGGGATCTATTTATAAAGTTTTGGCTTGGGATTAGTGGTGGTTTGAAGTTTGGTTTGGGAAATGAAATTAGGTTTGGTAATTAATTCTTGGAGCCAAAATTTGAATTAATGATATATATTTCAAAAAATGAAAAATGAGGCCAAAATTTGAATTAATGATATATGTTTCAAAAAATGAAAAATTGGCACCAAAATTTGAATTAATGACATATCTTTCAAAAATGAAGAAAAAATGGAGCCAAAATTGACAATCTTGAAATTGCTGTTTTTTTTCAAATTTTCACTTTGTGCAATCGATTGCACTATGGGTTCAATCGATTGCATCAGTGTATTTTTTTAAAAATGGCGTAAAATACACTATGTGCAATCGATTACACTCTAGGAGCAATCGATTGTATAGTGAAAAAACTGGAAAAAAAATTTAATTATTTTTCTTTGCAAATAGAGATTTTAGGAAAATAATACCGAAAAACCTTATTTGCCAGATGCTTTGACTCGGTACCTACAAAACACAAATATTCAAAGATAAATATTTTTTTTTGTATTTTGATTAGAAGTTAATAAACAACACATATACAAAATACACAACTAAGGTGCTTACAGATTCCTTAAGAGCAAACTTAAAGATAGGAGATAGAAAAAGAGGAAGAACCAACCCTAATGTGATCTTCTTATGATCGAGTTAATATGATATGATGGAGAACCTTAGGGGGGAAAATTGGGGTACAACAGCTGCCCTTATTTATGTGTCTTCTATCCGGAGATGCGGAGATTAAAAATCTTCGTGTTGACGTGATTGAAGATACTTAAATATAAAACAAGTCCTAGTTTTGGCCCTAAGATAGCATGCAATGCTTATGATTGCGAATGCAGATGAATAAGTCTAAAGGGAAACAAGGATCAAAAGAGAAACCCGACCAGGAAAATAAATCACTGGTGAGCAAAAAAAACCTGACTCTATTGGGGTAAAGCCCAAAGAAGTGATAAGGTGTCATCAACTCAAAGATTGAGGAGAGATAGTAAAGGATGAAAGTGATTGACAGATAACTGTGAACTATCAACTCAATGGATGAAGGTAAAAAAGTAATAAGATACCGACTCACAGATGATAGTAGACTATCAACCAAATAGTTAAAGTTAGAAGATAAAGAGATACCGACTCACAGATGACGATAAACTACCAACTCAATGGTTGAAGTTAGAAGATCAAAAAGATACTGTCTCACAGATGACGGTAAACTACTGAAACTACTGGCCGAAAATCATCAAACAATGAAGTTGCCATCGAACGTCTTTTATCCCACCGAAAGGGAAAGGTAAACATCAAGAAAACCTGAAAAGGGAGAAATCACGGTCTTTCGACCGAGAGATCGGGTAAGGGAGTATGTTGCGCGAGGGGAAGGTATTAGCACCCCACATGCCCGCAGTACTCTACGGTATCCACTCTTGTTGTCTAATCTAATGGGCGTGGTCAAATCCTATGTCTATGGCTTAAAACTGAAAAGGGAATGCATGCAAAAGGAAGAGGAAAACAATGTAGGGAAAATAAAAATATGTGCTTGGTTGGGCCCTACCCCAATGCCTACGTATCTCTTTTAAGGAATCAGAGCAGTCATAGTTCGACTTACGTGTTTTGGTTGGTTTGTGTTTTTTAATTAAGACAAACAAAAACAGTCGAGATGGTGAAACATCGAATGAAACAACAAACAAATAAGGTGAACAAACATCGACTAAATAATAACATAGTAACATGTCAAGGATGGCAAAACATCAAATGGTAAAATAGCACACCTAACAGTGACATTGAGAATTAAAGTTAGATAATCAAACATGTGCGATGGCGAAACATCGACTTTAAGATAACAAGATATCATTGCAAAGATGGCGAAACATCAATAAAACGGATGACAAAACATCACACCTAGCAATGATATTGATAATCAAAGTAGGATAACAAACATGTGCGATGGCGAAACATCGACTAAATAAATGTGAGATGGCGAAACATAAATAAAACGGATGACAAAACATCACACCTAGAAATGATATTGAGAATCAAAGTAGGATAACAAACATGTGTGACGGCGAAACATCGGTTTCAAGGTAACAAGATATCATGGAAAAGATGGCAAAACATCAATAAAACGGATGACAAAACATCACACCTAGCAATGATATTAAGAATCAAAGTAGGATAACAAACATGTGCGATGGCGAAACATCGACTAAATAAATGTGCGATGGCGAAACATCAATAAAACGGATGACAAAACATCACACCTAGCAATGATATTGAGAATCAAAGTAGGATAACAAACATGTGCGATGGCGAAACACCGACTTCAAGATAACACAGACAAAGCAAGATTGATTTGTATTTTTTTTACTTTGAAGAAGAGTTTGGGTTCATTAGAAATGTCTTATGATTTGCCAAGAAACAAGTTTTTCTTTTAAGATGCAGAATGCATAGAAAGGGAAAACAACTAAGGGAAACTAACCTAGTACTATTATCATACAAAGGTTGACCCTAAGGTTGAGGATAAAGGAAAGTCCTATCCTATGTTTACATACATGGATTCCTACCTTAATCAGCATGTCAAATAAAGCTTAACAAAACCATCCTATAGGGAACATGCAATGAGAGCGAAGTCGTGATCTCAATATCTAAACTGAGTGACTCATCGATCAACAATTAAAGATGAAAAGCAATAAACATCCTATAGGGAACATGCAATGAGAGCGAAGTCGTGATCTCAATGTCTAAATTGAGTGACTCATCGATCAACAATTAAAGAAGAAAAGCAATAAACATCCTATAGGGAACATGCAATGAGAGCGAAGTCGTGATCTCAATGTCTAAATTGAGTGACTCATCGATCTACAAACAAACGCAACACATAAAAATCAGACAAAAAACCAGAGGGCCTCCTGGCATATATCAGCAACAGAGGTCCCATCATGCAGTCAGAGATTTATGCAAAATGAAGATGGGAGAAAGGATGTGATATAATACTAAACAGATAACTATTTGTAGCAGTCAAGCAAGAATAAAAGAAACACAGAGAAACTTCAAGCAAGCTAGCATCAGTAGACAAATTGAGTCAGCAATTGCACCATCAAGATGTAAGCAAATTATCAGATATGAATAAATCCCATGGGAAATGCATGGCATTCGTAATCATAGATATATGTATCCTGCATAAACCATCAAGCATGCCAAACACAAGAATAATGCCAATATAATAAACTGTGTTCCACAAATAAAGTGGAACACAAAAGCCTCAAGCCAAAAGTGGCAACTTTCTCAGAGTACCTCGCACATTGAACAATCAAGTTAGTATTCCAAAAGATGAATAAGTGAGAATAATCATGGTGTCAATTACCAAATATTAGACATCATAAGCAAGAGGAGACAATCATATGCACAAATTAGGTCAAAAGAATCAAATGAATGTTTCTCTTTCCTATTACCATGTTGAATTGACAATTGAGTGTCAATCAAGGATCATAAGAGCTTGGGAATAATATGAACAAGAACCATGGAGGTCAGTAGCGAACATATTTTAATCATGCATGGCTAATTCAAACATAACTTTCATGAACACAATAGGAAATGAAACCTACATGATGCACTAGATGGTTCAAAATATTCAAACACGAGGCTTCTAAGTGAAATGGCTTGAGCTAACATGGACAAGTCAGAACCAAGATGATCATTAGGTTCCCAATTATAGGCCTCACTCAAGTTCATTGGCCATCAACCAAATTGCAACAAAACATGCAAACATAATTGGGTACCTTCACTTCAAAATTACACCAAAAATAGAAACAAGGATCCATAATTCAAACCAAAAAAATCTTAACATCTTGGAAGTGTATAAAAGTCAGAATGCAAGCCCTAAGTTCATGAATGTTTGAGGAAGAGGCCAAATGAAGTTCAAAATCCAAGAATAGTTGGCAAAACTACCAAACTAGACAAGTTTTCAAAATTATTTGTGGAAAAATGCCAAACAAAGTCAAGTAATTCAAGAAAAATAGTTTTCAAATTCCCAATACACTCATGAACTCTAATCAAGACTTGAATCCTATAGAAAATCCAGGGCATAGGGGTTTTGAACATGAAACTTGTACCATAAGCAACAAAACCCTAGATTTTGACTTTTAATCCCAAATATTAATTAAATAGGGTTAAAACCCAAACAAATCAAACCGAGGTCATGCAAATTATTAAGAAACCCTAAATGTCAGAAAATACATTTTTTCATATTTTTTTGAATTAGAAAAAGACAAGAAAGAAATTAATATTCAAACAATTAGGTATTTAACAAATATCCACATATCAAAATGATATTTAAATCAAAAATTCAGAAGAATGGCCAATCAAAATTATATTCAAATATTAGGACTAAAAACATACATCTGTTGTACCCCAAATTTTGACCTAAGATACCATCTCCCATCTGCATCATTACATTGCAAGTGTTTTGATCTTTTGATTTTTAAAATTCATAACTTTTTCGAGTCGAGAGCTGATTATTTTTGAATGCTAAATTTATTAATCGATTCATTCTAAAACAATGTTTATTAATTATTTATTATCTTAAATTTAAATAATTGGAATCTATTTTCGGTTATTATATAATTTAAAGATTTATGAATAATGAAATAAACATTTGAAAAGAGGTTTATTAATTGGTCAACAATGATTATTAATTATTTACTATCTTAAAATTAAATAATTGGAATCTATTTTCGGTTATTATATAATTTAAAGATTTATGAATAATGAAATAAACATTTGAAAAGAGGTTTATTAATTGGTCAACAATGATTATTTAATTATTTATCATTCTAAGTTAAATAATTGAAATTCTATTTTTAATTATTATAATTTAGAGAATTATGAATAATGAATTAAATAATTGGAACTATTAATTGATCAACGATGTTTATTTATTTGTTTATTATTCTGAATTTATGTGATTGAAATTGATTTTCAATTATTATACAATTTAAAGAATTATAAACGATAAATAAATAATTGAAAAGAAAAAGAATTAATTGGGAAAAAATAGAATTTTATTCACTTTATTCTATTTATTACAATTGTTATTTAAATATTGTATTATTTACAAAATATTTATAATGACAATTACATAAAGAGTTTAAAGTAAAATAAAAACTATTTTCCTAAATTCTAAATCTTCATCTTCTATCCAATGCCTTTTTGTCTGCTCATTTAATTTTACCTGCAAAAACAATTAAAAGAAAAAGTCAGAATTAAATAAATAATTAAAAACAGAAAATTATTTATTAATGTTCATCATTAAAAGCAAACGGCTGGAATCAGTTTACCCTTTTTTGCAAATCACGGGATTTCTCCCGGTTCACAAAAAGGGAGGAATTTTTATTTTCATAAATGAATGCACAATTTAAAACATGCACAAATTCATTTTTATTTTTCAAAACTGCATTGCATTTAAAAAAAAAAGGGCCAAATGCATATTTCAAAAAAATATACACAGCATACAAAATCCACAGCATATGCATAAACAAATGACATGTTCAAATTGCAACGTAAACCATGCAACCATATAAGAAGAAGCCAAAAAACATAGGCTCCACACTGTACCACATGGTTGACAAAAAGAAGCATGCATTTTAAAACCAATTTGCAAGCAAAGCATATTTCCCATTTCATCATTTTCCAGCATGTTTACTCTTTCAGAACAGTTAGTACATAGCATCATTTTATGTCAAAATGTACCTATGAGAGAGAAGAGAGATAGAAAGATGGTTTTTACAGGTTTTAGTTTAGGCAGAAGGAGATACAAAACAAACTGCAACAGTAACTCAGTAGGAGAAAGAAGCATGAAAGAGGAATACAAACAAACCATATGAAGCAGATGTGCAGAGTTGCCAAGAGAATATTGTAAAATATTTAAACCTAAGCCTGTAACGTAAACAAAGAGGCCAAGCAAACTATATAACATAACACAAATCCCTTCAAAAACAAAAAGGAGAAAAAAGCCTGCCTGAGCATTCAAAAAACAATACTACAACATAAATCAATTTCCATCAAGATAACCAGTTCAAAAAACCTACTGTCAAAAACCATTTTCACAACCATCATTCCATGGCCTAAAAACCATAGCCTATTGTCAAACCGGCATATAACCATAAACACCATCAACCTTAATCACCAAAACCTTCCATCTACTGTCCAAACCATTAACTTGCAGAAAAACCAGAAAAGGCAAAACAGATATGGCCTAGACCATTAACCTGCATAATTCCAAAACCCTTCCTACCAATATAAACCATAAACATGTACCATCCTGTTCAAAAACCAGTTAAACCATTAACCTGTCATCTCATAAACCAAAACCTCATAGCCTACTGTAAAACCTGCTACCATAACCCTTTTTCAAAACCTCAACCACGCAAAACCAACATGTCCTAAACCATTCCAAACCAGTAGAACCAGCATAAACCATATCAGAACCATATGGTCTAAAACCACAAACCTGTATCACCAAAAATCAAAACCAATGTCCAAACACGAAGGCCTTAATATGTTCATCATTGGCCATAAGCAAATCATACAGTAGTATAGGCGAGAAGAAAAAAGAACTGTCAAACCATTCCAACAGAAGCATGACTGAGAAGAAGAGGAAAAGCATCGATATCATCAAGCTAGTCAAAAATAATTTTTCAACAATAGCATTCAAAATATTCCGGGAAACGCAAAGGCATCAGCATATCATCATAGGCCATTAGAAAGCAACAATAGCGAGAAGAAGAAAGAAACAGTCCAGCATCAACACAATGAAGAAGAAGATAGGAAAAGTTTTCAAGGCAACCAAGCATCAAATACACGGAAACAGAAGAAGAGAAGAAAGATAAATACAGAGTACCGGCAACTGAAGCGAGCCCACAACGTCGACCTCGCCGTCCCGTCCTCCTAGCCTTCCTCACCTTCCTTCCTCCTTCTCCAGGTAGTATTTCACCCTCTCTTTTCTTTCATAATACCTCAACAATCATTGCAATAAGAATAAGAATCAGAAATGAACATAGATCACAACATGCAATTGTATTAAAGCCTTAACGAAATCGAAAAACAATCGTACCGTGAATCCATCGCTGTATGTTTTTCTGGAGGGAAGAGGAAAACGAAGAACACTGTTGGCCGTTGGGACAGAGGGAGACTCAGAGCCATAGAAGGAGAACTCAGACGAAGCAGAACGCGAATGGAGAAGACGAGCGAAGTGAGCGCCGTTCTGTAAACCTAAGCAAGCGTTTAACCCTAATTCAATCAAAACATGTTTAACCTTGACACAAATTATGGAACATTTTGGACTTAACTGCCTAAGCCCAACATACTGCTCATACACCCCCTTCCCTATCTTTTTGTTTTGGGCCCCTCAGACCCTTTGGCCCATATTTAATTGCTCATCTATTTTTTTTCTAATACACCCTTTTCTTATTTATTCCTTTTTTTTTAGTTTTTAGAACTATTACTCATTTAGTTTAATTAATTAGTAATTTAATCAATTAGATATAATTTAATTAAACATTTTAATAAGGTGACCCATTTTATTAACCTTAGGTTTATTTGGTAATTTTAAATATTCCCTTTTTAATTAATTAGGTTTTAAGTTAGTAACCGTTAAGTATTCATTTAGTGTGATTATTTAATATTTCTTTAAAATAATGTCTTATATAGAACTCTAAAAAATATTTAAAAAAATAGAAACTTAAAAATTAAAAAATATTTTTGTTTTCCTTAATTAATTCTCATTACTTTTTATCCATATTAAAAATGCGTAAAAAATGAAAACTATTAAAAACATTTTCTTTTCATTAATATTAAACAAAAAATCCAAAAAAATGCATATTTACACCATTTAGTCATTTATTTAACTGTTGTTATTTAATCATTATCCGCATAATTTTCTGTTTAATTATTTCATATTTACATGATTATTCTGTTTACGTTTAAATCCAAGGGAAAAAACAATTAAATTTGTTGACTTCATGTCCTCAAGTCTAATCGCGCGAACATTCGCATTTCATTAAAACTTAGGATAATTTTTCCTTAAATATTCAATCTTTTCAAAACTTATACCCTTTAAGCAAAAACTTCGACATTAGGTCGTCGCATCTTTAAAACCCGTCTGTACCCCTTTTTCGGCCAAAACGATTCATTTTTCAATCAAACGAACAATTTTAATAAACAGATATCTCAAAAGGTTCCTATAGAGTACTATAGATACATTGGGTGCTAATACCTTCCCATTGTATAACCAACCCCCGAACCATAGATCTCTTTTCAAAAACGCCTTGTATTTTTATTACTTTTAAAAAGTATTATTTACATTGCATATTTAGGGTTTTATTTCGCTCTTTTCCCTTTTCCCTTGGAAACAATAAAGCGCGGTGGCGACTCTTGCTTTTGTGAGACGAATTAATCAATAATTCGATCTCCGATTTACCCCGCTACATTTTTTATGGCTACAGAATTGGCGACTCTGCTGGGGACAGATTGACCTCTTGCTGGTCCATCCCTAAGTGGGTTAAGCCTAGTTTGTTTTATCTGTTTTATTATTATTTGTGTTGTTTGATTATGTGTTTAAATTGGGGTGTTTGGGTTTTTTTTTGCAAAGGACGAATCCTATACCCGGATTAAGTAACGCTTAAGGAATAGGATGGGCGGTACAATCATGTTAACTTTGAGGGAGTAATCCCGAAGAAGGAGGCATGAGATCCCCCACTCAATGGAAGGCCCTCTTGAACTTAATATTTGTTTACCGAGTAATCGGGAAGACATTATTATTTTCTACCTAAGAGCCCGAGAAGTTGAGGACTGTAGAACCCTAACCCATCTTGGCCTTTTTAGGTGTAGCGCGGAGACTATAATGGAGTAATTCGAAAGTAGTTGTTACGCGATGCTACGCTCGGACGAGTTTCTCTTGAGAATATTGCTAATTTTTGAGTAATCAAGACGTTGGTAATATCCGAAGGAGGAATGTAAACTCTGGGAACTCTTAGAACCTTGTCTTACAGGTGCGATTGAACCATTAGTACATACCTTTGGGTGGGCTTTACCCTTGACTCCGTGCTGAACGTTGAACCTTTGGACCCCATGTTTGTGAACTTGTGTGTGACTGTTGCATTATCATTCATTCATGCATTCATCAACATCTTTGTAAAACCTGTTTTTCAAGGAACTTCAGAATGATTTTTGCAGACATCTCAGGTTATTATGGAATTTGGAAGGAGAAACACTCGAAGCTTTAGTTTTAGGGAGCCCGAGATTGAAGAACTGAAGAGTTTGATTCCGAAGATCGAGAACTCGACGGATTTTCAAAAGAAGTATGGGTCCATTATACCTCTCATGAAGCGCAAGATGAAGGAGGGCATCCTCAATACGTTGGTTCAATTCTACGATCCGTTGTACCGATGTTTCATCTTTCCGGATTACCAGTTGATGCCCACCTTAGAAGAGTATTCCTACATACTTGGTTTGCCGATCACCGACCGTGTTCCTTTTTCTGGCTTAGAAGAGGAGCCCAAATCTCACGAGATAGCGACCATCACCCACTTGAAGAAGTCAGAGATAGAGGAGAACATGACTACAAAAGGGGGAATCTGAGGCTTGTCTGCGCAGTTTTTGTTGAGGAAAGCTCGTCATTTTGCTGAGATAAAAGATACTGTTGCCTTTGAAGACGTTTTTGCTTTACTCGCTTATGGTCTATTCTTGTTCCCTAACGTTGATAAGTTTGTGGATATCAACGCCATCAGAATTTTCTTGATTGGAAATCCAGTTCCTACGCTGCTCGGAGATACCTACTACTCCATCCATCTTCGGAACTCTTATCAAGGAGGAATGATTATTTGTTGTGCACCGTTGCTGTATCAGTGGTATGTTTCGCATCTACCTGGGTCTGATGTTTTCTGGGATCTCGAGAAGGAACCGCGTTGGGCGCCAAAGATTATGGCTCTCACTCATTTCGACATTGATTGGTATAATCGAGTTTACTATGACGTGGAGATCATTGATAGTTGTGGTGCTTTTCCTAATGTGCCTCTTCTTGGTACGAGAGGTGGAATTAACTATAACCCTGTTCTCGCGTGCCGTCAGTTCGGGTACCCGATGAGAGATAAGCCAAACAACATCCATGTGAGTGGTTTCTTTCTGCAGGAAGGACAGGATCATCAGGCAGCTAAGAGGGAGATCAAAGGAGCTTGGCGCCACATCCATAGTAAAGGGAGAGATATGTTAGGACATAGAGGTGTCGTTTCTTTGGAGCCTTACCTATAGTGGGTTCGTGCTAGGGCTTGTGCTATCAAGATGCCCTATAAACTTGAGAGACCTTTATTCCCTACCGTTGCATCGTCATCTGTTGTTATCCCTATCGCGAATGTTGTACCCCAAAATTTGCCCTCCCATTTCCTCAACATTTTCTCATCACAAGACCCTTGAAAATCAAGATCCAATTAGGGTTTCCTCTGCTCAAGACTTCTCCTTGCACTGTTGACCCAAATTAGGGTTTGTGTTTGCACAAAGATATTTTGACCTAAAATGCCTAAGATGACTTTCATGCTTCATGTTGGACTCCCAAGTTTATCCATACCAAGTTTCAAGTCTTGATTCCAAATTTTGCCCAGTCAATTGGACAATTGACCTAGAAATCAACTGTATTGGGGAAAAAGTCAACTGTGGCCAATTGACAGTCAAATCTCATGAAAATTGACCCACATCAACATTATGAACTCACATGGACCATTTGATCAAGTTTGGATCACAATTCCACAAGAAATTTGATCAGATCATCAAAAGGGCAAAATGGTCATATTTAGGGTTTTGACTGCACAAAGGCAATTTTTGATTGTTTGACCTAGCCAATGGCAAAACAAGCTCACATATGGACTCAAGGACCCCATGGAATTATCTTGACATGCTCAACAAGTTCAAAGGATCCCAAATACACAAGATTGATAGTTGAATTTCCCAGTCAATTGATCAATTTTGACTGTATACTGAAAAGTTAAACTTTGACTTTTTGGTCAAAATCAAGGGTCAAGATTCATTTTTCATCAAAACATGCCAAATCATGAAACTTGTTCACCAAGAAATCAAAAATTGCAAATTAGGGTTTGAAATGAGAATTTTTCATAACTTAGAATTTTTCTAAGTTATGAAAAACCCTAATTTTTTCCCAACTTTGCCCCACTTTCTCACTAAGATTCATTTGGATTCAAGCAAAAGTCAAAACATGAAAGTTGTAGCCTATTGCATAATCTACAACTTTGATTCACAAAGTTTTCCCAAAAGAAGATTGTATCTCAAGTTACAATTTTTGGAACAAGGGTACCAAACCATTCTTAACTTAGTGAAATTTTGACCTTTTTAGGCAAGTTTTTTACCTAACTTGAAGACCGTTTTTCATACACTTCCACTTGGAATTTCAATTTGCACTTCAAAGATGGATTGTAGTACACATTCCAAGCTTTCCAAAATGTCCAAGAACTCATCAAACAACCTCATAACTTGAGAGAATCGAATTTTGCAATATGGCAAAAACTCACTTTTGAATTGACCAATTTCCATGTTCATAACTTATGCATTTTCAAGTCAGCTTGGTTTATGCTACATTACAGGTCTCTAAACCATCCAAAACTCAATAATTTAATGCATACCCATTGTGACAAAGCCTTATTTTGTGTATCCAAGCATTGTATGCAAGATTAGGCCATAAATGGAAAAGGCATTTTAGCCATTTTTGAAAAGATTGCTTTATGTCAAGTTCTCATATCTTTGAAGTACAAAGAAATCTCAGAGGCACAAGTTATGAGACATATTGCACTGATCAAGGCAAGGCTTTGCAGCATGTTTAGGGGTCCTCTACCTGTCTAGAACACAACTTGACCATTGCTTGCTTAAAGTTCAAGAAACATTGCATATGACATACCAACTTCCATATCAGTCAACCAAGCCTTAGAGAAAGTTATCAAACATATTCCAAACATTCATCCTAAGCTGAAGCACGACCCTAAGACCTCCAATACCTCCACAAACTCAAAATCACCATCAAACTGCCAAAACAGAGTAACCTCTGCAGATTGAGTTCCAACTCTCACCCCTTTCATGCTTTCTTGCTAAAAGCTCTTCACACACCTTCCCTACCATCAATGCAAGCTAACCAAAACCTAAAACACGACCTGTAACTCCTCTAACCAGTTCCACCATTTTCATTTTCTTGTTTTGCAGTTGAAGTTCTCTAGCACGATTCAAGAAGTTTCAGGACAAAGTAGAACTTGGAATAGCATCCTCACACTTCAAGGAAGCTGTACAAGTCATCATCTTGCTCTGAAAACTCCTCCATTGCAAGGCACGATTCCAACTGAACAGGTATGTTCATGAAGTTCTATCTCTCAGTATAGGCATTGTTAGCTTTAGGTTTGTGAAGGAAACATGTCACAATCATAGCCCTGAACATGCCCATATGATTAGATTTCATTTATATTACGTGTGCTGCAAGAATTTTGAGTCTGAACATTGATGAAAAACTAGGTCAGGAATTGGGGGAGAAGAAATTCTCCCTCATCTTAGAGAGTTAAGTCAAGTTTTTTATATCCCTGGATTCGTCTTCTCATGCTCTACACTTTTCATGTTGAAAGTTTTGCTTAAAAGTCCAGGAATTGGGAGATAGGAAACGCGTGCTTGCTTGAACAAGTTTGTTCTGAGGTTGAAGATGACTGGTTCTGGGCTGGGTCTGGAATGTTTTTTCTTATTTGCACCATACATTTGCTTCTGAACCCCCTGAGCCCATTTTGTTTATTTTTAATGTTTTTTGACTTTTCTTTTTTTGGTTTGACTTATTTATTTTTCCTCATAATATAAAAAATATAAAAATAATTTTTTACACCATTTTTGAATTTATTAGGTATTTGTTTGTTTAGTTTAGTTTTATACACAAATAAATAAATATATACATTTTATTAAAAAATACTAAGAAATATGCAAAAACACTTTTATTTTCATTTTTATTTTTGTTTTACCTTCTGAAAATATTTTATATAAAAAAATACTTTTTTTTATTATTTAATATTAAATATTATTTAATATTAAATATTATTAATTTGTATATATAATACATATTTAGTGAATAATATATATATATATATATATATATATATATATATATATATATATATATATATATATATATATATATATATATATATATATATATATATATATATATATATATATATATATATATATATATATATATATATATATATATATATATATATATATATATATATATATATATATATATATATATATATATATATATATATATATATATATATATATATATATATATATATATATATATATATATATATATATATATATATATATATATATATATATATATATATATATATATATATATATATATATATATATATATATATATATATATATATATATATATATATATATATATTAATATATTTAGGGTTAAAATGCAAATACATACACATTTTTATTTTATTAATATTTAATATAAAAAATACCTTTTTTTCATAATATACTTCATTTTTATTTTATTTTTTGTATGTAATAAAGAAATATTATACATATTAAATAATTAATCCATTCTATTTAAGAAATTAGGGTTTTGCCCTAAACATGAAAAAACTCCAAAAAATAATACTTTTATTTTTGTTTATTTTGACATATAAAAATACTTTTTCATGCATACAAAAACCATTTTTTGCATTTTTACAAATTTATTCTTATTTCATTTAATTTGTGCAAATAAATATCTTGTAAATAATTCAAATATTGATGTAATAGTTAGGTTTAAATTCCTTGTCAAAAATCCCCATTTGAACATATGTACCCCGCTTCCCATATATGGTTTTGTAATAGCTTAGTAAATTTATTTTCGCACTTTATTGCTTTCTAATTATACCCTGTTAGAATTAGGGTTTGTATGCGAAAAAACAACGAAAATAGTTTTGACCTAATTTCAAGATAAACAAGCATGAAAATGGACACACAAATCACACTTGCACCCCCTAGGGTATTCCACTTGTTGCCTTTCAAAATTGGGCCATATTGCATGTTAGGTCTCTTTGGGCAAAACAAACACAAATAAAATGATCATAGTCCCTCGATGACGCTTTCAAAATGTTGCCTAAACAAATGATCAAGTCCCTTAAAGAAAATTGCCCAAAGATACTTGACACCATTGCAATTATGGTCTAAACGATGACCCGCGCCCGTCTCTTTCACATCCTAACATGAGATTGTCCACCAAATACAATGGTGGAACAAACTTGTTAAAAAGGTTAAAACATAGCAATAAACTTTGAGAAATTTAGGAGTAGATAACCTCTTAGTTACTTGAATCAAACTTGCAAAAACAAAACACTTGCCTATTTTCTAAAACCACACCTCACAACACTTTCAAAACAAACTTTCAAAAACAAATGAAAACCTTTTTAAAAGACATACATCTTTGTATACATCCCAACATGGATCATTACAAAGGTTTCCACCACATCGGCCTCTTTTCAAAATAATTTTCAAACCCACACACATACAAGCACCATTTCAAACAATTGAAAACAAAAGGCAAGTGATCTAAGCAAGTAACTAAGAGCCCATGGATAACCATGGATAGAAAGGGTGCTAATACCTTCCCTTTCTATAATCTACTACCCGAACCCAAGAAAACATCTCAAAAGGTTTTTGCTGTGCTTTTTAACCTTTCCTTAGGATAAAATAAAAAGTCGGTGGCGACTCTTGCTCAACCGAAACATTTGCGAAAACACACAGTCAGTTCTCCCACCGTATCACAGAACTGGCGACTCTGCTGGGGATATTTAAAAGTGGAGTAACCTTAGGGCTTAGACCATCTTTGCTTTCAATTGTTTGCCTTGATTGCTTTTATATTTGTGGGTTTTTCATCGGAGTTTCATAGATCCTAACCCGGATCTGGGGAATACCCTTTTTAGGTAGTATAATCTGTGAGGGACCTGTCCGGCGTAGACCGACATGGGTGAAGCAGTGGCTACATTGGTGTGGAACCTTGGTCTGTACCCGTATCCCTTGTGTTGCAATGAGGAGAATATAGGTCTTCCAAGGAGTCATTAAACACCAACCAACCTTAGAACCCTAAATTGACCAAACTTGGCCATTAGGACAGTAGCAATATGCTACACTCATTGAGGCTAAACTCTCATGATGGTTCTGGCCGCAAGAAAAGATTGCGATGCTGGAGTTATGACCGATTGAGGGTAGTCAATGATTTGAGATCCTCTAGAACCCGGTTACTTTTGATAGGACATGTTTTAACCAACGAAACCAAAAGAGGGTAATACCTAAACTTCATGCTGGCCTGAAACCTAAGGGTTGTCTTGTGTGACTTGTGTGCCTTATCATGCTTTCCTAGGTGAATACTTGTGGTGTGCTTCATCATAGCATCATGCCATCATACCATTGCATGCATCCTGTATAAAGGACTAACCCATTTCAAAGACAAAAAAAGTTTCATCTTTGCTCTGTTTTGTAGGACATCATGATGCCCGTGCGTAGGAATACTATCCGACTCAACTTTGTTCAACCACCAACTTTGCTCAAGGATTTGGTTGGTAGGATTCCAAACACTTCTTCCTTCATCAACAGGCATGGTTCTCTCCTTGGCTTGATCACTGCAAAATGGGACCAACAACTGATAAGTGTTCTGACCCAGTTTTATGACCCCCTGTATCATTGTTTCACCTTTCAAGACTTCCAGATGGTTCCTACCCTGGAAGAATTCTCTTATTTTCTTGGGATCCCTGTCTTGGAGAAAACTCCATTCACTGGTTTGGAAAAGAATCCTAGGCCTGAAGAGGTTGCTGCAGTTCTCCCCTTGACCAAACAAGAGGTATTGGCTAACTGGGAAACTAGAAGTGGAGTTAAGGGATTTTTGGTCAAATTTCTGGTTGGCAAGGCTAATGATTTCTGGAATGACTTGGACTTCAAGGCGTACGAGGATATTCTGGCTCTTTTGATCTATGGTCTTGTATTGTTCCCCAATCCTGACACCTTCATCAGTATCTATGCCATAAGGATTTTCATGTCTCGGAATCCTGTACCCAATCTTTTAGGTGATATCCTGCAACAACTCTATGCTCGTACTGCTCGAAAACGGGGAACTCCGTGGTGTTGTGCTCCTTTGCTAGTGAGGTGGTTTATTTCGCACCTTCCTAAGTTCGTGCTGAAGAATGAAGAAGGAAAGGGTTGGGCTCGGAGGTTAATGTCTTTCACTGATAATGATATCACTTGGACTCTCATAGATTTGGATGAGGTAGCTGTTATCGATCGTTGCGGAGAATACCCTAATGTTCCGTTGATTGGTATCCAAGGAGGAATCTCTTATAATCCATGCTTAGCTCTCCGTCAGTTTGGAAGAGCCAGAAGAGTTGGGCCTCATGAAATGTTGGTTCCTCACTTCCATTTTGAGTTTCAGGCAGACAATGATAAACTACGCCATGGATTCATTAAAGCTTGGGACAGAATTCACAAAGCTGACCCACATGAGTTGGGACCAAAGACTTCTCTACCAATGGAACCCTATTGCAGATGGGTCCGCATCCGTGCTCAGAAGTTAGGTATGCCGTATGAAGCTGTCAGACCTATCATTCTTGAATCTCCTGACGAAGATGGGGTTCCTCCAACTGTCCTCCCCCCTCAGATACCCACTGATTTTGACACAATGAAGAGATCTTGGGCGCAGCTAAAGGAAGAACGGGATTTCTATCGGGAAAAGTTCAACGAGCAGGAACGGAAGATCCAAAGGCTGACTAAGCAATTGGAGGAAGAGCGGGTCCTGAATAACTACATCAACACTGAGAAAAGGAGGCCATGGGAGCACTGATGGGCTTTGGATATTTCCTTTTATAGCTTTTATTTCCTTTCCAGTATTTTTCATTCCTGTAATGCCTAAGGGCAAGTTGTTGAACAATTTGAAATTTGAATCTAATGAAGTGCGTTTCCCTTTTGTCTACAAAGTTGAATCTTGTTTGTCTTTGAAAACATAAAACATACGCATCTCATTGCACCATATGCATAGCAGGTACCCTATTTCATAGGTTGCTTAATCTTCTTCGCTGTTTATTTGAACAGTCATCATGAATCCAGACTCATCCAGTGAGCAAGCAATCAAGGCCCTTCAGGCCCAAAGTGCCCAGTTTCAAGAGATGGTCCTGAGCCTGGCCCAAGGTCAGCAAGAGTTGAAGACCTTACTCCTGAAGAAGAAGAAGAAGAAAAAGAGGACTGCGTTATTCAACACTGGACGCAGATTTGGGAACACACTCCATAATGAAGTTGAACCAACTACTTCTTCTGCTGATAAAAACAGTCCCCAAGGGGGAGGAGCTCCTAGTCCTGCAGTCTCTGACAACGAGACAGACTACAATGACGAACAATACCCACATGCTGCTGACAGATACAAGCAATTGGAAGACCGCTTGAGCGCCATGGAGATTCAGAATATGCCGGGGCTGGATTTCGGAGATTTGGGGTTATCTTCTGGGGTAGTAATCCCACACAAGTTTAAGGCGCCTGCCTTTGCCAAATATGGCGGGGCTTCCTGTCCAAAGCTGCATTTAAGGTCGTACGTAAGGAAGATCCAACCTTACACGGCAGATAAGAACCTTTGGATTCACTTCTTCCAAGATAGCCTTTCGGGGTCACAGCTTGAGTGGTTCTACCAACTAGATGGAACTAGCATCCGACACTGGGAAGATTTGGCAACCGCATTCTACAGACAATATCAATACAATTCTGATCTCGCTCCTATGCGTACCCAACTTCAGGGTATGTCTCTAGGAACGGGCGAAGGGTTCAAAGAATATGCACAAAAATGGAGAGATTTGGCTGGCAGGGTGCAGCCTCCATTGACTGATCGTGAGCTGGTTGATATGTTTCTAGGGACTTTGTCTGGTCCATTTTTCAAGCATTTGGTTGGTAACTCCTCCGTTGGGTTTACGGATTTGATTCTGACGGGAGAAATAATTGAAGCTGGCATCAGGTCAGGAAAGATACAAAAAGCTGCCTCCCCAAGTACTGAGAAGAGGCCTTTCAAGAAAGAAGCAAGTGCCGTCTATGGTCATAGAAGACAAGTCAAGCCAGAAAGTCGCCAAGCCGTCAATGCTTTGGTCATTTCAAAACCTGTTGCTTCTCCTCAGCAGTACAATCAACAAAGGGGTGAAAGGCCCAAGAGATAGTATACTCGGTTGAGTATGACCTTGTCACAAATCTTACCGCAACTATTATCAACCAACTTGGTGACCATCAAAGAAGCGCCAAAGGTCGTGAATACTGCATCTCCTAAGTATAACCCAAATGCTCGTTGTGCTTATCATTCTGATAGCCCCGGGCATACTACTGATGATTGCTGGGCCCTGAGAAATAAAGTGCAAGACCTTATCGATGCGAAGGAAAATCAGTTTGAGGCGCCTGAGAGG
Source organism: Vicia faba (assembly GCA_948472305.1). Taxonomy (NCBI): domain Eukaryota; kingdom Viridiplantae; phylum Streptophyta; class Magnoliopsida; order Fabales; family Fabaceae; genus Vicia; species Vicia faba. The sequence goes on along the minus strand of OX451739.1, from coordinate 147,661,409 downwards.
CCAAATGTTGTAACTGCTCATATGCCCCAGCATAGAGTAAATGCCATCGAGGAAGATTTGTATGCTGTTTCGGTGAATGATGTTGCTACCCCTCTTTTGACTGTTAAGAGGAACTTTACTACTAGCCGGTTTATTTCCGGGTTGTAGCAAGGGTTGCCTCCTGTGTGCTGTTATCCCTACCGGTTGTCCGCTGCTGAAATCAGGCATCCAAAGCCTGATGGATAGCAAAGAAATTCTGTTCAAGAAAACTGCCGTTCCATTTGTTTCCGCTGAAGAAATATCTGTTGTCACAATTTACAATCCTACCAAAGCTCCCCCGAGGAAGCCAGTCCAAATTATGTTTGTTGCACCCATTACTATTACTGTCCCGGGGCCTCTCCCGTATGAGTCTGATAAAGCGGTCCCATGGCATTATGGGGCCGACGTGTATGTGCTTAGGGTGAAGCAGGAGTTCAACACCAATACCAGTATCAGTAACATCATTGGTCCCGCCAAGATTACCCGCAGTGGCAGGCTCTTCTCGCCTGACATTGCACCGCCAGTTATCCGAAGACCTCTCACCATCACACCCGCAACTGTGCACGTTCCAAATCAAGTTCCTGTGTCTACTACTGCCGCCGAGTCCTCTGATACTCGGGGCAAAGGAGTTGCTGCCGATTTTCCTGCCAGGACGGAGGCACCAAAAAAGACTGTTGTTGAAGCCTCCCAACAAGAAATGGAGGAGATTCTTAAAATCATCAAAAGGAATGACTTTAATGTTGTTGAACAGTTGGGGCATACTCCCTCCAAAATCTCTATGCTATCATTGCTGCTATGCTCAGAGGCCCATGCAAAAGCCCTGATTTCATTTCTAAAAACGGCCCATGTGCCGCAAGAGACCTCCGCAGATCAATTCACCGATTGTGTAGCTAATTTGACAGCTGACAATGGATTAGGGTTCTCAGATGCTGACCTTACCGCCAAAGGGAAAAATCACAATGATGCCCTGCATGTCTCTATAGAATGCAGGGGCACTACTCTCGCACACGTGTTGGTGGATACCGGTTCTTCCCTGAATGTTTTGCCCAAAAAGGCATTGGATCTCTTGGATTGTGAGGGCCTGGAATTGAAACCTAGTAACATCATTGTTAGAGCCTTCGACGGTTCTAAGAGGATGGTGCACGGTGAGGTAGACATTCCTATTCGTGTGGGTTCCCAAGTCTTCGACTCAACGTTCTATGTAATGGATATTCGTCCATCTTACTCCTGCTTGTTGGGTCGACCCTGGATTCACAAGGCTGGGGCAGTAACATCCACTCTACACCAAAAGCTCAAATACCATGTCAAAGGGAAAATTGTTACTGTGCAGGGTGAGGAGGAATACATGGTTAGTCACTTGAATTCATTCCGGTATATTGAGATGGACGGGGAATTTATTGAAACCCACTTTCAACATTTTGAGGAGGTACCTCCAACTTTGGCATCAGCTGAAACAATGGTTGAAGAAGACTTTCCGTTGAAAATGGCGTCCTTGAAGGATGCTCGGGCTGTAATCGAGAAAGGCAAATGTGCAAATTGGGGTCAGCTTCCTGACTTCACTCAAAAGAATGACAAGTTTGGGCTGGGCTTTACTGCAGAGGCTCAGAGGGCAGTGCGCAAGGACAAGATCAGAAAGGCTCTGGTGTTTATCTCCAACCCAAGGGTGAATTCTATCGAGGAGGACGTAGAGGAAGCAGAGTTTGACAGTTGGATCTATCCAACCACCAACAACGGACCAAGCAACTAGACGGCAAAGGATTTTACACCTATCACATTTGTCACGCAGTAATTAACTCTTTTGATTTTCAATTTGTAACAAACAATATGTTAAAACTTTATTGGCTCGGTGTCCTACCCGGGGCATCGTAGCTCCATTTGTGAGGGCCTTTTGTATGACATTTCCATATATCATCAATCAAAACATTGGACGTTTGTTGCATTTCAAATCTTGTGCTCTTTTTCTTTCTGTGTTATATATTGCAAAAAAGCTATATTTACACACACTCACTTATACAGGTTTCAATCCACTCTGGATCTCACTGGTAACAGCTCTGCTATCACCAGTTATGACTTCGAGAATCCGATCAACTTGGCCGAAGACGAAGGTGAAGATGATTGCGAAGTGCCTGGCGAACTCGCAAGACTGCTACTCCAGGAAGAAAGAGCCATTCAGACGCATGAAGAGCCGGTGGAAACAGTTAACCTGGGTACTGAGACAGATAGGAAAGAAGTCAAGATTGGGGCTAATCTAGAGCTCAGCGTGAAGCAACGATTGATCCAGATGCTACATGATTACCTGGAGATATTTGCTTGGTCCTATGAAGACATGCCTGGTTTGGATGCCGACATTATAGTTCATCACCTGCCAACCAAGGAAGACTGCCCTCCGGTAAAGCAAAAGGTCCGCCGCATGCGCCCGGAGATGTCCGAAAAGATCAAGGCTGAGGTTATGAAGCAATTCGATGCCGGGTTTTTAGAAGTAACTTCTTACCCTCAGTGGGTTGCCAATGTGGTTCCAGTGCCGAAGAAGGACGGAAAAGTCAGGATGTGTGTCGACTACAGGGATCTAAACAGGGCCAGCCCCAAAGATGATTTTCCTCTACCTCACATTGACGTTCTTGTTGACAATACTGCTCAACACAAGGTGTTCTCCTTCATGGATGGTTTTTCAGGGTATAATCAGATCAAGATGGCTCCGGAAGATATGGAGAAAACTACCTTTGTGACTCAGTGGGGCACCTTCTGCTACAAGGTCATGCCATTCGGGTTAAAAAATGCTGGGGCAACCTATCAACGTGCCATGGTTGCTTTATTTCATGATATGATCCATCATGAGATTCAGGTATACGTTGATGACATGATTGCCAGGTCTCAAACTGAGGAGGAGCACCTTGATCATCTGAGGAAGCTGTTTGACCGACTAAGGTTATACAAGCTGAGGTTGAATCCCAACAAATGCACCTTTGGGGTGAGGTCCGGAAAATTTCTAGGTTTCATTGTAAGTGATAAAGGTATTCAGGTGGACCCTGCCAAGGTAAAAGCCATACAAGAGATGCCGACTCCAAAGACAGAGAAAGAAGTCAGAGGTTTCCTGGGACGACTGAATTACATTGCCCGATTCATCTCACATCTGACTGCTACTTGTGAGCCAATCTTCAAATTACTGAAGAAAGATCAAGTAGTACATTGGAACGATGAATGTCAGGCTGCTTTTGAAAAGATAAAGGAGTACCTACAAGAGCCACCCATTCTTATGCCACCAGTGGAAGGAAGACCTCTGATACTATATTTGACAGTACTTGACAATTCAATGGGGTGTGTGCTGGGACAGCATGACGAGTCTGGCTGAAAAGAGCACGCTATTTATTACTTGAGCAAAAATTTTACCGACTGTGAGTCTCGTTACTCACTGCTTGAGAAAACTTGCTGCGCTCTAGTATGGGCTGCTCGCCGGCTGAGACAGTATATGCTGACTCACACCACTTTGTTGATTTCAAAGATGGATCCCATCAAGTACATATTTGAAAAGCCTGCTCTGTCTTGGAGAATAGCAAGATGGCAAATGATCTTAACAGAATATGATATCCAGTATACAACTTAGAAAGCAATCAAAGGAAGTGTACTGGCAGATCATTTGGCACACCAACCTGTGGACGATTACCAATCATTGAACTTTGATTTTCCGGACGAAGATATCATGGTGGTAACTGACTGTGAAGTACCCGGACCGGATGAAGGACCTGAGGAAGGATCCCGATGGTCTATGCATTTTGACGGAGCCACTAATGCTTTGGGTAACAGCGTCGGCGCTGTAATCATATCTCCCAAAGGAACTCATACTCCACTCACCGCCCGATTGTGTTTCAACTGCACCAACAACATGGCAGAATATGAGGCATGTATCATGGGTCTACAAGCTGCAATCGACTTAAGGATCAAATTTTTGAGTGTCTTCGGAGATTCCGCTCTCGTGATCAATCAGATCAAAGGCGAGTGGGATACGAAACACCCAAATCTTATTCCTTACAAGGAGTATGTGTCGACCTTGCTTCCCCACTTTGAAGAGATAACTTTTGAGCACTTCCCAAGAGAGGAGAATCAGCTAGCGGACGCACTAGCTACGATGTCTTCAATGTTCAAAGTTAAATGGGACAATGAGGCTCCCCGGATCATTATCTGGAAGTTGGATGAAGCGGCATACTGCTGCGATCTTGAGGCCGAAAAGGTGACTGAAAAACCCTGGTATCATGAGGTGAAGAGGTACTTAGAAGCTCAGGAATACCCTGAAGGTGCATCTGTCAATGACAAGAAGTTCATGAGGAGGTTTGCGGCAAAATTCTTCCTCAGCAACGGCATTCTCTACAAACGGAATCATGATTCAACTCTACTGCGTTGTGTGGATAGGGCTGAAGCAGAGAAGATCATGATAGAACTGCATGAAGGTACATTTGGAACACATTCCAGTGGACACACCATGGCTAAGAAAATCCTTCGGGCAGGATATTTATGGTCCACAATGGAAGCCGATTGTTACCAACACTCTCGAACTTGTCATAAATGCCAGATCTATGCTGACAAGGTGCATATTCCTCCGGTTCCTCTGAACGTCCTGACGGCACCTTGGCCTTTTGCAATGTGGGGCATTGATATGATCGGTGAGATCCGACCGACGGCATCCAACGGGCATCGCTTCATCTTAGTGGCAATCGATTACTTCACGAAGTGGATTGAGGCAGCTTCCTACGCAACGGTAACCAAGAGCGTCGTGGCACGTTTCATCCGGCATAATCTGATCTGTCGATACGGCGTCCCGGAAAGAATCATTACGGACAATGGTACCAATCTCAATAACAAGATGATCATTGAACTCTGCGAACAATTCAAGATACAGCACCACAACTCTTCTCCCTACTGGCCGAAGATGAATGGGGCTGTAGAGGCAGCTAATAAGAATATCAAGAAAATTGTGCAGAAGATGACAGTGACCTATAAAGATTGGCACGAGATGTTATCGTTCGCTCTTCATGGGTACCGTACCTCAGCAAGGACGTCAACCGGGGCAACTCCTTTCTCCTTGGTCTATGGCATGGAGGCAGTCTTTCCAATTGAAGTCCAGATACCCTCTCTCCGGATAATGAAGGATGCAGACTTGAATGAAGATGACTGGATCCAACTCGACTTGATCAATTAAACCTGATTGACGAAAAGAGGCTCACCGTTATCTGTCATGGTCAGACGTATCAAAAACGGATGATCAAGGCATTTAACAAGAAAGTCAGACCACAAGAGTATCAAGTTGGGGACCTGGTAATCAAACGCATCATCCTTCCTCAAAGTGATCCCCGGGGAAAATGGACCCCTACATACGAAGGGCCATTTGTGGTTAAACACGTGTTCTCAGGAGGAGCCATGATTCTGACCACCATGGATGGTGACGACCTCCCTCACCCCGCCAATGCAGACATAGTGAAAAGATACTACGCATGAACTAAAGACCCGCTAGGTTGACACACCTAGGCAAAAATAAGGGCTTCCCGGCGAACCAAAAGGGTTCGGGCAAAAATAAGGGATGAAATAAAAAAAATCTGTACACCCGGCAAGTCGAAAACCTGAAAAGGCGGCTTGGGCAAAAATGGGTATCCCGGTGGATTGAAAACCCGAAAGGGCCGTCCAGGCAAAAGTTAGGGATAAAGCGTAACACTATGTCTCATTGGATCACTTTGCATCCGGAATTCGGCATCAACTATCTGGCTCAAATCTCGGCATCGATCAATCAGCTCCATCTTCAACAAAGCAGCAAAGTGATGAGACGCTTGAAGACATAAAGGCGATAGCAGAGTTGGAACCCAGTGGGATTGTTCACATAGTTGTTTTGTTTCCTTTTCAAAATTGTAAATTCTATGTTATTCGGCGGCATTCTCTTACTAGGATGTCAGCCTCTTGTACAAAAACGCCTATTCACAGGCAAAATTCAAAATCAATACAAATCCACTCTCTTATACAAATTGCCATTGTTTTTTCTTTTTCTGTTTTGTCTTGCGAAGAACGTCCAATGTTCATTTTTGATATATGCATTTGACATTAAATTGCTGATTCATAAATATTTGCATATGAAACAAAAGACTAATTACAGGTGACATCAGAAACAGGGGCAATGTGAGGTTGTCTAATGCAGTCTGGTTGCCTTGTCCGCCAAGGTACCAAGGTAGATTTAACTGAAGAATGTGACCAAGTTCTCTCAACTCCCCGCAGAGTAAGACAAGATTCAGCAATACTTTCCCCAAGCAGAGTTGGTTCCCCGTCAATCCTGAAAAGGCACAACATTCCCCGGCAGGTCTTAAAGCTTATCTCCAGTAGATTCCGGAAGCTTATCCCCTGCAGAATACGGACGTCCCTCCCGGGCTTTATTCAAAGTTATTCCCCACAGGGCTTATAACTGGGTTATCCTCAGCTAATTGCCATGGAAAATCGCCCTCGGCAAAGTTCCTTCAATCCCCAGCGGAGTTTATCTTTGGTATACCCCAGCGGAGTTTATCTTTGGTGTTCCCAAGCGGAGTTTATCATCATTATCCCCAGCGGAATCCATCATTGAAGTCCTCAGCAGGCCTCTCATCGAAACTTCAGCAAAGTATCTCTTCCACAGAGCAACTCCCCGGCCGGTCGTCAAGGATTTATTTTCCTAAGACGAAATTACATTCATAAACATTTCACAGTTTCATACATCTTGCTTACATACATGATAAAGTGCATACAACACTATCTCATGTTGAACATCATGACATCATGCATATCATACATCATGACATTGCATACAACTTATGTTTTTGCCTTTTCAGGGAAAAAGACAATCCCAAAGACAACTACCTTCAACTGTCACAATTCCAGATTCGATACCTGTATCTAGCCAGGGCACATCTGAGAGTGATCAGTTTCCAGACTCGATTCTTGTATCTAGCCAGGGCACGTTTGAAGAGTTCGAAGATTCGATTCCTGTATCCAGCCAGGGCATATCTAGCAACTATCACAATGCCAGATTCGATTCCTGTATCCAGCCAGGGCATATCTAGCAACTATTACAATGCCAGATTCGATTCCTGTATCCAGCCAGGGCATATCTGTTGACCACATTTCCAGACTCGATTCCTGTATCTAGCCAGGGCACGTCTGAAGAGTTCGAAGATTCGATTCCTGTATCCAGCCAGGTTATATCTATTGATGACTATTTCCGGATTCGACTCCTGTATCCAGCCAGGGCACATCTGTGAGCAACCGATTGTAGATTCGATACCTGTATCTATCCAGGGCATATCTGCATAAGGAGATTGAAGATCAAACACCTGTAACAAGCCAGGAAAACATCTATCTTTCTCAAAATACACAAGTTCTCGCTAAGGAATCTCTTGTGCGATCAACACTTCCAAATGGCATCTACAAGCCCATTCCCGACAAAGTTCCGTCGCATCTCCAGATGGCATCTATAAGCCCATCTCCCTATCCACCATCTCTCCAAATGGCATCTGCAAGCCCATTCCCGACATCACAAAGTTTTCCCAAAAGAATATTGTATCTCAAGTTACAATTTTTGGAACAAGGGTACCAAACCATTCTTAACTTAGTGAAATTTTGACCTTTTTAGGCAAGTTTTTTACCTAACTTCAAGACCATTTTTCATACACTTCCACTTGGAATTTCAATTTTCACTTCAAAGATGGATTGTAGTACACATTCCAAGCTTTCCAAAATGTCCAAGAACTCATCAAACAACCTCATAACTTGAGAGAATCGAATTTTTCAATATGGCAAAAACTCACTTTTGAATTGACCAATTTCCATGTTCATAACTTATGCATTTTCAAGTCAGCTTGGTTTATGCTACATTACAGGTCTCTAAACCATCCAACACTCAATAATTTAATGCATACTCATTATGCCAAAGCCTTATTTTGTGTATCCAAGCATTGTATGCAAGATTAGGCCATAAATGGAAAAAGCATTTTAGCCATTTTTGAAAAGATTGCTTTATGTCAAGTTCTCATATCTTTGAAGTACAAAGAAATCTCAGAGGCACAAGTTATGAGACATATTGCACTGATCAAGGCAAGGCTTTGCAGCATGTTTAGGGGTCCTCTACCTGTATAGAACACAACTTGACCATTGCTTGCTTAAAGTTCAAGAAACATTGCATATGACATACCAACTTCCATATCAGTCAACCAAGCCTTAGAGAAAGTTATCAAACATATTCCAAACATTCATCCTAAGCTGAAGCACGACCCTAAGACCTCCAATACCTCCACAAACTCAAAATCACCATCAAACTGCCAAAACAGAGTAACCTCTGCAGATTGAGTTCCAACTCTCATCCCTTTCATGCTTTCTTGCTAAAAGCTCTTCACACACCTTCCCTACCATCAATGCAAGCTAACCAAAACCTAAAACACGACCTGTAACTCCTCTAACCAGTTCCACCATTTTCATTTTCTTGTTTTGCAGTTGAAGTTCTCTAGCACGATTCAAGAAGTTTCAGGATAAAGTAGAACTTGGAATAGCATCCTCACACTTCAAGGAAGTTGTACAAGTCATCATCTTGCTCTGAAAACTCCTCCATTGCAAGGCACGATTCCAACTGAACAGGTATGTTCATGAAGTTCTATCTCTCAGTATAGGCATTGTTAGCTTTAGGTTTGTGAAGGAAACATGTCACAATCATAGCCCTGAACATGCCCATATGATTAGATTTCATTCATATTACGTGTGCTGCAAGAATTTTGAGTCTGAACATTGATGAAAAACTAGGTCAGGAATTGGGGGAGAAGAAATTCTCCCTCATCTTAGAGAGTTAAGTCAAGTTTTTTATATCCCTGGATTCATCTTCTCATGCTCTACACTTTTCATGTTGAAAGTTTTGCTTAAAAGTCCAGGAATTGGGAGATAGGAAACGCGTGCTTGCTTGAACAAGTTTGTTCTGAGGTTGAAGATGACTGGTTCTGGGCTGGGCCTGGAATGTTTTTTCTTATTTGCACCATACATTTGCTTCTGAACCCCCTGAGCCCATTTTGTTTATTTTAATGTTTTTTGACTTTTCTTTTTTTGGTTTGACTTATTTATTTTTCCTCATAATATAAAAAATATAAAAATAATTTTTTACACCATTTTTGAATTTATTAGGTATTTGTTTGTTTAGTTTAGTTTTATACACAAATAAATAAATATATACATTTTATTAAAAAATACAAAGAAATATGCAAAAACACTTTTATTTTCATTTTTATTTTTGTTTTACCTTCTGAAAATATTTTATATAAAAAAATACTTTTTTTTATTATTTAATATTAAATATTATTAATTTGTATATATAATACATATTTAGTGAATAATACATATATATATATATATATATATATATATATATATATATATATATATATATATATATATATATATATATATATATATATATATATATATATATATATATATATATATATATATATATATATATATATATATATATATATATATATATATATATATATTATATATATTTAATATATATATATATATATATATATATATATATATATATATATATATATATATATATATATATATATATATATTATATATATATAATATATATATATATATATATATATATATATATATATATATATTTAAATATATATATATATTTAAATATATATATATATATATATATATATATATATATATATATATATTTAAATATATATATATATTTTAAATATATATATATATATATATATATATATATATATATATATATATATATATATATATATATATATATATATATATATATATATATATATATATATATATTAATATATTTAGGGTTAAAATGCAAATACATACACATTTTTATTTTATTAATATTTAATATAAAAAATACCTTTTTTCATAATATACTTCATTTTTATTTTATTTTTTGTATGTAATAAGAAAATATTATACATATTAAATAATTAATCCATTCTATTTAAGAAATTAGGGTTTTGCCCTAAACATGAAAAAACTCCAAAAAATAATACTTTTATTTTTGTTTATTTTGACATATAAAAATACTTTTTCATGCATACAAAAACCATTTTTTGCATTTTTACATATTTATTCTTATTTCATTTAATTTGTGCAAATAAATATCTTGTAAATAATTCAAATATTGATGTAATAGTTAGGTTTAAATTCCTTGTCAAAAATCCCCATTTGAACATTTGTACCCCCCTTCCCATATATGGTTTTGTAATAGCTTAGTAAATTTATTTTCGCACTTTATTGCTTTCTAATTATACCCTGTTAGAATTAGGGTTTGTATGCGAAAAAACAACGAAAATAGTTTTTGACCTAATTTCAAGATAAACAAGCATGAAAATGGACACACAAATCACACTTGCACCCCCTAGGGTATTCCACTTGTTGCCTTTCAAAATTGGGCCATATTGCATGTTAGGTCTCTTTGGGCAAAACAAACACAAATCAAATGATCATAGTCCCTCGATGACGCTTTCAAAATGTTGCCTAAACAAATGATCAAGTCCCTTAAAGAAAATTGCCCAAAGATACTTGACACCATTGCAATTATGGTCTAAACGATGACCCGCGCCCGTCCCTTTCACATCCTAACATGAGATTGTCTACCAAATACAATGGTGGAACAAACTTGTTAAAAAGGTTAAAACATAGCAATAAACTTTGAGAAATTTTGGAGTAGATAACCTCTTAGTTACTTGAATCAAACTTGCAAAAACAAAACACTTGCCTATTTTCTAAAACCACACCTCACAACACTTTCAAAACAAACTTTCAAAAACAAATGAAAACCTTTTTAAAAGACATACATCTTTGTATACATCCCAACATGGATCATTACAAAGGTTGCCACCACATCGGCCTCTTTTCAAAACAATTTTCAAACCCACACACATACAAGCACCATTTCAAACAATTGAAAACAAAAGGCAAGTGATCTAAGCAAGTAACTAAGAGCCCATGGATAACCATGGATAGAAAGGGTGCTAATACCTTCCCTTTCTATAATCTACTCCCTGAACCCAAGAAAACATCTCAAAAGGTTTTTGCTGTGCTTTTTAACCTTTCCTTAGGATAAAATAAAAAGTCAGTGGCGACTCTTGCTCAACCGAAACATTTGCGAAAACAAATGCAAAACACACAGTCAGTTCTCCCACCGTATCACAGCGAATATAGGAGAATACCAAGGAAATCTGGCTAGGATGAAGTCCGAGAGAGATGCTTGGAAAGAAAAGTATAATATGTCTGAGTATGAGAATCAAGTCCTGACTCGACAACTAAAGGAAAAGGAGGAGTTACTCTTTATTCAAGACTGCTGGTTCATTGATCACGATGAGAAACTTCGTCAAAAGGATGCTTTACTGAAGAAGTATGCTAGTGAGAGGAAGAGAAAGAAGGAAGGTTCGTTAAGCGTGGCTCTCGTTCCTAACCCACATAAGGAAATCATTGATCGACTGGTAGCTGAGAAGAAAGAGATGGAAGACTTTTATAAAGAGAAGATCAAGAAGCTCCGGTTACAGTTGGTGTTTGGTCCCTCATCTGATGATTCTGAGTGATCTTTAGCTTTTAGTTTTATTTTATTGATGTCATTTTGTAAAACTATGTAAAAGGGCTTCATGCTCCAAAGTTGTAATTTATTGCTTTATTTTGGACTTCATGTTCCAAAGTTGTAATTTACTGCTTTATTTTGGACTTCATGTTTTAAAGTTGTATTTTATTGCTTTATTATGGATTTCATGTTTCAAAGTTGTAATTTACTGCTTTTATTATTGGGTTGTTATCCCAAAGTTGTAATTTATTGTTTTGTTATTCCAAGTTGTAAGTTGTAATTTACTGTTTTCAATTAATGGGTTGAGTTTTTGTTGTTCCAAATTCCTTTACCATTGATATATGCAAAATTATCGAAGTTCCTTGAAAAAACTATTAAAATGAATCATCATTTGCATCACACATCATGCATCATTCAACATTTCACTTCACACTTTTTTAGAGTCTTATCCTTGTTCTTTTTCCACTCCAAAGGTTGTCAAGCTGTCTCACTGATACGACACTCGAGCCAATCGTCAGAGGAAAATGGAAGATTTGGAACATGAAAACCATGAGCTTCGTGGGGAGGTTGCTAACCTTCGTATCGAGATGGAAAAGTTAACTGCGTTAGTGGAAAGTTTGGTGGCTGTTCAGAATCAGCCATCGACTACAGCTGCCGAGATTCAGACTTCAACTCCAGTGGTTCCCGAGATTGTCACCGTTCCTACCTCCGTGACTCAAATCAACTCTCCGCTTCAACATCAGATGCCGAAAGGTTTTCCGTGGGGAATGCCTTACAACTTTGTGCCAGAGGGGTATCAGCCTGCCGTACAGCCTTTGTTTCAACCGGCTTTGTCTCTTCCTCAACCAGAGACAACTGCCTTGCCGCCAGTAATTCCGTCTGTGACACCTTTTCCGCAACCGGTTATGACAACTGTCGCTCCTGTGGTCCACTCCGTGCCATACTTGAATGAACCTACTTATCCTGCCGAGCCTGCTGAAAGTTTGGGTCTTTTTGATAGAATAGAAGAGTTTCAAGATCAGTTCCAGGAAATGCAGAAAGAGCTTAGAGCATTAAAGGGGAAAGATTTGTTTGGGAAGAACACGCATGACCTTTGTTTAGTTCCGAATGTCAAGATTCCAGCAAAATTCAAAGTTCCAGACTTTGAGAGATATAAGGGTGATTCGTGTCCTATAAGTCATTTGACAATGTACGTGAGAAAGATGTCTACGTATTCCGATGATCATGACTTGTTGATTCGTTATTTTCAAGATAGTTTGACGGGTGCTGCTCTAAAGTGGTATATGGGTTTAGACAGTATTCGGATCCGCAACTTCAACGATCTTAGCGAAGCCTTTGTTCACCAGTATAAGTACAATGTTGACATGGCACCGAACAGGGATCAACTCCGGGCGATGTCGCAGAGAGACCGAGAATCTTTTAAGGAGTACGCCCAAAGGTGGCGTGAAATTGCTGCTCAAATCTATCCACCTCTTGAGGAGAAAGAGATGACTAAGATATTTTTGAAGACTTTAGGTTCCTTTTACTATGAAAGAATGATAGCCAGCGCACCCAGTGACTTCACCGAAATGGTAAGCATGGGCATGCGGTTAGAGGAAGGGATTCGTGAAGGGCGTTTGGTTAAAGAAGGAAGTCCGTCTAGCAGTACCAAGAAGTTTGGAAGTGTTTTCCCGAAAAGAAAAGAGCAGGATGCCAGCGCTTTGTTTCCAGGTAGACCAAGGAGAGGTTACTCTCACGTTGCGGCAGTCACTCCGGCTGTCCGCCCAGCTTTGATGACCCCAGCTCATCAAACTCCACCAACTCAACAACGACCATTTCAGCAGCAGCCTCGACAACAGGCTTATCCATTCAACAATCAGAACCATTCACCAAGAAAACCGCAGTTCGATGCCATTCCTATGACGTATACTGAATTGTTCCCTTCTCTTATCAGAAAGAATCTCATCACGACAAAGCCTCCTCCTGTCGCACCGAATAGTACTTCTCCATGGTACAAGGCGGATCAGTTTTGTGAATATCATCAAGGATCGCCGGGGCACAACCTTGAGAATTGCTTTGCTTTGAAGGCGGACGTGCAGAGGTTGATTAAGAATGGTATCTTGTCTTTCAAGAATGTTAATCCAAATGTTAGAGATAATCCTTTGCCTCGACATGGGGCAGCATCAGTGAATATGGTGGAAGGTTGTCCGGGGAAGTTTCGAGTTTTTCAAGTTGAACACATAAGAGAGTCGTTGATCAGGTTACATCAGAGTTTGAGAAGACTTGCCTTTGTTAGGCATCAGCATGATTATGATGTTTGTGAATTTTGTTCAAGAGAGGTTGATTGTCCTATTGTGAAGGAGGATATTCAGAAGTTGCTAGACCAGAGAGTTATCACTATTACGTATGACAGAAATCCGGAGGATGAAGTGAATGTTATCATACCATAATTCAATTTGCCTGAATCAGTAGAGATTATTTACGACAGTCAGACTGCACCCGTTGATCCTTTGATTATTTACCCACCTGGTCCTGTGCCTTACAACTCAGACCAAGCTGTACCATATAAGTATAATGCCACAATGATTGAGAATGGGGTAGAAGTCCCTATACCAACAAGACCGTCTTTTGTTAACATTGCTGATGTGAGTAGAGTTACGAGAAGTGGACGTGTTTTTGCAGCAGTACCTTTGAAGAGACCAGAAGTTCAAGTCAGGAGACCCATACCTGCAGAAGTTCCAGTGAGAAATGTTAAACCAAGGGTTGAGATAGGCCGATCCAGTGAACCTATCCCTCGCCCTGAGGATGATGAGATTCTGAAGCTTATCAAGAGAAGTGAATATAAGATTGTAGACCAGCTTTTGCAAACTCCTTCCAAGATTTCTTTGCTTGCTTTATTGAGAGATTCTGGTGCCCATAGAGAAGCTTTGATGAAGGTCTTGGACCAGGCGTTCGTGGATCATGATGTGACGGTTGACCAGTTTGATGGGATTGTGGGAAATATTACTTCGTGTAACAATCTTGGTTTCAGTGATGAAGAACTCCCAGAGGAGGGGAGAAACCATAATATGGCTTTGCATATCTCAGTAAGTTGTGGAAATGATACCTTATCAAGTGTGTTGGTGGATACAGGTTCGTCGTTGAATGTGATGCCCAAAACTACATTATCTCGGCTTTCATATCCAGGTGCTCCTATGAGACCTAGTGGAGTAATTGTTAAAGCATTTGATGGTTCTAGGAAGACAGTCATTGGTGAAGTGGATCTTCCTATAGTAATTGGTCCTCATACTTTTCAAATCACTTTCCAAGTAATGGATATTCGTGCTGCCTACAGTTGCTTATTGGGTCGTCCCTGGATCCATGATGCAGGGGCAGTCACCTCCACGCTCCATCAGAGACTAAAGTTTGTAAGGCATGGGAAGCTAGTGATGATTGGGGGAGAGCAGGCTATGGTGGTAAGCCATTTATCATCCTTCTCTTTTATTGATGCTGACGAGGATGTTGGAACCCAGTTCCAAGGTTTATCTGTTTCCAAGAATGAAGTGAAGAAGCAAGGGGCATCCATCTCTTCTTTTGAGGATGCGCGGCGAGTGGTGGAAAGTGGTTCGGCCGAAGGATGGGGCCAGGTGTTGACTTTGCCCGAGAACAAGTCTGGGGAAGGTCTTGGTTTTCATCCAGTGTCTGCAAGAGTCAAGAAAGAGGTGGTTGTTCGTCCAATTCAAGAGGTTTTCCGAAGTGCAGGGTTTATACATCCTGAGGTGGATGCTGTCATAGAAGATGATTCCGAGGAAGATTCGCCCGATTTTGTGACGCCTGGATTGGCTTGCCAAAACTGGATAGCTGTTGATGTTCCTATTGTTATGCACATTTCCGAGTAATGTTTTGTTTCGTTTTTCTTTGAAAAAATTCGCTCTGCCCAAGGCGAAAAGTATTTTGTGTCGGGCTATGAAAAATAATTCCTTTTGCTTTGCCCAAGGCAAAAGAGAAATGTCTGGGCTCCTTGTTTCAAGTATTTCCCTTCAATGAATAAAAATGTTATTTTGTCTACTACTGTTTTACTTTTCACATTTTTTTCTGGGAAATAGTAAAGAAAATTAATTGGTAGTAATAGGAAAATATAATAACTTTTTGTTTTATTTGCACAAATCGATTTCTAAAATAAAGCATAATCATGTGTGCAGATTAATCCACGACTTAACCATCGAAAACAATGATCCTATGCCCTCTCCCAACTTTGAATTCCCTGTGTTCAGAGCTGAAGAGGAGGATGACGAAGAGATTCCTGTTGAGATTTCCCGTTTGCTTGAGCAAGATGAGAAGATCATTCAACCGTTTGAAGAACCTATAGAGTTGGTCAATTTGGGTGATGAAGAAGATAGAAAGGAAGTCAAAGTCGGGGCATTGCTTATCCCGGAAGTTAAAGAGAAAATGTTGGAGCTTCTCAAAGAGTATGTTGATGTGTTTTCTTGGACCTACCAAGATATGCCGGGTTTGGACAACGATATTGTGGAGCATCGTTTACCGTTGAGACCTGAATGTCCGCCGATCAAACAGAAGCTGAGAAGGACTCATCCCGATATGGCTGACAAGATCAAAGAGGAGGTTCAGAAATAGATTAATGCAGGTTTCCTTGTTACATCGGTCTATCCTCAGTGGTTAGCCAACATAGTGCCTGTTGCTAAGAAAGACGGCAAAGTTCGGATGTGTGTAGACTATCGAGATCTGAACAGAGCTAGTCCAAAGGATGACTTCCCATTACCTCACATTGACGTTTTGGTCGACAATACCTCCAAGTTCAAAGTCTTTTCTTTAATGGACGGTTTCTCTGGTTACAACCAAATCAAGATGGCACCAGAAGATATGGAGAAGATAGCTTTCATTACTCCTTGGGGAACTTTCTGTTATCGGGTTATGCCGTTTGGTTTGAGGAATGCTGGTGCAACATACCAAAGGGCCATGACTGCTTTGTTCCATGACATGATGCATAAGGAGATAGAAGTGTATGTCGATGACATGATTGCCAAATCATAAACTGAGGAGTATCACTTGGAACATTTGTTGAAGTTATTCCAGCGTTTGAGGAAGTACAAACTCCGTCTGAATCCCAACAAGTGCACTTTTGGTGTTCGTTCTGGAAGACTTTTGGGTTTCATTGTCAGTCAGAAAGGTATTGAAGTAGATCCTGATAAAGTCAAAGCTATTCGAGAAATGCCCGCCCCCAAGACGGAAAAACAAGTAAGAGGATTCCTTGGGAGACTGAACTATATTTCTAGGTTTATATCTCATATGACTGCTACCTGTGGGCCGATTTTCAAGATTCTCCGAAAGAACCAAGGATGTGTGTGGACGGAAGATTGTCAGAGAGCTTTTGATAGCATCAAAGAATATTTTCTTGAACCTCCCATTTGGATTCCTCCGGTGGAAGGAAGACCTTTGATTATGTACCTGACTATATTGGAAGACTCTATGGGATGTGTGCTTGGTCAACAAGATGAGACTGGAAGAAAGGAGCATGCCGTATATTATCTGAGTAAGAAATTCACAGACTGTGAGTCTCGATACTCATTGCTTGAGAAAACCTGTTGTGCTTTAGCTTGGGTTGCTCGCCGCCTGCGCCAGTATATGATTAACCATACCACTTGGTTGATCTCCAAAATGGATCCGATCAAGTATATCTTTGAGAAGCCCGCCTTATCTGGAAGGATAGCCCGTTGGCAGATGTTGTTGTCTGAATATGACATTGAGTATCACACTCAGAAAGCAATCAAAGGGAGTATTTTAGCCGATCATTTGGCTCACCAACCAATTGAAGATTATCAATCCATCAAGTTTGATTTCCCAGATGAGGATGTTATGTACTTGAAAGCTAAAGATTGTGAAGAGTCGTTACCTGAAGAAGGACCTGATCCCGAATCGCATTGGGGTTTGATATTTGACGGAGCTGTGAACTCTTACGGAAATGGAATTGGGGCAATCATCGTCACTCCCCGAGGTACTCATATCCCGTTCACGGCGAGATTGAAGTTTGACTGCACGAACAACATGGCGGAATATGAGGCATGTATTTTGGGTCTCGAAGAAGCGGTGGATCTAAGGATTAAGATTCTTGATATTTACGGAGATTCGGCATTGGTGATTAATCAAATCAAAGGAGAATGGGAGACTCGTCATCCTGGTTTGATCCCTTACATAGACTATGCTAGAAGATTGTTAACTTTCTTCAACAAAGTGGAATTACATCATATCCCTAGAGATGAGAACCAAATGGCTGATGCTTTGGCTACTTTGTCTTCAATGTTTCAAGTAAATGGTTGGAACGACGTGCCTACGATCAGAGTTATGCGCCTTGACAGACCTGCTCATGTGTTCTCACTAGAAGAGGTCACCGACGACAAACCATGGTTCTACGACATTAAACGTGTTCTTCAAACTCAAGAGTACCCGCCTGGGGCATCCAATAAAGATAGGAAGACGTTGAGGAGATTAGCAAGCAGTTTCTTCCTCAATGAAGAGGTTTTGTATAAAAGGAATTATGACATGGTGTTGCTCAGATGTGTAAACAGACGTGAAGCGGACATGCTGATGCAAGAAGTACACGAAGGGTCCTTTGGCACTCATGCCAATGGACATGCAATGGCTAGAAAGATGTTGAGAGCTGGTTACTATTGGATGACAATGGAATCTGATTGCTGCAAATATGTGAAGAAGTGTCATAAATGTCAGATTTATGCGGACAAGATGCACGTGCCGCCGACCCTCCTCAACGTTATCTCTTCACCTTGGCCTTTCTCTATGTGGGGCATTGATATGATTGGAATGATTGAACCCAAAGCTTCAAATGGTCATCGTTTCATCTTGGTAGCGATCGATTATTTTACTAAGTGGGTGGAAGCATCATCTTATGCTAATGTAACCAGACAAGTGGTAGTCAGATTTATCAAGAATCAGATCATTTGTCGGTACGGTATCCCGAGCAAGATCATCACTGATAATAGTTCGAATTTGAATAACAAGATGATGAGAGATCTTTGCGAAAAGTTCAAGATCGAACATCATAATTCTTCTCCTTACAGGCCGAAGATGAATGGGGTTGTTGAAGCTGCTAACAAGAACATAAAAAAGATTGTCCAAAAGATGGTGGTAACTTATAAAGATTGGCATGAAATGCTTCCGTTTGCTTTACATGGATACCGTACTTCAGTTCGAACTTCAACAGGCGCAACCCCATTTTCCCTAGTTTATGGTATGGAAGTTGTACTCCCCGTGGAGGTTGAGATTCCGTCTCTGAGAGTGTTGATGGAAGCTAAACTTTCTGAGGCTGAGTGGTGTCAAAGTAGATATGATCAGTTGAATTTAATCGAAGAGAAGAGATTGACGGCGTTGTGTCACGGTCAATTGTATCAGCAGAGAATGAAGAAGGCTTTTGATAAGAAGGTTCAACCACGCGAGTTCAGAGAAGGTGACCTTGTGCTCAAGAAGATATTACCTTTCCAACCTGATTCTAGGGGCAAGTGGGCTCCGAATTATGAAGGACCGTATGTCGTTAAGAAAGTTTTCTCTGGAGGTGCTTTGATTCTCACCAATATGGACGGTGGTGAACTCCCGCGTCCCATGAACGCCGATGCAGTCAAGAAGTATTTCGCTTAGGCAGGCTTTTGGTCAGACCAATCTCGGCATTTGAGCACATTTTGGAATTCGAAGTTGTTAGGGAGAATAGCGATCATTGTTTTTGTGTAACCTTTTTATTTCATGTACTATTTCCCAAACTTTTGTAAACCGTTGGAGTCGCATTGTTAGCAAACTACCATATTATTAATGAAATTTGAGCATTTACCTTTTGTGGGCAAAATTTTAATTTTTGTGGAAATACTTGAAACAAATTTACTTAAAGTATTCTTATTTTAAAAAAAAATGTGTCATGAATAACGAAAGGAATATTAACAGTTGTTCCGAGGATGGTTAAGCCATGAAATGCAAAACAGTACAGTAATTTATCCTTGCATGATGAGCTTGTTTTCTTTTAAAACCGTCATGAGGTGTTGGTTATGTACACTCTTGGTTCTAGTGGTGCTAAGTTTGGTGACTCCCCAAGTGTTCCAGTTAAGATTTGTTTCAGTTATCTTTATTTGGGAGATCTCCGAAGTGTGGTACGCTTTGTCTCTTGCCAGTGGTCTATTGGTATTGTAAGATTGGATTTGAATGCTTTTCTCCTCAGAAGATTTGAGCCTTGTGGCGTGATACGCTCCGACATTGCTGTGTGGTTCCAGTTCCAGTTATTTTCCGTCTTTTTCAAGATTGGCCGAGTATCTATCTTTTTGTGACATCTTATCGTCTTCAGGATATTCCTTCTGTTCGTTTTGTCAGCATAACATTCATTTATTCATTTACACTCATATCACGCATACATATTCACATTTGCCATCGATTTTGGTTTGCACTTCGTTTCTTTCCAAGTAGAAGGTTAGCTTAGGCAGAAAATGTGCTTCCTTTCTAAATTTGCCAACTGAGCTAATCCTCATGGATGATTTTTGATTTAGCTCACCTTGTCCATTTCTGGATAGGATGAATTCCCCAATCGAGTTGCTTTCTCAATCGGTGGAGTCTTGTTTGACGGTTTTCTCTTTAGTTATTCCTGGATGAAGTTGTTGTATCTTGCGTAGGCTATCTCATTGATTTTCCCCAGTGAAATCGCGACCTAGACAGATGGTGCATTTATTTTGCACATTTATATGTGATCTCCTCAGGAATGGACTGATTCATGATTCTCTTTGACGAAGATTTTATTCTCTGCCAGTGTCATCGCAACTTCTTTCTGAGTTACTCTTCGGAAAACGACAAGCGGCAGCTCTTCACGAGCAACTTGTACGTATATTATCATCGTTGGAAAACGACAAGCGGCAGCTCTTCACGAGCAACTTGTGCGTTATTATTATTGGAAGACGACAAGCGACAGCTCTTCATGAGCAACTTGTACGTCATAAACATCGTCGGAAAACGACAAGCGGCAGCTCTTCACGAGCAACTTGTGCATTATTATTATTTTTGGAAAACGACAAGCGGCAGCTCTTCACGGGCAACTTGTACGTCATTTTATCTTGTGGAAAACGACAAGCGACAGCTCTTCACGAGCAACTTGTGCATTATTATTTTTGTAAAACAGCAAGTGGCAGCCTCTTTATTTGAGCAGCTTGTATGTTATTGGTATTTTCTTTGGACGACAGCAAGTGGCAGCCTCTTTATTTGAGCAGCTTGTATGTTATTGGTATTTTCTTTGGACGACAGTAAGTGGCAGCCTCTTTATTTGAGCAGCTTGTATGTTATTGGTATTTTCTTTGGACGACAGCAAGTGGTCGCTTCTTTATTCGAGCGACTTGTGCATCTACAACCATGTTATCTCAGCATTAATGAGTATATCTCGGAAAATCTCGCAGAGAAGCTTGTCATGAATCATAACCTTCGGAAGTCGGTAATCCATCATCAGCAAGATTGGTTACTTTTCGTCTATCTTCGACCTTGAGTAGTGAACTCACTATTTTGGGTCAATAATCTGTTTATGGCCTACGCAAGATGCTTTCTTTGTTAGGGTCAGAGGTCGTATTCCCTCAATTTTATTCGCTGTCAAGAGTCTGTCGTTTGAAGTCGGTAGCTCGTTTCCCCAGTAATGTATAATCCATGTCTCTGTGCTTTGCTGGTGTTTGATTTCTCCAGCATTGTCTTGTTTCATACAATATCTTTCTCTGTGAATTCAATCACTGAATTCATATCAAACATAAGGGCGGCATCTTAGGACAAAATTTGCGTAATTATGTATTTAAGTACCTTCAATCTCGTCGAAACGAAGATTTTAATCTTCATATCTCCGGATAGAAGAAACTTAAATAGGGGCAGCTGTTGTACCCCAAATTTTGACCTAAGATACCATCTTCCATCTGCATCATTACATTGCAAGTGTTTTGATCTTTTGATTTTTAAAATTCATAACTTTTTCGAGTCGAGAGCTGTTTATTTTTTAATGCTAAATTTATTAATCGATTCATGCTAAAACAATGTTTATTAATTATTTATTATCTTAAATTTAAATAATTGGAATCTATTTTCGGTTATTATATAATTTAAAGATTTATGAATAATGAAATAAACATTTGAAAAGAGGTTTATTAATTGGTCAACAATGATTATTAATTATTTATTATCTTAAAATTAAATAATTGGAATCTATTTTCGGTTATTATATAATTTAAAGATTTATGAATAATGAAATAAACATTTGAAAAGAGGTTTATTAATTGGTCAACAATGATTATTTAATTATTTATCATTCTAAGTTAAATAATTGAAATTCTATTTTTAATTATTATAATTTAGAGAATTATGAATAATGAATTAAATAATTGGAACTATTAATTGATCAACGATGTTTATTTATTTGTTTATTATTCTGAATTTAAGTGATTGAAATTGATTTTCAATTATTATACAATTTAAAGAATTATAAACGATAAATAAATAATTGGAAAGAAAAAGAATTAATTGGGAAAAAATAGAATTTTATTCACTTTATTCTATTTATTACAATTGTTATTTAAATATTGTATTATTTACAAAATATTTATAATGACAATTACATAAAGAGTTTAAAGTAAAATAAAAACTATTTTCCTAAATTCTAAATCTTCATCTTCTATCCAATGCCTTTTTGTCTGCTCATTTAATTTTACCTACAAAAACAATTAAAAGAAAAAGTCAGAATTAAATAATAATTAAAAGCAGAAAATTATTTATTAATGTTCATCATTAAAAGCAAACGGCTGGAATCAGTTTACCCTTTTTTGCAAATCACGGGATTTCTCCCGGTTCACAAAAAGGGAGGAATTTTTATTTTCATAAATGAATGCACAATTTAAAACATGCACAAATTCATTTTTATTTTTCAAAATTGCATTGCATTTTAAAAAAAAAAGGGCCAAATGCATATTTCAAAAAAATATACACAGCATACAAAATCCACAGCATATGCATAAACAAATGACATGTTCAAATTGCAAAGTAAACCATGCAACCATATAAGAAGAAGCCAAAAAACATAGGCTCCACACTGTACCACATGGTTGACAAAAAGAAGCATGCATTTTAAAACCAATTTGCAAGCAAAGCATATTTCCCATTTCATCATTTTCCAGCATGTTTACTCTTTCAGAACAGTTAGTACATAGCATCATTTTATGTCAAAATGTACCTATGAGAGAGAAGAGAGATAGAAAGATGGTTTTTACAGGTTTTGGTTTAGGCAGAAGGAGATACAAAACAAACTGCAACAGTAACTCAGTAGGAGAAAGAAGCATGAAAGAGGAATACAAACAAACCATATGAAGCAGATGTGCAGAGTTGCCAAGAGAATATTTTAAAATATTCAAACCTAAGCCTGTAACGTAAACAAAGAGGCCAAGCAAACTGTATAACATAACACAAATCCCTTCAAAAACAAAAAGGAGAAAAAAGCCTGCCTGAGCATTCAAAAAACAATACTACAACATAAATCAATTTCCATCAAGATAACCAGTTCAAAAAACCTACTGTCAAAAACCATTTTCACAACCATCATTCCATGGCCTAAAAACCATAGCCTACTGTCAAACCTGCATATAACCATAAACACCATCAACCTTAATCACCAAAACCTTCCATCTACTGTCCAAACCATTAACTTGCAGAAAAACCAGAAAAGGCAAAACAGATATGGCCTAGACCATTAACCTGCATAATTCCAAAACCCTTCCTACCAATATAAACCATAAACATGTACCATCCTGTTCAAAAACCAGTTAAACCATTAACCTGTCATCTCATAAACCAAAACCTCATAGCCTACTGTAAAACCTGCTAACATAACCCTTTTTTAAAACCTCAACCACGCAAAACCAACATGTCCTAAACCATTCCAAACCAGTAGAACCAGCATAAACCATATCAGAACCATATGGTCTAAAACCACAAACCTGTATCACCAAAAATCAAAACCAATGTCCAAACACGAAGGCCTCAATATGTTCATCATTGGCCATAAGCAAATCATACAGTAGTATAGGCGAGAAGAAAAAAGAACTGTCAAACCATTCCAACAGAAGCATGACTGAGAAGAAGAGGAAAAGCATCGATATCATCAAGCTAGTCAAAAATAATTTTTCAACAATAGCATTCAAAATATTCTGGGCAACGCAAAGGCATCAGCATATCATCATAGGCCATTAGAAAGCAACAATAGCGAGAAGAAGAAAGAAACAGTCCAGCATCAACACAGTGAAGAAGAAGATAGGAAAAGTTTTCAAGGCAACCAAGCATCAAATACACGGAAACAGAAGAAGAGAAGAAAGATAAATACAGAGTACCGGCAATTGAAGCGAGCCCACAACGTCGACCTCGCCGTCCCGGCCTCCTAGCCTTCCTCATCTTCCTTCCTCCTTCTCCAGGTAGTATTTCACCCTCTCTTTTCTTTCATAATACCTCAACAATCATTGCAATAAGAATAAGAATCAGAAATGAACATAGATCACAACATGCAATTGTATTAAAGCCTTAACGAAATCGAAAAACAATCGTACCGTGAATCCATCGCTGTATGTTTTGCTGGAGGGAAGAGGAAAACGAAGAACACTGGTGGCCGTTGGGACAGAGGGAGACTCAGAGCCATAGAAGGAGAACTCAGACGAAGCAGAACGCGAATGGAGAAGATGAGCGAAGTAAGCGCCGTTCTGTAAACCTAAGCAAGCGTTTAACCCTAATTCAATCAAAACATGTTTAACCTTGACACAAATTATGGAACATTTTGGACTTAACTGCCTAAGCCCAACATACTGCTCATACACCCCCTTCCCTATCTTTTCGTTTTGGGCCCCTCAGACCCTTTGGCCCATATTTAATTGCTCATCTATTTTTTTTCTAATACACCCTTTTCTTATTTATTCCTTTTTTTTTTTAGTTTTTAGAACTATTACTCATTTAGTTTAATTAATTAGTAATTTAATCAATTAGATATAATTTAATTAAACATTTTAATAAGGTGACCCATTTTATTAACCTTAGGTTTATTTGGTAATTTTAAATATTCCCTTTTTAATTAATTAGGTTTTAAGTTAGTAACCTTTAAGTATTCATTTAGTGTGATTATTTAATATTTCTTTAAAATAATTTCTTATATAGAACTCTAAAAAATATTAAAAAAATAGAAAACTTAAAAATTAAAAAATATTTTTGTTTTCCTTAATTAATTCTCATTACTTTTTATCCATATTAAAAATGCGTAAAAAATGAAAACTATTAAAAACATTTTCTTTTCATTAATATTAAACAAAAAATCCAAAAAAAATGCATATTTACACCATTTAGTCATTTATTTAACTGTTGTTATTTAATCATTATCCGCATAATTTTTCTGTTTAATTATTTCATATTTACATGATTATTCTGTTTACGTTTAAATCCAAGGGAAAAAACGATTAAATTTGTTGACTTCATGTCCTCAAGTCTAATCGCGCGAACATTCGCATTTCATTAAAACTTAGGATAATTTTTCCTTAAATATTCAATCTTTTCAAAACTTATACCCTTTAAGCAAAAACTTCGACATTAGGTCGTCGCATCTTCAAAACCCGTCCGTACCCCTTTTTCGGCCAAAACGATTCATTTTTCAATCAAACGAACAAATTTAATAAACAGATACTTCAAAAGGTTCCTATAAAGTACTATATATACATTGGGTGCTAATACCTTCCCATTGTATAACCAACCCCCGAACCATAGATCTCTTTTCAAAAACGCCTTGTATTTTTATTACTTTTAAAAAGTATTATTTACATTGCATATTTAGGGTTTTATTTCGCTCTTTTCCCTTTTTCCTTGGAAACAATAAAGCACGGTGGCGACTCTTGCTTTTGTGAGACGAATTAATCAATAATTCAATCTCTGATTTACCCCGCTACATTTTGTAACGCTACAACATCCCTGAATTTTTGTGAGTTTTTTGGATAAAAGGAAAATATTAAAAACAAAAAAAACAAATAATTAATAATGAAATTAATATTTAAGGGCAAGAAAATGCAAAAACATAACCAAAAATCACAAAAAAGGCAAAACAAAAATATGATCAGGTTCTATAATTAAAACAAAATTACATGATTCAAGAAGGAATTTGAGGCCCATTAGAAAAAATGAAATGTTTTAGGCAAAGTTGACTTTTGAAAGTTCCCAAATATTTCCCAACTCCATCAATGTATATCTTGCTCAATTTTGAAGATATGAACATGTTCTTGGACATTTTGGAAAGGTCTTGAAGTCCTCTAACCAATGCATTTGGTCCCATGTCATTTTGAGTTACCAATCTCAAGTTATGGTCTTTGACTTAAAGTGCCTTTTTGTTGACTTTTGAAAATGACCTATAATGTTGAAATTGATAACTTTTTGTGAGAGCATTTCTTGGACTTGGAATGTGAAGATGCGTTGTGGGAAATGTCATCCTCTTCAAAATGAGCATTGGATGGGATTTTTCTGATGAACCATGAAAAATTTATGCCCTGGTCAATTTGCAGTTGACTTTTCAACTGTCCTAAAATAGCAACTTTTGCATCTTGAGACTTTTTGAGCCATGCTTGTGGAATCATGATCAAGATTTGATCAAATGATGATTGTGGCTTCAAAATAAGATGTTGACCAAAACTTTTGACTTTTGACTGTCAAATGACCATTTTACCCCTGCAGCTGACTGTGAAGCAATTAGGGCTTTTGACTGTGCAACTTGATGTTGTGAGTCTTGAAACTTGACATATGGATGCTTGACAATGTATATGGGCATATGGGACTTGATTGGACCCTTGAAAACCTCAATTTATTTGCAAGAACCAAAACCCTAATTTTGACTGTGTTAGGAGGCAATTGGACTGTGCAACCCTTGAGAGATTTTGAACCATTTGGAGATTGACCTTGACAAATCTTGAAGAATATGGGAGGGAAAATTTTGGGGTACAACAGTTGCCCCTGTTCAATCTTCTTAGACCTGAGGATGTAGATTGGCTTGCGTGCCTTTCGTGATCCGAAGGTGGAAGATGATTGAACACTAGAGTGCCCAGAAATTTGCACTCGCATAGTAGAATGTTAGCAGTGTGATGGCGGGAATGGGCTTACATATGCCATTTGGAGAGATGATGGATAGGAGGATGGGCTTATAGATGCCATCTGGAGCTGTGACAGAGCCTTGTCGGGGATGGGCTTATAGATGCCATCTGGAGCTGTGACAGAGCGTTGTCGGGGATGGGCTTATAGATGCCATTTGGAGACTGTTGGTATGTGGATGGGCTTATAGATGCCATCTAGGTGTCGATCGCGTAAGAGATTTCTTAGCGAGAACTTGCGTACCTGAGAAAGAAAGATAATTACCTGGCCTGTTACAGGAGTTGATCTTCAAACTCTTCATGTAGATATGCCCTGGCTAGATACAGGTATCGAGTCTACAATCAGTTACTCACAGATGTGCGCTGGCTAGATACAGGAATCGAATCTGGAATTAGTCGTCAACAGATATGCCCTGACTAGATACAGGAATCGAATCTTCAAACTCTTCAGACGTGCCCTGGCTAGATACAGGAATCGAATCTGGAATTCAAAAAGGTTGGTGAGTTGTCTCTACTGACAGGTTATCTCAGAAAACCTTTAGGGATTAATTTAACTGAACCAAGGGGTATTGTCTTCTCTGATGAGTTGTCTCTTCAAGGACGGGTTATCTTCATGGACGGGCGGTCTTTAACAACGAGTGTCTATAACGACGAGTGTCTATAACGACGAGTGTCTATGACGACGAGTGTCTATAACAACGAGTGTCTATAACGACGAGTGTCTATGAAGACGAGTGTCTATAACGATGAGTGTCTACAACGACGAGTGTCTATAACGACGAGTCTCTATAACGACGAGTGTCTATAACGACGAGTGTCTATAACGACAAGTGTCTATAACGACGAGTGCCTATAACGACGAGTGTCTATAACGACGAGTGTCTATAACGACGAGTGTCTATAACGATGAGTGTCTATAATGACGAGTGTTTATAACGACGAGTGTCTATAACGATGAGTTTCTATAACGACGAGTGTCTATAACGACGAGTGTCTATAACGACGAGTGTCTATGACGACGGGTGTCTATGACGATGAGTGGAGTTAATTTTAACTGGACTTGTCTTCTTTTGACTGAATTTGTCTACCTTGACATAGCTGATCATTTAACTGTATCCTTCCTGAAAGGTAAAGGTCAGTCCTATGCAATGCATGGTATGGATCAAGCGATGATGTTCTCATCATAAGTGAGATTATATGACATGATGCATATGCATGTATCATGACAATGACAATGTGATGTTTATGAATGTATTCTCGTTTAGGAAAATAAATCATCGACGGATGCCGGGAGTTTGTTGAATCCTGGGCTGATGTTGAAGAGTAGAGTTCTTCGTTTCCGCTGGGGATGATGATTGCAAGGATGAACCGGTAGGAGAAGAGGACTTCGTTGGGGAATAAACTTGTTGGAGAAATTACTCTGCGGAGAATTACTCTGTGGGAAGAGATACTTCGCTGAGGTTGATGATAACTCCGCTGGGGATACCATTGATGAGTTATGTTGGGGATTGATGAACTCCGTTGAGGATGGGAAGAACTTCGTCGGGGACGATCTTTCCGTGGCAATTAGCTGAGGATAACCCAGTTATAAGCCCTGAAGGGAATAACTCTGAATAAAGCCGGGGAGATGCGTTCGTACTCTACAGGGAGTGAAGGTATCTTGGTCGTGTTCTTCAGCTGAACTTACCTTGGCACCTTGGTGGACAGAGCAACCAGATCGCTTATACAATTCATATTTCCCCAGTTTCTGCTGGAGAAGGTACCTGCGGAGGTGCTTGATGACTGCCGATTGACAAATCTTCTTCTGGTAGGCAAGTGACGAGATGCTGGGACATAGTCGTACGCTTTGATCCCTAATTTTTTGCCTGGACCGCTGTTTCGGGTTTTCAGACCACCGGGATACCCATTTTTGCCCAAGCCGCCTTTTCAGGTTTTCGACTTGCCGGGTGTACAGATTTTTTCATTTTCATCCCTTATTTTTGCCCGAACCCTTTTGGTTCGCCGGGAAGCCCTTATTTTTTCCTAGGTGCGTCAACCTAGCGGGTCTTTGATTATGCGTAGTATTTTTTCGACTATGCCCACGCTCTCAGGATGTAGGGAGTTGCCCCTGTTGGTAGTGTTGTGTTTCCCTACTACCAGAAGATCTTCGTTTGATCGTCCAATGCCCCAAGTGATCCAGATGGAGATTTGTCCCAAGCTGGTTGGCCTTTTGAGAGATTCTCCGAATCTTGACTGGACTGCCCCAGATGATGGACCACGATCATGTCTGCCCCTTGGTTGGGAGTGCTTTTGTTCATCAGATATTCTTTGTGCGAATTTCTTTGTTGTTCGAACAAAAAGTCATGTGCAAACAATGTTATTTAGAAATGCAAAGCTTATGTTTGTCTTGAAGTTTTTGAAAATGCAGTTTTTTTATAAAAACGAGTGAATTTTTTGTAAACTACGATGTCAACTCGTTATTTTACCGCAAGCCTTAAGGAGTCAGGATACCTTTCGTAACAGTATGCTTTCGAACTAACCCATGCTTCAGCTAGGACTTTTGAGGGTTATAACGTGGCCTGGTTCACGGTTTAAGAAACAAAGAATAAGGCTCAAAATGTATTTGTACCCACCCGCTCTTCGTGATGTTCTTCAAACCTAAACTCAACTGATCATGCGTCAGACTTTGTTTGAGTCTTTGCTTTGATATTCCAGTGATGGTTCGGATATTGACAATTTATTTTGAATAGGCAGTCATTTTTTGTTGAGGGTTTGTAGGACCTCTTTCTTTTTTGATTTTGTTTATCCCTGTTTTTTGCCTGAACTGTTTCTTTTTTTGTATTTACAGTCAGCGGGATGCCCCAGTTTTGTAAGTCTCCTTCATAGGTTTTGACTTATTGGGCTTTTATTTTTTTGAAAGATAACGACTGCCTCTCTTTATGATCATTCGGAACCATCATCATCTTTTGTTTTGGACGGACTTCTTTGACGCCATTTATTGTGCACCGGGATCAACTGAGGAACTACCCTGCCCCAGGTTTTGATTAAGGGTTTTAATTTTTGAAAAGAAAAAACTCCAACTTCTTTGGCTCAAAGGGGTTGACGAGGGATTATCTTCCTTATAACTCCAGTGTTTAGGAATTGAAAAAATGTCTGTACCTCATCAGCGGGGTCTGTTCAAAAGCATACTGTAGATCGTGGTATTGTTTTCGTCATCCTCCCTCAAGAGGCTTAGAATTTTCAATCAAGAGTTGATCATCACAAAAATATGAAAACAGTTTGCATATAGTGAATACGAAATAATTACTTCAACACAGACATGTGTGATGCATTAATGAAATAACAACGTTTGACATAAAATGTTTGAACAATCAAAGAAAAATACAACTTGAACATTCGAATGAACAAAAAATTTCCAATCCTAGCCATGTTTTGGCAAGGGAGCAGTGATCACATTGGGAGCCTTTGGAGAGTCGAACTGAACTTCCTGTGCGTCGATCAGATCCTGAACCTTGTTTCTCAAAGTCCAACAATCATCTGTAGCATGCCCCGGGCTGTCAGAATGATAAGCGCAACGAACATTGGGGTTATACCTTGAAGGTGTCCTATTGGGATTCTTTGGAGGGTCCCTTAGAGTTACCAACTTGGTCTCCAGCAACTGCGGCAATATTTGGGACAAGGTCACGCCAAGGGGAGTGAATTGCCTTTTAGGTCTCTTTTCCCTTTGTTGATTGTGACGCTGAGGAGCACCGACCGGCTTTGCAATAACTACCGTGTTGACAGCACTAGATTCTTTCTTGGATGGTTTCTTCTCAGTGTTCGAGGAGTCACCATTCTGTATTTTCCCTGACTTGATGCCAACTTCTATTCTTTCCCCGGTCAAGATTAAATCTGTAAACTCAGCAGTAGAATTCCCAATCAGGTGGTTGAAGAATGGACCAGACAGGGTCCCCAAGAACATGTCGACGAGCTCACGGTCAGTTAGAGGTGGTTGTACCCTTCCAGCGAGGTCCCTCCATTTTTGAGCATATTCTTTAAAGCCTTCGCCTGCACCCATAGACATCCCCTGAAGCTGAGTGCGCGTGGTAGCAAGGTCAGCATTATACTGGTACTGCTTGTAGAATGCAGTGGCCAAGTCCTCCCAGCTGCGGATGTTGGCTCCATCCAGTTGATAGAACCACTCGAGTTGAGTCCCTGACAGACTATCCTGAAAGAAGTGGATCCACAAATTCTTGTCAGCCGTGTAGGGCTGGATCCTCCTTATGTATGACCTGAGATGCAGCTTAGGACAGGATGCCCCGTCATATTTTGCAAAAGCAGGTGCCTTGAACTTGTGTGGGATCACCACCCCAGAAGATAGACCTAGATCTTTGAAGTCCAGGCCGGGCACTTTCTGTATCTCCATATCACTTAGCCGGTCTTCTAGCTGTTTATACATGTCCTCAGCTGGAGGGTACTGTTCATCATTGAAATCTGTCTCATTGTCGGAGACCACTGGACTAGGGACCTCTCTCTCATGGGGACTGTCTTTTTTAATAGATGGGGTAGTCTTCTCAGCCTCATTCTGTACTCCGTTCCCAGATCTGCGTCTAGGGTTAAACAGCACAGTCCTCTTCTTCTTCTTCTTCAAGAGCAGAGTCTTCAAATCCTGTTGACCCTGGGCTAGACTCTTAACCAACTCCTGGAACTGGGCATTCAGGGCCTGGAGAGCCTTGATAGCTTGTTCATTGGATGATTCAGGATTCATGATGACTGCTGAAATAAATAGCGAAGAAGATAAGTGACCTGTAAAAAGGGTACCTGTGATGCAATGATATGTATGATATGCATGCAATGTTTTCAAGGATCTCGCGGGGTAAACAAGAAAATTGTTAGAGTTAGAATCCGGTAGCTTGATTGAAGGAACTGCATATGGTATAGAGTCCTTCTTCAAGAGTCAAAGCTCACCATATCAAGTGGGTCATAGCCCATGACTCAAGTCATCAACCTGGCTAGAGGAAAATAAATCCCCTTTGCCCCTTTCTAGACATTTTGGTTCATCATGACCTGCATCATAAGCCCTTGAGATCCCTGAAATGGGTTAGTTCTTATGCAGGATGTATGCAATGGTATGATGTCATGCTATGCATGGAGTGATGTAAGTAGGCCCTGTAATGAGTCCCAATTAAGGACTGCAAACAAAACCTTCAAGGAATCCGCGTTGTTAGATAATAGGTATGCAAGTAGTTCAAGTATGAAGGCACACAAGTCACACAAGACAGCCCTTAGAGTTTAGGCCAGCATGGGGTCTAGGTATTACCCTCTTGAAGTTGGTGGGCTCAAAACCCGTCCTATCAAAAGTAACCGGGTTCTAAGGATCTCAATATCATTGGGTTGTTTTCTATGTTCATTGTTTCGATTTAGCCACTGAACTGGCGATCAAAATATTCCAAGAAAATAACCCTCAATGAGTGTAGTATCGAGTATCAACCAACTTCGGACTGCACCAAAGTCGGTCATCTCACTACCCTAAAGAGGCCAGGATGGTCAAGTAAGGTTCCTAAGGTCAGTTGATGCTTCACGACACCACGCGGCGGCTCCGTACTCTCCTTGACTTGACTCAAGGGTTACCGGTACTCACCAAAGTGCCACATCAACGTAGCAACTGCTTCAACCATGTCGGTATACCCCGCACAGTTCCCTCACAGTTTGTTGCTACCTAAAAAGGGTGCCCCCAGATCCGGGTTAGGATCTATGAAACTCCAAAATAGACCCATAATATTAAAGCAATCAAAACAGGCAATTGAAAACATAAGAGTGGTCTAATCCTAAGGTACACCTCACTTATTAAGTGTCCCCAGCAGAGTCGCCAGTTTTGTGATCGGTGGAAATAGAACTGACTGTTTAAAGCTGGTTCGCGAAATGTTGCGGTAAGCAAGAGTCGCCATCGTCTTTTATGTTCTCCAACAAGGAAAGGACAAAAGCACAGCAAAATTCCTTCTTTGAGAATGTTTCTCGGTTCGGGAGGTAGATTTATAGAAAGGGAAGGTGTTAGCACCCTTTCTATCTGTGGTTATCCACGGGCTCTTAGGTACTTGCTCTTATGTTTTCAAAATGATGTTTGCTTTTCAAGTGTGTGTGGGTTTTGAAAAAGTTTCATTTGAAAAATTTCTAAGTAACTCTTGTATCTGTCCTCAAGAGTGTATGAAATATTTGTTTGAAAACCTTTTGAAAGTGTCGGTGCGAAAAGATTGTTTTGTTTGTTTTTGAAGAGAGCAAGTACCCATGAGTCATCTACCTACCCTAAGGAATTAGGCTGTTGTAAGAGTCCTTAAGGTAGTGCCATCCCACCATTGAGAGGTAGGTAGCACCACCGTTGGAGATGTTCGGGTCAATTCGATTGTAGGGACAGTGTGGTCATCGAAGCAATAGTAGGACACCTTAGAAGTAACCCTAATGTCCTAGATCCTTTTTAATGCGAGGCAACCGTTTCGAGGCAACTGGATCTTAGACATAAGGGCGACCGCTAAAACACCCTATACTTGACGACCACTTTCGAAGCAACGAGTGAGGCGTACCCGAGAAGTGGCATGTGCATTATGTTGTTTTCAGGTTAACATTTATCTTGGATCATGCAATCGTGAGCTACGAGTTGATTTTAATTATCATACATTCTTTCATGCAATTTAGCAGTTAGGAGTGCAGAAAATAAAATACGAAAAGGTAAAAGCTACGCTATTACAAGGCGCGGGTCTATACATCGCCAAAAAACAAAGACCCGTTTTTGATAAAGATGCGGAAAGTAAAGAAAAGCAATAAACCTAATTACTATTACATCCTTGGAAGCAGTTACATAATGATCCAATAAAATAAAAAATAACGCGCGAAAGAATTAAATTGGAACGTCCGAGGGTCTTGGACCCTTTTGAGAAATTAAGAGTTCTTTTGTCCTTTGCTTGAAATTAAATTAAAATTAAACCTAATGCTAATTTAATTAATTATTTACAAGAAAGATATTTTTTTATGTTTTTGTATTTAATGAAAATAAAGAAATTAAAATCAAAAGAAAACCCTAGTTCTAAGTTTATTTTAATTATTAATGAAAATGTTAAAGTTAACCTAATTTAAGCTAATCAATTAATTTACATTTATATGTACAAAAATAATTATTAATAAATTGTAATAATGATGATTAATAAAATATGATTAAAAAGTCAAAACCTAATTCTATGCAATTTTTATTTGTTAAGAAAAAAGGATTAAAATTAAAACCTAAATTAAACTAAATTAATTGTTAATATTTATTTACAAAAATAGGTTAATGGTGAAATTAATAAATAATTAAATGTATCCACAATTTTGATTTTTATGATTTTTATTAGGAAAAATTAATTTGTGGTGAATTAATGATAATAATTAAAACAATTAAAAGAATTAAAAAGAAAAGAAAATAAAATTTAAAAAAAGCAAACCAAAGGGGGTGTGATGGCCCAAGGGGAGGTGAAATTCTGGAATTCAGGCCCAAGAAGCACAAAGCCTCATTGACTTTCTGGCATCACGTGCATGCTGCTTGACTAGGGAGTATCATGGACTTCATCTCCTGACCTTCAGATTATTGATCAAAGCCACTTGGCAAACTGACGCGTGAGGCTCATGGTGGAACTTTGAATCACACGCTGCACTAGAGTACGTTAGAACAAAAATTAACAATTATATGGGGGGACCTGGGAATCGAACCCAGGTCCCAGTGTTTACAAGACACGTCCACCACCACTCAGTCAAACGCGTGCTTTTGTTAATATAATGGTTATTGATTATAATATATGAAAAAACAATTAACGTTCTGAAGAAAGCAAAACGCACGCTGAATTTGAACCTCCCAACCACAGGTTGCCACCTATTATCTTCTTCCTCGTTTTTCCTGTAAAACAAACAAGATAGCGGGGGTTTTAAACCCCCACTAACTACAACAACGAATAATAGAGATTAGAGTTAGGGTGCATATAAATTAGGCGCGATATGTCCTTCTTGTTTGTCTCGTTGCAACGAATCCAGTCATATGCATCACTAGTCCTAATTGTTCTGGGTTTAGAAAGCCCCAAATTTGAAACTGAAGAACCCTAGAATTTGTTCATGGTGATTTTGGATTCAGCGCGCTTCAGTTCAATTAAACTGTTTCACTAGCTTCAGAAGGTTCCTAACAACACAAACCAATCAAGAAAACGTGTCAAATATGCATGATTTATGAGTTATGATTCTGGATAAGGAAAGCAAACCGTAGCACTGTGTTCTTTGATTCTTTGAGCTATGAAGTTGGAAATTGCTTGCAATACGTTCAGGGAACTCTCTGCAATGGATTAGACTCACCAAATTCCCTTGAATCAGCCTATAAATTAGAAAACAGTTTTTGAGTTTTTTCACTTTTTTTCAATGGTGCATATGGTGTTCTTGCAGCAGTTTCTCGTGTTCAAGAATAAGGTTTGCTTTCAGCATATGTATGTGAAGAGAATTAGGTTAAAATTAAGCCATAAATCCATTGTATTCAAGTTTGCATATGTGATTGGCAATCAAATATTTTTTCAATCTTTTCTTTCATAAAACCTTGCCAATCATGGATATTTTGAGGTCCTTGAGGTGCACACGAATTTCCAGCTTGCCCTAGCCTTATTTTCTTCACAAAAATATTTAAAAAGCATATCTTTTGAATTTTCCAACAATTAAAACCAATTAAATGAATTAATATTAATATAAATTCAATTAATTAATTAAAAATAAGAAAATAAATCAAATTAAGTTCAATGGGTCGTGCATAGGCTTTGGGTAAAGATTCAAGAAGGAATTTGAGGCCCATTAGAAAAAATGAAATGTTTTAGGCAAAGTTGACTTTTGAAAGTTCCCAAAAATTTCCCAACTTCATCAATGCATATCTTGCTCAATTTTGAAGCTATGAACATGTCCTTGGACATTTCGGAAAGGTCTTGAATTCCTCTATACAATGCCTTTGGTCCCATGTCATTTTGATTTACCAATCTCAAGTTATGCTCTTTGACTTAAAGTGCCTTTTTGTTGACTTTTGAAAATGACCTATAATGTTGAAATTGATAACTTTTTTTAGAGCATTTCTTGGACTTGGAATGTGAAGATGAGTTGTGGGAAGTGTCATCCTCTTCAAAATGAGCATTGGATGGGATTTTTTTGATGAACCATGAAAAAGTTATGCCCTGGTCAATTTGCAGTTGACTTTTCAGCTATCCTAAAATAGCAACTTTTGCATCTTGAGACTTTTTGAGCCATGCTTCTGGAATCATGATCAAGATTTGATCAAATGATGATTGTGGCTTCAAAATAAGATGTTGACCAAAACTTTTGACTTTTGACTGTCAAATGACCATTTTACCCCTGCAGCTGACTGTGAAGCAATTAGGGCTTTTGACAGTGCAACTTGATGCTGTGAGTCTTGAAACTTGACATATGGATGCTTGACAATGTATATGGGCATATGGGACTTGATTGGACCCTTGAAAACCTCAATTTCTTTGCAAGAACCAAAACCCTAAATTCATGTGAATTGCATATCATGCATCATATTGCATATATTTTTTGCATTTTTTATGCATATCCAGGTGTCTTACCAAGCTTCTTTACTTCATTCAGCAAGCTGACTCACCACTACAACACTCGAGCTAATTTCAGAAGGAAGATGGACAATTTAGAACAAGAGAATCGCGAGCTGCGCGAGGAGGTTCCTGCTTTGAAGGCCAGCATGGCCAATCTTACTACTCTGATGGAATCTCTGGTGGCTTCTCAGAATCATCCACCGAGTGTTCAACCTCAACCAACAAGGGCTACTACTGAAG
The DNA here is from genome assembly GCA_948472305.1 of Vicia faba. NCBI lineage: Eukaryota > Viridiplantae > Streptophyta > Magnoliopsida > Fabales > Fabaceae > Vicia > Vicia faba. The sequence continues at coordinate 147,624,819 of OX451739.1, read as the reverse complement.
CTCCGGTTGTTCCTGTATCTGTTACTCCAATTGTTGTTTAGAATTGCATGCCTCAAGGTTATCCATGGGGAATGCCATAGAACTTTGCCGCTGAAGGTTTCAATCTTGGTCCTCAAGATACTCTAGTTGTTCAGACTATTGTTACTCTTGTACCTCATGTGGTGCATGTTGCTCCTGCTGCACCTCCTTCGGTGAATATGGTTCCATTTGTTAATGATGATGTGTGTCGTCCTTTTCCTCCACCAAGTGAAGACTTGGGTCTCTATAACAAAATGGATGATTTTCAAGAGCAGTTTGACAAAATGCAGAGGGAGATGAAGGCCCTCAGAGGAAAATATTTATTCGGTCAGAATGTGAATGAGTTATGCTTGGTCCCGAATGTTAAGATACCTGCAAAGTTTAAGGTCCTGGAGTTTGAGAAGTACAAGGGAAACACTTGCCCTCGTGCTCATCTGGTAATGTATGTAAGGAGAATGTCTACCCATACTGATGATCAGCGTCTGCTGATTCACTTTTTTCAGGATAGTCTGACTGGTGCTGTGCTAAAGTGGTATATGAGCTTGGAAAACGTCAACATCCAAAATTTCAATGACTTGGGAGAAGCATTTATCAGACAATATAAATACAATGTGGACATGGCGCCTGACCGTGATCAACTCAGGGCCATGGTTCAGAAAGACAGGGAATCATTCAAAGAATATGCATAGAGATGGCGTGAGGTAGCCGCCCAAGTGATTCCTCCCATGGAAAATAAGGAGATGACTAAGATTTTCTTGAAGACTATGGGTGCTTTCTCCTATGAAAAGATGGTAGCAAGTGCGCCAAGTGACTTTACTGAAATGGTAGGCATGGGTATCCGTTTAGAAGAGGCTGTCAGAGAGGGCCGTTTGACGAAGGGTGAAGGATCTGGAGGTGCAAAGAAGCCATCTTATGGGTTTACCAAGAAGAAAGAAGGGGATACAAATGTTGTTATGCAATAGAGGAGGGTTAATCCTCCTATAAGAAATTATCAGCGTCGTCAACAAGTCGCCTTAGTTACTCCAGTTGTTGGTGTAGCTCCAACCACCGTTGCTTATCAGAGACAATCCCAACAGGGGAATCAAGGGTATAATCAGAGAAGGGAAAGTTATGACCCTATTCCTATGATTTATACGGAGTTACTACCGGCATTGATTCAGAAGAAGTTGGTTCAGACCCGACCACCTCCCATTGTACCATCACCATTGCCTTGGTATTACAAAGCAGACCAAACATGTGCTTTTCATCAAGGAGCACCAGGGTATAATGTTGAGAATTTCTATCTTTTGAAGACTAATGTACAGAAATTGGTGAAGTATGGTATTCTATCTTTCAAGGATGTGGGCCTAATGTGAAAGACAATCCTCTACCCAAGAATGGAGGAGCAAACACTATGAATATGGTGGCCGATTGTCCAGGCGACTTCCAGATTTTTGATATTAATCTAGTTAGAGGAGATTTAGTGAAAATGCATGCAGACCTCTATGAATTTAGCTACTATACACATGACCATTCCGGTTGTGCTATTTATAATACAGATATACATGGTTGTGACAAGATAAAGGCTGATTTACAGGAGATGATGGATGAGGGCCTCATCCACATAATCAGGCCTAGGGAAGAGTATGATGAAGAGGTGAATATGGTTTTTGGATGTCCTGGAGAGTTCATAATTTTTTATGTGGAGCATATGAATGAAGACCTTGTGCAATTGCATGCTACTTTCTGCCACTTGGCTGGTCTGGTGGAACATCAGTATGGATCTTGTCGAATTTGTTGTTGGGACTCCCGAGGATGTTCTATTGTGAAGAAAGGTGTTCATTTGTTGTTGGATAATGGAACTATCAAAGTTACAGGTCAAAGGGATGATTACCATGAAGTTGATATGATTGAGTTTTTTTTTGCTGAAGAAGAGTCGGATGATGAGTATGCCTCTGCAAATGAGTATTTCTCCTCGGATGAGGATTTTTTTTCTAGAGATGACTCAATAATGATTGATTATGTTGAAGAGGGAATAAACATTATTGTACCTTGTTTTGGTGCACCTTCGCATTTTGAAGTCGAGTATCATAGCAAGCCGACTATTACTCCATTAGTGATCAGTTTGCCGGGTCCTGTCCCCTACAAGTCAGATAAGGATGTACTCTACAAATATAAAGCTACAATATTAGAAGATGGTGTGGAAGTTCCCATCCAACCAATGCCTGATGTTGGAAATATTGCTGAGACTAGCAGAGTGACCTGCAGCGGTCGTGTATTTGCGCCAGTTGTTCGTGGAGATGTTAGCATTGGAAAGAAAATTGCTGAGAATGTTGAACCCAAGAAGGTTACGGGTGAAACTAGTGGAGCTACGTTAAAGAAATATGTGGGTGATATTTTGAAGATAATCAAGATGAGCGACTACAAAATTGTAGATCAGCTACTGTAGACTCCTTCGAAAATATTTATCTTGGATTTATTGATGAACTCCTCTGCTCATAGAGAATCTTTGATTAGGGTACTGGACCAATCTTTTGTGGAAAGTGACATGCCTATAGACCAATTCAGCAGTGTAGTAGGGAACATTACATCATGTAATAACCTGAGTTTCTGCGATGATGAATTGCAAAATGAAGGAAGGAATCACAACTTGGCCCTGCACATCTCTATGAATTGCAAGAATGATTCACTATCCAATGTGTTGATTGATAATGGATCCGCTTTGAATGTTATACTGAGGAGCACGCTTATGAAATTGAAATATCAGGGAACGCCTGTAATACCCCAAATTTGTTGTGTGATGCTTATTACTCTATTCATCTTCGGAATTCTTATCATGGAGGGATGGTTATCTGTTGCACGCCTTTGTTCTACCGGTGGTTTATTTCTCATATGCCTCAGTCTGATGCTTTCTGGGATGTTAGGAAGGAACCTCGTTGGGCTCCTAAGATCATAAGGCTGTCATCCTCGTCAAGGGCAGGATCACTAGGGTTTCACTAAAGGTTTAATTAAAGACTATGTGAACTAAGGTCTGAGTTCAAAGTCATCTTGAATATCTTCTTCAAGGGTCCAAGACTTTTTTATTCTAGTGCTCATATAGTCGGGACATGGTACAAGATGTGGATTGTAATCAAGGCGTCATTCTTTCAAATTGATTATTGCTTGACACACAAATTTGGTTTAGATCGGAAAATTGAATTGAATTAGGGATTCATTGAAGCTGTAGTTTGATTATAATTCATTCATTAATATTTGAAGTGGATTTGAAGCAAATCAAAGTTCTTAAATATTTGCGAGACTTTTCTTGGAATTCAGATCACAAGTATGAAAAGCCATGCATCGAATTCATCCAACCATCAAAATATCGTCCAAATAGCCTCTCAAGGATTCATTCAAGATTCACGTCTCTTTTGATAACCTTGCAAATATTTTGGATTTATATCATGAGTATTTGAATCCATACAAAGGCATTTAAAGGAAATATTGGAGGAAAAGAGAATGGAATGTCAAATACAATTTGAAAGAAAGAAGCACTTTGAATATTCAGGAGAATACTTCATTTGAATTCAAGAAGCTATAAGGTAATTTAACACTTGACTCAAGAGAGCATTCCTATTTACTAAATGATATACCAAATTACATCCCCTTTCAACTACATTACATGATCAAGAAAATTACACAAAATTTGGTTTGGACTTAAGTTTCATCCTAGGCTCTATCATGACTTCATCTTGTTAATGTTCCATGTTATGCTAAAGATTTTCTCCACCTATCTTCATGTTTCTTCCAGGAGTTCAGCAACTTCCCATATTCATCAACATTAAGCCACGACTCAAATCGGCCTTGCACTCATCTGAAATATAAAAAAACGTGTCCCGCAGATCAGCATAGCAGAAAAATGAAACCAGAAAAAGAATTGAGTCAGAGGGAATCAGCTTGTACCATGCTCTACAACCCAAACTCGGCCTGCACACATTCAAAAAATCAGTTCCTGCATTAGCAAATTTCCCTGCACACCGAAAAAAAAGGAGTTAACACCAATAATTCATTTCACCAACTAACTTCCTAATTCATTAACCTTCAGTTTTTAACCACATAACTTGCTAACTATTTTCAACCAAACTCTAACTGAATTCCAACTAAATTCCCTAACCTACTCTCTAACTCATTCAACTAACTCTTAACAACCTAGAATTAACAGTGTAACTAACTTTCAAAACCAAGCTAATTTCCACATTTCCAAAACCACTCCTTTCTAAGCCAAACATAAAACCATCCCTGCCCTGCATAATAGAAAGGGATTTCAGAGCAGAATTTCTAAACAACAATAAATAATTTCATTTTGATATCAATCTCATCTTCCATTTTGTAACCGATTCTTAGATCCAAAGGCCAGTAACAAACTCCAACCACCCTTATAACAGAACTCTTCTCCATTTAGGAGGGTTCACGCAGCATTTTCTTTTTTTCCATTTTCATACTTCTCCATCTTTCACCTTCATTCTCTCTTTTCATCCTTCTCTGTTTCTCACCTTCACTCTCTTCTTGTGAACTACTCATCATTCTCCCTCACATCTAACCTTCAACCAGACGCAAATCAACATCATTCTCACCACTTCTCAGCAACCTCTAATCATCTTCCTCACTCACTCACAATCAACAAACGCTCACGCTCAATCATCACCTTCTGCAAATCTCCATCACCCCCGCATCTCGACCTCGACCTCGACAACAACATCATGAATCCGTGATTCATAGCAACAACACACGCAGGGAAATACAACAAGTAAAATTGATGAAGAAGAAGAGTAAGAGTGAAGAGTAAATACATGGATCCTTCAGCCGTGTCGAAAGGGATTTTAGATTCTCCTTCCGCCGTCGAACGCCATCGGAGCATCTCCAATCGGTAACATTCGAAATCCCTAACTTTCTTAATTTTTTCCATTGTTGTAAGAAAAAAAACTATGTGAATTTTCCGTGAACCACATCGAGACGGAGATGACTCGAAGCCGAAGGTTGAATGATTGAAGTAGAACGACGAAGAGCATGCGTTAACGGCTTGACATTTTACATCCACGACGGTGTTTGAAATGTCGATTGAGAAAAGATAGGCGGAATCGGTATCGCGCCTCCGGTGAAGCTTCTGAGAAGAAGAATACAACTTCACGAGGAATTAGGAACGTCACATAACCTTCGAACCATATCTCCTCTTCAAACTTTGCTTTATGATATATTTTATGATTATTTGTATTTTTTTCTTTATTTTTATAAAGTAAATGATAACAAAACAATGGTGTGAGATTGGACTTCTTGGTGGACAAAGATGTGGATCTGATCACTATATATCTTGGCCCAAAGAGAAAAATTTGTTGGCAACTGCTTGATGGGATTAACATCTATGCTGGCAGCACACTTCTTGCGTGCTGCTTGCACCCCCCCCCCCCCCCCCCCCCCCCCCTCTTTAGGTCCATGCTGTTATTGTTTTTTTATAACTTGGAAGTTTAGTGTACAAAAATAGCATTATGGACATTATTGCATGAGCCTAGCGCCCCTTGCTGGTTTATACCCCTAATACGGTTTAACACCCTTGACTTCCCTATTTTCCTTTTATATCCTTTTTTAGTTTTCATTTCTTCTTTCATTTTTTTTATATAGCAAAAATGTAATAAAAACAATAAAAAATATAATAGAATATATTAGAAATTTCTTAGGAATTCATCCTTTATTTTTTTTAGAACTTTCCTTATATAAAAACTAATAATAAAATACTCTTCTCTGTTAGTATTTTAGTCTTTTTTTTACACCGTCGCACCTCGTTATTTTTGACGCGTTTGTTCATTGTGCAAGGTACACTCTTCTTGCTTTAGATCATCTAACATAATAAGTTGTTATATGATCGAAGCATACGACTTATGCTCACTTGCGACACGCCTTGTTTCTCATCGTACTGAGAAATTCATATCGTATTATATGTTGTCCTGACACATATGATACTTCATGATGCTTTGCACGAGAACACCCGATTACGCGTTGCATTCGTAACACGCGTTTGCCTTTATCTTAGTTGGATGTTATTTCTGACTTTGTTTGTTTCTTGGTGAAGCTTTCTCGACGCGTACTCCCTGCCTCTCCATTACTTTTGTCCGCTCTTGACGATTTGCTGGCTTTGGTAGTCCCCGCTACTACCTCCGTACTTCTTCGCACTTCACTATATTTATTTACCGCTTTTCTAGATACCATGAGAAGTAGGAAATAAAGAGCGTGCGCTCGAAGTCGCTGTTTAAAGACCTGTAGCCGGAATTCCGCACTTCGATTGCTATATGTGTCGTGCTTATGTTTTATTTACTTTCTCATTGATCGATGAGCTACTCAATTTAGGAATTGAGATCACGACTTTTCTCTCAGTCCATGCTCCCTATAGGACTTTATCGCTTTCCTTTATTTCCTGTTGATCGATGAGTCACTCAATTTAGAAATTGAGATCACGACTTTGCTCTCATTGCATGTTCCCTATAGGATAGTTTTGTTAGACCTTCTTTAGCATGCTAACCTAGGTAGGGTCTCTCCAAGTGTGCTCTTGAGCTTATTAGCTTGTTTGCTTCGCCATTGTACATACCATGTTCTCTTAGGATGCGCTTGCTCCGCTCGGATGCAAGTTAGACCTTAGGTTGTAAACCATGCATGCTAACATTAGGTAGATGTTTCCCTTTCATTCATCCTTGACTTAGGGCTACCATTGTATGATAACATTAGGTTTAGAAATAAGCTAGTCTCCCTTTGACTTTTCCTTCCCTTTTTTCATATGCATTTAAAACAAAAACTTCTTTTCCTTTTCAAACTTCAAAACACTTTAAAACTACTGATGAGAATCATGCCTTTGCTTAGTATGGGAAATGATAAGCGGGTCTCTTCTCGATCTTATTGTTCTTCATCTCAAGCCTAGGTGCAATTCAATTATCAAAGACTCCTTTCATGGATAAGTAGAAAAGTGGCTAATATCTCTCCCTTGAGGTCAACTAGTCATTATCTACAACAAAAAAATACAAACCAATTCAAACCGTTTTGTGCGCTCGAGCACCTTTTCTCTAAAACCCTTTTCAAGTAAGGACATTATTAGTTTACTTCTATGCCAACGCATAAGTCTCCAAAGGTCGAGCTGCGGCAGAAGCCGGAATTAACTCCGTTCATAAAAAACACAAACAAACAAAAACATATGAGCCGAACTACAATAGCTCTGATTCCTCAAAACGGATACGTAGGCATTGGTGTAGGGCCCAAGCGAGCACAATTTTATTTTCCCTACATTCTTTTCTCCTTTCTTTTGCATGCATTATCCATTCAGTAGTATAGTAAACAATAAGCATAGATTAAATACACCCATAAGATAGATAACAAGAGTGAATACTGTAGAGTACTACGGGCGTGTGGGGTGCTAATACCTTCCCCTCGCGTAACAGACTCCCTTACCCGATCTCTCGGTCGCAAGACCGTGACTTCTCCCTTCTCAGGTTTTCTCGATGTTTACCTTTCCCTACACGTGGGATAAAAGACGTTCGATGTCGACTTCATTGTTTGATGATTTTCAGCTGGTTGTTTCAACGCCCATGGGCCCAAGTGGCATTATTGTGAAAGAGTTTGATGGATCAAGGAAATATGTTATTGGTGAAGTGGACTTGCCTATTCACATAGGCCCACATTTGCTGGGATGGCCATGGATACTTGAGGCAGGGGCTGTCACTTCAACTTTACACCATAAACTGAATTTTGTACGTGAAGGAAATATGGTGATTATAAATGAAGAACATGCATTATTGATATCTCATTTGTCCTCTTTCAGCATTGTGGAGGCGGATGAAGCTACTGTTGGAACCCAGTTCCAAGCCTTATCCATTGATAATATAAGAAGAAATGATAATTCTATGGTTTCTATTAAGGATGTGCAGCAAGTTGTGCGTAAGGGTCATAGTAAGGTATGGGGACAGATTATGGATCCACCTGTTGTAATACCCCAAATTTGTCCTACCCCTTTTACAAGGATAATCTGGCTTACGCATCTCTCATTCTTCATCTACATACTTTGTTAGGTCATCTAGCATTACACATATTCACTAACAATAAGGTTCGATACTTGGGTTAATACTCATGGGATTAGGGTTTCACATAGTTCATCATGGATTCATCTCTTTTGCGGGTTTGTATCAAAAGGTTATCCCTTATCCTCGGGATCATTTGATGAGTACAAAGACTTGTTTACATATCATCCTCAGAATTCCTTATTCTCTACTTTTCTTGGTCTTCTTCAATATGTAAAGTGGCTTCATGGTTGCTTATAATGCGAGGCATCCTATAATGTGGCATTCAGGAGACCATGAGGGCATGGAGACTTTACAAACATCATTTACTTATGTTCACCATTGTCAATTGATAAGGTTTTATTTCTCTTGTCGCTATTCTAGAGCAGTTCTTTATGAATCCTTGGGTTCATCAGTGGAAGTCATCATTCAAAGGATTCTATCATTGCTCAAGATGCAAGTCATTAAGGAAATTTTGGTTTTAGGATTTGTGTACTTTATGATGCACGAACACTCCACTTGGTTAGATGATTTACTTGGGATGCAAGTCTTTTTTTTTTCTTATTCAAGTATCTCAAGACTAAAACTTAAAGTTTTATGGAGCATTGGAGTTTATAGATTGATTGATTTAAGGAAGCCAAGATTCACTCAAATAGAGGAGGCGCTTATATCTTGTGATATGTAGCTTTAAATGACGTGTGAAGTACATAAAACACAAAGTCAGGGAAGATTGTAAGTATAAATTCTTTTAAGAGAGAAGTGTTACTTTACATCAAAAAGAAAAACTATGAGTAAAATCAAGGGATTACAAAGTAGGAAGAAGTACATCATTCAAGTTCAAGCTACTATATTCCAAATCATTACAAGATTAATCATGTCTAGCAAAGACCAAAAACCAGAACCAACATTCACCAAACCAACTTGAATTCGTACTTCGTGTTCCATAATCCGGGAAAATCAAGACACGGTGCAACAATGCCTTGATAATACTGCTTCAAAACTGCAACTAGCGGCTGCTTAGACCCTGTTACAATACATCAAAGAAAACAAAAAATTAACTCCTAAGCAAAGCAACTACTTCATGGCCATCATAAGTAACATGGTGCATGAATCAAAAGTAAAATGGCAGCTTTAGCAGAACATAATTGTTTGCTTTTATCTAACAGTGCACAAAATCCACTACACAGTATAAGAGGTGATCAGTATTACCAGCTAAACGTTCGAAGGGTGGGATTTTGTTCCCACAACCTGCACAACCAGTCTAAAAGGTCACCTGTTCATATAATCAGAAGTGGAATTAAAAATAGTCAACTCTCAAAAGCTGAAAACCAGATTTCTAATTCTCTCCTACTGCACCATTCAGTATATAAAAGAATTTTAACTAACCTTAAGCTAGCCCATCACAGTTTCAACCGGCTTCTAACTCGCTTTTCATTATCAAAAACCGGATCCCAGCTCAATAAAAAACTAACCTTCATAATAAAAAGTCAGTTCAAAATTTAACTCTTCTAAGAACCTCCAACTGTTAAAAACAAGATCCCTAACCGATTCTAATCAGCCTTCTATAACCTTGCATAACTAACTTCTAACTTCCTAATTAACATCACCCAAAACTAACAACCAAAAAAGCTTCCTCTAACCATTTAACTACCTTAATGACAGATACCAGAATGTAACTAACTTTCTAACATATAACCAATCTCTAACTGACTTCCCAACCTTCCAAAACAGCCCTAACAACTTTTCATAATCACATAACTATTAAATTTAACATTTTTCCAACCAGCTTTCAACAAAAATTTCAAAGCAGAAGGGAAAATAGAACTTCACTCCTAACTGTCGTAACCAACTCCTAACCAATTCTGCAACAAACTTAACAGATTCCAGCAAACTTATAACAGAACTAATAACAGAAAATAGGATAACATAATGGAGGGGATGGATTTCCAGTCGATACTTTCAAATATAGTTCATACAGAAGAGAGAGAGAGAGAGAGAGAGAGAGAGAGAGAGAGAGAGAGAGAGAGAGAGAGAGAGAGAGAGAGAGAGAGAGAGAGAGAGAGAGAGAGAGAGAGAGGAAAACTGAATATATAAAAACGATTCTCACCTTGATCCAAGTCTTTAACATTTTCAAAAGAACTCACAAAATATCAAAAAATCCCTTAAGCTATCTCTCTCAGCACCTACATCATCATCATCTTCCATAAAATCTGCAAAGAACTCGATCCATCTCTGGATCACGTTTGAGGCCTTCAACATCTTCACTCTGTAATCTTCACCATCGTCTTCCCATCAACTTTCCAGTCAATCTTTCTCTCTGAAAATCACAAAATCTTCATCCATCCTTCTACTTGCCTTGACACCATTCATCAGGATTTCACATAACCTTCATCGTCCTTCAATGCTGCAACCCTCAGAGGCTCACATCATCTCAGAAGTATGTCCATCAAGCTCTGTAAATCTTGTCTCTTGCTCACACAACAGTATACATAAGCATATACTTCACCCTCATCAATGCGACATCAACAAAATCGTCACGATTCAATCCTCATTGCATCTTTAAAAAATTGTAGAAGCGCAACGCATCATTGCTTCAACAACGCAATCTAGCCAACCTTCAAAGCAGTCAATTCGGAGTTTACTTCTCAATTTACAAAGCATATAGAAAAAAGTAGAAGAGGAAGAAAATTGGGAACAATCGAAGAGCAAGGGATCAAATACTTATTACCTGACTTTCCAGTTATGCGTCTAGTTTTTTTGCGACTTTGACGCCGTAGAAAGGTCGCCAGAACCAGTCCGGTAGGTAAGTTTCTGAACTTCACCTTCCTTTATTGCTTATCTTTATTTTGGATTTTGTTTGGAGGCTTGTGGTGTATTGAACGAAATCCACAAGCTCACGCATCGAGATCACTCTCCATTGTTGTTTAATTCCATCTCGAAGCTCTTAGGGTTTTACTGTTTAGAGGTTGAGAGATGAGACGAGATTGAGAAATTAGGCGAAGATTAAGTGAACATAATCAGAGAAGAGAACGAGACAAAGCAGATGAATACGATCAGAAGTTGATCGGAGAAGAAAGCGGATATGATGAGGAAGGTCAAGTCTTGTGGCGCGTCTGTGGGAAAGAGAAGAAGAAGGACGCAACATGAAGTTGAATATTCATTAATTTCAACCCTAACTGATCAAACTACATTGTTTTCCTCTTTTATTTTCTTTTAATATTTTTTATTCAATAATTAATAAAAAAGATGGATAATGATGTTGTTGATGGACCGGATTCCATAAATCCTTGATTGGGCTGATTCTGCACTTTCTTAGTCCTAGCACATTTTTTTGAAATTCATTGCTGAAATAGTAAGAATAAAAAACAACACCATGAACACTTTCTGGTGGGCCTAACACCCATATTCCTCCAGCTCCCCTGGACTACAGCCTGGACCCCCTTTTAACTAGAAATCTAATGTCCTTTTCCAAAATTAGTTTACTTTCTATAATTTTGATAACCAAAATAAATAAATAAATAAAAACGATAAAGATATATATGATAGGATTTTAGAAACTTCTTAGGAATTAATTATTTTTTTAGAACTTTCCTTACATAAAGGAACTAATAATAAAAAATATACTTTTTCTTTTTAGCCGTCATCCGTATTTTCATTCCGCTTTGACATATTATTTATGACGCGTTTGTTCATTGTGCGAGGAACTTCTGATTATGCATTGCATTCGCAATACGCGTTTTCCTTTATCTTAGTTGGGTATTATTTCTGAATTTATTTGTTTCTTGGTAAAAGCTTGCTCAACGCGTGCTCCCTTCTTCCTTAGTTCTTTCGTCTGCTCTTGACTACTTTCTCACTTTGGTAGTCGCCACTACTACTCTCGCACTCCTTCACGCTTTATCGCGTTTCTTTACTACTTTTCTAGAAATCAGGAGAAACAGGGCTATACTGCAAGCTATACATGCTAACATTAGGTAGAAATTCCCCCTGTCATCCAAATCTTAGGACCACCATTTCATAATAACATTAGGTTTAAAAATAGGCTAGTCTCCCTTCGACTTTTCTATCCCATTTTTGCATATGCACCTAAAACAAAAAAAATCTCTTTTCCTTTTTAAAATTCAAAACACTTTAAAGCTACTGATGATAATCACATCTTTGCTTAGTATGAGAAATGATAAGCGGGTCTCTTCTCGATCTTATTGTTCTTCATCTCAAGTCTAGCTGTGGTTCAATTCTCAAAGACTCCTTTCATGGCTAAACAGGAAAGTGGCTAATATCTCTCTCTTGAGGTCAACTAGTCGTTATATGCAACAAAATACAAACCAACTCAAACCATTTTGTGCGCCCGAGCACCTTTCTCTAAAACCCTTTTCAGGTAAAGACACGATTAATTTACTTCTGTGCCAATGCATAAGTCTCCAAAGGTAGAGCTGCGGCGGAAGGCGGAATTAACTTCGTCCATTAAAAAAAAACAAACAAAAACATATTAGCTGAACTACGGTAGCTCTGATTCCTCAAAAGGATACATAGGCATTGGGGTAGGGCCCAAGCGAGCACAATTTTATTTTCCCTACATTCTTTCCTTTTTCTTTTGCATGCATTATTCTTTCAGTAGTATAGTAAACAATAAGCATAGATTGAACACACCCATAAGATAGATAATAAGAGTGGATACCATAGAGTACTACGGGCGTGTGGGGTGCTAATACCTTCCCCTCGCGTAATAGACTCCCTTACCCGATCTCTTGGTCGCAAGACCGTGACTTCTCCCTTCTCGGGTTTTCTCGATGTTTACCTTTCCCTACATGTGGGATAAAAGACGTTCAATGGCGACTTCATTGTTTGATGATTTTCAGCCGGTTGTTTCACCTGTAAACAAGAACAGAGTCGACTTGGGGCTCTCTCTGAAGAATGACAAAAGTAAGAGCACTAAGCCAAAGTCTGCGGAAGGCAGGTATCAAGACATCTTCCATAGCGGAGGTTATCTCCATTCAACTGTTTCCGAGATTAATGCCATTGTGGAAGATGAAGCAGAGCAGGGAATGCCAAATTACGTGACGCACGGAGTTAGGGTTCAGAACTGGATCACCATTGATGTTCCCTCTTGCATACATGTTTCAAAGTAATTTGTTTTGTTAATCTTTTTTTTGAAAAGCTTTCACTCTGCCCAAGGTGGAAGTATTAATGTTGTATGGGCTTATCTGTTTACTATGACTTTTAAAATCAATAATAAAAGTTGTCTTTGGTTCCCAAATTGTGTCTTTATTTTCTGCTTTTTCTTGGAAAATGGTAATCAGAAAAAACCTTTCAAAATGAATAATAACCGAAATTTAATTTGCATGATCACTTGTTATATGTGTCAGTTTCTAAATGCAATCATAAATCATATGGGTAGATTAATTAAAAAACTCGTTGAATACAATAATCATGCATCCTCTCCCAACTTTGAATGTCCTGTGTATGGGGCCGAAGAAGAAGACTATGATGAGATTATAGAAGAGGTCTCACGATTTCTTGAGCGCGAGGAAAATGCCATTCAGCCATATAAAGAGCCATTAGAAGTAATCAATTTGGGTTCGGAAGAAGATCCGAAAGAAGATCCGAAAGAAGTCAAGATCGTAGCGTTGCTGCATGCTAGTGTAAGGAGCAGGTTGATTGAGTTGTTGAAAGAGTATGTGGATATTTTTTCTTGGTCTTATCAAGATATGCCTGGTCTAGATTCAGACATTGTAGAGTACCGTTTGCCGTTAAAGCCAGAGTGTCCGCCAATCAAACATAAGTTGAGAAGAACTCACCCAGATGTGGAAGTAAAGATCAAAGAAGGGGTTCTAAAGAAGATTAATTCCAATTTTCTTGTGACGTCAGTGTACCCTTAGTGGATTTCCAATATTTTCTGAGTACTGAAAAAAGACGGAAAAGTTCGCATGTGCGTAGATTACAAAGATCTAAATAAAGCTAGTCCAAAAGATGATTTTCCATTGCCACACGTTGATATTTTAGTGGATAGCACAAAAAAATTCAAAGTATTCTCGTCCATAGACGGATTTTATGGGTATAATAAAATAAGAATGGCTCCAGAGGACATGGAAAAAACAATGTTTATCACACCCTGGGGAAAATTCTGTTACAGAGTGATGCCCTTCGGGTTGAAGAGCGCTGGTGCAACGTACCAGAGGGCTATGACAACCCTATTTAATAATCTGATGCACAAGGAAATTGAAGTATATGTTGATGATATGATTGCTAAATCCCAGACTGAAGAAGGGCATGTATAAGATTTGTTGAAGTTGTTTCAGCGTTTGAGGAAGTATTGTCTCCGCTTGAATCCAAATAAATGGACCTTCGGTGTTCGATCAGGGAAATTATTGGGTTTCATTGTTAGCTAGAAATGGATTGAAGTTGACACTGATAAAGTCAAAGCAATTCAAGAGATACCAGCGCCAAGAACTGAAAAGCAAGTCAGAGGGTTCCTCGGGAGTTTGAATTATATTTCCAGATTCATTTCCCACATGACTGCAACGTGTGAACTGATCTTTAAGTTGTTAAAGAAAGATCAAGGTTGTGTGTGGACAGATGACTGTCAAAGGGCATTTGAAAGTATTAAAGAATATCTTCTTGAACCTCCTATCTTTCTCCCTCCCGTTGAAGGAAGACTGTTGATTATGTATCTGACATTGTTAGATAATTCCATGGGTTGTATTCTGGGATAACAAGATGAAACAGGGAAGAAAGAGTATGCCATTTATTATTTCAGTAAAAAATTTACTGATTGTGAGCCGCGGTATTCCATGCTGGAAAGGATATCTTGTGCTCTAGCCTGGGCGGAAAAATGTTTGCGGCAGGGTTGATCTCCAAAATGGATCCAATCAAGTACATTTTTGAAAATCCTGCTCTTACTGGGAAAATTGCCCGCTGGCAGATGCTGTTATCTGAATATGACATAGAATAACACACTCAAAAAGCTATTAAGAGAAGCGTGTTGGCAGATTATCTTGCTCACCAACCAGTTGATGATCATCAGTTTGTGAAGTATAACTTTCCCGATGAGGATGTGATGTTTCTGAAAGTGAAAGATTGTGATGAACCGTTGCAGGAGGAAGGTCCTGATCCTGAAGCTCGTTGGAGTATGATATTTGATGGTGATGTGATTGTCATTCCATATGGATCGCACATTCCTTTTACTGCAAGGTTGACATTTGATTATACTAATAATATGGCAGAATATGAGGCTTGCATCATGGGTCTCGAAGAAGCTATTGATCTCAGAATTAAAATTCTAGATGTGTATGGTGATTCAACTTTGGTAATAAATCAGATTATAGGAGAATGGGATACTCGTTACCCTGACTTGATCCCTTATAAAGATTATGCTAGAAGATTGTTACCATTCTTTAATAAAGTTGAATTCCATCACATTCCTAGAGATGAAAATCAAATGGTGGACGCTCTGGACACTTTGGCTTCTATATATCAAGTGAATACTTGGAATGATATACCTCGAATTATGGTTCGGCGACTGGATAGGCCCGCTCATGTGTTTACAACAGAAGAGGTAGAAGATGAGAAACCTTGGTATTATGATATCAAGCATTTCCTCCAAACTCAGGAATACCCAATTGGTGCATCGAATAAAGATAGAAAAATATTGAGAAGATTGGCTGGAAGTTTCTTCCTCAATGAAAATGTGTTATACAAGAGAAATTATGACATGGTCTTGCTCAGATGCCTGGATAGACACGAAGCAGACATGTTAATGCATGAGGTTCATGAAGGCTCATTTGGCACTCACGCCAATGGACATTCGATGGCTAAAAAGATGCTAAGGGAAGGTTACTATTGGCTGACAATGGAATCCGATTGTTATAGATTTGCAAAAAAGTGCCATAAATGCTAGATTTATGCGGATAAGGATCATGTGCCTATGACACTTCTTAATGTGAACTCTTCCCCATGGCCTTTCTCTATGTGGGGTATTGACATGATTGGAATGATAGAACCCAAAGCATAAAATGGACACCGTTTTATGTTGGTAGCTATTGATTACTTCACCAAGTGGGTGGAAGTTGCTTCATATGCTAATGTTACCAAGCAGGTGGTTGTGCGCTTCATTAAGAATAATGTCATAAGTCGGTATGGTGTGCCGAGCAGAATTATCACCGACAATGGCTCGAATCTGAACAACAAGATGATGACAGAACTGTGTGAAGAATACAAGATTTTCCATCACAATTCATCTCCGTACATGCCAAAGATGAATGGGGTTGTTGAAACTGCTAATAAGAATATCAAGAAGATTATCCAGAAAATGGTTGTTACTTATAAGGATTGGCATGAAATTCTCCCTTTCGCTCTGCATGAATAACGAACATTTGTCCGCACTTCAACAGGAGCAACCCCGTTCTCCCTTGTGTATGGAATGGAAGTGGTACTCCCAATTGAAGTTGAGATTCCCTTTTTGCATATTATATTGGAAACCAAGTTGTCAGAGGCTGAATCCCCAACAGGTTTGACCAATTTAATTTGATTGAAGAGAAGAGAATGACGGCTTTGTGTCATGGCCAGTTATATCAGAAGAGAATGATGAAAGCTTTTGATAAGAAGGTCAAACCTCATGAATTCAGAGAAGGCGGCCTTGTGCTCAGAAAGATCATTTCTTTTAACACTGATTCTAGGGGCAAGTGGACTCCCAATTTTGAAGGCCCATATGTTGTCAAGAAATCCTTCTCTGGAGGTGCATTAATTCTTGAAACTATGGATGGCGAAGAGTTCCCACGTCCCATGAATGCTGATGCAGTCAAGAAATATTTTGCCTAAAGAAATAAAAGAACAGCTCGCTAAGTTGAAAACCCGAAAGGGCGGCTTAGGAAAAAAAGAGCGTCTCGGTAGGACGAAAAACCGAAAGGGCGGTCTAGGAAAAAATTAGAGACATGAACAAAATTAAATTTCCCGCTAAGTAGAAAACCCGCAAGGGTGGCTTAGGCAAAAGTTAAGGACTTTCTTGGCAAGTAACTACATCAGACAAGACTTGATCGTTGGAGCAACAATCTTCTCGGATCCTCATACTTCAACAGAAGTTGCTGCCCAGGATCTCAAAAGTTGTTAGAGGGGATAGTGGTCATTGTATATCAATGTATCTTTTCCATTATATATTACCATTTTCCGAACTTTGTAATCATTCATGGAGTCTCGCCATTTGCAGACTACCATTCTATTAATGAAATTTGAGCTTTTACACAATTCTTTGTATTTCTTATTTTATTTATCTTGCAAAGACTCCATTTATTATTAATAATAACTTTCAAAGCGAAAAGATTAAATAACAAAATTGATTTTAAAAAAGAATTTACAATTTGCTTTTACTTTAAAATTTGTGACGCAGGAGAAAAAAACAAAGTGGTGATCCAAGGAATGGACGAACTTCAGTTGTTTTAAGAAGTTTTGTTTCCCGGGGAAGTTTTTCTCAAGATGTTTTCGCTGTATTGGGTTTGTGACTCCAGTGTTCCCAGTCAAGTTTTGGTTCATTTCTCCTCTTTTCTGAGTTTGCATGATATAAAGGCTCAATCCAAGATTACTCCAGTGAAGGTTTTGTTTTTTTAATAGAAGTTATTTCTTTCCAGAGACGTTGGTACAATAATTACTCTCGAAGAACACGAGCCTTTAGTTTCTCTAGTGAAGGACGTATATTGGTTTTCCACTTTGTGAATGTGGTGTTGACCTTCCCAATAAAGTCGGCACGAATTCCCCAGTGAATGTTTTGATGATTTGATGTCCGTCTGCTTTACTTGAAATTGATTTTTCAAATCCCCAGTAGAAGTGTTACTTTTGAAATATTTGATTCCCCGTTGAAGTCTGAGTGTTATTCCCTGGTAAAGCCTGGGAGAAGATGTTGAATCTCTGTATCTGTACTGTTTGGTCATTATGTTTTGTTTACTTCTGAATTACGTTTCTCCCCAGTGAAGTTAAGCTGCGAAATAGGATTTCTTTTCCTTAGTTGGTGCTTACTTTTTCTTGGAATATTCATCTTGGATGTGATTTACCCGAGGGTTGTTTGTGCCCGACTTGGTTTTGCCTGGTTACTCCCAGTGTTATATGTCTGTTTTGTCAGCATGTGCACAATAACACTCATACATTCATACATAGATCATGAGTAGTTAAAATTTGGCAAATCATTGCTCATTCACATTCACTTTTATTTTGTGGACGTATTGCCCTGTTTAGCAGACTTGTGTTGTCCTCTCTCCAATAGAGTGTTGGCCTTAAGAAGAAAGTGTATGTTCTTTCAATTTCCCCATTGAATTATCCGTCGTGAAAGATTTTTTTCTTTAGCCTTCCTGCATAGCTCTTTGTCTGGATGATTTGGGTTTCCTTCCTGAGTTTATTTCTCAAAGGATGTATTTTGGACGACTGTCTCGTTCCAGTTTATTTCTAGTTTGAATTTTTGATCCTCGACAATATTATTACTTTGGATTTCCTCAAGCTTCGAGTTTCGATTTGAGAATGTGCATTTATTTTGCACGAGAAGACCTTTATCTCCTCAGCAGGAACATGGTGGCATTTCCCCAGGAAGTCATATCTCTTTCCCGAGGAAGCCATTTTTTTCCCTAGGGAGTCATTTTACAATCCTTCCTATAACACGAGTAGCATGTCTCTTTTTTTGAGCAACTTATACTTCCCTGTAAATGTCGATGTTACTTTTTTGGCTATCTTCTCTATGAGTGGATAGTTTGCAGTTCGTTGTCAAATTACTCCAGTGGATGGCAAGACTTTCAATATCGCAGAGACATTTCATTGTGAAATCTTTGCAAGTAGTAGTCTCTTTATTTGAGACAACTTATATTTTACCCTTTCCAAGCAGAATGCTTTGGTTAAAGAGCAAGTTGAGACCCGTTCTAGGCAAAATTCCAGAATTTTGGGAAAACTTGTTATCTTTTTGCTACCTTAAGTGAACGTTGGTAGTTCATCATCAGTGAACGAAGGTGCTATGATATATTTTCTCTCTACCTTTAGTGAAAGTTGGTAGGTCTTCGGCAGTGAATGTCGATGATTGTTATATTTTTTCTACCTTAAGTGAATGTTGGTAGTTCATCGTCAGTGAACGACGGTGCTATGATATATTTTCTCTCTACCTTCAGTGAAAACTGGTAGGTCTTCGGCAGTGAACGTCGATGATTGTTATCTTTTTGCTACCTTCAATGAATGTTGGTAGTTCATGGTCAGTGAATGGCGATGCTATGATATATTTTCTCTTTCTACCTTTAGTGAAAGTTGGTAGGTCTTTGGCAGTGAACGTCGATGATTTTTATCTTTTAGCTGCCTTCAGTGAACGTTGATAGTTCATCATCAGTGAACGGCGGTGCTATGATATATTTTCTCTTTCTACCTTCAGTGAAAGTTGGTAGATCTTCGATAGTGAACATCGATGATAGTTATCTTTTTTCTACCTTCAGTTAATGTTGGTAGTTCATCGTCAGTGAACGGCGATGCCATGATATTTATTTTCTCCCTACCTTCAGTGAAAGTTGGTAGGTCACCTTCAATGAAAGTTAGTGATGGTTATCTTTTTGCTACCCTCAGTGAACGTTGGTAGTTCATCGTCAGTGAACGGCGATGCCATGATATTTCTTTTCTCCCTACCTTCAGTGAAAGTTGGTAGGTCACCTTCAGTGAAAGTTGGTGATTGTTATCTTTTTGCTACCTTTAGTAAACGTTGGTAGCTCACCTTCAGTGAATGTCGGTGTTGATATTTCTTTTCTTTTTCTACCTTCAGTAAACGTTGGTAGCTTAGCCTTCAATAGAAATTGGTGGATCCTTTGGCTTTTTATAGTCCTCTATAAGTCGGGTCTTTTGATCCACCAGTGATTTATTTTCCTGGTCATGTTTCTATATCGTTTCTTTATTTTGTTACATCCCCAGTGGTGTTTTGCGTCCCTTTGAAGTTGTCCATGTGCACTCATACTCATAAGCATTGCATGGCATCTTAAGGCCAAAAATAGGATTTATTTTATATTTAAGTATCTTCGATCGCATCGACACGAAGAGTTTTAACCTTCGTATCTCCGGATAGAAGAAACTTAAATAAGGTCAGCTGTTGTACCCCAATTTTCCCCCTAAGATCCCTTCATCATACCATATTGATTCAATCAGAACAAGATCACATTAGGGTTCTTGGTTCTCCTCCCTACCTTTAGCTTTGCTCTTTGAGGAATCACCAAGCACCTTGACTTGTTTTCTTTGGTGATCATGAATATCTTGTCTTGATTTTTCCTTTTAGTTAATAAAACGCAATGTTGGTTTGTCTTGTTTGTTACTAATGTAGGTAAAGGCAATGAGATTTATCAAGTTTCTCCATGGGTTCATGAGTTTATTTCTATGACATAGGCAATAAAGTTTGAGAAGTCCAAACCTCACCATTGAAGTTGTTTTTGAAGGGATGGCATGGCAAGGTTTGTTTTGGTTCACTACATTTCAAAGTTATCAAGATTGATTCAAAAGTGCAAGGGATTGATTTAAGAAAGTTGTCATGGTTGGACAAAGTCTCGTTCCCAATGATCACAAGTGCATATTCCTCTCAATTATAAAGAATATGGAAGTGGTTTTGGTGGCTATGAGTTCTCATTTTCATCCTCAACAAATTACATTTACAAATAAATTGTGTTGGTACAAGAACTTTGTTCAAAATTGTCAAAGTTCCTCAAAGCATTTTTCTTGATCTATGAGCTAGGGTTTTGAACTTCAAAGAAGCATATCTTGCTCATCTTTTGGTATTTTTGAGTGATTACAAAGACAGCCTTCTCTTTAAAGGGTTATCAATAAATCACTTCAAAAGTTTCGAGGAGTTTTCATGTGGAAGAAACTTGATGATGAAGAAAGATTACAAGTCCTCCAGATGAACCCCCAATATCTTATGTATGACTTCAAATGATCATAACTTGGTCAATTTTTATCACCTTGATCCCACTCTTTTTCCATAATGATCTTGAGGATGTGAAATTTATGCCTTCTTTTATGTGCAAAGTCAGAATAAGGATGAAAGATGTCCTAAGGATACAAAAGATTGTAGGTCATTTCATGATTTTTTGCCAACTTCAATAATTCATAACTCTCTTAATTTTTGGATACTTTGAATGGTTCAAGTTTCAAAATGTCATTCAAGAGGTCTATTTAATGCCATCCTTTTTGGTCAAGAGAAAATTCCAAGTTGAAGGCCATGTTTGGATGCAAAACATTATAGGTCACTTTTGAAGAAAAACTTGAAATATTTCTAAGTATGGAAAGTCAATCTTTTTTCCCCAACTTTGACTCAATGCAACTTTCAGCGCAAGCATACATTTGATTCCATTCTTTTTCCATTGAAAATCTTGTAACCCCATCTTTATAAAGCATCAAGAATCATGCCTTAAGACCCCTTGAGCTGAGAATGCCATTGGATTGAACTTGGTAACTTGGAACTGAAGTTTCTTCATAAGTCAGAATTTGAAATTCATGTTTTGGCCTCTAAACATCAAATTAGCACGCGTTTGTGATCTAAACAAGTTTAACCAAGTTGCCAAAGTGGATTAGAGCCTTAAAACGCAAGGATTGGATGAGTTTTGATGGAAATCAGATCACACTTTTCTCGTGCATTAGGTTCACACAATTTCCCTCCAAACTTCATCATTTCACACGCTTGAACATTCCATTTGATTCCCTATAAATAGAGGGTCATCCCCCATTCATTTCCTTAAGCTTTGAGATCCAAAAACACTCTGTCAAAACCTCACACGAACTTCAAATTTTTGAAATCAGTTTCTGAGATTCCAGCCTTTTCTTCCAAAATTCTTTGCACATTCATCTTCCTTAAGCATCATACAAACTCTCCAGCACTTAAACCAAGCAAAACGAGCTATAATTCAAGCTACAGAAGTCCAGTTTCAGAGCTTCTTTCTTGAACTTCGAAAAGGTAGAATTTTTTCACCATTTGGATCCAAATAAAGCACTAACCTATTCTACTCCTTCTCCTGATTCTAGTGCTTCTTACAATTTTTAAATCAATTGAGAATTGAGAGAGAAATTTGTAAGTTTAAGATTGCACCTAAGAGGGGGGGTGAATTAGGTGGTGGTCGATTTTTGATTTATTTTACACTTTCTGGTTTTGTTTTAGTGCTATGGAAAACGGTAAAGTGCAAAAAGTAAAGAGACACTAAGATTTATCCTGGTTCCTTCCACACCCCGAAAGTACGTCCAGTCCCCTTGAAAACACGCAAGAGATTTCACTATTTTGTTAGAACTTTTACAAGACTCTTCCTAGTCTTATCAACTAAAGACACTAACAAATACCAAGAATACCCTCTTGGATTTCCAATAAGTCTCTTGAGAACAATCCTCTCAAAAGATACCTCTTGTTTCCAACAATGGACAACAAGGTACAAAAGTATTCTAATACTTAATTGCAACAATCCTGGAAATAAGTTACACTTAGTATAATTCTATGAAATATGATTTCTTGAAAGATGTTGACCACATAGAGTGACTTCAATGAAGTTTCTTCTTTCTTCTCTTGTAAGCAATTAAAACTCTAACACAATGGTTAGAAAATGATCAAAGATTTCTGTTCTTATATGTGTGAAAGTGCAGAAAATCTTTGTTCTTAAAAAATAAGAAATATGAAGTTTGAATATTTTACAAAGTTCAGAATTATTACATGAGAGAAGAAGAGTTGTTTTATAATTTAAAAGATTTAGTATTTAAAGCAATCAAGATACCTTTCCAAATGGATACCACTTTTCTGTTTGTAAAACTTGAGAAGATGCAATGTATGACCATGCAACCATTGGAGAAAAGGTGTGAAGGATATCTTGAATCAAGTTCAAATTTTTCAAAAATTACAACGTGTAAATCGATTAGCATTAGATGTAAATCGATTGCACGGGTTTGTAACGTTCTTGTTTTCAAAAATTTTGAATTGTAAATCGATTTACATGATGTGTTAATCGATTTACTAGTGTTAAAAAATTAACTCAGTTCAGTAATCAATCAATTTACACTCCATGTAAATTGATTGCTGCCAGGGGCAATCAGTTTTTAAAAAAACACGTGTAAATCGATTTACATGATGTGTTAATCGATTTACATTAGTGAAAAACTTATAATTTGCTTTAAACTTTAAGTGAAGTGTTGTGGCAAGTGTGTACATCATTTTTGAGCATTTCTAAGCAATTTAGTTCAAATGAGAATTGTTATACTTGTTTGCTTGCCATGATCCTTAAAGCTTTGAGTGAGTGATGCTTTAAGCTAATTCCACTTCTTTTCCTTCTTGCCATAGTGCTTGTTTGTCTTTCATCAAAACTAAAGTTGAGTTGAGGCTTGAGATTACATTCTCCCCGTTTTTGATGATGACAAACCATCTTTCTTTATGATTTGTTCAGAATTGGAGCAAAATGAGTTTTCTCCCCCTAAGATAGATTTATCCCCCTATGGAGAAAAAGATTTGAAAACTTGCCCTGAAAAGAAAACTGAAACAAACAACCATAAAGTGCTATCACATCCTTCTCCCCCTTTGACATTATCAAAAAGAAGGGAAAGATGTTACATAAGATGATACTTATAACAATTTGAAACAGATATGAACATAAACTAAAACGCAAATTTCTAAAAATATCGTACGAAGTTCAAATACACATAATACAAAACTAACACTTGAAGCAATTATCAAACAAAAAAAACATAATGATAAAGAACAGGAATTTAATAATATTGGCCAGGAAAATATTAGAAGGGTCCTTGATATGGAAACTGTTGTTGTAGAGGTGGTTCGGTGTATTGAGGAGGCGGAGGTCCTGGATTGTTTGGATCGTATGGAGGAATATGGAGATGTGAGTAGAGGTATGAAAACTATTGGTTCACATCGTTCTGAAAAGCATTGAAGCGAGAGGAGGTAGAATCATTTATCGTGGTCCATTGAGCATTGATGTTAGTGTTGAGAGATGCAAACTGTTGAGTCATATAATCCATAACATCTTGGTTGGTTGGACCAGAAGAGGCAGCAGAAGGAGGAAATTCATTTTCTTCTTCATCCGCATTATTTCCTTCATCACCTACAACATCCTCTCCAATATATGTGATGGTTTTTGCTTCAGAATCGAAATGAACACCCATCCGAGAATCAACATTTTTGATGGAGATCCTATTGCTGATTGGATCCATTTCAACCCTCTCAAACCCAGTAAAATCAATATCAAATGCTTCCAAGATCCTTGTGATGAAGTATGCATATGGAAGAAAAGTAGCCCTTGTGGCAACTCTTAGCATATGCAGCACAATCAGTTTAGCCCAGTTTACCGAAATGCCATTTTTCCTTGCATAGAGAATTTGTAATTCTAGATCGGTTACAGTACAGTGATTTCCTGCTCTAGGAAATAAAATATATACCATAAAATAATGGAACAATCTATCATCAATGTGAAAATTACCAGCACTCCAAGTGTCCCGAGACGGAATAACAGCGCCAAGACTACGGATCCGCTTTGCACGATATTCTGCTTCTAACAACCGGCCAATGTTGTTGAAGAATTCTCTCTTCCTATAATTTTCCCAGTCAGCATCCTCTGGGTCATAGAGAGAACTTCCAGTATATGGGATGTTCAAAATTCTGCCTATTATTTTTGAATGCAGAGAAATTCTTGTTCCGAGCACATGGGTATAACATTTGTTGTTATCATAATGCATGTTGCTGTAAAATACTCGAACGAATTTGGGAGCTGAAATTATTTTCCTTTGAAAGTGATTGATGAATCTTTCACGTTGTGTATCCGAGAGGTACTCGAGCAATGAGTTTTCAGAGGCTGCAACAGTTTTCTTCTTTCCTTTTTCTGAGGTTGTTGCTTTTCTTTTGGGAGCCATGGCGATGGTTAGGGTTTTGAGTAAGGAAGATAGAGATTTTTTGGTGTTGTTATGAGATAGTGAGTGAGTTTTGGTGTTATGAGATAGTGAGGGAGTTTTGGTGAGATTAAACAGTAGAGTAGGGTAAGTGAGGTCTTTATGAGACTTAATTGAGTGGGGTTGGTCAAGGTTACATGATTGGTCAAAAAGAAGGTGGGAGGTTGAGAGGCAAGGTAAGGTTGACCAATATATTAAAGACTCATAAAAATATCACATGCTGAACAGGTATAAATCGATTGGTGTGTAGGATCAATCGATTTGCATAGTGAAAAATTAAATAAAAACGCTTCAGTTTCAGTGATAAATCGATTTGCCCATTTGATAAATCGATTTACACAAAAAATATTTTATTAAAATTGATTTTGGTTCAGTGGTAAATCGATTTACACACTTGGTAAATCGGTTTACTTCTAAAAAAATTTTAAAAATTTTTTTTTAACATTTGAAAAATTTTCTAAGCCCATATATATGTACATTAATGTATAGTTAAGGATAGAGTGCACCTTATACATCTTGTTCATCTAGGATTCCGAGTTCACGACGAATTTTGAAGAATGTATCCTTTGCAAGTGGTTTTGTGAAAATGTCCGCGAGTTGATTTTGAGTGTCCACAAAAGTAATCTCGACATCTCCTTTGAGTACGTGATCTCTGATGAAATGGTGTCTGATGTCAATGTGTTTTGTCCGGGAATGCATAACTGGATTTTTTATAATGTTGATCGCGCTTGTGTTATCACATCAAAGTGGAATGCATCCAAGGTTTACTCCATAGTCAAGTAACTGTTGTTTTAGCCAAATAATTTGAGCGCATCCACTTCCATCCGCAATGTATTATGCTTCGGCAGTGCTGAGAGCGACGCTTGCTTACTTTTTGCATGACCATGAAACCAAGGAATTTCCGAGAATGTGACATGTTCCACTTGTACTTTTGCGATCAGTCTTACAACCTGCATAGTCAGCATCAGAATAACCAACTAGATTGCACATACTACTTTTTGGATACCATAATCCGACGTTGGTTGTTCCTTTGAGATATTTTATTATGCGCTTGACTGCTGCAAGGTGAGACTCTTTAGGATTGGCTTGATATCTTGCACATAGGCAAACGCTGAACATGATGTCAGGTCTACTTGCTGTTAAATAGAGAAGAGAGCCAATCATTCCACGATACTTAGTTATGTCAATAGAGTTCCCTGATTCATCTGGATCAAGATAGGTGCCGAATCCCATAGGAATTGCACTTTCTTTGCTGCTTTCCATCTCAAACTTCTTTATAAGGTCTTTGCAATATTTTGATTGGTTTATGAAGATACCGTGTTTGAGTTCCTTAATTTGAAGACCGAGAAAGAAATTCAATCTTCCCATCATAGACATCTCAAACTCTCCTTGCATCATAGATGAAAATTCCTTGCACATATTTTGGTTAGTTGAACCGAAAACAATATCATCTACATAGATTTGTACAAGTAAAGTATGATGATTAACATTTTTTGTGAAGAGAGTGGTATCAACTTTACCCTTTACAAACCCTTTTTCACGTAGGAATGCGCTTAGTCTATCATACCATGCCCTTGGTGCTTGCTTCAGCCCATAGAGAGCTTTCTTCAATTTGAAGACATGATTAGGATGTTTGAAGTCTTCAAATTCGGGAGGTTGCTTTACATAGACTTCTTCATTTATGAATCCGTTGAGAAATGCGCTTTTTACATCCATTTGAAAAAGTTCAAAGTCCAATGAGCATGCATATGCAAGTAATAGTCTTATTGCTTCCAAACGTGCTACCGGAGCAAAAGTTTCTTCAAAATCAATTCCTTCCTCTTGGTTGTATCCTTGAGCAACTAGTCTTGCCTTGTTTCGAGTGATTATACCATTTTCATCCATCTTGTTTTTGAATACCCATTTGGTTCCAATGATACATTTATTTCCTGGATTAGGAACAAGTTCCCAAACATCGTTCCGCTCGAATTGGTTTAGCTCCTCTTGCATGGCAAGGATCCATTGATCATCTTCTAGTGCTTGAGCCACTTTGGTAGGTTCAACTTCATCTGATTTTTCATCGAACTTACCGAGATTGTCTTTGTCGTTGTTAAGGACAAAACATTTGCACCCAAAAATGTGAAAGTGAGAGATATTTGGTTTTCTTCTTTTGTAAATCTCATATGGAGTTTTCTTTAGTATAGGTCTTATGATCACGCGATTGCTTACGTAACATGCCGTGCTTACCGCATCCGCCCAAAAATATTTAGGCAAACTTGGGTCACTTAGCATGGTTCTTGCAAGTTCTGTCAAAAACCTATTTTTCCTTTCAACTACTCCATTTTGTTGTGGAGTTCTTGGTGCTAAAAAATTATGGAAGATCCCATTTTCTTCACAAAATTCTTCAAACAAACTGTTTTGGAACTCTCCACCATGATCACTTCGGATTGATGTTATCTTTAATGACTTCTCATTTTGAACTTGTTTTGCATATCTCTTGAATGCCTTGAATGCGTCATTTTTGTGCACTAAAAACAAAGTCCAAGTAAAACGGGAAAAATCATCTACAATAACTAAAGCATAAATGTTACCTCCGAAGCTTCTTGTTCTAGATGGACCAAAAAGATCCATGTGCAACAATTGAAGTGGTCTTGTTGTTGAAACCACATTCTTT
This sequence comes from Vicia faba, assembly GCA_948472305.1. Classification (NCBI taxonomy): domain Eukaryota; kingdom Viridiplantae; phylum Streptophyta; class Magnoliopsida; order Fabales; family Fabaceae; genus Vicia; species Vicia faba. The sequence goes on along the minus strand of OX451739.1, from coordinate 147,597,183 downwards.
GGTTTGAAAGTTGATTTGGTTTGTTTTCCCTTTTGGCATGCACTACATAATTTATCTTTGATGAATTTCATCTTTGGTAGACCAATAACTAAGTCATTCTTAACTAATTTGTTCAAGTTCTCCATGTGTATGTGAGCAATCCTCTTGTGCCGTAACCAAGCGTCATTGTTGTTTACCATGAGACATTGTACCTTCATAGACAAATCATCTAAAGTAATCATAAAAATATTGTTAGATCTTATACCTTTGAGTTTTACCTCATTGGTTGCCTCATCCATAATTAGGCATTCTTCTTTGTTGAATTTGATTTTGAACCCTTTATCGCAAAGTTGACTTATGCTAAGAAGGTTGTGCTTTAGTCCTTCAACATAGAGAACATCCTCAATTTGAATGGATGGAGGTATGCCAACTATTCCAACACCAAGAATCTTTCCTTTGGTGTTGTCTCCATAGGTGACATACCCTTTGGCTTTATGTACTAGATATGAAAATTAGTGTACATCTCCTGTCATATGCTTTGAACATCCACTGTCAAGATACCAAAGGTTTGATGTGGATTTCAAGCATACCTACAAAAACAAATTATTTCTTGTTAGGTACCCAAGTGGCCTTGGGTCCTTCATAGTTAGTTCCCTTTTTCACCTATGCATAGTGTCCACTAGCCATACTGAAATTTCTAATATAGCATGCATTAGGTGTGTGTCCAACAAGACCACAATAAAAACAGTTTGGAACAAATTTTCTCTTGTATCTAGGAATTTGTTTTCTTTTAGATACATTAGGCTTTTTCTTTTGATGATTATGAACAACTTGCTTATTTTCTACTATCTTGGGATTGGAACTATTACTAGCCTTTACAAAAACAGTGGGATTGTTACTTGGTTTCTTAGTATTCACATAACCAAGACCTCTTTTATCATTTGGATAACGTTGTTGGCTTAGTAATCCTTCCAATCCTTTTTGTCCTTTTTCATATCGTTCAATGACTCTTTTCAATTGAACAATTTGAAAGACATTTGATTCACACTTGGTGCATGCAAAGTTTTCCTTTTCTTTTATAAAATTCTGTTTTTGAAGATCAAAATCTTTAGTCATGGTGTCAATTTTTTCTTGACAAATTAGAAGTTCTTTTTCTTGGCTTGACACCTTTTTGTATAAACTTTTGCATTCTTTCAAGAGTTCATCAATGGCACCTTGAACATCTTCATCAAAAAGATTAAATTCATTACTAACCTCTTCTTCATCGTCGGAGTGATGCGATGCCATTAAGGCTAAATTGGCACATTCGTCGCTTTCCAATTCCGATGTACTACTCATATCATTATCTTCCCATGCTATGTAGGCTTTCTTGTGTTTTGAGTCCTTTCCTTTGAATCTGTTTTTCTTTGGGAGATTTGGACAGTTTGGCTTGATATGTCCTTTCTTTCCACATTCATAACATGAGACATCTTGTGTTGATGTGGAGGCTTCTCTTTTCTTGAAGTGCTTTCTCTTATTTGCATGAGATCCTCCCTTGTCATTTCTGCCAAAAAACTTCCCAAGTCTTTTAACAAGAAGCATGAAATTTTCATCTTCTTCCGGATTGTCTTCTTTTACTACTTCCTTTGAATCAATTTTTAAAGCAATGTTTTTGGATTTCTTTTCTAGATTCTCATGTTTTTCAAGTCTACCGAGTTCCGTTTCGTATTCTTGAAGTTTGCCAAATAATGTAGCAGAAGTCATTGTGGAGAGACTCTTCTTTTCCGAGATTGCCATTACCTTTGGTTGCCATTCCCTAGTCAATGATCTAAGGACTTTCAAGTTGAGTTCATCATTTGTCAAGGTTTTACCAAGATCACTTAAGTGATTTGTTAAGTGGATGAATCTCTTTTGTAGGTCGAGAATGGTTTCTCCGGGCTGCATTCAGAATAACTCGTATTCTTGACTTAAAGTATTCAGCCTTTATCTCTTAACTTCAACGGTTCATTCATGTGTTTGTACCAAGGTGTCCCATATTTCTTTCGCCGATTTACATGCAGATACACGAAAGAACTCATCCATGCATAGTGCACCTTGAAGTAGATTTACGGCCTTTTTATCATAGAGGACTTTTTTCTTGTCGTCATCATCCCATGCAGTTTTGGGTTTAGCTGTGCCGACACCGTTGATAACTGTTATAGGAATGAATGGACCATTTTCTATGGCATCCCAGATTTCTTCTCCTTGTGATTCTAGATGCACCCTCATGCGTATTTTCCAAAAATCAAAGTATTCGCCACAAAATAGAGGAGGCTTGTTGTTACTACCACCATCTCTGAAAACGGGTTGTTGATTTGCGAAAGCCATTCTGGATCTCTAGGAGCAGGTTACCTATAACCTGCTCTGATACCAATTGTAAGTTTAAGATTGCGCCTAAGAGGGGGGGGGGGGGGGGTGAATTAGGTGGTGGTCGATTTTTGATTTATTTTACACTTTCTGGTTTTGTTTTAGTGCTATGGAAAACGGTAAAGTGCAGAAAGTAAAGAGACACAGATTTATCCTGGTTCCTTCCACACCCCGGAAGTACGTCCAGTCCCCTTGAAAACACGCAAGAGATTTCACTATTTTGTTAGAACTTTTACAAGACTCTTCCTAGTCTTATCAACTAAAGACACTAACAAATACCAAGAACACCCTCTTGGATTTCCAATAAGTCTCTTGAGAACAATCCTCTCAAAAGATACCTCTTGTTTCCAACAATGGACAACAAGGTACAAAAGTATTCTAATACTTAATTGCAACAATCCTGGAAATAAGTTACACTTAGTATAATTCTATGAAATATGATTTCTTGAAAGATATTGACCACATAGAGTGACTTCAATGAAGTTTCTTCTTTCTTCTCTTGTAAGCAATTAAAACTCTAACACAATGGTTAGAAAATGATCAAAGATTTCTGTTCTTAAATGTGTGAAAGTGCAGAAAATCTTTGTTCTTAAAAAATAAGAAATATGAAGTTTGAATATTTTACAAAGTTCAGAATTATTGCATGAGAGAAGAAAAGTTGTTTTATAATTTGAAAGATTTAGTATTTAAAGCAATCAAGATACCTTTCCAAATGGATACCACTTTTCTGTTTGTAAAACTTGAGAAGATGCAATGTATGACCATGCAACCATTGGAGAAAAGGTGTGAAGGATATCTTGAATCAAGTTCAGATTTTTCAAAAATTACAACGTGTAAATCGATTAGCATTAGATGTAAATCGATTGCACGGGTTTGTAACGTTCTTGTTTTCAAAAATTTTGAAGTGTAAATCGATTTACATGATGTGTTAATCAATTTACTAGTGTTAAAAAATTAACTCAGTTCAATAATCAATCGATTTACACTCCATGTAAATCGATTGCTGCCAGGGGAAATCAATTTTTAAAAAAACATGTGTAAATCGATTTACATGATGTGTTAATCGATTTACATTAGTGAAAAACTTAGAATTTGCTTTAAACTTTAAGTGAAGTGTTGTGGCAAGTGTGTATATCATTTTTGAGCATTTCTAAGCAATTTAGTTCAAATGAGAATTGATATACTTGTTTGCTTGCCATGATCCTTGAAGCTTTGAGTGAATGATGCTTTAAGCTAATTCCACTTCTTTTCCTTCTTGCCATAGTGCTTGTTTGTCTTTCATCAAAACTAAATTTGAGTTGAGGCTTGAGATTACAAAATCTCCAATTGAAGGTGCTCGCTATTTTCTGGGTTTTTGATTCATATCTCTTTGTATACTTTATATAAATTTGGCACGATGGTGGTGTTAGGATCATCTTGAAGAGTCAAATCCAATGATACTGGTTTGGGATCCTAATTTTACCGTTTGAAAGATCTCACGAAATCTCCATTGCAGGGTGGCTGGAGGTTAAAGATGATGACATGTCTCGTCTCAGCCAATGATAGCGTACCAAACGTTTTAATTTCATTGGTTTCCTTTTTCTGATTCCCTGCGCATCTTACTAAGGTCCATATCAAGCACCGCGCGTCTGGTCTATTGGATTAGCTTACTAACACGTTTTGACTATGATCTGATGGCCCATATCTTTTTGGTTTTATTTTATTTTCTGAATTTATATTTTAATTGATTTAATTTTCAAAAATTCATAACTCTTTTATTTTTTATCCAAAAATTATGAAAAAATTCACAAAAATACATTGAATTATTTGTGATCTCATGAATATTTTTTCATATTTTTATTTTGAAAATTGATTTTTTTAAATATTTTTTGCATTGTTTTCTTTGTTTTAATTACTTTAAAAATACTTTCTGACATTTCTTAATTATAAAAAATTTCATAAATATCATTTTGCATATTTCTGAGTTTTTGAAAATTTTATGGATTTTTATATTGATGTTTACTATTTTTGATCTATTTTCTATTTGTTTGAACAGTTTTAATTAGTTTTAAAATAGTTTCTCACTTTTAAAAATTGCCAAAAATTTTATAAAAATATTTGAGTCCTTTTTTGATTTTTTTTATGGTCTTACTTAAATTTTCTTAATTAATTTGGATATAGTTGATATTTTTCTTTCTTATTTCCATTTTAAAACATTTTTAAAACCTTTTTTATGTATATATTAAATGCAATATTATTTTTTAATTATTTTCTGGCTGAACTTGGGTTGAATTTTGATCATAAACTTTGTTAACATCATTGGATCTATGGTGTTCAGTCTAACTCTATAAAAATGGATGAGTGATTTTAATAATAGTTTGATTTAAATTTAATTCAAATGTGGTTTGTATATTCTTTCCCACCCCTCTTCATCTTGTCCCTTTCTTATTGCACTAAGTCTTGTTGGAGCATGATCTCTATATCATGTCTCAAAATAAATGGTGCATAGATTGCTATTGACCGGCCTCAAAATAGTTGGGACTTCTATATAAGTCCACTTATGATTGCTTAACATAGCGCTAAATTTTGTCCTGATTCGAATAAATGATCATTCATGGCCCAAACCTATGTTTGCAAGCCCAAGTATGTTAATTTGATCCCTTTGATCCAATAATCTTGAGATTCATTGTGTGGAGGCTTTGGTTCTACCAATCCTCTAATGGATCTACAACACGTTTGGTCAACGCGGATCACTTAAACATCGTTGATCATTAAATGGTACTTTTGAGGATTCCAAATGGATGATATACTTGATAAAAAGCAAATGGAACTTGCTGTGTGGAGGCTTCGGTTCTACCAATCCTCTTATGAGTTCCAAATACAATTTTCAAGATGGTCATCTAACTAACCACTAATTAATAAATTATTTTTACTTTGTGCCCTTTTATTTTTTATGATTTATGTACCATTTACTTTAAGAATTACATTTCATGTCATTTTTTTTATTTTGCTCACTTGAGCCTTTTCTTTTCTCTTCTAAGACACCTAATAATCAACATGAACCATAAAAACCTTTAAAATAATTGGACTATTTGGTTACTATCCTTGGCATTGTGGAGTATTGGACTTCTTAGACTTAGGGTTAGAAACCTTGGCCTATGTTGGAGACCTTGTGATCTTAATTGATATTTTGTCTGGATTTCTTGAGGTTTACCTCAAGACATTGGGTTGTTTGTTTGTTTTAGGTGCAGGTTATTGTGATTACATTCTTTTTTTATAATCTGGAATTCACCCGTATACAGCCGTTACTCTGCCCAATTTTTGTGAAGACTTAATACACTTGAAGTTTGATTCTCTCAAGAGGTCTAGTATCTTTGCTTGTTTGGTTTCAATCCAAAGAATGAGAATTCTTTCTTGACTCATAATGTCAAATATTGGCTTCTTGTTGGTTAGATGGTTCTTATCCCTTGCTTTTACTTTATTCTTTAGGATAGTCTCTTCTCCTCCCATCTTCTTTAATTTCAAAAATCTTCTTCCTCCTTTTGAAAACTCTTCTTGTTTTGAAACTTGAACCACATTCATAATAAACTTGGACTTAGGTCCATGCATTTTCAAAACCTTTTCATAAATAAAATCTAATCAATTTAATAATACCTTGAGAGTTTTGTGAGAAGACTAAAAGTCAATCAATCTCATTTTAAACCATTTTCCACTTTGGCTTTTTATTTCAAAACTTTTCTCAAAAGATTAGACTCTTGTCAATCCTTGTAGTGATGCGAACAACTATACTTCTACAATATGTAGTGAAGAGAGATATTTTCCACTTGGGTGTTGAGTGAGGCATTGTTGATTTTAAAATCCAAGTCATATCCTCCACTTTGAGATGATGCAAATTCTCCTTTCTCATGATTGTGGGTAGTAAGTATGTTTTCCACACGACCAATGACGATGATGTCTTATCTCATAAAATTAACCAACACACTTGTGTTTTAAAAATCTTTAAAAGAGGAACTACGTGTACCCTGATCCCCTATTGCATGAAAGGTGGTACGTAGGAACTAAAGGTTCGCAACCGCGGTGGGTGCAAAAACCATAAAAATATATTTCTTTTATCACCTCCACCAACCATTTTTATACAACATTTTATAGCCAAAATATATAGATTTTACAAAGAGGTTCATGCGGAGTACCGTAGATGTTTAGGGTGCTAATACCTTCCCTTTGCATAACTAACCCCCTTACCTTGAATCTCTCCCCCTCTTTTTTGGGTTACTCGCTCTTTTCCCATTCCTTTGGAAACAATAAACTGCGATGGCAATTTTTATTTTGATCTATATAAGTCTAGTCAATCCAATGGCTTAGTCTTAAACATTTCTACTGCTACAAACACCGAGCCATACATCAATTGGTTTCATCTTCAATTATCTGAGAAACACAAGAAGATCATACTTGTTTTTATAAGAGTGCCCTGGGATAACATTTTTGGGGAACCAAGAAGTTAGCATTATAGCAATAGGTCAAAACACAGGGATTTTAAATCAGACCTAGCACTTGGCGGGTGAAAACCCAAAGGGTTGACAACTATCTCAACTTTTCTTAGAAAAGATACTGCCCTGGTCTAGTTTCCTGGGAAACAAACAACAATAATAATGCCAACACTGCAAAAAGAGCGACATTTTGCAAATATTTACATCTCAACACACAACAGGAGAATGGGCTTTTGTCATATGAGTGAATACCTCACTGGGGGAATCTGGGATAGAGTCTTAATACCATGCAAACCCAGAATCAAAAAATGCACCATGACTTGACTGGGGACAATGGGATCACAAACCCAATACTGCACCTTACGCTAATTGGTATCATCTTCAATATACAAAAATCATGTGCATACCAGCGAAAACGACCTGAGAAAACCTTCATGGGGAATAAAGAAGTTAACATTACAGTAAGAAGTCAAAATTATGGGGATTTTAAATCAAACTCAACACTTGGTGAGAGAAAACCCAAAAATTTGACAACTGTCTCAACACTTCTTAGAAAAGGCACTGCCTTTGTCTAGCCACTTAGGGAGCACATAACAACAATAATGTCGTAACTGGAGGGGGCAATACTCTACAAGAGATTTCATATCAATTATAAATACAAAAGGGAGTAAGAACTCCATCAAATAAGAAAAGTCTTCATATCTCTTTTTAACCTTTGTTTGATCACCACCTGTCTGGGTAATGAATCACACTCAGTTGGAGAAGTCTGTAACAAGACTGGAAAGTAGGATTATAAACTCAACACCATAACACAACCTGTAGCAAACCCTTTAAATGATCAATAACTGTTAAAGGAAGCCAGACACACATCTACAAAACATATCACAAGAAACAATCCTGCTTGAGGAAGATTCTCGGCTTGGGGTAGACATAACAACTATCTTGATGAAATCTGGATATGCCCTTGGAAACCAATCTAGTGTCCCAAACTTATCGTGCTGATCAAGGTAACTTTCATAATTTTCCTTTGGCTGCATGTATTTAAGATAACCTTTCTGAATAAATGGCTTCTAGAGATTTGTCGAATCTCGACGTAATTGCCCTAGATTGGCTGAATGTTGTATCCTCTTTGCTCCGTAACTTCTTCTCGGTAACATGCCTTTTACTGATACTCAAATGTAAACTTCCATGATACTAAGTATTTATTTTACAAGAAGAAAATGTTTATTCTAAGAATGTAAATTCTAATACAACAATTATGTAAGTCTTAAATATTTTTATTTGAAAAGATGTCGCAAAACCTTGTGAACGAATCACTAGCCAGGATGCGATATGGATTTTTGTATGAAAGATAACAAAAGAAATATGAGACCAATCACAATAATTTAGAAAAATAAATGGGAGTCAGGAAATGTTATCTCGTTGGAGTATGCTTTCGAAATAAACCATGTTTCAATTAGAACTTTTGAGGGTTGGAACGTGGCCTGGTTCACGATTTTAGAAGAAAAGATTTAAGGCTCAAAAATATTGGGTGCCCACCCCCTTCATAATGTTCTTCAGTCCTAAGTTTAGTTAACTTGACACGAACATTTATCTCTCAAAAGAAATTTCAAGATGGTTGAGGAATCAAACAAGGTCTTCTTTGGACATGCAAGTCACTCATTCCTGCTTCTTTTGGGTTTCTTGTCACATGACTCTGTTCTTTGCTGAGGATTTCACACTGTAATCCTTTATCACCTTTCAGGCTTTCCATTTCTTCCTTGATTTCTGGCAAATTCCTTTTGACTTTGAGTCTGAAGTGCAGCGGGATGCCCTGACCTTTTCCTAAGCGACTTGTTTTTTTGAGTTTCGACTTAGTGGTTCTTTTTGTCTCTTTATTTTTTCATCATCATTTTTTTCATATCATCATTTTTTTTCTTCTTTTTGGACATGTCGCGTGACTTCGAGTCGTTTGGGACTTGTTGGAAGAATTGTGACTGCCCTATTTCTGGGTAGATGAAAGATAACCATTGTTGTATCGTCATTTGTTGATCTCCTGGTGTGCGAGAGATATCCATTAAGATATCGTCAATTGATGCATCCTCCTGATAAGTGAAGATTAACAATTGCGGTTTTGACTTTCCTCAACCTTTCGAGGGATAACCATTGTTGTATCCTTAGATGCGCACTCTTGATGAGATCTGAATACTCAATCAGATTAACTGAACACTACCCTGCCCCGGGTTAAAAATGAGGTTTTTTTTCTAAATAGAAAAAGAAACTCCTACTTCAAGGCTCAAAGGGGTTAACAAGGGTTTCACTCCCTTATATCTCCGGTGTTTGAGGATTTGGAACAATGCCTGTACATCGTCAATAGGGTTTTATCCAAAAGCATACAACCAGAAATTTTAAGTTTTAAATTCATTATCATCCCTCCAATCTCTGCCTAGGAGAGAGAATGGGTAACAAGTTGGTATCATGAAGCAATTTAAAATTGAAAACAAATACGAGTGAAACGAATGAAATTATTCAAGACAAATATACTCATTGTGTTAAGATTAAGCATTCAAATGCAAACAAGTTCTTACATGCAAACAGTGCAATGATAAACAAGAAAAATTACAAATGAGAAAGTATTAAAAATGTTAATAAACTAAGATGTCTAATCATCCTTAAACTCCAGGGCATTCTTCAATCATGTTTATTCTTCCACAAAGAATTGACTTGAACCTCAAGACCAATATCCTAAAATGACAAGATACCACTTATGACCAATTTCTGGACTTCAATTTTCAATGGATAACAATTTTCGATACTATGCCCAGGGGCTCCCTGATGAAAGGCACAAGTCAAATTAGCTTTTTAGTACCATGGAATCTTCAGTGGAGGTCGGGTCTGAACCAAATTTCTCTGCATCAGGATGGGAAACAACTCTGTATAGGTTGTTGGGATTGGATCAAACTGATTTTTTCTCTGATTAGGAAATTTTTGTTTCTGTTGACAAACTGGAGCAACCGGAGGTAAGTTGAATACAGGGATGACAGGAGAAACATAACATGGTGATTCTGACGATAATTGTTTCTTCCTCTGGTTCTCTTCTTGGAAAAGATATTATCAAACTTCTTCATACCACTAGTTGAGCCACCATCTTCAGATAAACATCCCTTTCAGACATCCATTTCTAGAAGCACTCCCACAATCACTTTTTCAGGGAAATCACTGGGCGCATTGACTATCACCCTCTCATGAAAGAATGATTTCAAAGTTTCTGTGAAGACCTTTGCCATATCTTCTTCCTTCCCAGAAGGATTGACTTGGGAAGAAACTAAAGTTTTAACCAAAGCAGTTAGATAATCCATAGAAGCCTTCAAAGTAGTTACCTCTTTGTGAAGTTCAATGATCTCTTTCTTAATGTTTTCCATCTTCTCTTAGCATGAGTGTTGCACTGACATGATAACTTGACTTCTGAAGACAAAGAGAAGATGATAAGACACCGGGAAACTCTCTAAATCAAGACAAAAGTAAGAATCATGCATGATATGAAATGCATATGATTGTTTAAAAGTTTTCAAACCAAGTTTTCAAAGAACTTTGGAACATTCTAAACGAATTGCAAACATCAATTAAAAGACATAATTGGGATAACTGAAAAACTCATTTCATTAATACTGGGAGGATCACATTGGAAGTACAAGACTTCACTAATCCTAAACAAAAGAAAGAGAAAGCTAAATCCTCAGGTCCAAATGAACTGCATCCAATTAAGATCCAACACCGTGTTGTAAAATCTTCTGGAGTTTGAATTTGGAATTCTAAAGTAAAATAAATCCTCTTGAACTCTTCTCTTCTACTTTGCTAATAATCGGGAAAATAAATCACCGATACGAAGGATTTAGGAACTATATCAAGAGCGTGGAGAAATCCATCTTCAAGATAGCTAGGAGAATTTTTGAAGTACTAAGGACTAGATACCAAGGATTAAGGCTTTCTCAATTCTTCTGAATTAGGACTCTTGACATTGTACTTCTTAGTACTCTTTCCAAAATCCATAATTACAAAACTTGTGATGTTTGCAAGCAAAAGTCTTAAGTTCCTTAAAATTTGGTTAAAACAATGCTCATGGGTGCATGGATGCATGATGCAACAATCACACACAAGATCACAAGCATAGGGTTCATAGGTTCAACGTCACGAGCATGAGGTCAAATGTACTACCCATAGGGTATGATCTAAACGTTATTCACCTGCCAAACAAGGTTCTAGAGGTTCCCATAGTAAACATCCTTCCTTCGGATATTACCAACTTCTCGATTAACTCGGTAATTAGTAATATTCTCAAGAAAAACTTGTCCGAGCATAGTATCACGTGACAACTATTTCCGGATTACTCCGTCATAGCTTCCTCACTACACCTAAAAGGCAAAGATGGTTAGGTATTCTACGATCCTTAGTTTCAGCAGGCTCCCAGGTTGAAAGCAGTACATCTTCTCGATTACTCGGTAAACGACAATACAATCAAAGGGAACTTCACTGAGTGGGGGATCTCATGTCTCATTTTTTCGGATTACTCCCTCAAAGTTAACATGACTATACCGCCCGTCCTATCTTAATTTTGCCCAAGTCCAGGTATAAGACTCATGAGTAATCACCAAGCACCCTGAAAATCAGGAAAATCCATACAAGCATATATACAACATATAATATATAACACATAATAGCACATATATGGATATAAACAAGGATAGGCTTAACCCACTTAGGGATGGACCAACAAGAGGTCAATCTTTCCCCAGTGAAGTCGCCATTTTTTATAGCGGTAGAAATGTTAAGACTAAGCCATTGGATTGACTAGACTTGTACAAATCAAAAATAAAATCGCCATCGCGCTTTATTGTTTCCAAAGGAATGGGAAAAGAGCGAATAACCCAAAAAGAGGGGGAAATATTCAAGGTAAGGTGGTTGGTTATGCAAAGGGAATGTATTAGCAACCTAAACATATACGGTACCGTAGTAACTTATTTGTAAAATCTATATATTTTGGCTATAAATTTTTGTATAAAAATAGATGGTGGAAGTAAGAAAAAGAAGTATTTCTTATGATTTTTGCACCCTCCACGGTTGCAAACCTTTAATGCCTATGTACCACCTTCTGTGCAACAGGGGATCAGCGTACACGTAGTTCCTCTTTTAAAATTTTAAAACACAAGTGTGTTAGTTAATTTTATGAGATAAGACATCATCGTCATTGTCCGTGTGGAAAACATACTTACTACCCACAATCATGAGAAAGGAGAATCTGCTTCATCTCAAAGTGGAGGATACGGCTTGGATTTTAAAATAAAAAATGTCTCACTCAACACCTAATTTGAAAATATCTCTCTTCACTACATATTGTAGAAGGATAGTTGTTTACATCACTACAAGGATTGACAAGAGCCTAATCTTTTGAGAAAATTTTAAAGGTAAGAGCCAAAATGACAAAAATGGTTTGAATGAGATTGATTGACTTTTAGTCTTCTCACAAAAATGTCAAGGTATTATTAAGTTGATTAATGGTTGTTTATGAAAATGTTTTGAAAATGCATGGACCTAAGTCCAAGTTTATTATGAAAATGGTTTAAGTTTAGAAACAAGAAGAGTTTTCAAAAGGAGGGAGAAGATTTTTGAAATTAAAGAAGATGGGAGGAGAAGAAGGGACTATCCTAAAGCATAAGGTAAAAGCTAGGGAGAAGAATCATCTAACCAATAAGAAGCCAATACTTCACATTATGAGTCAAGATAGAATTACCATTCTTTGTATTTGAAACCAAGCAAGGATACTAAACCTCTTGAGAATACCAAATTTCTAATGTATTAAGTCTTCACAAAAATTGGGCAGAGTAACGGCTGTATACAGATGAATTCCAGATTACAGACAAAGTATGTAATCATAATAACCTACACACAAAAAAAACAAACAACCCAATGTCTTGAGGTAAACCCCAAGAACTCCAGACAAAATATTAATTAAGGTCACAAGGTCTGCAACATAGGCCAAGGTCTCTAATCCTAACTCCAAGAAGTCCAATACTCCATAATGCCAAGGATAGTAACCAAATAGTCCAAGTATCATTAATGTTTTTTATGGTTCATGTTGATTATTTAGTATCTTCAAAAAGAAAAGAAAAGCTCAAGTGAGCAAAATAAAAATGACATAAAAGTAAATGCTCAAATGAGCAAAGATTAAAATAGCATGAAATGTAAATGCTAAAGTAAATGGTACATAAAGTAAAAGCATAGAAATAAAAGCATAAAATAAATTCAATTGTTAGAAGTTAATGGTTAGTTGTATGACCATCTTGAAACTTGCATTTGGAACTAATTAGAGGATTGGTAGAACCAAATCCTCTCAACAACAAGTTGCATTTTCTTTTTATCGAGTATATCATCCATTTAATAATCCTCAAGGCAACATTTAATGATCAACGATGTTTAAGTGATCCGCGTTGACCAAAATTGATGAAGATCCATTGGAGGATTGGTAGAACCAAAGCCTCCTAACAAGGAATATCAAGGTTATTGGATCAAAGGGTTCAAATTAACATACTTGGGCTTGAAAACATAGTTTTGGGCCACGAATGATCATTTACTTGCATCGGGACAAAATTTTGCGCTATGTTAAGCAATCGTAAGTAGACTTATGTAGAAGTCGCACTTATTTGGAGGCCGATAAATAGCAACCTATGTACTTTATGTTTGGATAAATAATATAGAGATCATCATCCCATAACATGTAGCACAAATAAAAAAGAAATGGATAAGATGAAGATGGAGGGGAATCATAAGCTAATTTGGATCACTACCTTAAATTTCTTTCATATTTAAATTCAATCACTCATCTAGATGGATTAAAGCACTAAACATATCATTAATTCAAAGCACAAAAAATGAATTAAATAATTCACTCTTTGGTAAATTTGAATTGATTAACATTTATCAACCTTCATCGACACCCAAAGTCCATTGAATTTAAAGAAAAATTGAACATTTAAAATTGCAATCCAAATCAACAATCAAAAGGAGTTAGTAGAAAAAGGTAGATGGATCAAAACAGCCCCAAAACAAGTCGATTGCACTATTACAGCAATCGATTGCACCATGTTAAAAACAGAAAAATAGCATTTCAAAAGGCCAAATTTTTGTTCAAGCTTTCCATCAAACACCTTATGATCATGGATTCAATTGGGCATGAAAATTCTATCAAATTATGAGAAAATAGCACCAATAGAATCACAATACAATGCTCAATGAATCAAGCCCAAAGATCAACAAGAGATCACATTGTGAAAGATGAAAAATCTAACTTACCAAAGGTAGATCTAGAGAATTATCAAAACAAATTCAAGAATTTGTTTCAATTCAGCCCCAAGAATCAATTGCCCAAGCTTGGGTGTATAAAATTGATGAAGAAAAAGTGTTTCGATGAAGGTTTAGCTTAAAGATTAGTAAGCTTCAATGAAAAGCTTACTAACTTTTTTTGAAAATGGAGCTTTGAGTGAATTTGGTAGATGGAGAGAATTGAGATATTTTTTAGCAAGGTAGATTTGGCTATCAAAAGCTTGAGATTTGAACGAAATGAGGGCTCTATTTATAGAGTTTAGGCTTGGGATTAGTGGTGGTTTTGAGTTTGGTTTTGGAAATGAAATTATACTTGGTAGTTAATTCTTGGAGCCAAAATTTGAATGAATGATATATCTTTCAAAAAAATGAAAATTTGGAGCCAAATTTTGAATTAATGATATATCTTTCAAAAAATGAAAAATTGGCACCAAAAAGTGAATTGTTGTTTTTTTTTCCAAATTTTCACTCTACAATCAATTTCACTCTGGAGCAATCGATTGTACAGTGAAAAAAATGAAATTATTTTAAATTATTTTTCTTTGCAAATTGAAATTTTAGGAAAATAATACCGGAAAACCTTATTTTCCATATGCTTTGACTCGGTAAATACAAAATACAAATATTCAAAGATAAATAAATTTTTTGTATTTTGATTAGAAGTTAGTTGACAACACATATACAAAATACAAAAGTAAGGTGCTTGGAGATTCCTCAAGGGAAAACTTAAAGATAGGAGATAGAAAAAGAGGAAGAACCAACCGTAATGTGATCTTGTTATGATCGAGTTGATATGATATGATAGGGGAATCTTTGGGGCAAAAATTGAGGTATAACACCAAGAACTGCAAAAAGTAGTTAGAGGGTGTGAAAAAGCAAAAAAATCCCAGGCCCATTAGCAATAGGGCCCAGGTGTCTGGAGATCCAGTGAGGAACGCTTCTTGGGGTTCATCATAGAGACGCGCCTTTGAGGCTTTGGATCTAGCCTGGTGAAATATGGTGGTCAGGAACTGGAGGTGCATGATGTACACATTTGGTCCCACTAATACCTGATCTATAGATTCATATAACTCAAACAAATGTTAACATGCCATGAAATATGATTAAAATCAGAGATTCTAAATTTTAAACTTTACCAAACCAATGTTATCAAATGGGGGAGTCCTAACCTTGTGATGGACCGATCTTGGGCCTTGTAAAAAACTCCTGGGGACTTCAAGAGGATGGCTTGAGGCTTGGTTTCAATCGAGAGAGGCTGGAAATTTGAGATATGACTTGCACCAATTCTTTGGTTTTTTCGGAGAGTTTTGGAGAGCTTTTTCGGAGAGTTTTGGAGAGCTTTTTTGGAGAGCTTTTGGAGAGAGTTTGCATGTAGAATTCTGTGTCCTTTGCTTATGCTTTTGTTTTGTATTTATAGAGGGATGGAATGGTGAGTAAACATGGCAAGAATCCACACATAATGGCCCACTTTCAAAGCAATACCAAATATATTAAAATACTTTCAAAATTGTGAAAAACTTGCCCTTTTTGAGATGCAATGAACCTGATTTTTTTCCTCATTCCTTGCACGAATCCTAAGGCCCAATATCAACCCAAATCATCATCCCATGTGTCCATAATTTTTATTTATTATTTTATGCAACTTATTTTGTGTTTATTTGAATAAAAATAAAATAAATATGAATAAAATAGAGAAAAAATGCAAAGCAATGTGAGAGTTAATTTAGGGGTCCTTGAGTAAGTCATAAACATATTTTAATCCCACAAAATAGGTCTATGAACTTAAAAATGCATTTTTGCTCAAAGTTTACTTTTTTTCATTTTCACCAATTTTTCAAATTTGTACTGGTCAGAACATGCTCAATTTTTATATTTTGGAGATGATCTTTGACTTTTTAGAAAGTAGAAGATATCCCCTACAATATCTATGTTGACCATTTCGGCATTTGGATAAATCATCTTGATGTAACTTTCCATGACAAAAAATGCCTTTTTGTTGACTTTCAAAAAGACCTGTAATGTATTGGCTCATATCTTTCCAATGATGCATTTTTTGACCTTGAGGACAAAACAAAAGTTGCAGGGAATTGAACTTTGTTCACAATAAGATTTGGTTGGGGAAAAATGGATTAAGCATGTGAAAGTTATGCTTGGTCAAAGTTTAGTTGACTTTTCCTAGGATACCCTAATTTTGCACCTTTGGATTCTTGATGATTTGAGAGCATTCCTTGAGGAATCATGATCAACCATTGATAAAATATTGTATATCACTTAAAAATGTTGATGTTGACCAAAATCTTGAAGTTTGACTGTATATTGACCACAATTGAATTTTGACCTAATACAATTGGTTTTCAGTCATCTGAGCAAGTAACTGAGCAAACTTGTAATGCAAGGCATGAAAATTGGCCTGAACGTTCTTGAAGACATGTTAGGTCCATGGAAATCACTTAAGCCCTTTGAAACCCAAACTTCTTTGTGAAAAGTGAAACCCTAGTTGAAAGTCCATTGTTTAGGAGGAGAATTTGTCTAGTCAATTCTTGGTCAACCTTGAGCATTTGAGGACTTTTAGGAGTATGTTTTGAATAAAAGGAGAGGGAAAATTTTGGGGTACAACATATAGTATGCCCGGGAGAATTGGCGTGATACTTGCATCTGGAATTGGCATCGTACATTGGTGGGAGTTCCCTGATTGGAGGAGCTAGAGGTTTTAGCTCTACCAAATATGCCTTGACTAAGTGTTGTAATAATTAATTGTGCTACATAGGGAGGGGATCAAACTTTCTCGGAGGCCTTTCAAACCTGTTCTATTGTTGTTCTCATGGAATTATTAATGGTTGTTGTGCCCTTGGGTGCGAGGATACAACATTAATTTCTCCCTCCTTCTTTATCGAGAAGTTAGGAACATGTCTTTTTGCATTATAAGGGGTATTAGATGATACCCGTTATATCTTCCCACTCTTTATGCCAGCTTCAATTTTTTCACCAATAGTTACCAAATCAAAAAATGCGGAAGAGATGCTTCTATTGTACCATAATTTTTACACCTAAGATTCCCCTATCATATCATATCAACTCGATCATAACAAGATCACATTAGGGTTGGTTCTTCCTCTTTTTCTATATCCTATCTTTAAGTTTTCTCTTGAGTGATCTCCAAGCACCTTTAGTTGTGTATTTTGTATATGTTTTGTTGACTAACTTCTAATCAAAATATAAAAAATATATGTCTTTGTCTTTGTATATTTGCGTTTTGTTGGTACTGAGTCAAAGCATCTGACAAATAAGGTTTTCCAGTATTATTATCCTAAAATATTTATTTGCAAAGGAAAATAATTAAAAATTTTCATTTTTCTTTCATTGTACAATCGATTTCTCTTAGAGTGAAATCGATTGCACAAAGTGCATTTTGCATAATATTTGAAAAAACCTCATTGTACAATCAAATGCACAGAGTGAAATTTTGGAGAAAAAAATAGCAATTTCAAGCTTGTCATTCTTTTAGCTCCAATTTTTCTTCATTTTTTGAAAGATATATCATTAAATCAAATTTTGGCTCCGAGAATCAATTACCAAGTCTAATTTCATTTCCAAAACCAAACTCCAAACCACCACTAAATCCCAAGCCTAAACTCTATAAATAGAGCCTTCATTTCATTCAAATCTCAAGCTCTTGATTGCCAAATTCACTATGCTAAAAAATCTCTCAATTTCCTCCATCTACCAAATTCACTCAAAGCTCCAATTTCAAAAAAAGTTAGAAAGCTTTGCATTGATTCTTACTAATATTTGAGCTAAACCTTCATCCAAACACTTTTTCTCTATAAATTCTCTACATCCAAGATTGGGAAATTGATTCTTGAGGCTGAATTGAATCAAATTCTTGAAGTTGTTTTGATAATTCTATAGATCTACCTTTGGTAAGTTGGATTTTTCATCTTTCACAATGTGATCTCTTGTTGATCTTTGGATTTGATTCATTGAGAATTGTTTTTTGATTCCATTGGTGGTAATTTCTCATAATTTAATGGAATTTTCATGCTCAATTAAATCCATGATCATAAGGTGTTTGATGAAAAGTTTGAACAAGAATTTGGCCTTTTGAAATGCTAATTTTTTGTTTTTCACAGGGTGTAATCGATTTCTCCCAGAGCACAATCGATTGTCACGGAATGGTTTTACGTATTTTTTGGAGAAAAAAAACTGATGCAATCGATTGCTCCTAGAGTACAATTGGTTGTAATAGAGACAAAATGTATTTTCTGCCTTGTTTTGGGGTTGTTTGATCCATCTCTCTTTTTCTACTCACTCCTTTTGATTGTTGATTTGGATTGCAATTTTAAATTTCCAATTTCTCTTTAAATTCAACGGACTTTAGGTGTAGATGAAGTTGGATAAATGTTCATTAATTCAAATCTACCGAAGAGTGAATTATTTAATTCATTTTTGGTGATTTGGATTAATGATATGTTTATTACTTTAATCCATCGAGATGAGTGATTGAATTTAAAGATGAAAGAAATTTAAGGAAGTGATCCAAATTAGCTTATCATTCCCCTCACTCTTCATCTTATCCCCCTTTATTATTGTACTACATGTTAAGGGATTATAATCTCTATATCATTATCCAAACATGAAGTGCATAGATTGCTATTGACCAGCCTCAAAATATGTGCGAATTCTACATAAGTCTACTTATGATTTCTTAACATAGCGCTAAATTTTGTCCCGATTTTAGAAAATGATCATTAGTGGCCAAAACCCATGTTTGCAAGCCCATGTATGTTAATTTTAACCCTTTTATCCAATAACCTTGAGATTCATTGTTAGGAGGCTTTGATTCTACCAATCCTCCAATGGATCTTCATCAATTTAGGTCAATGCGGATGACTTAAACATCATTGATCATTAAATGTTACCTTGAGGATTCTTAAATGGATGATATACTTGACAAAAATCAAATGCAACTTGTTGTTGAGAGACTTTGATTCTACCAATCCTCTAATGAGTTCCAAATGCAAGTGTCAAGATGGTAATCCAACTAACCATTAACTTCTAAAAATTGACTTTATCTTATGCTTTTATCTTATCCCCTTTACTTTATTCACTATTTACTTTAGCATTTACACTTCATGCTATTTTCATCTTTGCTCATTTGAGCATTTACTTTTATTTCATTTTTATTTTGCTCACTTGAGCTTTTCTTTTCCTTTTGAAGATACTTAATAATCAACATGAACCATATAAAAACTTTAATTTTACTTGGACTACTTGGTTACTATCCTTTGTCCTATGTGGGAGACCTTGTGACCTTAATTAATATTTTTGTCTGGAGTTCTTGAGATTTACCTCAAGACATTGGGTTGTTTGTTTGTTTTGTGTGCAGGTTATTGTGATTACATACTTTATCTGTAATCTGGAATTCGTCTGTATATAGCTGTTACTCTGCCCAATTTTTGTAAAGACCTAATACATTTGAAGTTTGGTTTTCTCAATAGGTTTTAGTATCCTTTCCTGGTTTCAATCCAAAGAATGGGAATTCTATCTTCACTCATAATGTCAAGTGTTGGCTTCTTATTGGTTAGATGGTTCTCTTCCCTAGCTTTTACCTTATGCTTTAGGATAGTCCCTTCATCTCCTCCCATCTTCTTTAATTTCAAAAATCTTCTCCATGCTTTTGAAAACTCTTCTTGTTTCTAAACTTGAACCACTTTCATAATAAACTTGGACTTAGGTCCATGCATTTTCAAAACATTTTCATAAATAAACTTTAATCAACTTAATCATACCTTGACATTTTTGTAAGAAGACTAAAAGTCAATCAATCTCATTCAAACTATTTTTCCATTTTGGCTCTTACCTTTAAAACTTTTCTAAAAATATTAGACTCTTGTCAATCCTTGTAGTGATGCAAACAACTATACTTCTACAATATGTAGTGAAGAGAGATATTTTCCACTTGGGTGTCGAGTGAGGTTTTATTGATTTTAAAATCCAAGCCATATCCTCAACTTTGAGATGATGCAAATTATCCTTTCTAATGATTGTGGGTAGTAAGTATGTTTTCCATACGGACAATGACGAAGATGTCTTATCTCATAAAATTAACCAACACACTTGTGTTTTAATTTTTTAAAAGAGGAACTACGTGTACCCTGATCCCCTATTGCATGGAAGGTGGTACATAGGCAATAAAGGTTCACAACCGTGGCGGGTGCAAAAATAATAAATATACTTCTTTTATCACCTCCACCATCTATTTTATACAAAATTTTATAACCAAAATATACATATTTTACAAAGAGGTTCCTGCGGAGTACCATAGATGTTTAAGGTGATAATACCTTCCATTTTCATAACCAACACCCTTACCTTGAATCTTTCCCCCTCTTTTTTGTTATTCTATCTTTTCCCATTCCTTTGGAAACAATAAATTCTGGTGGCGATTTCTATTTTGATCTATATAAGTCAAGTCTATCCAATGGCTTAATCTTAAACATTTCTACCGCTACAGGGAAAAAATGGCGACTTCACTGGAGAAAGATTGACCTCTTGCTGGTACATCCCTAAGTGGGTTAAGCCTATCTTTGTTTATATCTATATATGTGTTATTGTTGTTTATATGTTATATGTTGTATATATGTTTGTCTGGATTTTCCTGGTTTTCAGGGTGCTTGGTGATTACTCATGAGTCCTATACCCGGACTTCGGCAAACTTCAGATATAATGGGCGGTATAGTCATGTTAACTTTGAGGGAGTAATCCAAAAAAAGGAGGCATGAGATCCACCACTCAGTGGAGGCCCCTTTGACTATAGTATCATTTACCTAATAATCGGGAAGACGTGTTTCTTTCGACCTAGGAGCCTGCTGAAACTGAGGACCGTAGAATAACTAACCCATCTTGGCCTTTTAGGTGTAGTGTGGAAGCTATGACAGGGTAATCCGGAAATAGTTGTCACGCGATACTACGCTTGGACGAGTTTTTCTTGAGAATATTACTAATTACTAAGTTAATTGGAAAGTTGGTAATATCCGAAGGAAGGATGTAGACTCTGGGAACCTCTAGAACCTTGTTCGGTAGGTGATAACTTTTATACCAATACCTTATGGGTAGTACCTTTGACCTCATGCTCGTTATGTTGAACCTATGAACTGTATGTTTGTGATCTTGTGTGTGATTGCTGCATCATGCATTCATGCAGTCATAAGCATATTTTGAAGAAATTTTATTTCAAGGCACTTAAAAGTTGACCATTTGCGAATATCTCAGGTACTTTTTGAATATGGATTCTGGAAAAAGAAAGACCAGAAAGTACAATTTCAAAGATCCCAAGATAGATGAGTTGATGAGTCTAGTTCCCGAGATTAAGTGTTCTGCAGATTTTTGGAGGAAGTATGGGTCCATCATTTCTCTCATGAAGCTTAGGATGAAGGAGGGTATTCCCTCAACCTTGGTCCAGTTCTATGATCCGATGTACCGTTGCTTTACTTTCCCTGACTATCAGTTGATTCCTACACTAGAGAAGTATTCTTATCTGTTGGGTTTTCCTATTACTGATCGTATTCCTTTTACTGGTTTTGAGGGTGAGCTAAAATCACATGAGATTGCTGCTTTGATCCATTTGGGGAAGTCTGAGGTTGAAGCCCCCATGACTACTAAAGGAGGGATTAGAGGATTACTAGCTTAGTTCTTATTGGAGAAAGCTCGTTACTTTGCTAGGATGTAGAGTACAATCGCTTTTGAGGCCATTTTTGCTCTACTTGCTTACGGGTTATTCTTATTTCCTAATGTGGACAAATTTGTTGACATTAATGCCATCGGGATCTTCATGATTGGAAACCCAGTTCTTACATTGTTGGGTGATACTTATTACTCAATTCATCTTCGGGATTCTTATCATGGGGGGATAATTATCTGCTGCACGTCTCTATTATACCAGTGGTTTACTTATCATTTGCCTCAGTCTTATGCTTTCTGGGATGTCAGGAAGGAACCCCGTTGGGCTCCTAAGATCATGGCACTTACTTACCATGATGTAGAGATTGTCTAAATCTGTGGTAGTTTCCCCAATGTACCTCTTCTTGGTACAAAGGGAGGAATTAACTACAACCCTGTTCTTGCAAGACGACAACTTGGATATCCAATGAGGGATAAACCAAATAGTATTCATTTGAGTAGTTTCTTCATGAAGGAGGGAGAAGACCATAAGGAAGCTATGGAGCAGATTTCGAAGGCCTGGCGTCACATTCATATGAAGATTTGGAAAGACTTGGGACCTAGAGGGGTTGTTTCTTTGGAGGCTTATATTCAGTGGGTACAAGCGAGAGTTATTCAGTTGAAGATGACGTATTCTCGGGAAGCAACTATGCCTGATTTGTTTGTGAAGACCACTCCTCCCATATTGGATGATGTGGAAGAGCTACAACTTGCTTTAGTCAGGATGCAGCAGGAAAAGGAAGCTTGGAAGAATAAGTGTCAAACTCTAGAGATTTCCTACCGAGCAAACTTAAAAGAGAAATACGACTTGATTGAGATTCTTGAGAGTTGGGCTGTAGAGGCGATGGAGAGGCAAGGGGATTTATTTTCCCCTAACCCTCAGTCAAATGCTAGTTGCTCACTTCTTGATTCAGGTGATTGGAAGGAAGTTTCCACCAGATATGCGGAAGAAAACCAGAGGTTGAAGGCTCAGATTGCCAAACTTATTAGGAAGCGCCAGCGTATAGAGTGATCTTTATCAGCCTTACTTCTTAGGGATTAGACTTTACTTTCATCTTGTACTTGGGATTATTGAAACTTGTAATCCATTTTGAAGTTATTATAATAAATTTTTTCAGTATTTCAAATGTGTTATTACTTTGATATTTGCAATGTAGTCTATAAATCTTTAAGTCCCTTGAAATAATAATAATAAAATAAATCATGTGCATTGCACATCATGCATCATATTGTACATATTTCATGCATTTCTTTTCATATCCAGGTGTCTTACCAAGCTTCTTTACTTTGTTCAGAAAGATGTCTCACCAGTACAATACCCGAGTTAATTTCAAAAGGAAGATGGACAACTTAGAACAAGAGAATCGCGAGCTGCGCGAGGAAGTTTCTGCTCTGAAGGCCGGTATGGACAATCTCATTGCTCTGGTGGAATATTTGGTGGCTGCTCAGAATCAGCCACCGATTGCTCAGCCTCAGCAGATAATAGTTACTACTGAAGTTCCAATTGTTCATGTGTCTGCTACTCCAGCTGTTGTTCAGAATCGCTTGCCTCAAGGTTATCCATAGGGAATGCCAGAGAACTTTATGCCTGAAGGTTTTAATTTTGGTCCTCAAGTTACTGCAGTTGTTCAAACTATTGTTACTTTTGCACCTCCTGTGGTGCATGTTACTCCTGCCGCACTTAATGTGGTGCATGTTACCCCTGCTGCTAGAAACGAGATTCACTATGTTGCACCGCCCTCGGTGAATGTGGTCCTGTTTTCTAATGATGATGTGTAATGTCCTTTTCCTCCACCAAGTGAATGCTTGAGTCTCTATGATCAAATGTATGATTTTCAGGACCAATTTGACAAGATGCAGAGGGAGATGAAGGCCCTCAGAGGAAAGAAATTGTTCGGGCAGAATGTGAATGATTTGTGCTTGGTCCCGAATGTCAAGATACTTGCAAAGTTTAAAGTTCCAGAATTCGAGAAGTACAAGGGAAATACTTGTCCTCTTTCTCATCTTGTGATATATGTAAGAAGAATGTCTACCCACACTGATGATCAGTGTTTGCTAATTCACTTTTTTTAAGATAGTTTGACGGGTGCTGCATTGAAGTGGTACATGAGTTTTGACGGTGCCAATATTCACACTTTCAACAACTTGGGAGAAGCATTTATCAGAAAATACAAATACAATATGGATATGGCATCTGACCGTGATCAACTCAGGGTAATGGTCCAAAAGGATAGGGAATCATTCGAAGAATATGCACAGAGATGGCGTGAGGTAGCTGCCCAAGTGATTCCTCCAATGGAAGAAAAGGAGATGACAAATATTTTCCTAAAGACTCTGAGTGCTTTCTACTATGAGAGGATGGTAGCGAGTGCGCCAAGTGAATTTACTGAAATGGTGGACATGGGTATCCGTTTGGAAGAGGTTGTAAGAGAGGGTCGTCTAATAAAAAGCGAAGGTTCTAGAAGTACGAAGAAAGGCTAATCTTCCTAGAAGAAATTATCAGCATCATCAATAGGTCTCCTCAGTAACTTCAGTTGTTGAATTAGCTCCAACCACCGTTTCTTATCAAATACCATCCCATCAGGGAAATCAAGGGTATAATCAGAGGAGAGAGAATTATGACCCTATCCCTATGAGCTATGCATAATTACTCCCGGTGTTAATTCAAAAGAAGTTGGTTCAGACCAGACCACCTCCTGCTATACCATCAATGTTGCTTTGGTATTATAAGGTAGACCAAACATGTGTTTTTCATCAAGGAGAAGCAGGACACACTATTGAGAACTGATATCCTTTGAAAACTGAAGTACAAAAATTGGTGACGTCTGGTATCTTATCCTTTAAATATGTTGGCCCAAACGTGAAAGATAATCCTTTGCCAAAGCATGGAGGAGAAAAAGTTGTAAACATGGTGGCTGGTTGTCCAGGCGATTTCTGGATTTTCGATATTAATTTGGTTAGAGGAGATTTGGTAGAAATGCATGCTGACCTCTGCGAGTTTAGTTACTATACGCATGACCATGCTGGTTGTGGTATTTGTAGCATAGATATACGAGGTTGTGACAAGATAAAGGAAGATCTTCAGGAAATGATGGACGAAGGTCTCATTCATATAATCAGGCCTAAGGATGAGTACGAAGAAGATGTGAACAAGGTCTTTGGATGTCCAAGAGAATTCCGGATCTTTAATGTAGGTCATATGAACAATGATTTGGTGCAGTTGCATGCCACCTTCTACCATATCGAAGGTCAAGAAAGGTGTAGCGATAAAAAATGTAGCGGGGTAAATCGGAGTTCGAGCTATTAATTACCTTTTCTCACAAAAAGCAAGAGTTGCCGCCGCGCTTTATTATTTCCAAGGGAAAAGGGAAAAGAGCGAAATAAAACCCTAAAGTATGCAATGTAAAATATACTTTAAAAGTAATGAAAATACAAGGCGTTTTGAAAAGAGGTATAGAGTTCGGGGGTTGGTTATACAATGGGAAGGTATTAGCACCCAATGTATCTATATTATTCTATAGGAACCTTTTGAAATATCTGTTTATTAAAAAAAGTTTGTTTGATTAAAAATAAATTGTTTTGGCCAAAAATGGGTATGGACGAGTTTTTGAAGATACGACGACCTAACATCGAAGTTTTGACTTAAAAGGTGTGAATTTTGAAAAATTGAATATTTGGGGAAATTATCTTAAGTTTTTTTTAACAAAATAATAAACGAAAGATGAATGAGGGTATTCACACGATGTTTTTGATGACATGAAGTCGACAAAAATTAAACAATTCCCTTGGATTTGAGACGGACGAAAGATATAAAGATTAACGATAAAATTAATAAAAATTACGCTTGAATAATTGACTAATGTAAATTAAATCATACTAGTATGCGTTTTAACGACTAAATAAATAATCAAAAGTACATGACGATTAAATTACGAAATCATAGATTTTTAATAATTAAACACATAACAAAATTAAATCATGAAACATGATTTTAGAATAATTAAATAAACAACAACACAAAAATAAAATAGAACTAATAGTATGTCGACAAAATTAAATAAAAGATGAAATTTAATTAAACATTTTTTATGTGTTTTTTATAATGGAAGGAAAATAATAGGATGTTTTTTTAAATAAAGAAGAATGGAAGGAACAAAAAAAATAAGTAACCCTAATTATGCTAAGAGGTGGGTGCCGCTTGCTGTAACATTGGAAGAAGAAAACACAAAATTATTATATTATATGTTTATTATTGGGAATAGGAAGAAATGATGGATTTATGTTATAATATATGTTATGAAATCTTTTCAGCAAAAAGAAACAGTTGCATCGAACAAGTCGGTCTAAACTACCTCTCTCTTTCAAATTCCATCGCCTTAGTTGCTTATGCTGGCATGGGGAAGTGAGCAACAAAATTATATTATATGCTTAATGTTTTGGGAAGAGGGAAATAATAATATACTATTATATTATATTAAGAAGAGGAAGAAACAGATTACTATTAATAAGGTTTTTAATAAAATAACAAAAAAAGACAGTAGAGTAATTCTTGTAAAAAAACAAAATCCAACGTTAAACCTAAAGCTAGGGAGGCACTACTACAGCAAGTGATTCAAGCATGAATATATGCAACAGTAGATAGAGAGAAGAAAAAGAATAATACCTATCGGAGCCTCTCCGATGGGGCTTCTAACAAAATGGTATGTTTTCTTGAATTTGCTTATGCTTTCTTCCTTGGTGGATTTTTAGAACAAAGACTCTATTTTTCTGTTTTTTCTTACTTGCTGAAAAAAAATTTAGAACAACACCAATTTTTTTGTTTTCTTCAACTGCTGAATTTTTCTTCTCAGTCTTGTGCTGACAAAGGCACTTATTTATAGTGGAGTATGTGGGATTTGAGGGGGAAAACAGTAGAAATTTGAACTGTTTTGGTAAGCTGTTTCCATGCTTTGTTCCTACCATTCATTTTAGCCATTTTGATGCAAACTGCTGCTACTTTGATGCAGGTTGGAGCAGGTTTTGGCTGCACTTGGAGCTTCTGTATGTTGCTATTTTTTTACTGTTTTGTAGCATTTTACAACATCTCTCTTTGCTGTTTTTTTTCCAGGCTGTTTGGAGCATTGTTGACCAACCAAAATGCAGCAAAATTGGGCTTGAAGATGGATTGTAAAGTGGACTGCATTAGCAACTTTGCTGAATTTTTTTTAATGTTGAAAATACATTTGTACACACTTGTAGCTTCTTTGCAACCTTGTAATAAACCCAAATAAATTGTGACATGAATAAACATGCATTCTTCAATATATTTTCCATTCTTTTGGTAGTTATGAATAATCTTGAAAATAAACATGAATCTTGATATATCTTGATAAAAATCCAAAATCTTCCATTTAAATTTGGGAAATAATTGAATAATACTTGGATGAATTGTTGAATGAAGAATAAATAATAATGCAAGTCTTGGACTTTAATCTTGCACTTTTGTAATAGAAATCCAAATAAATCCCATGGATTAATTTCTTAATCAAATAGAATTCCTCATGTAATTAAATAGAATTCCTCACTAACTTCTTGAAATAATGCTTCATGTATTTAAATAACCATGATGTAGATCCTCCAAAATAATCATGAAAATAATCTTGAATAAATATTTCATGCGATAAATGAATATTCTTGGATGACATCTCTTGGTAGCTCCTCTTTAATTATCACTTGGATTCAAATAAAGAAAATTCCAAATATTCTGAATATTCCGAATAAATTCTTCTAGAACGGTTTTGAATTTAATTATCCCATTTCGGAAAAATTTAACCCGCGTCGTGAGAAAATTTGCAGATGACTTTTGGTCCAAGAAATCGAAAATGATGGTATAACCTGTTTTTTTTTGTATTTTAGAACGTGAAACACACATGAACCAAAGCTGGTAGAATTTCGACTGTTCTTCCTGAAAAATATTTGGAGAAAACGGAGACCATTTGCTGGACAGAGTGTGGAAATAAATGCACAATTCTCTGAAATTCTTTGATGAACTAGTCTTTTGGAAATTAATGAACGACAGCATTTCTGTTCCGAGACTCGAAATCCGGATCGACGTAAAACGTCTGATGCTCTTCTTTTAGACCTATTTTCTGCACATGAAAACAAAATAGCAAAACATACACTTGGTGCTTGATTAGTGGTTAGTCATTCATAAGATAAAATGCTCACAACACTCGGTAATCTCTACACAGTCAAAGCTCGAAAGCGAAATGTTTGAAACCTACCATATTCTGTGACCTTGATGTGTATGAAAAATAATGCAAATGAAGCAGGAATCTTAGGTCAAAAATTGGGGTATGACAACTGCCCCTATTTAAGTTTCTTCTATCCGGAGATATGAAGATTAAAATCTTTGTCTCGACGAGATTTAAGGTACTTAAATACATAATGCGCAATTTTTGCCCTAAGATACCGCCATTATGTTTATGATATGAATGTAGTATTTAAATTTATGGAGAATGATACTGTATGAGACAAGATAATGCTGGAGGAACCAAGTACAAATAACCCACGGGAACATAGGTTATACTCTATTAGGGAAATGAGCCATCAACTTCGAATG
The DNA here is from genome assembly GCA_948472305.1 of Vicia faba. NCBI lineage: Eukaryota > Viridiplantae > Streptophyta > Magnoliopsida > Fabales > Fabaceae > Vicia > Vicia faba. The sequence goes on along the minus strand of OX451739.1, from coordinate 147,568,677 downwards.
ATAGACTCTTAACGGCGAATAAAATTTGAGAGAATACGACCTCTGATCCTAACAAAGAAGACATCTTGCATATGCCACAAAAATAGATTATTGACCCAAAATAACGGTTAGTTCACAACTCAAGGTCAAAGATAGACAAAAAGATGTATCAATTTTTTTGCTGATAACGGACTACCGACTTCTGAAGGCAAAGATTCACAACGAATTTCTCTGCGAAATTTTTCCAGAGGGATACCAATTAATGCTGAAATAATAATATGGTTGTAGAAACACAAGAAGCTCAAATAAAGAAGCCGCCACTTGTTGTCTTCAAAGGATGTCTATAACATACAAGTTTCTCAAATAAAGAAGCCGCCACTTGTTGTCTTCCAAAAATACTATGACATACAAGCTGTTCAAATAAAGAAGCCGCCACTTGCTGTCTTCTAAAAAATACTATGACATACAAGCTGCTCAAATAAAGAAGCCGCCACTTGCTGTCTTCCAAAAGATGTCTATAACATATAAGCTGCTCAAATAAAGAAGCCGCCACTTACTGTCTTCCAAAAAATACTATGACATACAAGCTGCTCAAATAAAGAAGCTGCCACTTGCTGTCTTCCAAAAGATGTCTATAACATACAAGCTGCTCAAATAAAGAAGCCGCCACTTGCTATATTCCAAAATATTAATAACACACAAGTTGCTCATGAAGAGACCGCCGCTTTCCGTTTTCCAAAAATAATAATAACGCACAAGTTACTCATGAAGAGACCGCCGCTTGCCATTTTCCAAAAATAATAACCTACAAGTTGCTCATGAAGAGACCGCCGCTTGTCGTTTTTCCAAAAATAATAACGTACAAGTTGCTCATGAAGACACCACCGCTTGTCATTTTTCCAAAAATAATAACGTACAAGTTGCTCATGAAGAGACCGCCGCTTGTCGTTTTCCAAAAATTAATAACCCACAAGTTGCTCATGAAGAGACCGCCGCTTGCCATTTTCCAAAGAGTGTTTCAGAAGGAAATTGTGATAACACTGCCGGAGAATAAAATTCTTCTTCAAAGGGAACCATGAATAGATCCTTCCTGGGGAGATCAAAAACTCGAATGCGCAAAATAAATGCGCCATTCATCTAGGTTGCCTAGCTTGGAGAAAACCACGAGATAGCCTATGCAAGAGACAAAGCTCCATCCAGGAATAAACCAGAGAGAAGACAATCAAACAAGACTCCACCCAATGAGAAAATAACTCAATTGGGGATTCATCCTATCCAGAAATGGAAAAGGAAGGATAAATAAAAAATTCATCCACGAGGATTAGCTCAGTTGGGGAATTTAGAAAGGAATCACATTTTCTGCCTAAGTTAACATTCTACTTGGAAAGAACATGTACGCTGTTGAATAAGCATAAACAAAGTATACAACCCAAAAATCAACGACAAATGTGAATATGCATGCGTGATATAAGTGTAAATGAATGTTATGCTGACAAAACAGGCAGATGGAATATCTTGAAGATGATAAGATATCACGAAATAATAAATACTCAGCCAATTTTAAAGAGACGGAAAATAACTGGAATTGGAACCAAAAATCAACGTTATAGCGTATCACGCTACAAGGCTCAAATCTTCTGGGGAGAAAAGTATTCAAATCCAATCTACTGACACCAATAGACCACTGACATGATGCAAAACGTACCACACTTCAGAAATTTGCTCAAATAAAGATAACCGAGATAAAGCTTAACCGGAATTGCTGGGGAGTCACCAAGCTTAGTACCACTAGAAACACAAGTTTACACAACCAACACCTCATGACGATTTTGAAAGAAAACATGTTCATCATGCGAGGATAAATTATTGTATTGTTTTGCATTTCATGGCTTAACCATCCTCGGAACAATTGTTAATATTCCTTTCAATATTCATGACACATTTAAAAATAGGAATGTGTTAAATAACTTTGTTTCGAATATCACCGAAAATTAAAATTTTGCCCACAAAAGGTAAATACTCAAATTTCATTAATAAGATGGTAGTTTGCTAACAATGCGACTCCAATGGTTTACAATTTTTTTTTGGGAAATAGTACATGAAAGAAAAAGGTTACACAAAAACAATGATCATTATTATCCCTAACAACTTCGAATTCTGAAATGTACTCAAATGCCAAGACTGGTCTGACCAAAAGCCTGCCTAAGCCGCCCCTTCGGGTTTTCAAATTAGAAAACTGTCAACTCAAACCTAGGCGTAATACTTCTTGACTGCATCGGCGTTCACGGAGCGCGGGAGCTCTTCACCGTCCATATTTGTGAGAATCATGGCTCCTCCAGAGAAAATCTTCTTAACGACATATGGTCCTTTATAATTCAGAGCCCACTTGCCCCTAGAATCAGGTTGGAAAGATAATATCTTCTTGAGGACGAGGTCACCTTCTATGAACTCGCGTGGTCGAACCTTCTTATCAAAATCCTTCTTCATTCTCTGCTGATATAATTGACCGTGACACAGCGTTGTCAATCTCTTTTCTTCAATTAAATTCAATTGATCATATCTACTTTGACACCATTCAGCCTCAGAATGTTTATCTTCCATTAACACTCTCATAGACGGAATCTCAACCTCCACGGGGAGTACTGCCTCCATGCCATAAACTAGGGAAAATGGGGTTGCGCCTGTTGAAGTTCGAACTGAAGTACGGTATCCATGCAGAGCAAACAGAAGCATTTCATGCCAATCTTTATAAGTTACCACCATCTTCTGGACAATCTTTTTGATGTTCTTGTTAGCAGCTTCAACAGCCCCATTCATCATCGGCCTGTAGGGAGAAGAATTATGATGTTCGATCTTGAACTCTTCACAAAGCTCCTTCATCATCTTGTTATTCAAATTCGAGCCATTATCAGTGATGATCTTGCTCGGGATTCCATATCGACAGATGATTTGATTCTTGATAAATCTGACTACCACCTGTCTGGTTACATTAGCATAAGATTCTGCTTCCACACATTTAGTAAAATAATCGATCGCTATCAAGATGAAACAATGACCATTTGAAGCTTTGGGTTCAATCATTCCAATCATATCAATGCCCCACATAGAGAAAGGCCAAGGTGAAGAGATCACATTGAGGAGGGTCGGCGACACATGTATCTTGTCCGCATAAATTTGGCATTTATGAGATTTCTTCACATATTTGCAACAATCAGATTCCATCGTCATCCAATAGTAACCAGCTCTCAACATGCTTTTAGCCATTGCATGTTCGTTGGCATGAGTGCCAAAGGATCCTTCATGTACTTCTTGCATCAGCATGTCTGCTTCATGTCTGTCTACACATCTGAGTTGGACCATGTCGTAATTCCTCTTATATAATACTTCTTCATTGAGGAAGAAACTACTTTCCAATCTTCTCAATGTCTTCCTATCTTTATTGGATGCCCCAGGCGGGTACTCTTGAGTTTGAAGAACACGTTTAATGTCATAGAACCACGGTTTGTCGTTGGTGACCTCTTCTACTAAGAACACATGAGCAGGTCTATCGAGACGCATAACTCTGATTGTAGGCACATCGTTCCAACCATTCACTTGAAACATTAAAGACAAAGTAGCCAAAGCATCATCCATTTGGTTTTCATCTCTAGGAATATGATGTAATTCCACTTTGTTGAAGAAGGTTACTAATCTTCTAGCATAATCTCTGTAAGGGATCAAACCAGGATGACGAGTCTCCCATTCTCCTCTGATTTGATTAATTACCAATGCCGAGTCTCCGTATATATCAAGAATCTTAATCCTTAGATCCACTACTTCTTCGAGACCCATAATACATGCCTCATATTCAGCCATGTTATTCGTGCAGTCAAACCTCAATCTCGCCGTGAAAGAGATATGAGTACCTCGGGGAGTGACGATGACTGCCCCAATTTCATTTCCATAGGAATTTACAGCTCCGTCAAATATCAAACCCCAACGGGATTCAGGATCAGGTCCTTCTTCGGGTAACGGCTCTTCACAATCTTTAGCTTTCAAGTACATAACATCTTCATCTGGGAAGTCAAACTTGATGGATTGATAATCGTCAATTGGTTGGTGAGCCAAATGATCGGATAAAATACTCCCTTTGATTGTTTTCTGAGTGTGATACTCAATGTCATATTCAGATAACAACATCTGCCAACGGGCTATTCTTCCAGATAAGGCGGGCTTCTCAAAGATATACTTGATCAGATCCATTTTGGAGATCAACCAAGTGGCATGGTTAATCATATGTTGGTGCAGACGGCGAGCGGCCCAAGCTAAAGCACAACAGGTTTTCTCAAGCATTGAGTATCGAGACTCACAGTCTGTGAATTTCTTACTCAGATAATATATGGCATGTTCCTTTCTTTCGGTCTCATCTTGTTGACCAAGCACACATCCCATGGAATCTTCCAATATAGTCAGGTACATAATCAAAGGTCTTCCTTCCACCGGAGGAATCAATATGGGAGGTTCAAGTAGATATTCTTTGATGCTATCAAAAGCTTTCTGACAATCTTCTGTCCATACACATCCTTGGTTCATTCGGAGAAGCTTGAAAATCGGCCCACAGGTAGTAGTCATATGAGATATAAATCTAGAAATATAGTTTAGTCTCCCAAAGAATCCTCTTACTTGTTTTTCCATCTTGGGTGCAGGCATCTCCCAAATAGCTTTTACTTTATCAGGATCTACCTCAATACCTCTCTGACTAACAATGAAACCCAGAAGTCTTCCAGAACGAACACCAAAAGTGCACTTGTTGGGATTCAGACGGAGTTTATACTTTCTCAAACGCTGGAATAACTTCAATAAGTGTTCTAAATGATCTTCTTCACTTTGTGATTTGGCAATCATGTCATCTACATAAACTTTTATCTCTTTATGCATCATATCATGGAACAAAGCAGTCATGGCCCTTTGGTACGTTGCACCAGCATTCTTCAAACCAAATGGCATAACCCGATAACAAAATGTTCCCCAAGGTGTAATGAAAGTTGTCTTCTCCATATCTTCTGGTGCCATCTTGATTTGATTATAACCAGAGAAACCATCCATGAAAGAAAAGACTTTGAACTTTGTGGTACTGTCGACCAATACATCAATGTGTGGTAATGGAAAATCATCCTTTAGGCTAACTCTATTCAGATCTCTATAATCTACACACATTCGAACTTTGCCATCCTTCTTAGCAACAGGAACTATATTGGCAAACCATTGAGGATAGACCGATGTAACAATGAAACCTGCATTAATTTTCTTTTGAACTTCTTCTTTGATCTTGTCAGCCATATCGGGACGAGTCCTTCTCAACTTCTGCTTAATCGGCGGACATTCAGGTCTCAACGGCAAACGATGCTCCACAATATTGTTATCCAATCCTGGCTTGTCTTGGTAGGAACAAGCAAACACATCAACATATTCTATGAGAAGCTCCAACATTTTCTCTTTGACCTCTGGGATAAGCAATGCTCCAACCTTGACTTCCTTTTTATCCTCTTCATTACCCAAATTGATCATCTCTATAGGCTCTTCAAACGGCTGAATAGACTTTTCATCGTGCTCAAGTAAACGGGAAATTTCATCAGGAATCTCTTCATTATCCTCTTCCACGACTCTGAACACAGAGAATTCAAAGTTGGGAGGGGGCATAGGATCATTGTTTTCAATGGTTAAGTCATGGACTAATCTGCACATATGATTATGCTTTATTTTAGAAATCGATTAATATGAATGTTGTATAGAAAAAACAAAAGATTATTATATTTTCCTATTATTACCAATTAATTTTCATTACTATTTCCCAGAAAAAGTGAAAAATGAAAACAGTAGTGGACAAAATAACATTTTTATTCATGATTGGAAATACTTGAAACAAAGATCCCGGACATCTTCTCTTTTGCCATGGGCAGAGCAAAAGGGTTTATTTTCAACATAGCCCGACACAAATACTTTTTCGCCTTGGGCAGAGCGAAAGCATTTTTCAAGAATAAAAAAAAACATTACTCAGAAATGTGCATCACAACAAGAATATCAACAACAATCCAGTTCTGGCAAACCACTCCATGCGTTACAAAGTCGGGTAAATCCTCTTCAGAATCATCTCCTATTATAGCATCAACTTCAGGTGGAGTCGGATGGATAAAACCTGCGCTTCGGAAAACTTCTTGTATCGGACGGGTAACTGTATCCTGCTTAACTCTTGTAGACACGGGATGAAAACCAAGACCTTCTCCAGACTTGTTCTCAGGAAAAGTCAACACCTGGCCCCAACCTTCAGCTGAACCACTCTCAACCACTCGTCGTGCATCCTCAAAAGAAGAAATAGATGTCCCTTGCTTCTTCACTTCATTATTAGCAACATATAGAGCTTGGAATTGGGTTCTAACATCCTTATCAGCATCAATAAAAGAGAAAGATGACAAGTGGCTTACCACCATAGCCTGCTCTCCACCAATCATTACCAGCTTTCCATTCCTTAGAAACTCCAATCTTTGATGGAGCGTGGAAGTGACTGTCTCTGCATCATGGATCCATGGGAGACCCAATAGGAAAATGTAGGCGGCACGAATATCCATTACCTGAAAAGTGATCTGAAAGGTATGAAGACCAATTATTATAGGAAGATCCACTTCACCAATGATAGTCTTCCTAGAACCATCAAACGATTTAACAATTACCCCATTAGGTCTCATGAGAGCACCTTGATATGAAAGTCGAGATAATGTAGTTTTGGGCATTACATTTAACGACGAACCTGTATATACTAGCACACTTGATAAGGTATCATTTCCATAACTTATTGAGATATGCAAATCCATATTATGGTTCCTTCCCTCCTCCAGAAGCTCTTCATCACTGAAACCAAGATTGTTACACGAAGTAATATTTCCCACAATTCCATCAAATTGGTCAACCGTCAAATCATGATCTACGAATGCCTGGTCCAAGACCTTCATCAAAGCTTCTCTATGGGCACCAGAATCCCTCAGTAAAGCAAGCAAAGAAATCCTGGAAGGAGTTTGCAATAGTTGGTCCACAATCTTGTATTCACTTCTCTTGATGAGCTTCAAGATCTCATCATCATCGGGGTGTGGGATAGGTTCATTGGATAGGCCTACCTCAACCCTGGGTTCAACATTTCTCGCTGGAATTTCTGCCGGTATGGGCCTCCTAACTTGAACTTCTGGTCTTTTCAAAGGTACTGCTGTAAAGATACGCCTGCTTCTCGTAACTCTGCTCACATCAGCGATGTTAACAAAATATGGCATTATTGGTATAGGAACTTCAACCCCGTTCTCGATCATTGTGGCATTATACTTGTAGGGTATAGCTTGGTCTGAATTGTAAGGCACAAGACCAGGTGGATAAATGATCAAAGGAGCAGCAGGTGTCGTCTGACTGTCATAAACAATTTCTACTGGTTCAGGCAAATTGAATTGTGGTATTATAACATTCACTTCATTAACTGGATCTCTATCATGTGTAATAGTGATAACCCTCTGGTCTAACAATTTTTGAATATCTCCTTCACAATAGGGCAATCAACCTCTCTTGATCAAAATTCACAAACATCATAATCATGCTGATGCTTAAAAAAGGCAAGTCTTCTTAAGCTCTGATGTAACCTGATCAACGAATCTCTTATGTGTTCAACTTGAAAAACTCGAAACTTTCCCGGCCAACCTTCCACCATATTCACTAATGCTGCCCCATGTCGAGGCAAAGGATTATCTCTAACATTCGGGTTAACATCCTTGAAAGACAAAATACCATTCTTAATCAACCTCTGTACATCCGCCTTTAAAGCAAAGCAATTTTCAATGTTGTGCCACAGTGACCCTTGATGATACGCACAGAACTGATCCGCCTTGTACCACAGAGAAGTACTATTAGGTGCGATAGGAGGAGGCTTCGTTGTTATGAGGTTTTTCTTGATCAGAGCGGGGAATAACTCAGTGTAAGTCATGGGAATGGCATCAAATTGCGGTTTCCTTGGTGAACGATTCTGGTTATTAAATTGATGAGCCTGTTATCGAGGCTGGTGTTGAAATGGTCGTTGCTGAATTGGTGGGGTTTCATGAGTTGGGGTCACCATTGTTGGGCGGACAGCCGAAGTGACTGTCGTAACATGTGAATAGCCTCTCCTTGATCTCCCAGGAAAAATTACACTGACATCTTGTTCTTTCCTTTTAGGGAAAACACTTCCAAACTTCTTGATACTACTAGATGGACTTCCTTCCTTGACCAAACGTCCCTCACGAATTCCTTCTTCCAACCGCATGCCCATACTTACCATCTCGGTGAAATCACTGGGTGCGCTGGCAATCATTCTTTCGTAATAAAAAGTAAAGTCTTTAGGAAGACCTTTGTCATTTCCTTCTCCTCAAGAGGGGGATAAATCTGAGCAGCAATCTTGCGCCACCTCTGGGCATATTCTTTAAAGGACTCTTTGTGTTTCTTGGACATCGCCCGGAGTTGATCTCTGTCCGGCGCCATGTTGACGTTGTACTTATACTGGCGAACAAAAGCTTCACTAAGATCGTTGAAATTAAGGATCCGGGTGCTATCCAAACCCATGTACCATTTGAGAGCAGCACTAGTCAAAATGTCTTGAAAGTAGTGAATTAACAAATTATGATCATCAGAATATGTAGACATCTTTCTTACATACATAGTTAAATGACTCCGCGGACACGAGTCACCTTTACACCTTTCAAAATCCGGTACGTTGAATTTGGCTGGAATTTTTACATTTGGAACTAAACACAAATCATGAGCATTCTTTCCAAACAAATATTTTCCTTTTAACACTTTGATTTCCCTCTGCATCTCTTGAAATAGGTCCTGAAATTCATCCATTCTATCGAAAAGACCCAGACTTTCAGCAGGCTCAGCATGATAAGTAGGCTCATTCAGGTATGGCATAAAATGAACCACAGGAGCGGCAATTGTCATCACTGGTTGAGGGAAAGGTGCCACAGACGGAATTACAGGCGGCACGGTAGTTGTCTCTGGTTGAGGAAAGGACACAGTAGGTTGAATCAAGGATTGTACGGCAGGCTGATACCATTCTGGCATGAAGTTATAAGGAATTCCCCACGAAAAACCTTTTGGCATCTGATGTTGAAGCGGAGAGTTGACTTGAGTCACAGATGTTGGAACGGTGACAATCTCAGAAACCACAGTAGTTGAAGTTTGAATCTCAGCGGCTGAAGTTGATGGCTGATTCTGAGCAGCCATCAAGCTTTCCACTAGCGCAGTTAACTTTTCCATTCCGACAGGAAGGGTAGCAACCTCCTTGCGAAGCTTGTGGTTTTCCTGTTCCAGATCTTCCATCTTCCTCTGACAATTGGCTCGGGTGTCGTATCGATGAGACAGCTTGACAATCTATCGGAGTGGAAAAATAAACAACAATAAGACTCTAGAAAACGTGTGAAGTGGAATGTTGGATGATGCATGATATGCGATGCAAATGATCGTTTGTTTCGATATTTTTTCAAGGAACTTCGATAATTTTGCACACATCAATGGTAAAGGAGTTTGGAACAACAAAAACTCATTTCATTAATCAAAGCGGTAAATTACAACTTACAACTTTGGAACAACAAAACAATAAATTACAACTTTGGGACAACAACCCAATAATAAAAAGCAATAAATTACAACTTTGGGACAACAACCACATAATAAAAAGTAGTAAATTACAACTTTGGAACATGAAGCCCTTTTACAGAGTTTTACAAAATGACACCAGTAAAAATAAAACTAAGAACTAAAGATCACTCAGAATCATCAGATGAAGGACCAAATGCCAACTGTAACTGGAGCTTCCTGATCTTCTCTTCATAAAAGTCTTCCATTTCTTTCTTCTCAGCTACCAGTCGATCGATGATTTCCTTTTGTGGATTAGGAACAAGAGAAATGCTTACCGAATTTTCCTTCTTTCTCTTCCTTTCACTAGCATATTTCTTGAGTAGAGTATCCTTCTGACAAAGCTTCTCATCATGATCAATGAACTAGCCATCTTGAATAAATAGCAAATCCTCATTTTCCTTCAGCTGTCGAGTCAGGACCCTATTCTCATATTCAGACATATTATACTTTTCTTTCCAAGCATCTCTCTCGAACTTCATCCTAGCCAGATTTCCTTAGTATTCTCCCATGTTCTCGATAGGGATATCAATAGATGATGATACAACAATAGGGAATAAAGGTTTCTCGGGTTTATAAGGCATCTTGCGAGCATCAGCCCTAGCACGAACCCATTGTAGGTAAGGCTCCAAAGAAACAACACCTCTCTGTCCTAACATGTCTCTCCCTTTCCTATGGATGTGACGCCAAGCTCCTTCGATCTCCTTCTTAGCTGCTTGATGATCTTGTCCTTCTTGTAGAAAGAAGCCACTCACATGAATGTTGTTTGGCTTGTCCCTCATCGGGTATCCAAACTGACGGCGCGCGAGAACAAGATTATAGTTAATTCCTCCTTTCGTACCAAGAAGAGGCACGTTAGGGAAAGCACCACAGCTATTGATGATCTTCACATCATAGTAAACTCGATTATACCAATCAATGTCGAAATGGGTGAGAGCCATAATTTTTGGCGCCCATCGTGGCTCTTTCTCGAGATCCCAGAAAACACCAGACCTAGGTAGATGAGAAACATACCACTGATACAACAACGGTGCACAACAAATAATCATCCCTCCTTGATAATAGTTTCGAAGATGGATGGAGTAGTAAGTATCTCCTAGCAGCGTAGGGACCGGATTTCCAATCAAGAAAATTCTGATGGCGTTGATATCCATAAACTTATCAACATTAGGGAACAAGAATAGGCCTTAAGCGAGTACAGCAAAAACGTCTTCAAAGGAAATAGTATCTTTTATCTCAGTGAAATGACGAGCTTTCTTCAACAAAAACTGCGCAGATAAGTCTCGGATTCCCCCTTTTATAGTCATGTTCTCCTCTATCTCCGACTTCCTTAAATGGGTGATGGTCATTATCTCGTGAGATTTGGGTTCCTCTTCTAAGCCAGAAAAAGGAACACAGTCGGTGATCGGTAAACCAAGTATGTAGGAGTACTCTTCTAAGGTGGGAATTAACTGGTAATCCGGAAATGTGAAGCATCGATACAAAGGATCGTAGAATTGGACCAACGTAGTAAGGATGCCTTCCTTCATCTTACGCTTCATGAGAGGTATAATGGACCCATATTTCTTCTGAAACTCCGTCGGGTTCTCGATCTTAGGAATCAAACTCTTCATCTCTTCAATCTCAGGCTCCTTAAAACTATAACTTCGAGTGTTTCTTCTTCCAAACTCCATAATAATAGTACCTGAGATGTCTGCAAAAATCATTCTTAAGTTCCTTGAAAAACAATTTTTTACAAAAAATGTTTATGGATGTAGGTATGAATGATAATGCAACAGTTACACACAAGTTCACAAACATGGGGTTCAAAGGTTCAACACATCGAGCATGGATTCAAAGGTAAGGCCCACCCCAGGGTATGTACTAACGGTTTAATCACACCTGTAAGACAAGGTTCTAAAAGTTCCCAGAGTCTACATTCCTCCTTCAGATATTACCAACGTCTTGATTGCTCAATAATTAGCAATATTCTCAAGAGAAACTCATCCGAGCATAGCATTGCGTGATAACTACTTCCGGATTACTCCGTTATAGTCTTCGCGCTACACCTATTAGGCCAAGATGGGTTAGGGTTCTACGGTTCTCAGCTTCTCTGGCTCCCAGGTCGAAAATAATAATGTCTTCCCGATTACTCGGTAAACAAATACTACGTTTAAAAGGGCCTTCCACTGAGTGGGGGATTCCATGCCTCCTTCTTCGGGATTACTCCCTCAAAGTTAACATGACTATACCGCCCGTCCTATTCTTAAGTGTAACTTAATCCGGGTAGAGGATTCGTCCTTTGCAAAAACCCAAACAACCCCAATATAAACATATAATCAAAAAAATCAAATGAATAATAATAAAACAGATAAGACAAACCAGGCTTAACCCACTTAGGGATGGACAAGCAAGAGGTCAATCTCTCCCCAACAGAGTTACCATTTCTGTAGCAATAAAAAATGTAGCAGGGTAAATCAGAGATCAAGCTATTAATTAACTCGTCTCACAAAAAGCTAGAGTCACCACCGCGCTTTATTATTTCCAAGGGAAAAGGGAAAAGAGCGAAATAAAACCCTAAAGTATGCAATGTAAAATAATACTTTAAAAGTAATGAAAATACAAGGCGTTTTGAAAAGAGGTCTAGAGTTCGGGGGTTGGTTATACAATGGGAAGGTATTAGCACCCAATGTATCTATAGTATTATATAGGAACCTTTTGAAATATCTGTTTATTAAAAAAAGTTTGTTTGATTAAAAATAAATTGTTTTGGCCAAAAATGGGTATGGACGAGTTTTTGAAGATACGACGACCTAACGTCAAAGTTTTGACTTAAAAGGTGTGATTTTTGAAAATTTGAATATTTGGGAAAATTATCTTAAGTTTTTTTTTAACAAAATAATAAACGAAAGATGAATGAGGGTATTCGCATGATGTTTTTAATGACATGAAGTCGGCAAAAATTAAACAAATCCCTTGGATTTGAGACGGACGAAAGATATAAAGATTAACGATAAAATTAATAAAAATTACGCTTGAATAATTGACTAATGTAAATTAAATCATACTAGTATGCGTTTTAACGATTAAATAAATAATCAAAAGTACATGAAGATTAAATTACGAAATCATAGATTTTTAATATAATTAAACACATAACAAAATTAAATCATGAAACATGTATTTTAGAATAATTAAATAAACAACAACACAAAAATAAAATAGAACTAATAGTATGTTGACAAAATTAAATAAAAGATGAAATTTAATTAAACATTTTTTATGTGTTTTTTATAATGGAAGGAAAATAATAGGATGTTTTTTTAAATAAAGAAGAATGGAAGGAACAAAAAAAATAAGTAACCCTAATTATGCTAAGAGGTGGGCGCCGCTTGCTGTAACATTGGAAGAAGAGAACACAAAATTATTATATTATATGTTTATTATTGGGAATAGGAAGAAATGATGGATTTATGTTATAATATATGTTATGAAATCTTTTCAGCAAAAAGAAACAGTTGCATCGAACAAGTCGGTCTAAACTACCTCTCTCTTTCAAATTCCATCGCCTTAGTTGCTTATGCTGGCATGGGGAAGTGAGCAACAAAATTATATTATATGCTTAATGTTTTGGGAAGAGGGAAATAATAATATACTATTATATTATATTGAGAAGAGGAAGAAACATATTACTATTAATAAGGTTTTTAATAAAATAACAAAAAAAGACAGTAGAGTAATTCTTGTAAAAAAACAAAAGCCGACGTTAAACCTAAAGCTAGGGAGGCGCTACTATTGTATGCATAGGGAAGGAAAAAACAAAAATTATTATTAATAATATGCTTTTGAAAAAAGGGAACCATATGATATTATTATTATGTTATATGCTTTCAATAAAAACAAGAAAAGAAACAGTAGGTAAGTTTTGTAAAAAACAACGCAAGGTCACTTCTCTCTCTCACAGGTTCACCTATCTTCTTCCTCTTTGCATACAGATCCGTCTCTTCCTCTTTCTTCTTCCATGCTAACGAAAACAACAAAAAGAAAACTTGAACTAGTTGAAACAAGCAACAAAGCTGAAGTAAAAACAAGGTTTCGGTTGTGAGCATGAACACCGTCGCCGAGTTGCACCATCACCGGTGACCGGTTAAACTGGTTGGGATCTGGCCGGGAAAAAAAAGAAGGTAAGGGTGACGGCGACGCGATTGGACGACAGGTACTATGTTGATTTTAAACAGCTTGAGTTTTTTTGGGAACAATTGTTTCTAAAGGGGTTTCAAGATTTGGTACTGTTTTGATTTTGTATGTTGGCTTTATGTTGGTTTTGTTTTTGTTAACAGGATGATGATTGATTTTTTATTTTTAGTGCTGTTTGGGATTTTTGCAGGTTATACCGTTTTGAACAGATTGGGTTTTGGTTTTTGAATGGGTTAAACATTTGGACAGCAAGGGTGTTTTTTTTATTTTGTAACAGCAAATGTTTTTGGATTTTTGTAACAGCAAAATGGTTTTGGATTTTGGTAACAGCAAAATGGTTTTGGATTTTGTAACAGCAAAATGGTGTTTGGATTTTTGCAATAGCAAATGGTTTTTTGGATTTTAAGATTTTATAACAGCAAAATGGATAACAAATATTTTTGGACAATAAGTTCTAAACAAGTTTTTGGGACAGCAAGTTCTAAACAAGTTTTTGGGACAACAACTTCTAAACAAGTTTTTGGGACAGCAAGCGATAAATCGGTATTACGCGATGGAAGAAGTAAGCTTTTTATTACACTTATTATTATTACCGATATTATGAATACTAACATGTTTAAATGCTAACAATCATGCAACAACTCAACTCAAATACAGTACAACAAAGAAAAGAATGATAAGGCAAATATTGCATGGCAAAGAAAAAATGGTACAACAAGTGATTCAAGCATGAATATATGCAACAGTAGATAGAGAGAAGAAAAATAATAACACCTATCGGAGCCTCTCCGATGGGGCTTCTAACAAAATGGTGAGTTTTCTTGAATTTGTTTATGCTTTCTTCCTTGCTGGATTTTTAGAATAAAGACTCTATTTTTTCTGTTTTTTCTTACTTGCTAAAATTTTTTTTAGAACAACACCAATTTTTATGTTTTCTTCAACTGCTGAATTTTTCTTCTCCATCTTGTGTTAACAAAGGCTCTTATTTATAGTGGAGTATGTGGGATTTGAGGGGGAAAAACAGTAGAAATTTGAACTGTTTTGGCGAGCTGTTTCCATGCTTTGTTCCTGCCATTCATTTTAGCCATTTTGATGCAAACTGCTGCTACTTTGATGCAGGTTAGAGCAGGTTTTGGCAGCACTTGGAGCTGCTGTATGTTGCTGTTTTTTTTACTGTTTTGTAGCATTTTACAACATCTCTCTTTGCTATTTTTTTCCAGGCTATTTGGAGCATTGTTGACCAACCAAAATGCAGCAAAATTGGGCTTGAAGATGGGTTGCAAAGTGGACTGCATTAGCAACTTTGCTGAATTTTTTTTAATGTTGAAAATACATTTGTACACACTTGTAGCTTCTTTGCAACCTTGTAATAAACCCAAATAAATTGTGACATGAATAAACATGCATTCTTCAATATATTTTCCATTCTTTTGGTAGTTATGAATAATCTTGAATCTTCACATAAACATGAATCTTGATATATCTTGATAAAAATCCAAAATCTTCCATTTAAATTTGGGAAATAATTGAATAATACTTGGATGAATTGTGGAATGAAGAATAAATAATAATGCAAGTCTTGGACTTTAATCTTGCACTTTTGTAATAGAAATCCAAATAAATCACATGGATTAATTTTGTAATCAAATAGAATTCCTCATGTAATTAAATAGAATTCCTCACCAACTTCTTGAAATAATGCTTCATGTATTTAAATAACCATGATGTAGATCCTCCAAAATAATCACGAAAATAATCTTGAATAAATATTTCATGCGATAAATGAATATTCTTGGATGAGATCTCTTGATAGCTCCTCTTTAATTATCACTTGGATTCAAATAAAGAAAATTCCAAATATTCCGAATAAATTCTTCTAGAACGGTTTTGAATTTAATTATCCCATTTCGGCGAAATTCAACCCACGTCGTGAGAAAATTTGCAGATGACTTTTGGTCCATGAAATCGAAAATGACAGTATAACCTATTTTTTTGTATTTTAGAACAACGTGAAACACACATGAACCAAAGTCGGTAGAATTTCAACTATTCTTCCTGAAAAATATTCGGAGAAAACGGAGACCATTTGCTGGACAGAGTGTAGAAATAAACGCACAATTCTCTGAAATTCTTTGATGAACCAGTCTTTTGGAAATTAATGAACGACAACATTTCTGTTCTGAGACTCGAAATCCTGATCGACGTACAACGTCTGATGCTCTTCTTTTAGACCTATTTTTTGCACATGAAAACAAAACATCAAAACATACATTTGGTGCTTGATTAGTGGTTAATCATTCATAAGATAAAATGCTCACAACACTCAGTAATCTCTACACAGTCAAAGCTCGAAAGCGAAACATTTTAAACCTACCATATTCTGTGACCTTGATGTGTATGAAAAATAATGCAAATGAAGCAGGGATCTTAGGTCAAAAATTGGGGTATGACAAAAGGCACCATTATGGATCTTGCGAGATCTGCTGCAAAGATTCACGTAGTTGTTCCGTTGTGAGAAAACTTATTCAATTATTGTTAGACAACGGTGCCTTCAAGGTTTCAGGAAATAGGGACGATTATGTTAATATGATTGAAGATTATTTGGATGGGACTGTGTCAGATGATGAGTATGCCTCTGCAGATGAGTTCTTCTTCTCAAATGAAGATATGTTTTCTAGAGATGACTCTGTAATGACTGAATGTGTTGAAGAGGGAGTAAATTTTACTGTGCCTTTTTTTGGTACACCCACCCCTTTTCAAGTTGAATATCATGGCAAAACAGCTATTTCTCCATTGGTGATTAGCTTGTCGGTCCCGTTCCTTACAAGTCAGACAAGGTTGTACCCTACAAGTATAATGCTATAATTTTAGAGGATGGTGTCGAAGTTCCCATCCAGCCTAATTCTAATAATGGAAATATTGCTGAGACTAGTAGAGTGACCCGCAGTGGTCGTGTATTTTCACCAATTGTTCATGGAAATGATAATGTTGGAAACAAAGTTATAGAAAGTGTTGAAAAAATGAAGGCAGTAGGGGAATCTAGTGGAGCTATGCTAGAAAAAGATGTGGATGATATTTTGAAGATAATAAAGATGAGCAACTATAGGATCGTAGATCAATTGTTGAAGACTCTATCAAAAATATATATTTTGGCCTTGCTTATGAACTCCTCTTCTCACAGAGAATCTTTGATGAGGGTATTGGACCAAGATTTTATGGAAAGTGATATGTTAGTAGACCAATTCAGCAGTGTGGTAGGGAACATTACATCATGTAATAACCTGAGTTTC
Organism: Vicia faba; assembly: GCA_948472305.1. NCBI lineage: Eukaryota > Viridiplantae > Streptophyta > Magnoliopsida > Fabales > Fabaceae > Vicia > Vicia faba. The sequence continues at coordinate 147,551,551 of OX451739.1, read as the reverse complement.
TGCGATGATGAACTGCCCAATGAAGGAAGGAATCACAACCTGGCCCTCCACGTCTCTATGAACTGCAAGAATGATTCATTATCAAATGTGTTCATTGATAATGGATCTGTATTGAACGTCATACCGAGGAGCATGCTTATGAAGTTGAAATATCAAGGAACACCCATGCGCCCCAGTGGCATTATTGTGAAAGCATTTGATGATCAAGGAAATCTGTTATTGGTGAAGTGGACTTGCATATTCATATAGGCCCACATTTGTTTCAGATTACTTTCCAGGTCATGGATATTATACCTGCTTACAGTTATTTGTTGGGATAACCGTGGATACATGAGGCAGGGGCTGTCACTTCGAATTTACACCAGAAGTTGAAGTTTGTGCATGAAGGAAAAATGGTCATCATAAATGGAGAACATGCATTATTGATATCTCATTTGTCTTCTTTCAGTATTGTGGAAGCAGATGAAGTTGTTGTTGGAACCTAGTTCCAAGCTTTATCCATTAATAATATAAGAGGAAATGAGAATTCTATAGCTTCGCTTAAGGATGCTCAGCAGGTTGTGTGTAATGGCCATAGTGAAGTATGGGGACAGATTGTTGATCCACCTGTAAACAAGAATAGAGTTGGCTTGGGATTCTCTGTGAAGAATGATAAAGGTAAGAACATGAAGCCGAAGTCTGTTGCATGAAAGTATCAGGATATCTTTCATAGTGGGGGTTATCTTCATCCAACTGGTTCTGAGGTTAATGCCATTGTGGAAGATGAAGCAGAGCCAGAAACGCCAAATTATGTGACGCACAAAGTTAGATGTTGCTCCCTCTTGCAAGCATGTATCAAAGTAATTTGTTTTTGTTAATCTTTTTGGAAAGCTTTCACTCTGCCCAAGGTGAAAGTATTGATATTGTATTGGGCTTATCTGTTTGCTTTGATCTTTAAAATCAATAATAAAAGTTGTCTTTGCTTCCCAAATTGTGTTTTTTATTTTACTGCTTTTTTCTTGGAAAATGGTAATCAGAAAAAGCCTTTCAAAATAAGTAATAACTGAAATTGAATCTGCATAATCACTTGTTATATGTGTTAGTTTCTAAAAACAATCATAAATCATATGTGCAAATTAATTAAAAAAACCCGTTGAATACAATGACCCTGCACCCTCTCCCAAATTTGAATGTCCTGTGTATAGGACCGAAGAAGAAGACTATGATGAGATTGTGGAAAAGGTCTCACGGTTCCTTGAGCGCGAGGAGAGTGCCATTCAGCCATATAAGGATCCATTGGAAGTACTCAATTTGGGTTCAAAAGAATATATGAAGGAAGTCAAGGTTGGAGCATTGCTGCATCCCGATGTGAAGAGCAGGTTAATTAAAATGTTGAAAGAATATGTGGATATTTTTGCTTGGTCTTACCAAGATATGTCTGGTTTAGATACAAATATTGTAGAGCACCATTTGCCGCTGAAGCCAGAGTGCCCGCCAATCAAACTGAAGTTACAAAGAACTCACCCAGATATAGCAGTAAAAATCAAAGAAGAAGTTCTAAAGTAGATTAATGCCGGTTTTCTTGTGACATCAGTGTACCCTCAGTGGATTGCCAATATTGCCCCAGTACCGAAGAAAGACGGAAAAGTTTGCATGTGCATAGATTACAAAGATCTAAATAAAGCTAGTCCAAAAGATGATTTTCCATTACCACACATTGATATATTAGTGGATAGCACAACAAAATTCAAAATTTTCTCGTTCATAGATGAATTTTCTGGATATAACCAAATAAGGATGGCTCATGAGGACATGTAAAAAACAAAGTTTATCACACCCTGGGGAACATTTTGTTACAGAGTGATGCCCTTCGGGTTGAAGAACGCTGGTGCAACGTACCTGAGGGCTATGACAACCCTATTCCATGAACTGATGCACAAGGAAATTGAGGTATATGTTGATGATATAATTGCTAAATCCCAGATTGAAGAAAGGCATGTAGAAGATTTGTTGAAATTGTTTCAGTGTTTGAGGAAGTATCGTCTCCACTTGAATCCAAATAAATGTACCTTCGGTGTTTGATCAAGGAAGTTGTTGGGTATCATTGTCAACCAAAAAGGGATTAAATTTGACCCTGATAAAGTCAAAGCAATTAAAGAAATGTCAGCACTGAGAACTGAAAAGCAAGTCATAGGTTTCCTCGGGCGTTTGAATTACATCTCCAGATTCATTTCCCACATGACTGCAACGTGTGAACCGATCTTTAAGTTATTAAAGAAAGATCAAGGTTGTGTATGGACAGATAACTGCCAAAGGGCCTTTAAAAGTATTAAATAATATCTACTTGAACCTCTTATATTGCTCCCTTCTGTTGAAGGAAGACCGTTGGTTATGTATCTGACAGTGTTAGATAACTCCATGGGCTGTATTTTGGGATAACAAGATAAAACAGGGAAGAAAGAGTATGCCATTTATTATCTCAGTAAAAAGTTTATTGACTGTGAGTTGAGGTATTCTATACTGGAAAAGCCATGTTACGCTCTGTCCTGGGAGGCAAAACGTTTGCGGCAATATATGTTAAATCACACCACTTGGTTGATCTCCAAAATGGATCCAATCAAGTACATTTTTGAAAAGCCTGCTCTTACTGGGAGAATTTCCTGTTGGCAGATGTTGTTATCTGAATATGACATTGAATACCGCACTCAAAAAGCTATTAAAAGTAGCATGTTGGCAAATTATCTTGCTCACCAACCAGTTGATGATTATTATTCTGTGAAGTATGATTTCCTCGATTAGGATGTGATGTTTCTGAAAGTGAAATATTGTGATGAACCATTACTTCAGGAAGGTCCTGATCCTGAGTCTCATTGGAGCATGATATTTGATAGAGCTGTGAATGCTTATGGTAAAGGAATTGGTGATGTGATCGTCACTCCTCATGGATCGCATATACCTTTTACTGCAAGGTTGACATTCGATTGCACCAATAATATGGCAGAGTATGAGGCTTGCATCATGGGTCTCGAAGAAGCTATTGATCTCAGAATTAAAATTCTAGATGTGTATGGCGATTCAGCTTTGGTAATAAATCAGATTAAAGAAGAGTGGGATACTCGCTACCCCTGGCTTGATCCCTTACAAAGATTATGCTAGAAGATTGTTACCCTATTTTAATAAGTTTGAATTCCATCACATCCCTAGAGATGAAAATCAAATGGAGGATGCTTTGGCAACTCTGGCTTCTATGTATCAAGTGAATACTTGGAATGATATACCTCAAATTATAGTTTGGCAACTGGATAATCCTGCTCATGTGTTTACAACAGAGGAAGTAGCAGATGAGAAACCTTGTTATTACGATATCAAGCATTTTCTCTAGACACAAGAATATCCGATTGGTGCATCGAATAAAGATAGAAAAACATTGAGAAGATTGGCTGGCAGTTTCTTCCTCAGTGAAATGTGTTGTATAAGAGAAATTATGACATGGTCTTGCTCAGATGCATGGATAGACACGAAGCAGACATGTTGATGCATGAGATTCATGAAGGTTCCTTTGGTACTCATGCCAATGGACATTCGATGGCTAGAAAGATGCTAAGGGCAGGTTACTATTGGCTGACAATGGAATCTGACTGTTACAAATTTCCAAAGAAGTGCCATAAATGCCAAATTTATGCGGATAAAATTCATGTGCCTCTTACACTCCTCAATGTTATTTCTTCCCCGTGGCCTTTCTCTATGTGGGGTATTGACATGATTGGAATTATTGAACCCAAAGCTTCGAATGGCCACCGTTTTATCTTGGTAGCAATTGATTACTTCACCAAATAGGTGGAAGCTGCTTCATATGCTAATGTTACTAAGCAGGTGGTAGTGCGCTTCATTAAGAACAATCTCATAAGTCGGTATGGTGTGCCAAGAAGAATTATCACCGACAATGGCTCGAATCTGAATAACAAAATGATGATAGAACTTTTTGAAGAATTCAATATTTTCCATCACAATTCATCTCCGTACAGGCCAAAGATTAATGGGGCTGTTGAAGCTGCTAATAAGAATATCAAGAAGATCATCCAGAAGATGGTTGTTACTTATAAAGATTGGCATGAAATTCTCCCTTTTGCTTTACATGGATATCAGACATTTGTCCTCACTTCAACGGGAGCAACTTCATTCTCCCTTATGTATGGTATGGAAGCAGTTCTCCCATCAAGGTTGAGATCCCCTCTTTACGTTTGATAATGGAAGCCAAGTTGTCAGAGGATGAATGGGTCTAGAAAAGGGTTGACCAATTTAATTTGATTTAAGAGAAGAGAATGACGGCTTTGTGTCATGGGCAGTTATATTAGAAGAGAATGAAGAAAGCATTCAATAAGAAGGTCAAACCTTGTGAATTCAGAGAAGGCGACCTTGTGCTCAGGAAGATCATGTCTTTTAACATTGATTCTAGGGGAAAGTGGACTCCCAATTTTGAAGGCCCATATGTTGTCAAGAAAGCCTTCTCTAGCGGTGCATTAATTCTTGAAACTATGGATGGCGAGGAGTTCCCACGTGCCATGAATGCTGATGCAGTCAAAAAATAATTCGCCTAAAGAAATAAAAGAACAACTCGCTAAGTCAAAAATTCGAAAGGGCGTCTTAGGCAAAAAAGAGCATCTCGGTAGGCTGAAAACCCGAAAGGGAGGTGTAGGCAAAAATTAAAGACATAAACATAATAAATTTTCCCGCTAATTTGAAAGCCCGCAAGGGCAGCTTAGGAAAAAGTTAGGGACTTTCTTGGCAAGTAACTACATTAGACAAGACTTGATCATTGAAGAAATAATCTTCTTGAATCCTCACCATACTTTGATATAAGCTACTGCTCAGGAATTCAAAGTTGTTAGAGAGAATAGTGGTCATTGTATTTCAATGTATCTTTTCCATTATATATTATCATTTTCTAAACTTTGTAGTCATTCGTGGAGTCTCTCCATTTGCAGATTACCATTCTATTAATAAAGTTTGAGATTTTATCCAATTCTTTGTAATTCTTATTTTATTCTTCTTACAAAGACTTCATTTATTATTGATAGTAATTTTCAAAGCAAAAAAGATTAAATAAAAAAATTGTTTTTCAAAAAGAATTTACAAATTACTTTTACTTTAGACTTTATAAATCAAGAGGAAAACAAAACTGGTGATCCCAGGAATGGACGAACTCTAGTGATTTTGGGAAGTTTAGTTTTCCAAATGGAAGATTCTCTCAGGTCATTTTTGCTGGTATGCGCATGATTTTCGTATGTTTCCCAGGTAATTGGAGACGATACCAATTGATATAAGGTGTGTTATTAATCTTGTGATCTCGTTGTCCCCAGTCAAGTCTTGGATCATTTTGTTTGATTTTTTTGGGTTTGCATGGTCTGAAGCCTCTATCCTAGATTTTCCAGTGAAGTCTTCACTCATATGATGAAAGTTCCTTCTCCCTTTGTGTGCTGAGATGGAACTATTTGCAAAATGTCTTTTTTTTGCAGTGTTGGTGTTGTACCCCAATTTTACCCCTAAGATCCCTTTATCATACCATGTTGATTCAATCACAACAAGATGACATTAGGGTTTTTGGTTCTTCTCCCTATCTTTAGCCTTGATCTTTTGAGGAGTTACCAAGTTACTTGACTTGTTTTATTTTGTGATAATGGATATTTTTCTTTGATTTTCTCTCTAATTAATAAAATGCAATATTGGTTTGTCTTACTTGTTAATAATGTAGGTAAAGGCAATGAGGTTTACCAAGTTACTTCATGGGTTCATGAGTTTATTTCCATGCCCTAGTCAATAGCTTGAGAAATTCAAACTTCACTATTGGAGTGATTTTGGAAGAAATGGCATGACAAGGCTCATTTTGGTTCAACATATTTCAAAGTTATCAAAATTGATTCAAAAGTACAAAGGGTTAAGGGAAGAAGTTGTCGTGATTGGATAAGGTCTTGTTCCTATTGGTCACAAGAGCATATTTCTCTCTAATTTCAAGATATGTAAGTGGTTTTGGTGGCTATGAGTCCTCATCATCATCCTAAACAACTTTTATTCACAAAGGAAGAATATTGGCACAAAAAGCTTGTTCAAACTTGGCAAATTTCCTCAAAGCATTCTCTTGATCTAGAGGCTAGGGTTTTGGACTTTAAAGGAGAATAGCTTGCTCATCTTTTGGTATTTTTGAGTGATTCCAAAAACATCTTTCTCTTCAAAGTGTTACCAACAAATCACTTCAAAAGTTCCAAGGAGTTTTCATGTGGAAGGAACTTGGTGAAGAAGAAAGATTACAAGTCACCTAGATGAATCCCCAATTTTCCATATGTAACTTCAAATGGTCATAACTTGGTAAATTTTTATCACCTTGAGCCCATTATTTTTTCATGATGGTCTTAAGGATGTGTACTTCATTCCTTCTTTTATGTGCAAAGTAAGAAAATGGATGGAAGTTTCCTTAAGGATGCAAAAGATTATAGGTCATTTCATGATTTTTGGCCAACTTCAACAAGTCATAACTTGCTCAATTTTTGGAGATTTAGAGTGGTTCAAATTGAAAAATGTCATTTAAGAGATCTACTTCATTCCATCTTTTTTGGTCAAGAGCAAATTCTAAGTGGAAGCCCATGTTTGGATGCAAACGATTATAGGTCATTTTTAAAGAAGAATTTGAAATTTTTCTAAGTATGGAAAGTCAACTCTTTTTCTTCAACTTTGACTCCATGTAACTTTCAGCTCAAGCATCCATTTGATTCCATTCTTTATCCATTGCAAAGCTTGTAACCTCATCTTTCCAAAGCATCAAGAATTATGCCCTAAGACCCCTTGAGGTGGAAATGCCATGGATTTGAATTTGGTAGTTTGAAATTGAATTTTGCACAAAGTGAGGATTTTGAAATCTTTGTTTTGGCTTCTAATCACAAGATTTCCACGCGTTTTTGGTTCTAATCATGTATAGCAACTTGCCAGAAGTGATTAGTATCATGAAACAAACGATTTGGCTGAGTTTTGATCAAGTTTGAGTCACACTTTCTTCATGATGCAAACCCACACGAATTACCTCCAAAACGCATCATTTGTTATTCCTTTTGATCCCATTTTCTTCCCTATAAATAGAGGGTCACCCCCCATTCACATTCCCAAGCTTAGATAGCCAGAATCACCCTGGCAAACTTACTTCACAACCCAGAATTCAGCAACTTCAAAATCTATTCTCAAGCCTTTTTCAATCCATTTTTCCCCTCAATTAACCTTCCTTGATCTTCCATGAAGCTAACCATATATTTACATTCAAAAATCGTGCCCTATACTGCTCCATAGAAGTCCAGTTTTAGAGCTCTGCAACTCAACTTCAATAGGTAGATTTCTTCATCAATTCTTCAAAACTCTGATATCATTGTGTTGCTCTCATTGCCCTGGTTCTAGTCGTAACACTTACATTTCACTGGGAGCACATTTTGACCATGAATTTTCAAATCCCTTTTCAAAACTTTTCTTCCAAATTGCTTGAGCTATAGTTTATATAAATTTGGCGCAAGGGTGTGATTGTTTTCGTCTTGAAGAGACGAATCGATTGGCATAGGTCTGAGCTTCTGATTTTATAGTTTGAGATACCTGCAAATCACGTTGGCTGGAGGTTGAAGATGACCTATGTGTCATCTTCCAACCAATGATGGCGTGCCATTCGTGTTTTTCAAAAATCTGATTTATTATTGATTATGTACATTATTCATTAATGACCATGATATGCACAGCGCGCCAGATCCCTTGTATTTGATTACTAACGCGTTTTGACTCTCATCCAATGGTCCACATCTTTTTTTTTTATTTTCTTTTTCTGATTTTTATATTTTAATTGTTTTAAATTTCAAAAAATCATAGAAAATTTATTTTTAGTCCAAAAAATATGAAACAATTATGAAAAATATTTTTCATTATTCTCTTTCTGATTTTTATTTTTTCACAATTTAATTTTGTGTTTTGGTATTTTTTATGAATTTTACACTTATTTGATTTGTTTAAAATGTTTAAAAATACTTTTATAGATTTTTAAATTCTAAAAAAATTATGGAATGATCCAATGATATTGTGACAAATATTGGTGACCTTATTTTTGTTTTGTTTTTGACTTTACTATTTTTTTATTTTTTTTATTTTACCCATTTATTTTAATTTTTAAAAATGGTTTCTGACTTTTAAAAATAACCAAAAATTTTGTAAAATTACTTGGCCTTTTTTTTTGATTTTTCTATGGTCTTATTTTTCATTTCTTGACTTGTTTGGATATAATTGATATTATCCTCATTATTTTCCTTTTTTAAAAAAACATTTTTAAACCTTTTAATGTATATATTAAATACATTATTATTTTGTGATTACTTTCTGGCTGTCTTGGGTTGATTTTTTTTTATCATGACTTTATTAACATCATTGGATCCATGATGTTGAGTTTAACTCCACAAAAATGGATGAATGATTTTAATAATAGTTTGATTAAATTTTTAATTCAAAAGTGGTTTATTTATCTTTTGCCCTAATTCTCTTCATCTCATCCCCTTCTCATTGCACTAAATGTTGTTGGAGCATGATCTCTATATCATGTCTCAAAACAAATGGTGCAAAAATTGCTATTGACCGGCCTCAAAATAGGTGTGACTTCTATATAAGTCCACTTACGATTGCTTAACATAGTGCTAAATTTTGTCCCGATTCGAATAAATGATCATTCATGGCCCAAACTTATGATTGCAAGCCCAAGTATGTTAATTTGATCTCTTTGATCCAATAACCTTGAGATTCATTGTGTGGAGGCTTTGGTTCTACCAATCCTCTAATGGATCTACAACACCTTTGGTCAACGCGGATCACTTAAACATCGTTGATCATTAAATGGTACTTATGAGAATTCCAAATGGATGATATACTTGACAAAAAGCAAATGAAACTTGATGTGTGGAGGCTTTGGTTCTACCAATCCTCTAATGAGTTCCAAATGCAAGTTTCAAGATGGTCATCCAACTAACCACTAATTATTGACTTGTTTATTTTATGCTTTTATTCTTTTATGCTTTATGTACTATTTATTTTTTAGCATTTTTCATTTCATGCCATTTTCATCTTTGCTCATTTGAGAATTTATTTTCTTGCCATTTTTATTTTGCTCACTTGAGCTTTTCTTTTTCTTTTCCTAAGATACTTAATAATCAACATAAACCCTAAAAACCTCTTAATGGTACTTGGACTATTTGGTTAGTATCCTTGGCATTATGGAGCATGGGACTTTTTCTTGGACTTAGGATTAGAAACCTTGGCCTATATTATAGACCTTGTGATCCTATCTGATTATTTTGTCTGGAGCTCTTGAGGTTTACCTCAAGACATTGGGTTGCTTGTTTGTTTTTGTGTGCAGATTTTTATGATTACATCCTCTGTTTGTAATCTGGAATTCACCCGTATACAGCCATTACTCTGCCCAATTTTTGTGAAGACTTAATACACTTGAAGAGGTCTATTATCTTTGCTTTTTTGGTTTCAATCCAAATAATGGGAATTCTATCTTGGCTCATAATGTCAAGCTTTGGCTTCTTGTTGGTTAGATGGTCCTTATCCTTAGCTTTTACCTTATGCTTTAGGATAGCCTCTTCTACTTCTCCCATCTTCTTTAATTTCAAAAATCTTCTCCCTCCTTTTTAAACTCTTCTTGTTTCTAAACTTGAAACACTTTCATAGTAAACTTGGACTTAGGTCCATGCATTTTCAAAACATTTTCATCAATAAACTTCAATCAGTTTAATAATACTTTGACACTTTTTTGTGAGAAGACTAAAAGTCAATCAATCTCATTTTAAACCATTTTGCCACTTCGACTTTTATCTTTAAACTTTTTTCAAAAGGTTAAACTCTTGTTAATCCTTGTAGTGATGCAAATAACTATACTTCTAGAAGATGTAGTGAAGAGAGATATTTTCCACTTGGGTGTTGAGTGAGGCATTGTTGATTTTAAAATCCAAGCCATATCCTCCACTTTGAGATGTTGCAAATTCTCCTTTCTCATGATTGTGGGTAGTAAGTATGTTTTCCACACAGACAATGACGATGATGTCTTATCTCATAAAATTAACCAACACACTTGTGTTTTAAACTTTTAAAAGAGGAACTGTGTGTACCATGATCCCCAATTGCACGAAAGGTGGTACGTAGGCACTAAAAGTTCACAACCGCGGCGGGTGGAAAAATCATAAAAAAATATATACTTCTTTTCTCACCCCCACCATCCATTTTATATACAACACATTTTATAGCCAAAATATATAGATTTTTCAAAGAGGTTCTTGCGGAGTACCGTAGATGTTTAGGGTGCTAATACCTTCCCTTTGCATAACCAACCCCCTTACCTTGAATCTTTCCCCCTTTTTTTGGGTTATTCACTCTTTTTCCATTCCTTTGGAAACAATAAAGCGCGATGGCAATTTTTATTTTTGATTTGTATAAAGTCTAGTTAATTCAATGGCTTAGTCTTGAACATTTCTACCGCTACAGGAAAAATGGCGACTTCACTGGGGACAGATTGACCTCTTGCTGGTCCATCCCTAAGTGGGTTAAGCCTATATTTTTTTATATTAGTATATGTGCTATTGTTGTTTATGTGTCATATTTTGTATATATGTTTGTTTGGATTTTCCTGGTTTTCAGGGTGCTTGGTGATTACTCATAAAGTCCTATACCCGGACTTGGGCAAACTTTAAGATAGGACGGGCGGTATAGTCATGTTAACTTTGAGGGAGTAATCCCAAAAAAGGAGGCATGAGACCCCCCACTCAGTGGAGGCCCCTTTGACTATAGTTTTGTTAACGAGTAATCGGGAAGACGTACTGCTTTCGACCTGGGAGCCTATTGAAACTGAGGACCGTAGAATACCAAACCCATCATGGCCTTTTAGGTGTAGTGCAGAAGCTATGACGGAGTAATCCGGAAATAGTTGTCACGCGATACTACGTTCGAACGAGTCTTTCTTGAGAATGATACTAATTACCGAGTTAATTGGGAAGTTGGTAATATCCAAAGGAAGGATGTAGACTCTGGGAACCTCTAGAACCTTGTTCGGAAGGTGATAACTCTTAGACCAACACCTTATGGGTAGCACCTTCGACTTCATTCTCGTGACGTTGAACCTATGAACCCTATATGTGTGAACTTGTGTGTGATTGCTGCATCATGCATCCATGCACTCATAAGCTTCTTTTGAAGAAACAATATTTTAAGGGATTTAAAGGTTGACTATTTGTGAATATCTCAAGTACTCTTAACCATGGATTCTGGAAAGAGAAAGACCGGGAAATACAGTTTCCAGGATCCCAAGATAGATGAGTTGGTCAGTATAATTCCAGAGATCGAGTGTTCTGCAGAATTTTGAAAGAAGTATGGATCTATTATTCCTTTCATGAAGATGAAGATGAAGGAGGGTATTCTCTCGACCTTGGTCCAGTTCTATGATCTGATGTATCACTGCTTTACTTTTCCCAATTATCAGTTGATGCCTACAATGGATGAGTATTCATATCTATTGGATTTACCTGTTACTGATCATGTTCCTTTTACTGGTTTGGAGGGTGAGCCAAAACCACATGAGATAGTTGCTTTGATTCATCTGGGTGAAGTATGAGGTGGAAGCCCATATGACTACCAAAGGAGGGATTAGAGGATTACCAGCTCAGTTCTTATTGGAGAAAGCTCGTTACTTTGCCAGGATGAAGAGTAAGGTTGCTTTTGAGGCAATATTTGCTCTACTTGCTTATGGATTATTCTTATTTCCTAATGTGGACAAGTTTCTCGACATTAACGCTATCAGGATTTTCATGATTGGAAACCCAGTTCCTACACTGTTGGGTGATGTTTATTACTCTGTTCATCTTCAGAGTTCTTATCATGGGGGATGATTATCTGTTGCACGCCTCTGTTGTACCGGTGGTTCATCTCTCATATGCCTCAGTCTGATGCTTTTTGGGATGTCAAGAAGGAACCCCGTTGGGATCCTAAGATCATGGCACTTACTCACTCGGATATTGATTGGTATCATCGAGCTTATCAGGATATATAGATTATTGACAGTTGTGGTAGTTTCCCCAATGTACCTCTTCTTGGTACAAAAGGAGGAATTAACTATAACCCTGTTCTTGCACGAAGGAAACTTGGTTATCTGATGAGGGATAAACCAAATAGTATTCATTTGAGTAGTTTCTTTCTGAAGGAAGGAGAAGACCATAGGGAAGCAAGGGAGCAGATTGCGAAGTCCTGGCGTAACATTAATAAGAAGAGTAGGAAGGATTTGGGACCTAGGGGTGCTGTTTCTTTGGAGCCATACCTTCAGTGGGTCCGGTTGAGAGCCATTCAGTTAAAGATGTCGTATACTCGAGAGACACCCATACCTGATTTGTTTGTGAAGACCACTCCTCCCTTATTAGATGACCTAGAAGCGATACAACTTGCTTTGGTTAGGATCCAACAGGAAAGGGATGCTTGGAAGAACAAGTTCCAGACTTTAGAGAGTTCCTATAAAGCATACTTAAAGGAGAAAGACGATTTGATTGAGATCCTCGAGAGTCGAGCGGTGGAGTCTATGGAGAGGCAAGGGGATTTATTTTCCCCTAAGCCTCAAACAGGTGTTGATTATTCATTTCCTAATCCAGATGATTGGAAGGAGGTTGCCATCAGACATGTGGAAGAAAACCAGAGGTTGAGGGCTCAGATTGCCCGGCTCACATGGAAGCGCTAACATACAGATTGATCTCTATCAGTTCTTTTGCTCGGGATTTTTAGATTGTATTTTCATCTAGTACTTGGGATCATTGAAACTTGTAATCCATTTTGAAGTTATTATAATAAAAAAAATCCAGTATTAATGTATATCCAGGTGCCTTACCTAGCTTTTTACTTTGTTCAGCAAGTTGACTTATCATTACAACACTCGGGCTAACTTCAAAAAGAAGATGGACAACTTTGAACAGGAGAATCACGAGCTACATGAAGAAGTTTCTGATTTGAAGGTTGGTTTGGCCAACTTGACTACTCCGATGGAAGCTCTGGTGGTTGCTCAAAATCAGCCATCGAGTGTTCAACCTCAACCAACAAGGGCAAATGCTGAAGTTCCTATTGCTCCTGTATTTGCTACTCCGGTTGTTGTTCAAAACCGTATGCCTCAGGGTTATCCATGTGGAATGCTATAAAATTTTGTACCTGAAGGTTTCAATTTGGGCCCCCAAGATGCTCTAGTGGTTCAAACTGTTGTTATTCCAGCACCTCCTATGGTGCATACTGTTCATGTTGCACCTCTTTCGGTGAATTTGGTTTCGTTTGTTAATGAAGATGTGTGTCGTCCTTTCCCCCCTCCGAGTGAAGACTTAGGTCTTTATGACAGAATGGATGATTTCCCAGAGCAGTTTGATAGAATGCAAAGAGAGATGAAGGCTCTTAGGGGAAAAGAGCTATTTGGGCAGAATGTGAATGAGCTGTGTTTGGTCCCGAATGTTAAAGTGCCTTATAAGTTCAAGGTCTTGGAGTTTGAGAAGTACAAGGGCAACACTTGCCCTCTTGCTCACCTGGTGATGTACGTGAGGAGAATGTCTACCCACACCGATGATCAGCGTCTGCTGATTCACTTTTTCCAGGATAGTCTGACCGGCACAGTGTTGAAATGGTACATGAGTTTAGATAGCTCCAAGATCCATACTTTTAATTATTTGGGAGAAGAATTCATTAAATAATACAAGTACAATGTGGAAATGGAGCCCGACAGTGACCAGCTTAGGGCTATGGTTCAGAAAGACAGAGAATCGTTCAAAGAGTATGCACAGAGATGGCACGGAGTGGCTACATAAGTGATTCCTCCCCTGGAGGAGAAGGAAATGACTAAAAATTTTCTGAAGACGCTAGGAGCTTTCTACTACGAAATAATGGTAGCAAGTGCCCCAAGTGATTTTATAGAGATGGTAGGAATAGGTGTCCGCCTAGAAGAGGCAGTAAGAGAAGGCCGTTTGACAAAGGGTGAAGGATCCGAAGGTGTGAAGAAGCTAGCTTATGGGTTTACAAAGAAGAAATAGGGGGATACAAATGATATCATACAAGAGAGGAGAGTGAACGCTCCTAGAAGGAATTATCAACGTCACCAGCAAGTTGCCTCAGTTACTCCTGTTATGAATGCCGCATCGACTACCATTGCTTATCAAAGACAATCCCAGCAAGGGAACCAAGGGAATAATCAGAGAAGGGAGAACTATGACCCTATTCCCATGAGCTATGCAGAGCTACTACCAACCTTGATTCAGAAAAAGTTGGTCCATACACGACCACCTCCCGTCGTACCATCACCATTGCCTTGGTATTACAAAGCAGATCAGAAGTGTGCCTTTCATCAGGGAGCATCAGGGCATAATGTTGAAAATTGTTATCCTTTGAGGACTGAAGTTCAAAGGTTGGTGAAGTCTGGAATTCTATATTTCAAAGACATGGGAACTAATGTGAAAGACAATCATCTACCCAAACACGGTGGGGTGAATGCTGTAAATATGGTGGCCGGTTGTCCAGGCGACTTCCGAATTTTTGACATTAATCAAGTTAGAGGAGATTTGGTGAAGATGCACGCAGACCTCTGTGAATTCAGTTATTATACGCATGACCATGCCGGTTGTGCTGTTTGTAGTATAGACATACATGGTTGCGAGAAGATAAAGGCTGATTTATAAGAGATGCTGGATGAAGGTTTAATCCATATAATCAAGCCTAGGGAAGAATATGAAGATGAAGTGAATATAGTTTCTGGATGTTTGTGTGAATTCAGAATTTTTGATGTGGAGCATTTGAATGAGGATATCGTGCAGTTGCATGCTACCTTCTGCCGTATTGCTGGTCAGGTGGAACACCAATATGGATCTTGCATAGTTTGCTGTCGAGACCCCCGAGGATGTTCTATTGTGAGAGAGGGTGTTCAATTGCTGTTAGACAATGGAACTATCAAGATCACATGTCAGAGAGATGATTATCACGAGATTGATATGGTTGAAGTTTGTTTGATGGAAGAAGAGTCAGAAGAAGAGTATGCCTTCGGGGATGAGTATTTCTCTTCAAACGAAGATTTGTTTGCCGGAAATGACCTTTTGATAGCTGATTGTGTTGAGGAAGGGGTAAATGTTATTGTACCTTGTTTTGGTGCACCTGCTCCTCTTGAGGTGGAGTACCATAGAAAACCAGCTGTTACCCCATTGGTAATTAGTCTGCCAGGTCATGTTCCCTATAAATCAAATAAGGTTGTGCCTTACAAATACAACGCTACAATCTTAGAATATGGGGTGGAAGTTCCCATCTAGCCAATGCCTGATGTTGGAAATATAGCTGATAATAGCAGGGAGACCCGTAGTGGTCGTGTGTTTGCGCCGGTTGTACGAAGAGATGTTGTTGCTGGAAAGAAAATTGTTGAGAACGATGAGCCTGAGAAGGCAGCAGGAGAGACTAGCGGAGCCACATTAGAGAAATAAGTGGATGATATCTCGAAGATAATTAAGATGAGCAATTACAGAATTGTAGATCAGCTATTGCAGACTCCTTCAAAGATATCCATCCTAGCTTTATTAATGAATTCCTCTGCTCATAGAGAATCACTGATGAGAGTACTAGACCAAGCTTTTGTGGAGAATGACATGCCGTTAGATTAATTCAGTAGCGTAATTGGAAACATTACATCATGTAACAACTTGAGTTTCTGCGATGATGAGTTACCAGATGAAGGGAGGAATCACAACATGGCGCTCCACATATCAATGAACTGCAAGAATGAGTCTCTATCCAATGTGCTAATTGATAACTAATCCGCTTTGAATGTTATATCGAGGAGTACCCTCATGAAGTTAAAGTATTAGGGAACACATATGCGCCCGAGTGGCATCATTGTGAAGGCTTTTGATGGGTCGAGGAAATCTGTCATCGGTGAAGTGGACTTGCCCATCCATATAGGACCATATTTGTTCTTGATAACCTTCTAGGTCATGGACATTATTCCCGCATATAGTTGTTTGCTAGGACGACCATGGATACATGAAGCAGTGGATGTCACTTCAACTCTGCATCAGAAGCTAAATTTTGTGTGTGAAGGGAAGGTAGTTATCATAAATAGGGAGCAGGCGTTGTTGATATCCCATCTATCGTCTTTCAGTATTGTAGAAGTGGATGAGGCTGCTGTTGCAACCCAGTTCCAAGCCCTATCCATTAACAACATAAGGAGGAATGAGAATTCTGTGGTTTCCCCGAAGGACGCGCATCAGGTTATGCGCAATGGTCATAATGTAGTTTAGGGATGACTTGTGGATCCACCCGTGAACAAAAATAGATCTGGTTTGGGTTTCTCTTCGAGGAATGGCAAAGGAGAAAATTTGAAGTCAAAGTCTTCTGTGAATAGTTATTATGATGTTTTCCGCAGCGGAGGATACCTCTATCCAATTGGTTCTGGAATTAATGCTGTTGAAGAGGATGAAGCAGAGCAGGAAGTACCGAATTATGTTACGCAGGGAGTCCGAGTTCAGAACTGGGTCACCATTGATGTTCCTTCTTGCATACATGTTTCAAAGTAATTTGTTTTGTTAATATGTTTCTTTCTTTTGAAAAGCTTTCACTCTGCCCAAGGTGGAAGTATTAATGTTGTAGGGTTTATCTGTTTGCTATAACTTTTAAGATCATTAATAAAAGTTGTCATTTCTTCCAAAATTATGTCTTTTATTTTATGCTTTTTTCTTGGGAAATGGTAATAATAAAAAAAAACCTTTCAAAATAAATAATAACTGAAAATTAATCTGCATGATCACTTGTTATATGTGTCACTTTCTAAAATCAATCATAAATCACATGTGCAGATTAATTAAAAAACCCGTTGAATATAATGACCATGCACCCTCTCCCAACTTTGATTGTCCTATGTTTGGGGCTGAAGAAGAAGATTATGATGAGATTCTAGAAGAGGTCTCACGGTTGCTTGAGCACGAGGAAAATACCATTCAGCCATATAAGGAGCCTTTGGAAGTGATTAATTTGGGTTCAGAAGAAGATTCGAAGGAAGTTAAGATTGGAGCATCGTTGCATCCTGATGTAAAGAGCGGGTTGATTGAGCTGTTGAAAGAGTATGTGGATATGTTTGCTTGGTCTTATCAAGATATGCCTAGTCTAGATACAGACATTGTCGAGCATCATTTTCCGTTGAAGCTAGAGTGTCCGCCAGTTAAACAAAAGTTAAGAAGAACCCACCCGAATATAGCAGTAAAGATCAAAGAGGAGGTCCTAAAACAGATTAATGGTGGTTTTCTTGTGACGTCAGTGTATCCTCAATGGATTGCCAATATTGTCCCATTATCGAAAAAAGACGGAAAAGTCCGCATGTGCGTAGATTACAGAGATCTAAATAAAGCTAGTCCAAAAGATGATTTTCCATTTCCTCACATCGACCTGTTAGTGGACAGCACAACAAAATTCAAAGTATTCTCGTTCATTGACGGATTTTCCGGGTATAATCAAATAAGAATGGCTCCAAAGGACATGGAAAAAACCAAGTTTATCACACCCTAGGGAACATTCTGTTACAGAGTGATGCCCTTCGGGTTGAAGACACTGGTGCAACGTACCTGAGGGCTATGACAACCCTATTTCATGATCTGATGCACAAAGAAATCGAAGTATATGTTG
The DNA here is from genome assembly GCA_948472305.1 of Vicia faba. Taxonomy (NCBI): domain Eukaryota; kingdom Viridiplantae; phylum Streptophyta; class Magnoliopsida; order Fabales; family Fabaceae; genus Vicia; species Vicia faba. Next base: position 147,533,842 of record OX451739.1, on the reverse strand, counting down.
ATGATATGATTTCCTAATCCCAAACTGAATAAGGGCATATAGAAGATTTGTTGAAGTTGTTTCAACGTTTGAGGAAGTATCGTCTCCGCTTGAATCCAAATAAATGCACCTTCGGAGTTAGATCGGGGAAATTGTGGGGTTTTATTGTTAGCCAGAAAGGAATTGAAGTTGACCCTGATAAAGTCAAAGCAATTCAAGAAATGCCAGCACCAAGAACTGAAAAGCAAGTCAGGGGTTTCCTCGGGCATTTGAATTATATCTCCAGATTTATTTCCCACATGACTGCAATGTGTGAACCGATCTTTAAGTTGTTAAAGAAAGATCAAGGTTGTGTGTGGATAGATGACTGCCAAAGGTAATTTTAGAGTATTAAAGAATATCTGCTTGAACCTCCTATCTTGCTCCCTCCCGTAGAAGGAAGACTGTTGATTATGTATCTAACAGTGTTAGATAAATCCATGGGTTGTATTCTGGGACAACAGGATGAAACAGGAAAGAAAGAGTTCGCCATTTATTATCTCAACAAAAAGTTCACTGATTGTGAGTTGCGGTATTCCACGCTAGAAAAAACATGTTGTGCTTTGGCCTGGGCGGCAAAGCGTTTGCGGCAGTATATGTTGAATCATAACACTTGGTTGATCTCCAAAATGGATCCAATCAAGTATATTTTTGAAAAGCCTGCTCTTACTGGAAGAATTTCCCGCTGGTAGATGTTGTTATCTGAATATGATATCGAGTATCGCACTCAAAAGGCTATTAAAAGTAGTGTGTTGACAGATTACCTTGCTCACCAGCCGGTGGAGGATCATCAGTCTGCGGAGTATGAATTCCCCGATGAGGATGTGATGTTCCTGAAAGTGAAAGATTGTGATGAACCATTGCCCGAGGAGGGACCCAACTCTGAATCTCGTTGGAGTATGATATTTGATGGAGATGTGAATTCTTATAGTAAAGGAATTGGTGATGTGATTGTTACTCCTCATGGATCACATATTCCTTTTACCGCAAGGTTAACATTTGATTGTACTAATAATATGGCAGAATATGAGGCTTGAATCATGGGTCTTGAGGAAGCTATTGATCTCAGAATCAAAATTCTAGATGTATATGGCCATTCAACTTTGGTAATTAATTAGATTAAAGGAGAATGGGACACTCGTCACCCTGGCTTGATCCCATACAAATATTATGCTAGAAGATTACTACCCTTCTTCAATAAAGTTGAATTCCATCACATTCCAAGAGATGAAAATCAAATGGCGGATGCTCTGGAAACTCTGGCTTCCATATACCAAGTGAATACTTGGAATGATATACCCCGAATTACAATTCGACGACTAGATAGTCCCGCTCATGTGTTTGCGACAAAGGAGGTAGCAGATGAAAAACCTTGGTATTATGATATCAAGCATTTTCTTCAGACTCAGGAATACCCGATTGGTGCATCGAAGAAAGATAGAAAGACACTGAGAAGATTGGCAGGAAGTTTGTTCCTCAGTGAAAATGTGTTATACAAGAGAAATTATGACATGGTCCTGCTCAGATGCGTGGATAGACACGAAGCGGACATGTTGATGCATGAGATTCATGAAGGTTCATTTGGCACTCATGCTAATGGATATTCGATGGCTAAAAAGATGCTAAGGGAAGGTTATTATTAGTTGACAATGGAATCTGACTGTTACAAATTTGCAAAAAAGTGCCATAAATTCCAGATTTATGCAGATAAGATCCATGTGCCTCCGACACTTCTCAATGTGATTTCCTCCCCATGGCCTTTCTCTATGTGGGGTATTGACATGATCGGGATGATAGAACCCAAAGCTTCGAACGGACACCGTTTCATCTTGGTAGCAATTGACTTCTTTACCAAATGGGTAGAGGCTGCTTCATAGGCCAATGTTACCAAACAAGTGGTTGTGCGTTTCATCAAAAACAATCTTATATGCCGGTATGGTGTGTCGAGCAGAATCATCACTAACAATGGCTTGAATTTGAACAACAAGATGATGACAGAACTGTACGAAGAATTCAAGATTGTCCATCACAATTCATCTCCATACAGGCCAAAGATGAATGGGGCTGTTGAAGCTGCTAATAAGAATATCAAGAGAATTGTCTAGAAAATGGTTGTTACTTATAAGGATTGGCATGAAATGCTCCCTTTTTCTCTGCATGGAAATCGAACATCTGTTCGCACTTCAATAGGAGCAACCCCGTTCTCCCTAGTGTATGGAATGGAAGTTGTACTCCCTGTCGAGGTAGATATTCCCTCGTTGCGTGTGATAATGGAAACCAAGTTGACAGAGGCTGAATGGGTCCAGAACAGGTTTGACCAATTGAATTTGATTCAAAAGAAGAGGATGACAGCTTTATGTCATGGGCAGTTATATCAGAAAAGAATGAAGAAAGCATTTGATAAAAAGGTCAAACCTCGTGAATTCAGAGAAGGCGACCTCGTGCTCTGGAAGATCATGTCTTTCAACATTGATTCTAGGGGCAAGTGGACTCCCAATTTTGAATGCCCGTATGTTGTCAAGAAAGCCTTCTCTGGTGGTGCATTAGTTATTGAAACTATGGATGGCGAGGAGTTCCCACGTCCCATGAATGCTGACTCAGTCAAGAAATACTTCGCCTAAAGAAATAAAAGAATAGCTCGCTAAGATGAAAACTCGAAAGGGCGGCTTAGGCAAAAAGGAGCGTCTCGGTAGGCCGAAAACCCGAAAGGGCGGTCTAGGAAAAAATTAGAGACATAAACAGAATAAATTTCCCGCTAAGTTGAAAACCCGCAAGGGCAGCTTAGGAAATATTTAGGGATTTTCTTGGCAAGTAACTATGTCAGACAAGACTTGATCGTTGAAGCACCAATCTTCTCAGATCCTCACCATACTTCAACAAAAGTTACTGCTCAAGATTTCAAAAGTTGTTAGGGGGAATTGTGGTCATTGTATCTCAATGTATCTTTTCCAATATGTATTACCATTTCCCAAACTTTGTAATCATCCATGGAGTCTCTTCATTCGCAGACTACCATTCTATTAATGAAATTCGAGCTTCTGCCTAATTCTTTGTGTTCTTATTTTTATTTAGCTTCCAAAGACTCCATTTATTACTGATAATAACTGTTAAAGCAAAAAGATTTAAAAAAAATAAAAATCTACTTTTAAAAAAAAAGATCTTTACAATTCAATTTACTTTAGGATTCGTGATGAAACAATGACAACAAGAATGGTGATCCCAAGAATGAACAAACTCCGGTTGTTTTAAGAAGATTTACTCCCTTCATGAAGGTTTTCTCAGGTCATTTTCCTGGTATGTGCACAATCTTTGTGTGTTTCTCAGATAGTTAAAGACGATATCCGTGGGTGCAAGGTACGATATTGGGTTTGTGATCCCATTATCCCTAGTCAAGTCTTGGTTCGCTTTTGATTTGGGGTTTGCATGGTCAAAAGCCTCCGTCCCAGATTCCCCAGTGAAGTCTTCCCTCATATGATAAAAGGTTTTATTCCCTTGGTGTGCTGAGATGTCGCTCTTTTTGCAGTATTGGCACTAGTGTTGACTTCTTGATTTCCCGGGAAGGTTATCCCAGGGCATCTCTTGTTGGAATGATTGTTCGTGATGAAAATTTGCAATCTGCAGTTTTTTCTCCAGGGAGGTAGGCTTGAATCCCCCAGTGAGGTTTGGTTGTGTCGGTGTTAGTCTGCTTTATATGAGGTTGGTCTTGCAATCTCTAGTAGGCATGTTGCTTTTGTAAAACTGCTTCTCCAATGAAACCGGAAGAAGGATGTTCTATCCCGATATCTGTTTGATTTGGCTACATCCAGATTATGTTTCTCCTCAGTGAAGTTAAGGCAGTCAATAGGTTTGGTTTCCGCAGTTGCTTTTACCTTTCTTGGATTAATCTTTTTGGTTGAAGTTTAGCCCAATGTTGTTAGTACGTGAGGCAGTTTTGTTTATTTGTACTGATTATGTATCCTTTTACCAGCATATGCATGATAGCACTCATACATTCATACATACATCATGAATGGCTAAAAACCATCGTTCATTGACATTGTGTTCTGACCTTCCTGCAACGCTCTTTGCTTAGTTGAATTTGGTTTTCCCTCTTGAGTTTATTTCTCAAAGGATGTATCTTCATTGGCCGTCTTGCTCCAGTTTATTTCTGAATTGGATTTGTGGTTGCATGACAATAGTATTTACTTTGGATTTCTGAGAACTTTGAGTTTTGGTTTGTGCATTTATTTTGCACGAGAAGACTTTATCTCCTAAGCAAGAATATCATGGAATTTCCCCGGGAAGTCATATTTCTATCCCCAGAAAGTCATTTCTCTTTGCAATTCCCCATGACAATGAGTAACAAGTCTCGTTATTTGAGACAACTTATGTTTGATCTTTTCCAGGAAGATTTCCTTGGTTAAAGTAGAATTTGAGACCCGTTCTAGGTAAAACGCTAGAATTTTGGGATAACTTGATATTTTTCTCTTTCTACCTTCATTGAATGTTGGTAGGACATCGGCAGTAAACATCGGTGTTTGTTATCTTTTTGCTATCTTCAGTGAACGTTGATAATTCATCGTCAGTGAACGGTGATGATATGATATTTTCTCTTTCTACCTTCAGTGAACATTGGTAGGACATCGGCAGTAAACGTCGGTGTTTGTTATCTTTTTGCTATATTCAGTGAATGTTGATAGTTCATCGTCAGTGAACGGCGGTGATATGATATATTTTCTCTTTCTACCTTCAGTGAACGTTGGTAGGACATCGGCATTGAACGTCAGTGTTTGTTATCTTTTTGCTATCTTCAGTGAATGTTGATAGTTCATCATCAGTGAACGGCAATGATATGATATTTTCTCTTTCTACCTTCAGTGAACGTTGGTAGGACATCGGCAGTGAACGTTGGTGTTTGTTATCTTTTTGCTATCTTCAGTGAACATTGATAGTTCATCATCAGTGAACAGTGATGATATGATATTTTCTCTTTCTACCTTCAGTGAATGTTGGTAAGACATCGACAATGAACGTTGGTGTTTGTTATCTTTTTGCTATCTTTAGTGAACGGCGGTGATATGATATATTTTCTCCTTCTACCTTCAGTGAATGTTGGTAGGACATCGGTAGTGAACGTTGGTGTTTGTTATCTTTTTTCTATCTTCACTGAACGTTGATAGTTCATCGTCAGTGAACGACGGTGATATGATATATTTTCTCTTTCTACCTTCAGTGAATGTTGGTAGCACATCGACAGTGAACGTTGATGCTTGTTATCTTCCTCTTTTATTCTGTTCTTATGGTTCACCAGTGATTTATTTTCCTGGTGTGATTGCTCCTTTGTTTCTTCATTTTTGTTGCATCCCCAATGTTACTTTGCGTCTCTTTGGTTTTGTTCATATGCATTCATATGCATAAGCATTTGCATGGCATCTTAGGGCCAAAAATAGGGTTTGTTTTGTATTTAAGTATCTTCAATCATGTCGACACGAAGATTTCTTTTAACCTTCGTATCTCCGGATATAAGAAACTTAAATAAGGGCAACTGTTGTACCCCAATTTTTGCCCCTAAGATCCCTTCATCATACCATGTTTATTCAATCACAACAAGATCACATTAGGGTTTTTGGTTCTTCTCCCTATCTTTAGCATTTCTCTTTTGAGGAGTTACCAAGCATCTTGACTTGTTTTCTTTTGTGATCATGGATATTTTGCTTTCATTTTCTCTCTAATTAATAAAATTCAATATTGGTTTGTCTTACTTGTTAATAATGTAGGTAAAGGCAATGAGATTTAGCAAGTTACTTCATGGGTTCATGAGTTTATTTCCATGCCATAGTCAATAGCTTGAGAAATTCAAACTTCACTATTGGAGTGATTTTGGAAGAAATGGCATGACAAGTCTCATTTTGGTTCAACATATTTCAAAGTTATCAAAATTGATTCAAAAGTACAAAGGGTTAAGGGAAGAAGTTGTCATGATTGGACAAGGCCTTGTTCCTATTGGTCATAAGAGCATATTTCTCTCTAATTTCAAGATATGGAAGTGGTTTTGGTGGCTTTGAGTCCTCTTCATCATCCTCAACAACTATTATTCACAAAGGAAGAATATTGGCACAAAAAGCTTGTTCAAACTTGGCAAATTTCCTCAAAGCATACTCTTGATCTAGAGGCTAGGGTTTTGGACTTTAAAGGAGCATATCTTTCTCATCTTTTGGTATTTTTTAGTTATTCCAAAAACATATTTCTCTTCAAAGAGTTACCAACAAATCACTTCAAAAGTTCCAAGGAGTTTTCATGTGGAAGGAACTTGGTGAAGAAGAAAGATTACAAGTCACCCAGATGAATCCCTAATTTTCCATATGTAACTTCAAATGGTCATAACTTGGTCTATTTTTATCACATTGAGACCATTCGTTTTTCATGATGATCTTAAGGATGTGTACTTCATGCCTTCTTTTATGTGCAAAGTAAGAAAATGGATGGAAGTTGCCTTAAGGATGCAAACAATTATAGGTCATTTCATGATTTTTGGCCAACTTCAACAAGTCATAACTTGCTCAATTTTTGGATATTTTAAGTGGTTCAAATTTCAAAAGGTCACTTAAGAGATCTACTTCATTCCATATTTTTTGGTCAAGAGCAAATTCTAAGTGGAAGGCTATGTTTGGATGCAATAGATTATAGGTCATTTTTAAAGAAGAATTTGAAATATTTCTAAGTATGGAAAGTCAACTCTTTTCTTCAACTTTGACTCCATGTAACTTTAATCTCAAGCATCCATTTGATTCCATTATTTTTCCATTGCAAATCTTGTAACCTCATCTTTCCAAAGCATCAAGAATTATTCCCTAAGACCCCTTGAGGTGGAAATGCCATGGATTTGAATTTGGTAGTTTGAAACTAAATTTTGCACAAAGTCAGGATTTTAAAAATCTTTGTTTTGGCCTCTAATCACAAGATTTCCACGCGTTTTTTGTTCTAATCATGTTTAGCAACTTTCCAGAAGTGATTAGCATCATGAAACACACGATTTGGCTGAGTTTTGATCAAGTTTGAGTCACACTTTCTTCATGATGCAAACCCACACGAATTCCATCCAAAACACATCATTTGCTATTCCTTTCGATCCCATTTTTCCCCCTATAAATAGAGGGTCATCCCCCATTCAATTTCCCAAGCTTAGATATCCAGAATCACCCTGCCAAACTTACTTCACAACCCAGAATTTAGCAATTTCGAAATCTATTCTCAAGCCTTTTTCAATCCATTTTCCCCTCAATTCACCTTTCTTGATCTTCCCTGAAGCTAACCATATAATTACATTCAAGAATCGTGCCCTATACTGCTACATAGAAGTCCAGTTTCAGAGCTCTGCAACTCAACTTCAATAGGTAGATTCCTTCATCAATTCTTCAAAACCCTGATATCATTGTGTTGCTCTCATTTCCCTGGTTCTAGCCGCAACACTTACATTTCACTGGGAGCACGTTTTGACCATGAATTTTCAAATCCCTTTTCAAAAATTTCCTTCCAAATTGCTTGAGCTATAGTTTATATAAATTTGGCGCGAGGGTGTGGTTGTTTTCGTATTGAAGAGACGAAGCGATTGGCATAGGTCTGAGCTTCTGATTTTATAGTTTGAGAGACCTGTAAATCACGTTGGCTGGAGGTTGAAGATGACCTACGTGTCATCTTCCAACCAATGATGGCGTGCCATTTGTGTTTTTCAAAAATCTGATTTATTATTGATTTTGTACATTATTCATTAATGACCATGATATGCACAGCGCACCAGATCCCTTGGATTTGATTACTAACGTGTTTTGACTCTCATCCAATGGTCCACATCTTTTGCTTTTATTTTCTTTTTCTGATTTTTATATTATAATTTTTTTTAATTTCAAAAAATTATAGAAAATTCATTTTTAGTCCAAAAAATCTGAAAAAATTATGAAAAATATTTTTGATCATTCCCTTTCTGATTATTATTTTTTCACAATTTAATTTTTTGTTTTGGTATTTTTTATGAATTTTACACTTATTTGATTTGTTTAAAATGTTTAAAAATACTTTTATACATTTTTAAATTCTGAAAAAATTATGGAATGATCCAATGATATTGTGACAAATATTGGTGACCTTATTTTATTTTTGCTTTTGACTTTACTATTTTTTACTATTTTAGTTTATTTTATCCATTTATTTTAATTTATAAAAATAGTTTCTAGCTTTTAAAAATTACCAAAAATTTTGTAAAATTATTTGGCCTCTTTTCTGATTTTTCTATGGTCTTATTTTTTAATACTTGACTTGTTTGAATATAATTGATATTTTCCTCATTATTTTCCTTTTTAAAAAAAACATTTTAAAACCTTTTAATGTATATATTAAATACATTATTATTTTGTGATTATTTTCTGGCTGTCTTGGGTTGATTTTTTTTAACATGACTTTATTAACATCGTTGGATCCATGGTGTTGAGTCTAACTCCTCAAAAATGGATGAATGATTTTAATAATAGTTTGATTAAATTTTTAATTCAAAAGTGGTTTATATATCTTTTGCCCTAATCCTCTTCATCTCATCCCCTTCTCATTGCACTAAATGTTGTTGGAGCATGATCTCTATATCATGTATTAAAATAAATGGTGCATAGATTGCTATTGACCGGCCTCAAAATAGGTGCGACTTCTATATAAGTCCACTTACGATTGCTTAACATAGTGCTGAATTTTGTCCCGATTCGAATAAATGATCATTCGTGACCCAAACTTATGATTGCAAGCCCAAGTATGTTAATTTGATATCTTTGATCCAATAACCTTGAGATTCATTATGTGGAGGCTTTGGTTCTACCAATCCTCTAATGGATCTACGACACCTTTGGTCAACGCGGATCACTTAAACATCATTGATCATTAAATGGTACTTATGAGAATTCCAAATGGATGATATACTTGACAAAAAGCAAATGCAACTTGTTGTGTGGAGGCTTTGGTTCTAGCAATCCTCTAATGAGTTCCAAATGAAAGTTTCAAGATGGTCATCCAACTAACCACTAATTATTGACTTGTTTATTTTATGCTTTTATTTATGCTTTATGTACTATTTATTTTTTAGCATTTTTCATTTCATGCCATTTTCATCTTTGCTCATTTGAGCATTTATCTTCTTTCCATTTTTATTTTACTCACTTGAGATTTTCTTTTTCTTTTCCTAAGATACTTAATAATCAACATAAACCCTAAAAAACTCTTAATGGTACTTGGACTATTTGGTTACTATCCTTGGCATTATGGAGCATGGGACTTTTTCTTGGACTTAGGATTAGAAACCTTGGCCTATCTTGGAGACCTTGTGATCCTATCTGATTATTTTGTCTGGAGCTCTTGAGGTTTACCTCAATACATTGGTTTGCTTTTTTGTTTTTGTGCGCAGGTTTTTGTGATTACATCCTCTGTTTGTAATTTGGAATTCACCCGTATACAGTCGTTACTCTGCTCAATTTTTGTGAAGACTTAATACACTTGAAGAGGTCTAGTATCTTTGCTTTCTTGGTTTCAATCCAAAGAATGGGAATTCTATCTTGGCTCATAATGTCAAGCTTTGGCTTCTTGTTGGTTAGATGGTTCGTATCCTTAGCTTTTACCTTATTCTTTAGGATAGCCTCTTCTACTCCTCCCATCTTCTTTAATTTCAAAAATCTTCTCCCTCCTTTTTAAACTCTTCTTGTTTATAAACTTGAAACACTTTCATAATAAACTTGGACTTAGGTCCATGCTTTTTCAAAACATTTTCATCAATAAACTTCAATCAATTTAATAATACTTTGACACTTTTTTGTGAGAATACTAAAAGTCAATCAATCTCATTTCAAACCATTTTGCCACTTTGGCTTTTTATCTTTAAACTTTTCTCAAAAGGTTAGACTCTTGTCAATCCTTGTAGTGATGCAAACAACTATACTTCTACAATATGTAGTGAAGTGAGTTATTTTCCACTTGGGTGTTCAGTGAGGCATTGTTGATTTTAAAATCCAAGCCATATCCTCCACTTTGAGATGATGCAAATTCTCCTTTCTCATGATTGTGGGTAGTAAGTATGTTTTTCACACGGACAATGATGATGATGTCTTATCTCATAAAATTAACCAACACACTTATGTTTCAAACTTTTAAAAGAGGAACTACGTGTACCCTGATCCCCTATTGCACGAAAGGTGATACGTAGGCACTAAAGGTTTGCAACCGCGGCGAGTGCAAAAATTATAAAAAAATATATACTTCTTTTCTCACCTCCACCATCCATTTTATATACAACACATTTTATAGCAAAAATATACAGATTTTTCAAAGAGGTTCCTGCGGAGTACCTTAGATTTTTAGGGTGCTAATACCTTCCATTTGCATAAACAACCCCCTTACCTTGAATATTTCCCCCTTTTTTGGGTTATTCGCTCTTTTCCCATTCCTTTGGAAACAATAAAGCGTGGTGGAAATTTTTATTTTTGATTTATATAAAGTCTAATCAATCCAATGGCTTAGTCTTGAACATTTCTACCGCTACAGTTGGCATTATCGTTGGTATTTATTTCCTAGGAAACTAGACCAGGGCAATATCTTTTCTAAGAAGTGTTGAGACATTTGTCAAATATTTTGGGTTTTCACCCGTCAAGTGTTGGGTTAGATTTAAAATCCCCATAATTTTGATTTCTTGATGTTATGTTTGACGTCTTAATTTCCCAAGTTGTTATCCCCATGAGGTTTCATACTTTCTCCCCAGAGAAGTGGGTGCAATACTTGCTCTCAATATCGAAGAATGTATCTAGGTTTCCACTCAACAATGTGGGGTTGTCCTCCCCAATGAAGTCAGCACGAGATCCTCAGTTGATGTTTTGACAATATGGTTTGCATCTGCCTTATTAAAATCAATATTGCAATCCCAGTAGAAGTACAGACCGTGAAGCATTTGTTTTCCCCATTGAAGTCTGTGAATTATTCCCTAGTGAAGCCCAGAGGAGGATGTTATATCCATGTATCTGTTCTAATTTATTGCTATGATGTGATTGCTTTCAGATTATGTTACATACCAGTGAAGTTAAGTCGTGAAGTGGGAATTTGTTTCCACAGTTGGTGCTTATTTACTTATGGAATTTTCATCTTGGATGTGATTTAGCCGAGTATTGAGTTGGTTTTATCTGGTTATCCCCAGTGTTATATGTCTCTTTTTCAGCATATACATAATAACACTCATACATTCATACACACCTCATGCATAGTTAAATTTAGAAAATCATTGCTCACTTGCATTCATTAATTTTCTGTTAGAATATTACCCTGTTTTGCAGAGTTGTATTATCCTCTCTCCAATAGAGTGTCAATCTTAAGAAGAAAGTGTATATTCTTTCAATTTCCCCACGAGTTATCCCTCGTGGAAGATTTTTGCTTTAGCCTTCCTGTACAACTCTTTGTTTGGATAGAATGTGATTCCCCTTTGAGTTTATTTCTCATGAGGTGTTATTTTGGTTTACTGATTCATTCTTGTTTATTTCTGGTTTGAATCTATGATCCCCAACAATATTATTAATTTGGATTTCTGCAAGCTTCGAGCCCTGGTTTGAGAATGTGCATTTATTTTGTATGAGAAAACTTTAGCTTCTCAGCAGGAATATATTGGCGTTTCTCCAGGAAGCCATATTTCTTTCCCTAGGAATCCATATTCCTTTCCCCAGGAAGCCATATTCCTTTCCCCAGGAAATCATTTTTTACAATCCCTCCTATAACAGCAAGTAGCAGATCTCTTTATTTGAGAAACTTGTACTTCTCTGGTGAGTTTGTTATTTCTCTAAGAATACTCGTTTGTACTCCGAAAAATTGTAGTCTCGTCATTGTGGGAGATAGTTTGTCGTTGAGATTTTTTTCCGATGGATGGTAGTCTCGTCATTATGGGAGATAGTTCTTCGTTGATATTCACTTTTCTCTGAAGAAGTTCTTTTGTTTCCAGTGATGAATACTGGTGACAATCATTTATTACCACCCCTAATGTTGGTATTTATTGATATTATCTTACCATTCCTATTCAGTAAAATTTTACGTTACTTTTTTGATATCTTATCTATGAGTAGATAGTTTACAGTTCATTGTCAAATTACTCCAATGAATGGCAAGTCTTTTCAATATGACAAAGACAGTTTGTTGAGAAATCTTTACAAGTGGCAGTCTCTTTATTTGAGACAACTTATATTACCCTTTCCAGGCAGAATGCCTTGGTTAAAGAAGAAGTTGAGACCCGTTCTAGGTGAAACGTCATAATTTTGGGGAAACTTGTTATTATCAATTCGTTATTTTCCTACCTTCAGTGACCGTTGGTAGTTCACCTTTAGTGAACGTTGGTGTTGTTCTTTTCTCTCTACCAATAGTGAGCGTTGGTAGTTCACCTTCAATGAACGTTGGTGTCATCTTTTCTCTTTCTACCTTCAGTGAAAGTTGGTAGTTTCACCTTCAGTGAAGGTTGGTGTCATCTTTTCTCTTTCTACCTTCAGTTAAAGTCGGTAGTTTCACCTTCAGTGAATGTTGGTGTCATCTTTTCTCTTTCTACCTTCAGTGAATGTTGGTAGATCACCTTCAGTGAATGTTGGTGTTATTCTTTTCTTTCTACCTTCAGTGAACGTTGGTAGTTCACCTTCAGTGAATGTTGGTGTTATCTTTTCTTTCTATCTTCAGGAACATTGGTAGTTCACCTTCAGTGAATGTTGGTGTTATTCTTTTCTCTCTACCATTAGTTAACGTTGGTAGTTCATCTTCAATGAACGTTGGTGTCATCTTTTCTCTTTCTACCTTCAGTGAACGTTGGTAGTTCACCTTCAGTGAATGTTGGTGTTATCTTTTCTCTTTCTACCTTCAGTAAATGTTGGTAGTTCACCTTCAATGAACGTTGATGTCATCTTTTCTATTTCTACCTTCAGTAAACGTTGGTAGTTCACCTTCAGCGAACGTTGGTGTCATATTTTCTCTTTCTACCTTCAGTGAATGTTGGTGTCATCTTTTCTCTTTCTACCTTCAGTAAACATTGGTAGTTCACCTTCAGTGAACATTGCTGTCATCTTTTCTCTTTCTACCATCAGTGACCATTGGTAGTTCACCTTCAGTGAACGTTGGTGTTATTCTTTTCTCTCTACCATCAGTGAATGTTAGTAGTTCACCTTCAGTGAAGTTGGTGTTATTCTTTTCTCTCTACCTTCAGTGAATGTTGGTAGTTCACCTTCAATGAATGTTGGTGTTATTCTTTCCTCTCTACCTTCATTGAACATTGGTATTTCACCTTCAGTGAATGTTGGTGTTATTCTTCTTGATATTCTACCTTTAACTATTGAGTTGGTAGTTTACCGTCATCTGTGAGTCAGTATCTTTTTGATCTTCTACCATCGACTATTGAGTTGGTAGTTCATAATTATATGTCGATCACTTTTATCCTTTATTGTATTTCCTCATTGGCTAAGTTGATGCCTTTTCTCCTCTTTAGGCTTTACCTCAATAGAGTCGAGTCTTTTGTTCACTGGTGATTTATTTTCCTAGTCGAGTTTCTCTTTTGATTCTTTTTTCCTTTGCTACATCCCCAGTGGTATCTTGCGCCATTTTGAATTTGTTCATCTGCATTCGTAATCATAAGCATTGCATGGTATCTTAGGGCCAGAAGTAGGGCTTGTTTTATATTTAATTATCTTCAATCACGTCGACACGAAGATTTTAACCTTCACATCTCCGGATATAAGACAATTAAATAAGGGTAGTTGTTGTACCACAATTTTTGCCGCAAAGATTCCCTTATCAGATCATATCAACTCGATCATAACAAGATCACAGTAGTGTTGGTTCTTCCTCTTTTTCTATCTCTTATCTTTAAGTTTGCTCTTGAGGGATCTCCAAGCACCTTTAGTTGTGTATTTTGTATATGTGTTGTTGACTAAATTCTAATATAAATACGAAATATATTTGTCTATGTATATTTGTGTTTTGTAGGTATTGAGTCAAAGCATATGACAAATAAGGTTTTCCAGTATTATTTCCCGAAAATCTTTATTTGCAAAGGAAAATAATTAAAAAAATTCATTTTTTTCACTGTACAATTGATTGCTCTTAGAGTGCAATCGATTGTACAAAGTTAATTTTACGCAATATTTGAAAAAACTCATTGTACAATCGATTGCTCCCAGAGTGCAATCGATTGCACACAGTGAAATTTTGAAAAAAAATCAGCAATTTCAAGCTTGTCATTCTTTTGGCTCCAATTTTTCTTCATTTTTTGAAAGATATATCATTAATTCAAATTTTGGCTCCAAGAATCAATTACCAAGCCTCATTTCATTTCCAAAACCAAACTCCAAACCATGACTAAATCCCAAGTCTAAACTCTATAAATAGAGCCTTCATTTCATTCAAATCTCAAGCTTTTGATAGACAAATTCACTTTGCTAAAAATCTCACAATTCCCTCCATCTACCAAATACACTCAAATCTCAATTTTCAAATAAGGTTAGTAAGCTTTGCATTGAAGCTTACTAATCTTTGATCTAAACCTTCATCCAAACACTTTTTCTCTATCAATTTTCTACATCCAAGCTTGGGAAATTGATTCTTGGGGCTGAATTGAAGCAAATTCTTGAAGTAGTTTTTATAATTCTCTAGATCTACCTTTGTTAAGTTGGATTCTTCATCTTTCACAATGTGATCTCTTATTGATATTTGGATTTGATTCATTGAGCATTATTTGTGATTCCATTTGTGCTATTTTCTCATAATTTGATGGAATTTTTGTGCTCAATTAAATTCATGATCATAAGGTGTTTGATGAAAAGTTTGAACAAGAATTTGGCCTTTTGAAATGTTGATTTGCTGTTTTTCATAGGGTACAATTGATTGCTCCCAGAGCGTAATCGATTGTCACAAAATGATTTTACGTATTTTTTGAAAAAAAACACTGATCCAATCGATTGGTCCCAGAGTGCAATCGATTGTAACAGAGACAAATAGTATTTTCTACCTTGTTTTGGGGCTGTTTTGATCCATCTCTCTTTTTCTACTCACTCCTTTTGATTGTTGATTTAGATTGCATTTTTAAATGTCCAATTTCTCTTTAAATTAACGGACTTTGGGTGTAGATGAAATTTGATAAATGTTCATTAATTCAAATCTACCGAAGAGTGAATTATTTAATTCATTTTTGGTGCTTTGGATTAATGATATGTTTAGTACTTTAATCCATCGAGATGAGTGATTGGATTTAAAGATGAAAGAAATTTAAGGAAGTGATCCAAATTAGCTTATAATTCCCCTTCCACTTCATCTTATCCCCCTTTCTTATTGTACTACATATTAAGGGATGATGATCTCTATATCATTTATCCAAACATGAAGTGCATAGATTGCTATTGACCGGCCTCAAAATAGGTGCGACTTCTACATAAGTCCACCTATAATTGCTTAACATAGCATTAAATTTTGTCACGATTTGAGAAAATGATCATTTGTGGCCCAAACCTATGTTTTCAAGCCCAAGTATGTTAATTTGATCCCTTTGATCCAATAACTTTGAGATTCATTGTTAGGAGGCTTTGGTTCTACCAATACTCCAATGGATCTATATTAATTTTGGTCAATGAGGATCACTTAAACATCATTGATCATTAAATGTTAACTTGAGGATTTTTAAATGGATGATATACTTGACAAAAAGCAAATGCAACTTGTTGTTGAGAGGCTTTGGTTCTACCAATCCTCTAATGAGTTCCAAATGCAATTTTTAAGATGGTCATCCAACTAACCATTAAATTCTAACAATTGACTTTGTCTTATGCTTTTATTATCCCCTTTACTTTATGCACTATTTACTTTAGCATTTACACTTCATGCTATTTTCATCTCTGCTCATTTGAGCATTTACTTTTATGCCATTTTTATTTTTCTCACTTGAGATTTTATATTCCTTTTGAAGATACTTAATAATCAACATGAACCATAAAAAAACTTTAATGTTATTTGGACTACTTGGTTACTATCCTTGGCATTATGGAGTATTGGACTTCTTGGACTTAGGTATAGAAACCTTGGCCTATGTTGGAGACCTTGTGATCTTAATTGATAATTTGTCTGGAGTTCTTGAGGTTTACCTCAAGACATTGGGTTGTTTGTTTGTTTTGTGTGTAGGTTATTGTGATTACATACTTTGTCTGTAATCTGTAATTCATCTATATACAACCGTTACTCTGCCTAATTTTTGTAAAGACCTAATACATTTGAAGTTTGGTCTTCTCAAGAGTTTTAGTATCCTTTCTTGGTTTCAATCCAAAGAATGGGAATTCTATCTTGACTCATAATGTCAAGTGTTGGCTTCTTGTTGGTTAGATGGTTCTCTTCCCTAACTTTTACCTTATGCTTTAGGATAGTCCCTTCATCTCCTCCCATCTTCTTTAATTTCAAAAATCTTCTCCCTCCTTTTGAAAACTCTTCTTGTTTCTAAACTTGAACCACTTTCATAATAAACTTGGACTTTGGTCCATGCATTTTCAAAAACATTTCATAAATAAACTTCAATCAACTTAATCATACCTTTACATTTTTATAAGAAGACTAAAAGTCAATCAATCTCATTCAAACCAATTTTGCCATTTTGGCTCTTACCTTTAAAACTTTTCTCAAAAGATTAGACTCTTGTCAATCCTTATAGTGATGCAAACAACTATACTTCTACAAGATGTAGTGAAGATAGATATTCTCCACTTGTGTGTCGAGTGAGGTTTTGTTGATTTTAAAATCCAAGCCATATCCTCCACTTTGAGATGTTGCAAATTCTCCTTTCTCATGATTGTGGGTAGTAAGTATGTTTTCCACACGGACAATGACGATGATGTCTTATCTCATAAAATTAACCAACACACTTGCATTTTAATTTTTTTAAAGAGGAACTATGTGTACCCTAATCCCCTATTGCATGATAGGTGGTACGTAGGCACTAAAGGTTTGCAACCTCAACGGGTGCAAAAATAATAAATATACTTCTTTTCTCACCTCCAACATCTATTTTATACGACATTTTATAGCCAAAATATACAGATTTTACAAAGGGGTTCATGCGGAGTACGGTAAATGTTTATGGTGCTAATACCTTCCCTTTTCATAACCAACCCCCTTACCTTGAATCTTTCCCCCTCTTTTGGCTTAATCTTAAACATTTTTACCGCTACAGCTTCCTACCATCTTATCATAATGCAACCCTTTTAAAGTACCCATGAACATGCCTACCAATACTTTCTCCAGGAGTGGTGGTTGTACACGGGCTGTCATTTATATCAACCTTTGAGAATATTCTTTGAAATACTCCTCCTTTTTATGAGACAAGTTCTGGAGTTGGATGCGGTTTGGAGCTGTAACACCCCAATTCTACCCGACAATATAAATGTAAATCAGAGTTATAAAAATTATACAACTAAATCAGGATTCCACAAATTCAACTTAAAAACCATTGCATTCAACATGGATACATAACACTTCAAAACTTAGGATGAACCAAGAGCAAAAATAAATTAATCTTTTAAATTAATTACTTGAACAACTACGCAGCAGAATCATAATAACATTTTTATCCAACATGAAAGAAACTTATAAATAACAAGTACTTAACAACAATCAACTTAAAGTTCAGACAAATGAAATAACAAATACTAAAGCAACAAGAGTTCATCCCCCCGAGTGTTACGTATCAGAGCAATGACACCGAATCGAACTATTGAAGGTCAATCGCCTTCACTCTAGATTACCTGCACGTTACCAACATAAGGGTAACATTCAAACAGAAGGGGTGAGATATTGAACACTATAATAGAACGTATGATAAATATTATATTGGAATCAGTTCATGCAAAAATCACCACTTCATAACTTATAAACAACAACAATCACAACAGGCTATCAACAAAATACAAAA
The DNA here is from genome assembly GCA_948472305.1 of Vicia faba. Classification (NCBI taxonomy): domain Eukaryota; kingdom Viridiplantae; phylum Streptophyta; class Magnoliopsida; order Fabales; family Fabaceae; genus Vicia; species Vicia faba. The sequence continues at coordinate 147,515,862 of OX451739.1, read as the reverse complement.
ATTAAATCATCAACACAACAGCTCAATCATACTACTTGGAATGCGACTCAATATTATGTGAATGCATGTGGTACCATTGGAGCAGAACTCCCATCTTAAAATCTGCCAATAAATAGAGGCATCAACAAGGCATAAGCCTTCTTTGCAATTTCCCAATCCAGGCCATCACAGAGTATGAAAATGTATATGAATGCACTATCACATACTCACAACCATCATCATCATCGTAAGGCATAAGCCCACATCACCATTATTACTAGTAAATAGAGGTAATTCACCATCATGTAAATTCCCTGCAACTTCGCATTATCAACAAGAATTCACAACATCACAACAACCCAACATAAATCAACATTGGCCATAAGCCTATCACACCAATCAACGATTCAGTCATTAACATAATCAAAAAACAACTTAACAATAATTTCACACAGCACTAGTAATGACCAAAACAAAACATGTACGGGCAAAAGGGATAGGGAACTACGTGCCCCTCTACATGTATAGCAACTAAGACAACCTAACGAATAATCCATACTCCTCGACATGCACAGGGAAAAAAATAGGGAAATGACCAACCTATGCTCCTCGACACGTCCTGCAGCGTAATTCTGCTCGAGAATCCAATGCATCATTCTCCGACACGCCTCGCAGCTTAAAATGCCGCTCGGTACCTACTACTTCAGTATCCTCCCCGACCACTAATTTGGCCAACAACACAGTCACGATACAATGTCTTAACGACCACACCACTATAATTCATAACTTCCAGCCAACCACTCAGAGTAACACATTAACGGGTAACTATATTTCCTATCAACAAATTCATCAACATACAAGACAGTCATGCAAAAACTCCCTAAAATGACCACTTCAACAATTTACCAATTTTCCTGCCAATTGCTCGGAATAACCTAACGTCCTAACCACCATTACGACCTAACCTACACATCGATTAAACTGGAAGTCACACCACTCAAAACGTCCACAACATAACATAATAGGCATCTTCCTTTGACAAGTTCAGCAACATCACGGGAAACAATCACAATTACGACCAATTCTCCATAACAAACATCATAAATCCCATTATAAGGTCAGAACCCCACCCTTACCTAGATTCAAGGTCTCTCAACCAAAAACTCTAGCCGGCGGCTTTGCTTCATTCTGCTTGAAAAATGATGAGTTTTTTTGTATGAATTTATGAGATGCAAATGTTCGTGAATGCATGAATGCGCATTGTTGTACCCCAAAATTTTCCCTCTCATTTCTCAAAGGATCAACCTGGACCATCAAGTTTGTTTCCATCCAGTTGCAAATCTGAAATTACAAATTTTCCAAGAGAATCGTTCACAGGGGGCAAAATGGTCATTTACACACCAAAGGAGTCAAACCATGACTGTTGAATCAAAAATCAAGTTCCAAGAATGATATTTTATTAAGGCATGAAATTGGTTCATCAAAAATCAAAAGTCAGAAGTTACTTTGAAAATCAGACTTTTGGGACTCCATAAAAATTGGGACTCAGACTTTTGACTTAATTTTCTATGTGATAGACATCCGCCCTTCGTACTCTTTCCTGTTGGGTCGACCCTGGATCCATGGTGCTGGTGCCTACACTTCCACCCTACACCAAATTCTAAAATATCCGATCAGAGGGAAGATTATCACAGTTCACGGATAGGAGGAGTATATGGTTAGCCATCTGAACTCTTTCAGGTATGTCGAGATGGATGGTGAATTCATAGAGACTCCCTGTCAGAACATTGAGGAGGTTCCAGCAACGGTCGCGGCAACCAAGTCTACTCCATAAGTCCCGGAGATTACCAGACCTCCACTGAAGATGGCCTCGTTGAAAGATGCTCGAGCAGTAGTTGAAGAGGGAGGATGTACTATCTGGGGTCAGCTTCTGGATATTCCCTACAAGTCCGACAAATTTGGGTTGGGGTTTACATCAGAGGCCCAAAGAGTTGTTCGACGTTCTCGCGCTGTTGGACCACCTCTGCGTATCAGCAATCAAGGAGTCAATGCAATAGAAGACTATGATGGCAGCTGTGACCTAGACGAATGGATTTTTCCAACCATCGGCGGAGGGCTCGACAATTGGGAGGCCAAATATTTCATTCCTATTACTTTTATTCAAGAGTAATTGTCTTTTAAAATTTTCAGGCTTGTAATATTGAATCATGGACGTTTTTGCATCAAATTTTGTTTTCTTTGTCTTTTCTTTCTTACATTTTATTTCTTTCAAAGGTAGCTATGCTCTTACACACACTCACATATTAAAAATGCAGATCTACATCCACTCAGGATCCCATGGGTAACAGTTCTAGTATGGCTAATTGTGACTTTGAAAATCCGATCTACCAAGCCAACGACGAAGGTGAGGAAGATTATGAAGTGCAAGGGGAGTTGGCCGGGTTGTTGCAACAGGAAGAAAGGACCATTCAGCCACACGAAGAGTCGGTCGAAACAGTTAACTTGGGAACTGAGGAAGACAATAAGGAGGTCAAGATGGGTGCCAATTTGGAATCCAGTGTTAAGGAGCGCCTGATTCAGTTATTACACGACTATGTTGAGATCTTTTGCTGGTCGTACGAAGACATGCCGAGACTTGATGCAGACATTGTGGTACATCGTCTGCCTACAAATGAAGATTGTTCCCCAGTAAAGCAAAAGGTTCGTCGCTTGAGGCCCGATATGTCGGAAAAGATCAAAGCAGAAGTCATGAAGCAATTCAATGCCGGATTTTTGGCTGTCACCTCTTACCCCCAATGGGTGGCCAATGTTGTTCCTGTACCCAAGAAAGACGGTAAAGTGCGGATGTGTTTGGACTATAGAGACTTAAACAGGGCAAGCCCCAAAGATGACTTCCCACTCCCCCACATCGACATCCTAGTCGACAATATGGCACAACACAAAGTTTTTTCCTACGTGAACGGTTTCTCGAGATACAACCAAATTAAAATGGCACCTGAGGATATGGAGAAAAAAACCTTTGTTACACAGTGAGGCACTTTCTGCTATAAGGTCATGCCATTCAGACTGAAGAATGCTGGGGAAACTTATCAACGTGCAATAGTAGCTTTATTTCATGACATGATGCATCATGAGATAGAGGTCTATGTAGACGATATGATAGCCAGATCGAAGACGAAAGAAGAGCACCTTGGTAACTTACAAAAGCTATTTGAGAGGCTGAAGAAGTACAAGTTGAGATTGAATCCAAACAAGTGCACGTTCGGAGTATGGTTTGGTAAACTTCTAGGCTTTGTCGTCAGCAACAAGGGTATCGAGGTTGATCCTTCCAAGGTTAAAGCGATACAAGAGATGACATCTCCTTGTACTGAAATGGAAGTCGGAGGATTCTTGGGACGTTTGAATTATATAGCCAGGTTTATTTCTCACATGACAGCTGCTTGTCAGCCAATCTTCAAGCTCTTGAAGAAAGATCAAGTAGTCAAATGGAATGACGAATGCCAAGTTACTTTTGACAAGATCAAAGAATACATGTAAGATCCTCCTGTGTTGTTGCCACCTGTCGAGGGAAGGCCATTGATCTTATATCTAACTGTTTTAGAAAACTCAATGGGGTGTGTGCTGGGGCAGCATGACGAGTCTGGCAGAAAAGAGCATGCTATTTATTACCTGAGCAAAAAGTTTACCGATTGTGAAACAAGATATTCACTGCTCGAGAAAACTTGCTGCGCTCTGGCATGGGCTGCTCGCCGGCTGAGATAGTATATGCTGACCCATACTACTTTGTTGATATCTAAAATGGATCCAATAAAGTACATCTTCGAGAAGCCCGCTCTTTTTGGGAGAATAGCGAGATGGCAGATGATCCTGACAGAATATGACATACAGTATACTACCCAGAAAGCTATAACGGGTAGTGTGTTGGCTGATCACCTCGCTCACCAAGCTGTGGAAGACTATCAGGCCATGAAGTTCGAGTTCCCAGATGAAGACATTATGACATTAGACAACTGTGAAGAAATCAGGCCATATGACGTACCTGAACAAGAATCCCGATGGACCATGTTCTTTGATGGGGCGTCCAATGAATTTGGAAATGGTATCGGTTCCGTACTCATATATCCAGAAGGATGACATACTCCCTTTACTACCAGACTCTACTTCAATTGTACAAACAACATGGCAGAATACGAGGCATGCATCTTCGGTCTCAAAGCTGCTATAGACTTGGGGATCAAATACTTGGATGAATATGGAGATTCAACTTTGGTCATTAGTCAGGTCAAAGGGGAATGAGACACTAAACACCCCAACCTTATCCCTTATAAAGAACATGTGTTGACATTGTTTCCGCATTTCGAGAAGATTACCTTCGAGCATTTCCCGCGAGAAGAAAATTAGCTAGCGGACGCACTAGCTACAATGTCATCTATGTTTAAACTTAATTAGGATAACGAGGCTCCTCAAATCACCATTGAGCGGATGGATGAACAAGCTTACTGTCACGAGGTCGGTACTGAAGAAGTAATGGATCGACCTTGGTTCCATGAAGTTAAAAGGTATCTCGACTCTCAAGAATATCCAGAAGGAGCTTCGGTGAATGACAAGAAGTTCCTAAGAAGATTCTCTGCTAAATTCTTCCTTAGTAACAACATTTTGTACAAATGCAGTCATGACTCTGTATTGCTTTGGTGTGTAGACAAGGCTGAGGCTGAAAGGATCATGGTTGAATTACACGAAGGCACTTTTGGTACCCATTCCAGTGGGCATACAATGGAAAAGAAAATCCTACGGGCAGGCTATTATTGGTCTACCATGGAGGCAGATTGCTACTAACACTCTCGGACTTGCCATAAGTGTCATATTTATGCGGATAAAGTGCACGTACCTCCAGTTCCTCTAAACGTCTTGACGGCTCCTTGGACCTTTGCTATGTGGGGAATCAATATGATTTGGGAAATCAAGCCAACAGCCTCCAATGGACACTGCTTCATCTTAGTGGACATTGACTATTTTACAAATTGGGTTGAGGCAGCTTCCTTTGCTTCCGTTACCAAGAATGTGGTCACCTGATTCATCAAATAGAATCTCATATGTCGGTACGGTATCCCATAGAGAATCCTCACTGATAATGGTACGAATCTAAATAACACTATGATCACCTCCTTGTGTGAGCAATTCAAGATTCAACATCACAATTCTTCCCCTTATCGGCCAAAGATGAATGGTGTTGTCGAAGCTGCGAATAAAAATATTAAGAAGATCATACCGAAAATGACAGTCACATACAAAGACTGGCATGAGATGCTACCATTCGCTCTTCACGGGTATCGTACCACATCTCGCACATCAACTGGGGAAACACCTTATTCTCTGGTATACGGCATAGAGGCTGTCTTGCCTATTGAGGTCCAGATCCCCTCTCTGAGAATCATGAAGGATGCTGGTTTGAATGAAGAAGATTGGATCCAAACTCAGTTTCACCAACTAAACTTGATTGATGAGAAGAGGCTTATGGCTATCTGTCATGGTCAGACGTACCAAAAATGCATGATCGAGGCTTTTAATAAAAAGGTCAAATGTCGGGTATATTGGGTCGGTGACTTGGTAATCAAGCGTATCATTTTGCCACAAGGTGATCCCAGGGGCAAATGAACTCCTACATATGAAGGGCCATTTGTAATCAAAAGCATTTTCTCTGGTGGAGCAATGATCTTGACCACTATGGACGGCGACGACCTCCCGCACCCTGTAAATATGGACATAGTTAAAAGATACTACGCATAATAAAAGACCCGCTAGGTTGACTGGCCTAGGAAAAAATAAGGGTTTCCCAACGAACCAAAAGGGTTCGGGCAAAAATAAGGGATGAAAATTAAAAAAATATGTACACCCGGCAAGTCGAAAACCCGAAAGGGTAGCTTGAGAAAAAAGGGGTATCCCGATGGAATGAAAACCTGAGAGGGCGGTCCAGGCAAAAGTTAGGGATTTAAGTGTATGACTATGTCCCGTTGGATCATCTTGCAGACAATCTTCAGCATCGACCAATCAACTCAAACGACTCTAAATCAATCCAATCGACTTCGCCGAGGCGACAAGTGGCCAAGACATTCAGAGACATGAAGACTATAGCAGAATGGGAACCCCATGGGATTATTTCACATAGCTATCTTTTCTTTGTATTAATTTTCATTTTTTACTACGACATTCTCTCGCTAGAATACTCGTCTCATTGTACAAAAATACTTATACAAGTTAATACAAAGATGTCACCTTTGGAAGTTCAAAACCATTTATTTTCTTTGTTTCTGTGTCTTGTTCACAAAAATGTCCAATGATTTATTTTTGAGCATATGCATTTGAACGTGATTACAGTTACAAATAAACAAAAAAAAACGGAAAGATAATTGTTGTACCCCAATTTTTGACCTAAGATCCCATTTTCATTTTTGCATTTTTATACAAAGGTCAAGGTCACTAAATACAGTTGGTTTTCAACCTCTCACCTCTGAGCATTGATTGTGCAGAAATTGTCAAGTGTTTTGAACATTTTTTGCCTATGTATCACTAACTTCTAATCAAGCACGAAATGTGTGTTTTTGTTTCTTTGATTTCATGTGTTGACAGGTATCCTTTGAATTCAACTTGGGCATGCCCTTCATTTTGAACTCAAAACCTCCTTCGAATGCAAGTTTAGGCCTATTTCGATTTGGCCAAGTAGCTGCCTGCAAGCCTGCTTCGATTTGGACAAATTTGCTGCCTGCAAGCCTGCTTCGACCTAGACAAAATTTGCTGCCTGCAAGCATGTTTCGATTGGGCAACAGTCTCCCTTTGATCCACAGGCTTCGATTGCACAACATTGCTTCTTTCGATCCACAGCCTTCGATTGGGCAACATTTCTTCTTTCGATCAACAGTCTTCGATTGGGCAATATGTCCTTCGATTCACAAGCTTCGATGGGAAATACAGTCTCCTTCGATTCAAAGATTGGACTACTGTACTGCCATGCAACAAACACTACTGAGCCTGCTGCACAGTCCTGCACCCACCTACAACTAAACTCCAAAATACTGAAAAGCCTGCTACAACAGTCCTGTCCTTGCCCAAAAAGGAGTGCACAAAAGCTGCATAGGAGAAAGGGTCGAAACAACATTCCCAAACTGTTCAAATCATTTTTTGTTTTCCCCCAAAACTTCAGCAAATCTGCCTATAAATACAAGGCTTCACAACATGAAAAGAGAGGACTTTGGGCCAGACGGATCTCTCCCCAATTTTCTCCAACCCAGAAAAATTCTCAAAGTCTATAAACACTTGAGAAATAAAAAAAGAATCCCACACACTTCAGTCTCCTTCGATTCTAAAGAACACCACCAAATTTCCAAAACACAAAAATCTCTCAAGTCCCTTCAATACTTGTGAGAACTAACCAAATTTTCCTAAACACAAAAAATCTCTCAAGTCCCTTCAATACTTGTGAGAACTAACCAAATTTTCCTAAACACAAAAAATCTCTCAAGTCCCTTCAATACTTGTGAGAACAAAAAAAATCCAAACACTTTACTTCCTTCGATTCTGAAGGACAACCACTTCAGTCTCCTTCGAATCAATCAAAAAAGCACACTTTATTTTTCCCTTCCTTCCAATCCAGGATTCCCAGCACGCCTGTTATCCTCTTTCGAATCCAACACTCCCAGCGCAACTGTTGGCCTCCTCTTTCGAATCCAGCATCCAGGCAGCCACCACTCAAGGCCCAGCACATGTTCCAGCCTGAAGCCAGGTAAGTCACTCTTACCTTCGAACTTTTCATTTCCAGCATAACATGTAAATAATACTTTTGTTTGTTTCAAAACATTGTACATACCACTGTTCTTTCGTTTCCACCCTGTAAACATGTTTTAAAATTTAACCTTTTTGTTTTGCTTTAATTATTAAACTGTTTTACTAGCATGGCCCTAGGCCATGTTGTCATTTAATATTTGAATTGAAAGAAAATAGGAAACAGGAAAGAGGAAACGAAGCTTCTGGCTTCTACCATCTTTCTCCAGGTCGAACGAAAGAGACAACCAGGAGGCAAGCCATGTCCAATCGAAATACATCCCCCCACTGACTTCCAGGCCAATCGAAGGATATAACCTCACTGGTTCTAGCCCCCAGTCGAACGATAGAACCTCACTGGTGCCAGCCCCCAGTCGAAGGACAAAACCTTGCTGCTGCCTTTTCCCCAGACGAAGGACAGGACCTTGCTGCTGCCTTTGCCCAATCGAAGCACAGGACCTTTCTGCTGCCAAAGCCCAATCGAAGGACAAGACTTCGCCTCTGCCAAAGTCCCAATCGAAAGACATGACTTCACCACTGCCAGCCCCAATCGAAGGAGGCCAACAAAATGCAGATCGAAGGATGCTCCTGCTTGGGTCAAAATACCCATTTTTTCTTACCTTTCTCTTATTTTTTCCTTCATATTTTTTTATGCTTTTTGATATGTTTGTAATAGCGTAGGTTTTTTATCTTTCTGCATTTTATTTGCTTTGTACAAATGCTAGTAATTAGGCAAGATAAAATCAACAAGAAAACAAACACAAAAAAATCAAAAACACTCTTTAATCATTATTTGAACATACTTTAAAACATCCAAAACACTCAACAAATCAAAACTCCCCCCAAGGGCATGTTATTCCCGTTCTACCGCGATACCGGCCATGCCTATTGCTAGAATGCGTGTGTTAATGTTGCCCACTAAAAAACATCAACAAATCAACTTTTTTCTAGAGGGACTACGGTGTTTTGATTCCTTCATTGGATACGTAGGCAAAGGGTCACGAAACCCTCACGAACGCAATAATAAAAACTCATTTTTCTCCCCTTAAACAAACATAGTTGTAGATAGATACACCCTTGTACATAACAAACAATTTTTAACCAAAAACAGATATTTCAAAAGGTTCCTGTGGAGTACCACAGATGCATTGGGTGCTAATACCTTCCCATTGCATAACCAACCCCCGAACTCTTGATCTCTTTCAAAAATGCATTGTATTACCTTTTATTTTTACATTGCATGTTTTTTTAGGGTTTTATTTCGCTCTTTTCCCTTTCCCCTTTGGGAATAATAAAGCGCAGTGGCGACTCTTGCTTTTGTGAGTCAAGTTAATTAATAGCTTGATCTCCGATTTTCACCGCTACACAATTGGCGACTCTGCTGGGGAGGGATTGACCTCTTGCTGGTCCATCCCCAAGTGGGTTAAGCCTAATTTGTTTTATCTGTTTTATCATTATTTGATTGTTTGTTTATATGTATATATTATGGTTATTTGGGGTGTTGATTACAAAGGACAAGTCATATACCCGGACTAAGTTACACTTAGGAATAGGACGGGCGGTATAGTCATGTTAACTTTGAGGGAGTAATCCCGAAGAAGGAGGCATGAGATCCCCCACTCAGTGGAAGCCCCTTTTAACATAGTATTTGTTTACCGAGTAATCGGGAAGACATTATTGCTTTTGACCGGGGAGCTAGTGAAGCTGAGAACCGTAGAACCCTAACCCATCTTGGCCTCTTAGGGGTAGTGCAGAGACTATAACGGAGTAATCCGAAAGTAGTCGTCACGCGATGCTGCACTCAGACGAGTTTCTCTTGAGAATATTACCGATTACCGAGTAATTGGGACGTTGGTAATATCCGAAGGAGAAATGTAGACTCTGGGAACTTTTAGAACCTTGTTCTGCAGGTGTGACTAAACCCTTAGTACATGCCTTGGGGATGCTCTTTACCTTTGACTCCATGCTCGTGACATTGAACCTTTCAACTTTTATTTGTGACCTTGCTTGTGGTTGTTGCATAGCCTTGCATTCATGCATCCATGAAACCCTTTTCACTTGATTTTCAAGGAATTTGGAGGTCTTCCTTTGTAAACATCACAAGTTTCGTCAAGCTCAATAGATCTTGGGTGTTGATAGGGTGAAAACCATAATCCACCAAAATGTATGATTGATCTTGATGATAACTTGATCAACACTCTGATCCAATTCAGAATTCATTTTCTATCTTCATACTCTGATGTTTACAACTTAATATCTTGAGCTCCTTGAAAGTCAAATAAAAACTTTCTTTTGCATATCATGCATCATTCTACATTTGTGGTTTCACTTTCAAAGGTCTTTTTTCCAAGTCTTATTTTTCCTTTTGGTCTGACCAGTGCAACACTCGCGCTAATAGAACAATGGAGAATATCAAGCAAGAGGTTTCTGAACTCCGTAGAGAGGTGACTAATTTGAAAGCTGGTATGGATCACTTAACTGTTTTGGTTGAAATTCTGGTTGCCGCCCAAGTCAATTCTGGTGCTCTGGGGCATGACTTAGAGGGTTGCTTTGCTTTGAAGATTGAGGTTCAGAAGTTGGTCAGAAGTGGTATCTTGTCATTCAAGGACGTTGGTTTTGAAGTTCAAATCAAGCACGTGCCGAAGAGTAAACACGATTGATGGTCACTTTGAGTTTTGAAGGATGTTTTCGGTGATTCAAGTCCATATGGAAAGCCTTCCCAGATCATTAACTTATTTCTGTTTTTTGCAATTTTTCTTGTTTATCAAAACATTGTTTGCATGTAAGAACTTGTTTGCATTTGAATGATTATCTTAACACAATGAGTATGTTTGTCTTGAAGAAATTCATTTGTTTCACTCGTATTTGTTTTCAAATTCTAAATTTCTTTTTGCATTATGATACCAACTTGTTGCCCATTCTCTTGCCTAGGCAGAGATTGAAGGGAGGATGATGATCTAAAAAAACAAAATCTCTACTTGTATGCTTTTGAATAAAATCTTGCTGATGATGTACAGGCATTGTTTCAAATCCCTAAACACCGGAGATATAAGGAAGATAATCCCTTGCTAACCCCTTTTGAGCCTTGAAGTAGGAGTTTCTTTTTCTATACGAAAAAAAACCTCAATTTTTAACCTGGGGCAGGGTAGTTTTCAGTTAATCTGATTGAGTGTTCAAAATTCATAAGGAAGATGTTTTTTGAAGAGAAACTACGAGGGCTATCCTCCATGTATAATGAATCTAGAGGATGTGGAACTACAATGTTAACCCTCATTCATCAAGAAACGAGGAAATCACAATCCTCTCAACATGCAAAGACAAGCTAATGTCACCCATTTTGTTCAAAAAGTCAAAAATCAAGAAAAAGAAAAAGCCTGCTAAGTCAAAAAACTTGAAAACAAATGACTTAGGCAAAAATTAAGGCATCCCGCTGGACTATCAATTCAAAAGAATTAGTTCAGGCAAAAGTTAGGGAAAATAAAAATTGCAAAGAAAGGAATACAAAGAAAATTCCTCAGCAAAGAACAAATTGGTGACTACAAACACGAAGACATAAGGGTGGTTTCTACTCCGAAAGCCTCGTCGTTTCCTTAATCGTCACAAAATCCTTTTGAGAGATGAACATTCATGTTGAATTAACTGAACATAGGGTTGGAGAACATCATGAAGAATGGGTGGGCACCAAATATTTTGAGCCTTAAAATCTGTTTTCTAAAAACCGTGAACTAAGCCACGTTACAACCTTCAAAAGTCCTAATTGAAGCAAGGTTATTTTGAAAGCATACTTCAATGAGATAGTGTTCCTGACTCCCATGAATGTTCTAAATAGTCATGTTGGTATCATATGTTTTGCCTATACAAAAATAAATGGTGCTCTAACTCGCAAAATTTGTGCGATATCTTTTCAAAATCTTCAAGACTTACATAATTGTTGCATTAGAATTTTCATTCTCATTGTAAACTTTTTCTAACTGCAAAACATTTGTTTGATATCAAGGAAGCTCACATATAAGCAACAGTGATGAGTTTATTCTTTTAAGTCCTGAAACTCTGTTGAGTAATTGGAGAATCACTTAAAGAACAAAATCATATCCAAGGGCATGTCACCAGAAGACCTTGAGCACAAACATGTTTCTTCTCCCAGTTAATGCTTTCCCAACTTGTTTACTCTTTTGGGGCAAAATTAGAAGACTTTGTTGTGCCAACTACAGTCAATCCGGGGCAATCACGTCAAGATTTGATGAATATCTCTAAGAGTTTGAAGACACCAGAGCATGGTGAATGCCAGGTCTTTTGTAAAATCCTCTTGAGAAGATTTCTCCTCATCAACCATATAGCTTGGGGCATTTTAGAAGTGAAGTTATTCGCAAGAATTGTCGTGCAACCTGCAGCTTATCAGCAGTAAACTTGGGGCATCCAAAATTAGTCCCAGGGGCAATCCAGATTTGTCAAGATATGTGATATGTTTTGCACACATTATCAGAGGGTGGTGTTCCCAGCATCTCCAGCTAAACATGACTTTTTCAGCTGAAACATTGTTTGTGTTGTTATCCTTTCAATGGATTGTTGACAATAGAGGACTGGACTTTGGGTTTTCTACCTGAAAATACTTTCCTCTCCAGAGAGATTTAAGCCTTATAAAAGGACTTTGCTCCAATGATGGCTTTTGTTTTCTATCTCCAGTAATGTTCCCATCCTGTTGAGATTAGCCGAGTGTCGGGTTGTACTGGGATGTCTTATCATCTTCTATCTGTTTTGTCAGCATATACATGACATTCATTCATTCACACTCACATCATGCACACACATTGATATTTGTGGATGTCTTTGAGTTCGTATACCTTGGTTATGTCTATTCATATAATGTATTTTCTCTTTCCAAATAGAGTGTCAACTTAAGCAGAAAGTGCGTCTCCTTTCTAATTCCCCACTAAGTTAACTCTCGTGGAAGAATCTTGCTTTAGCTTTCCTTTTCCATCTCTGGATAGGATAAATTCCCATTTGAGTTGTTTCCTCATTGGGTGGAGTCTTGTTTGACTGTTTTCTCTCCAATTTATTCCTGGATTGAGCTTTGTCTCTCGTGAACGATACCCTGTGGATCTCTCTAGGCTGTGAAACCTAGATGGAGAGTGCATTTATTTTGCAATTTGAATACTTTGTCTCCTCAAGAAGGATTTATTCATGGTTCCACATTAAAGATGAACTCTATTCCATAGTAAAGTTATCATAACATTCTTCTGGAATATCGACATGACAACAAGCGACTGACTCTTTATTTGAGCAGTTTGATTATTTCTGATTTCTCTATGACAAATGGCAGTCTCTTCATGAGCAGTTTGTCCATCCCCAATGAAATTATTGATTCTCACCTCCAGTAATATCTTCATGATGGGTGATTGATATCTTTGAAAGCAACAAGTGGCGGACTCTTCATGAGTAGCTTGTGTGCTTTAATATTCTTTGAAGACATCAAGCGACAGTCTCTTCACGAGGCAACTTGTATGTTATTAACACCTTTGAAAACAGCAAGCGACAGTCTCTTCATGAGGCAACTTGTATGTTATTAACACCTTTTCAAAACAGTAAGCGGCAGTCTCTTCATGGACAACTTGTATGTTATCAACATCTTTTTAAAATGGCAAGTGGCAGCTCTTCATGAGCAGCTTGTATGGAAAATGGCAAGTGACAGCTCTTCATGAGCAGCTTGTACGAAAAATGGCAAGTGGCAGCTCTTCATGAGCAGCTTGTACGAAAAATGGCAAGTGGCAGCTCTTCATGAGCAGCTTGTACGAAAATGGCAAGTGGCAGCTCTTCATGAGCAGCTTGTACGGAAAATGGCAAGTGGAAGCTCTTCATGAGCAGCTTGTACAGAAAATGGCAAGTGGCAGCTCTTCATGAGCAGCTTGTACGAAAAATGGCAAGTGGCAGCTCTTCATGAGCAGCTTGTACGGAAAATGGCAAGTGGCAGCTCTTCATGAGCAGCTTGTTTGGAAAATGTCAAGTGGCAGCTCTTCATGAGCAGCTTGTGGGTTATAAGCAACAAGTGGCGGACTCTTCATGAGTAGCTTGTGTGCTTTAATTTTCTTTGAAGACGGCAAGTGGCAGCTCTTCATGAGCAGCTTGTGGGTTATAAGCAACAAGTGGCTGACTCTTCATGAGTAGCATGTGTGCTTTAATATCCTTTGAAGACAGCAAGTGGCAGCTCTTCATGAGCAGCTTCTGGGTTATAGACAGCAAGTGGCAGCTTCTTTATTTGAGCAGCTTGTATGTCATAGCTTTTGGAAGGAAGCAAGTGGCGGCCTCTTTCTTTGAGCAGCTTGTGTATCCCCAACAATAATGTCTACTCAACAAATGGCATCCCTTCGGAAAAGTCCCGTGGGGAAGTTTGCATTTTATCATTCCTTTTCCATCCACAGTGCTGATGTCAATCATTTCTTTTCCAGCCACAGTGCTAATGTCAATCATTCCTTTTCCAGCCACAGTGCTAATGTCAATCATTTTGTTTTCCAGCCACAGTGTTGACGTCAATCATTTCTTTTCCAGTCTCAGTGCTGATGTAAATCATTTCTGTTTCCAATCACAGTGCTGATGTCAATCATTTTGTTTTCCAGCCACAATACTGACATCAATCATTTCTTTTCCAGTCTCAGTGCTGATGTAAATCATTTCTGTTTCTAGTCACAATATTGATGTCAATCATTTTGTTTTCCAGCCTTAGTGCTGATGTAAATCATTTTTGTTTCCAGTCACAGTACTGATGTCAATCATTTTGTTTTCCAGCCTTAGTGATTATGTAAATCATTTCTTTTCCAGTCTCAACACTGATGTCAATTATAAGAGTCTCTCACTTTAAGTCTATGACTCTGTTTCCCCAGTGGAGTTATAACCTCTTCCCCTGTGGGATTACTGTATAATGTGCTTGGTTTCTCCAGCATAGTCTGTCTCATATGGCGTCATTCCCCATAAAATTCAGAGGATTGCATTCATGTCATATCATGAACATAATTGTGGTATCTTAAGGCCAAAAATTGTGTATTCTATATTTAAGTCCCTTCAATCTTGTCAGATAGAAAAAACATAAATAGGGGCAGCTGTTGTACCCCAATTTTTGACCTATGATCCCATTTGCATTTTTGCATTTTTATACAAAGTTCAAGGTCACTAAATACAGTTGGTTTTCAACCTCTCACCTCTGAGCATTGATTGTGCATAAATTGTCAAGTATTTTGAACATTTTTTTCCTATGCATCACTAACTTCTAATCAAGCACGAAATGTGTGTTTTTGTTTCTTTGATTTCATGTGTTGACAGGTATCCTTCGAATGCAACTTGGGCATGTCCTTCATTTTGAACTCAAAACCTCCTTCGAATGCAAGTTTAGACCTATTTCGATTTGGACAAGTAGCTGCCTGCAAGCTTGCTTCGATTTGGACAAATTTGCTTCCTGCAAGCCTGCTTCGACCTAGACAAAATTTGCTGCCTGCAAGCATGTTTCGATTGGGCAACAGTCTCCCTTCGATCCACAGGCTTCGATTGCACAACATTGCTTCTTTCGATCCACAGCCTTCGATTGGGCAACATTGCTTCTTTCGATCAACAGCCTTCGATTGGGCAATATGTCCTTTGATTCACAAGCTTCGATGGGCAATACAGTCTCCTTCGATTCAAAGATTAGACCACTGTACTGCCATGCAACAAACACTACTGAGCCTGCTGCACAGTCCTGCACCCACCTACCACTAAAATCCAAAATACTGAAAAGCATGCTACAACAGTCATGTCCTTTCCCAAAAAGGAGTGCACAAGAGCTGCATAGGAGAAAGGGTCGAAATAGCATTCCCAAACTGTTCAAATCATTTTTTGTTTTCCCCCCAAAACTTCAGCAAATCTGCCTATAAATACAAGGCTTCACAACATGAAAAGAGAGGACTTTGGGCCAGACGAATCTCTCCCCAATTTTCTCCAACCCAGAAAAATTCTCAAAGTCTATAAACACTTGAGAAATAAAAAAATAATCCCACACACTTCAGTCTCCTTCGATTCTGAAGAACACCACCAAATTTCCCAAACACAAAAATCTCTCAAGTCCCTTCAATACTTGTGAGAACTAACCAAATTTTCCTAAACACAAAAAATCTCTCAAGTCCCTTCAATACTTGTGAGAACAAAAAAAATCCAAACACTTTACTTCCTTCGATTCTGAAGGACGACCACTTCAGTCTCCTTCGAATCAATCAAAAAAGCACACTTGCTTTTTCCCTTCCTTCGAATCCAGGATTCCCAGCACGCCTGTTATCCTCTTTCGAATCCAGCACTCCCAGCGCAACTGTTGGCCTCCTTTTTCGAATCCAGCATCCAGGCAGCCACCACTCAAGGCCCATCACACGTTCCAGCCTGAAGCCAGGCAAGTCACTCTTACCTTCGAACTTTTCATTTCCAGCATAACATGTAAATAATACTTTTGTTTGTTTCAAAACATTGTACATATCACTGTTCTTTCGTTTCCACCCTGTAAACATGTTTTAAAATTTAACCTTTTCGTTTTGCTTTAATTATTAAACTGTTTTACTAGCATGACCCTAGGCCATGTTGTCATTTAATATTTGAATTGAAAGAAAACAGGAAACAGGAAAGAGGAAACGAAGCTTCTGGCTTCTACCATCTTTCTCTAGGTCGAACGAAAGAGACAACCAGGAGGCAAGCCATGTCCAATCGAAAGACATCCCCCCACTGACTTCCAGGCCAATCGAAGGATAGAACCTCACTGGTGCCAGCCCCCAGTCGAAGGATAGAACCTCACTGGTGCCAGCCCCCAGTCGAAGGACAAAACCTTGCTGCTGCCTTTTCCCCAGACGAAGGAAAGGACCTTGCTGCCGCCTTTGCCCAATCGAAGGACAGGACCTTGCTGCTGCCAAAGCCCAATCGAAGGACAGGACTTCGCCTCTGCCAAAGTCCCAATCGAAAGACATGACTTCACTGCTGCCAGCCCCAATCGAAGGAGGCCAACAAAATGCAGATCGAAGGATGCTCCTGCTTGGGTCGAAATACCCATTTTTTCTTACTTTTCTCTTATTTTTTCCTTCATATTTTTTATGCTTTTTGATATGTTTGTAATAGCGTAGGTTTTTTATCTTTCTGCATTTTATTTGCTTTGTACAAATGCTAGTAATTAGGCAAGATAAAATCAACAAGAAAACAAACACAAAAAAATCAAAAACACTCTTTAATCATTATTTGAACATACTTTAAAACATCCAAAACACTCAACAAATCAAAACTCCCCCCAAGGGCATGTTATTCCCGTTCTACCGCGATACCGGCCATGCCTATTGCTAGAATGCGTGTGTTAATGTTGCCCACTAAAAAACACCAACAAATCAACTTTTTTATAGAGGAACAACAGTGTTTTGATTCTTTCATTGGATACGTAGGCAAAGGGTCGCGAAACCCTCACGAACGCAATAATAAAAACTCATTTTCTCCCCTTAAACAAACATAGTGTAGATAGATACACCCTTGTACATAACAAACAATTTTTAACCCAAAACAGATATTTCAAAAGGTTCTTGTGAAGTACCACAGATGCATTGGGTGCTAATACCTTCCCATTGCATAACCAACCCCCGAACTCTTGATCTCTTTCAAAAATGCATTGTATTACCTTTTATTTTTACATTGCATGTTTTTTTAGGGTTTTATTTCGCTCTTTTCCCTTTCCCCTTTGGGAATAATAAAGCGCAGTGGCGACTCTTGCTTTTGTGAGTCAAGTTAATTAATAGCTTGATCTCCGATTTTTACCGCTACAGAATTGTCGACTCTGCTGGGGAGGGATTGACCTCTTGCTGGTCCATCCCCAAGTGGGTTAAGCCTAATTTGTTTTATCTGTTTTATCATTATTTGATTGTTTGTTTATATGTATATATTGTGGTTATTTGGGGTGTTGATTACAAAGGACAAGTCCTATACCCGGACTAAGTTACACTTAGGAATAGGACGGGCGGTATAGTCATGTTAACTTTGAGGGAGTAATCCCGAAGAAGGAGGCATGAGATCCCCCACTCAGTGGAAGCCCCTTTGAACGTAGTATTTGTTTACCGAGTAATTGGGAAGACATTATTGCTTTTGACCGGGGATCCAGTGAAGCTGAGAACCGTAGAACCCTAACCCATCTTGGCCTCTTAGGGGTAGTGCGGAGACTATAACGGAGTAATCTGGAAGTAGTCGTCACGCGATGCTGCACTCAGACGAGTTTCTCTTGAGAATATTACTGATTACCGAGTAATTGGGACGTTGGTAATATCCGAAGGAGGAATGTAGACTCTGGGAACTTTTAGAACCTTGTTCTGCAGGTGTGATTAAACCGTTAGTACATGCCTTGGGGATGTTCTTTACCTTTGACTCCATGCTCGTGACGTTGAACCTTTCAACTTTTATTTGTGACCTTGCTTGTGGTTGTTGCATAGCCATGCATTCATGCATCCATGAAACCCTTTTCACTTGATTTTCAAGGAATTTGGAGGTCTTCCTTTGTAAACATCACAAGTTTCGTCAAGCTCAATGGATCTTGGGTGTTGATAGGGTGAAAACCCTAATCCACCAAAATGGATGATTGATCTTGATGATAACTTGATCAACGCTCTGATCCAATTCAGAATTCATTTTCTATCTTCAACGCTATGACACAAACAATCTTTAATTCCATACATTTGCATCCATACGCCATAACATTGACAACTCAAGTACATACAGTGCAATCTCATTTATTTTGAAGAGGCAAAAATCACACTATGCATCACATACATCATAGCGTTGCATACAATTAACTCTTCACCTTCTGCAGGAAAGAGTCATTTGACAGGAAATCATCATCAACAAATTTCCAACATACCAAGATTATCAAAAGACTGGTCGACCATCTACATAACAAAATATTTCTCCAGATTTTTACTGGTTCAGATAAATCTCTGAACAGTTTATTCTGATTCGTTTCCAGATTCTTACTGGTTCAGATAAATCTCTCAACGATTTATTCTGATTCATTTCTAGATTCCTAATGGTTCAGATAAATCTCTCAACGGTTTATTCTGATTCATTTCCAGATTCTTATTGGTTCAGATAAATCTCTCAACGGTTTATTCTGATTAGTTTCCAGATTCTTACTGGTTCAGATAAATCTCTCAACAGTTTATTCTGATTCATTTCCAGATTCTTACTAGTTCAGATAAATCTCTCAACGGTTTATTTTGATTTGTTTCCATATTCTTACTGGTTCAGATAAATCTCTCAACGGTTTATTCTGATTCGTTTCTAGATTCTTACTGGTTCAGATAAATCTCTCAACGGTTTATTCTGATTCGTTTCCAGATTCTTACTAGTTCAGATAAATCTCTCAACAATTTATTCTGATTCGTTTCCAGATTCTTACTGGTTCAGATAAATCTCTCAACGATTTATTCTGATTCGTCTCCAGATTTTCACTAGTTCAGATAAATCTCTCAACGATTTATTCTGATTCGTCTCCAGATTTTCATTAGTTCAGATAAATCTCTCAACGGTTTATTCTTATTCGTTTCCAGATTCTTACTGGTTCAAATAAATATCTCAACGGTTTATCCTGATTCCTCTCCAGATTTTCACTGGTTCATATAAATTTCTCAACGGTTTATTCTGATTCATCTCCAGATTCGCTGGTCCAGATAAATCTCTCAACGGTTTATTTTGATTCGTTTCCAGATTCTTACTGGTTCAGATAAATCTCTCAACAGTTTATTCTGATTCATTTTCTGTTAAAATCAAGTTCAAACTTTCTACCAACAATCACCTTTGGATGGCATCTATAAACCCATCTCCTACAATTGTCCATCATTTCTCCAAATGGAAACTTTAAGCACATTTCCTACACAATCAACGAGCGCATCATCAAGTGCAAATTTCTAGGCACTCTAGTGTTCAATCATCTTCTACTCTCAAGCCACGAACGACAAACACGTCGATCTCACTTTTCAAGTTTAAGAAGATTGAACAGGGGCATCTGTTGTACCCCAAAATTTGCCCTCTCATTTCTCAAAGGATCAACCTGGACCCTCAAGTTTGTTTCCATCCAGTTGCAAATATGAAATTACAAATTTTCCAAGAGAATCGTTCACATGGGGCAAAATGGTCATTTACACACCAAAGGAGTCAAACTATGACTTTTGAATCAAAAATCAAGTTCCAAGAATGATATTTTATTAAGGCATGAAATTGGTTCATCAAATATCAAAAGTCAGAAGTTACTTTGAAAATCAAATTTTCCAAGCATTTAGAAAATTTTCTAAGTGTCTAAAGAATATGACACTTCAGAACTTCTGAGCCAGCCTCTATGCAAGTGCAGTCAGAAGTTGCAAACATGGTTCAGAATGTGACGCTTCAATCAGAACATGCAGAAGTGATGCTCTTCGGTCAGAACATGATGCTTCAGTCAAAGCATGATTCTTCAGCATATGTAGGCTATGTTCAACGCTCCGGTCAGAGGATGCCTTTTAAGCATTTAGAGGTTACGCTTCTGATCTTCTGCGATCAGAACATCACCAAAACCTCGTTTAAAGTAACCTGCTTCCCTGCTATGGCACAGTCCTACAACCAGCTGCCACAACACTCCAAGGTGTTGCTGATCCAGTTCACGCCTGCGTTTTTCTTGCACCAAATTAGCCTACGAAAATTGTGACCTAAAAAACAAAGGGGCAGTATGCCGAAAATGTTTAAAAACTCATATGTTTTTCCCCCCAAAACCACATCAAATCCATCTATAAATAGTTTTGTTCCATCACACGTTGAGGGGGTTGGTTTTTTTGGAGAGAGAGAATCACCAAAAGAAAGAAAAAGGCCTTAAATCTTTGCAAAATCCCAAGAGTCCAAAAAGCTGTAAACACCAAAATACCAAAACCTTAACATTTGTTTCTAGCATCAAAACTCCATTGTTCCTTGACTAAAACCATCCCCACAATTGTTGATTCATATACTTGAAGCTATTTCAACTTCTGTATTCATATTACCATAAACGCTCCATTCACCTCCACCTCAGAAGTCAAAGTACCACCCCTTGGCTGTTCCAGAAGTTGAAAATCTCCATCCTGTTGAGCACATGAGGAAGTTGCCCAGAACATCACCAGAGTCTAAGACCAACCTCTAGTTCATAGAATCTTTTCCAGCTGTAAGGTAAACTCCTGCGGACTCATGACGTTGCTTAATCATTATCAGATTTGCATGTTCAAAAAATACAATGTAAATATTATGCTTATGACGTTATACATGTTCTGAGGCTTCATGTATTTGATAGCCTAAGTATGGAATAAATCAGCTTCAGAACTTCTGAAAGAAATTAAAACTCAGAATTAGGATTAACAGGTTCACACATGCCTCTGATTTATGGATCTGATATTTATTGTTTATGAAATGCTATGAAATCTGCTATAACTGTCATATGCACATCTTCTGTTTTGTGGAGAAATGACCAAATGCAGATGTTCTGATTACCATGAAGAGAGAGACCAAGTTCTGCCAGTGATATCAGAACCTCTGAGATCTACTTTGTTGCTGGTGGTATCAAAACTTCTGAGATCTACTTTTTTGTAGGTGGTATCATAACTTCTGAAACCTACTCGGTTGCCGGGAGACTCAGAACTTCTAACTCTGCTTATGTTTTTTTTATTAATAGGAATTCTGTTTTGCAGTGTGCCAGAGTCAAAATTTCTGACCTCCCTTAATCAGCAACACGCTGATTCTATTTTATTTTTTCCCACTATCTTTGCCATCATTTTCTATTTCATTTAATCAACAAACACCAAAAACATTTTTCCATGCTTTGCTTTATTTCTTAAAACAAAAGACCAAAAACATTTTCTTAAGCAAACTTATTTCTTTTCTTAAATAAATAGGTAATCTCGTTTCTTGCACATTTTGATCTATTCGATATGTTTGTAATAATAAGTTAGAGTTTAACCTTACTTGCAACCCCCATTCATAAATATGTACCCCCATCCCCCTAAAAGTGATGTATTAGCTTAGATTTTATTTTTTCGCATTTTTATTTGTTTTTTTCATATATTGCTAGTAAATAGGATGTATGGCAAGACGTGAAAACAACAAAATAGGCAACCCTAATCAAGATTAAAATGCATGCAATCAAACACACTACTCACACATGCACCCTTGAGGTTAACTCCACTCATTGCCTAAAAAATGGCCATGTTATGCATGTGGGATGTCTTAGCGTAAAACGGAAATATAAGATCATAGTCCCTCGATGACGCTATCAAAGTTGCCTTTCAAAATGATCTTAGTCCCTAAAAGAAAAATGCTAAGTCATCTCACAACATTTCTATCATGGTCATACGACGACCCAACGCCCGTCCCTTCACATCCAACAGTGGGGCTTCTTGCCAAATCAATGGTAAGATAGTGACATCTAAAGGAGGAGGAAAAGCGCATCTAAGACCTTTTGAATAGGTAGATTCGCTCTCGGTTATTTGCTTGCTCACAACAAAAACTTTTTATACACCTACACTTCCATTTTGAAATTTTTTCGAAACAAACACATTGTACACGTTCTTATAGAGACGAGAACCGTTGCAAAGATGTTTTCAAAATCACTTTCAAAAATACATCTCACAAACACATATTTGAACTATTTTTAAAACAAACACTTTGTATGTGTTCTTATAGAAACGAGATCCATTACGAAGTTCCATTTTCAAAAATACTTTCAAAGAAACACACAAAGCACATTTTCAAACAAAAGCAAGTGATCTAGCAAGTAACTAAGAGCCCATGGAAAACCATGGATGAAAAGGGTGCTAATACCTTCCCTTTTCGTAATCTACCCCTCGAACCCGAGAAATAATCTCGAAAGGTCTTTCCTGTGCTTTTTCACCTTTCCTTTTGGATAAAAGAAAAGTCGGTTGCGACTCTTGCTAAACCGCAACATTTGCGAACTCAAACACAAAACCTCAAAGTCAGTTCTCCCACCGTATCACAGAACTGGCAACTCTGTCGGGGAGAAATTCTAAAAAAGTGGGGTTACCTTAGGGTTATATCACCTTTACTCGCTTTAATTATTTGATTTGTGTGTTTTATATTTAGTTCCTTGTATTGGGATTGCTTTGATCCTCCACCCGGATCTGGGACACCTTTTAGGTAAATAACAATAGATTGTGGAGACTGTACGGCGTAGACCGATATGGTTGAAACAATGGCTATGTTAGTGTGACGCATTTGTGGGTATCGGTATCCCTCATGGTGAATTGAGGAGAATACGGGGACATTGAGTGGCGTCATGAAGCACTAATTGACCTTAGAACCCTAATTGAACAAACTTGGCCATTAGGACGTAGTGAGGTAGCCGGTTTCAGTGTAGAGCTGAAAATTGGTTGATACTCGATACTACACTCATTGAGGTCGGACTTTTTATGATATCTAGGCCGCAAGAAAAGATTGATTGTGCTGAGACAATGCCTAAGAGAAAGGTCGGGGATATTGAGATCCTTTAGAACCCGATCATTATTTCTAGGACAGGTTGAGCCAACTAGACTTCAAGAGGGTACTTACCTACAAAACTCATGCAAGCCTAAAACATAGGGATTTGTTTATTGTGTGTGTATACGTTTTCTTGTACATAAACATCATAAACATCATCAACATCATATGCATACTCACTAACCATTTCAAGGATTTAGAAATTTATTTTTGTTTTTGTTTTGTAGGACATGAATTCTCTCCGAAGAAACACCATCCGAATCAGCTTTGTAAAAGCACATCCTCAACTTCAAGAGCTAGCCTCAAGAGTGCCCATGGATTATCTGTTACCAAGAAATATGGTCGACTCCGCAGTTTGGCTACATCCAACTTCCAAGAAGAGATGATGTGTGTACTATTCCAATTCTTTGATCCCGTACATCATTGTTTCACTTTCTCAGACTATCAGTTGGTACCTACACTAGAAGAGTTCTCTCTACTCTTAGGGGTGCCCGTGCTTAATCAGATATCGTTCACCGGTCTAGAAGGGATTCTAAAACCTGAAGTCATCGCCGAAGCTTTACATGTGAAGAGGGCTGACGTCATAGCCAATTGGGAGACAAGAAGCAAGGTTAAAGGTTTTCTAGCTAAGTTTCTATTGGAAAAAGATCGTTCATTCTAGGATGACATGGATTTTCAAGCTTTCGAAGACATACTAGCTCTCCTCATTTATGGTTTGGTCCTGTTTCCCAATTTGGACCAATTCATAGACGTTAACGCCATCAAGGACTTTCTCTCTCGCAATCCTATACCTACCTTACTAGGAGACATCTTGCATTGCCTTCATACCCGCACCATGAAGAAAAGAGGTACCCTTTTGTGTTGTATCCCCATACTTGCTAAGTGGTTCACTTCACACCTTCCTCAGTCAGCATTGAAGAATGAGCAAAGATTGATTTGGTCTCAAAGGATGATGTCTCTCACCCACTTTGATATCTGTTGGTGCTCTAGATCCTTGGAAGATATCTCTATCATTGACCGTTGTGGGGAGTTCCCTAATGTACCCCTTCTTGGTATTAGGGGAGGTATCACCTACAACCCATGCTTAGCTCTTAGACAGTTTTGGTATGCCCGAAGAGACAGACCACACGAGATGCTCATCCAAGGTCTGGTATTCGAATATGAATAAGAAGACCAAGGTTACCGCTAGAGGTTTACACGTGCTTGGGGAATGGTGAACAAGGTGGACAGTAGGACTTTGGGACATAAAAACTCTACCCCTCTCAAGCCTTACCTTAGGTGGATACGGGCTCGTGCCCAGAGTCTCTTGATGCCTTACCCTTCCATCCTTCCTGTCATCATTGAGCCTGTTATTGAAGGAGGCGTCCCATACACCGTTCTTCATCCTGACATGCCTACCTCTCTCGGAGACCTGCAGAAAGCTTGGGTTCAGTTGAAGGAAGAGCGAGACACCTTCGAAACCCAGTATTACGCCAGTGAGAAGAAGGTTCTAGAACTCACCTAACTGCTTCATGAAGAGAAAAACCTAAATGCCTACATTGCTTCAAAGAGGATGCATTCGGTCTTTTTGTCTTAGGAGATTTGCTGTATTTTGTTTTTCTTTGTAAGCCCAAGGAGGCATGATGTATTCAAACTTGTTTTTATTTAATATAACGTGTGTTCCTTTTTTTTGGTTTGAACAAGTTTAAATCTCTAAATTTCCTTGAAATCATTTGCATATTGCATCTTCAATCATCATAACATCATACAGGTTTCTCATAACAGGCCACCTTATCCTTCTACTGTTTATTTCTGTGAGATGGATGTTGAACAGACTGTGAAAGATCTTTAGGCGCAGAATGCCCAGTTTCAACAAATGCTCATGGCTCTGACAAAAAGACAAGAAGAGTTGAAGACTCTACTGGCTAAATAGAAGAAGAAGAAACTGAAGAAACCAACCGGTGTTGTAATCATGGGAAGAAGGTTTAAAGGATAGACCAGGCGAACTTTAGACTTTGCAACATCATCAGGCGAAGGAGATAATAAAACCCAAGAAGTGAACAACGACCCAGCATCTGAAGGAGAGGAAGAGCCTGATTACTCTGAGGAACAGTATCCTCCTGCTGATGATAAATACAAACAGCTAGAGGATCGTTTGAATTCTATGGAGATTCAGAGGGTACCCAATTTGGACTTTGAAGAATTAGGACTCATCTCGGGGGTTGTCATCCCACAAAAATTCAAGGTCCCAACTTTCGCCAAGTACGATGGTGTCTCTTGCCTGAAGCCACATCTAAGGTCATATGTCAGAAAGATTCAACCCACCACGGATGACAAGAATCTGTGGGTGTATTTCTTCCAGGAGAGTTTATCTGGGACGCAGTTGGATTGGTTCTACCAATTGGAAGGGACCAATGTTCACAACTGGGAAGAGTTGGCCGCCGCTTTCTACAAACAATATCAGTATAATGTTGATTTGGCTCCGACTAGGACGCAGTTACAAAGCATGTCTATGGGAACGGGTGAAGGTTTCAAAACCTATGCTCAAAAATGGAGGGATCTCGCAGGCAGGGTCCAGCCCCCTCGATCTGACAGAATTTGTGGATATATTCCTAGGCACCTTGTCGGGACCATTTTTCAATCACCTGATTGGGAGCTCCTCAGCTGGATTTACTGAATTGATTATGACTGGTGAGCGGGTTGAGGCTGGTATAAAAAGCGGAAAAATTCAAAGAAATGCATCCTCGAGTATGGCGAAGAAGCCCTTTGTTGGAAAGAGGGAGGTCAGTGCTGCATATGACTTTAGAAATCAAAACAAAACTGACCTTCGCCCGACAGTAGGGGATGTCATGATTTCTAACCCTGGGCCAAATCAACAGCGAAATTATCAGCGTAAACCAGAAGCGCCCATGAGAAGATTTACCCGGATTAACATGACCATGTCTCATGTTTTGCGACACCTTCTAAAGACCAATCTGGCAACTTTAAAGGAAGCTCCCAAGAACCCCAATACTGCTTCTCCTCTCTACAACCCGAACGCCTGATGTGCCTATCATTCTGAAAGCCCGGCGCATGATACAAATGATTGTTGGGCCTTAAAGAATAAGGTACAAGACCTTATCGATGCGAAAGAGATTGAATTTGATCCCCCAGAAACACCTAATGTAATAACGGCGCCAATGCCCAGACATGGCCAAGGTATCAACACCATTGACGATGATCATTTTATTTCCTCTGTGATTGACTTAGTTACTCCTCTGTTGACCATTAAACATAATCTACTGCGAGTCGGCCTGTTCCCAGGCTGCAATGAAGATTGTCACTTATGCAAGTCTCTACCGAACGACTGTTTGTTACTAAAGATAGGCGTCCAACGCCTGATGACTAGCAAAGAAATCCTATTTGAAAAGCTACCTCTTATTAAAAGTTCTTATCAAGATGTTTCGATAATCACCATTTCCGACAATTCTCCCAGGGTCTCCACCAAAAGACCCGTCAGGATTACATCTGTTCCAAGATCTGCACCTTTAATCATCACTATGCCAAGACCAATATCATACTCCTCGGATAAAGCTGTTCCATGGAGTTATGGGGCTGACGTTTATTACTATGGCGTCAAGCAAGATAAATTGGTTGTCAAAGACGAAGTTGCAAGAGATATTGATCCTGATATCGGTAACATCACTGGGACCAGCAAAATAACAAGAAGTGGAAGAGTCTTCTCACCTGAGATTTCTCCAAAGACCGTTGCTACTCCTGTGATCATTACTATTGCCACTCCTACCGACACTCCCAGTGATACTCCTACTGTTATCCCTGTTACCAATACAAGGGGCATAAAGGCTTTGATTAAGCCTGCCCAAGCAAGAGAATGTCCCGAGGTCATCCTTGAAGCTTCCAGAAAAGACATATAAGAAATCCTGAAGATAATCAAGAAAAGTGACTACAACATTGTAGAACAATTGGGGCAGACCCCCTCGAAGATATCATTATTGTCCTTACTTCTGTGTTTTGAAACTCACACCAAAGCCTTGGTAAAGTTTCTTAAGACCACCCACGTGCCCCAAGAGACCTCCATCGACCAATTTGAAAACTGTGTGGCCAATCTAACTGTTGATAACGAATTGGTCTTTTCCGATGCTGATTTAACCTCTACGGGAAGGAAGCACAATGATGCCTTACATATTTCTATTGAATGCAGGGGCACCTCACTTGCCCATGTTATGGTGGATATTGGCTCATCATTGAATGTCTTGCCCAAAATTGCTCTCAACCGACTGGATTGCGAGGGGCTAATATTGAAACCTAGAAACATCATAGTAAGGGCCTTTGATAGCTCCAAGAGGACAGTACACAGAGAAGTTAGTATCCCCATAAAAATTGGGACTCAGACTTTTGACTTAATTTTCTATGTGATGGACATCCGCCCTTCGTACTCTTGTCTGTTGGGTCGACCCTGGATCCATGGTGCTGGTGCCGTCACTTCCACCCTACACCAAATGCTAAAATATCCGATCAGAGGGAAGATTGTCACAGTTCACGGATAGGAGGAGTATATGGTTAGCCATCTGAACTCTTTCAGGTATGTCGAGATGGATGGTGAATTCATAGAGACTCCCTGTCAGAACATTGAGGAGGTTCCAGCAACGGTCGCGGCAACCAAGTCTACTCCAAAAGTCCCGGAGATTACCGGAGCTCCATTGAAGATGGCCTCGTTGAAAGATGCTCGAGCAGTAGTTAAAGAGGGAGGATGTACTATCTGGGGTCACCTTCCGGATATTCCCTACAAGTCCGACAAATTTGGGTTGAGGTTTACTTCAGAGGCCCAAAGAGTTGTTCGACGTTCTCGCGCTGGTGGACCACCTCTACGTATCAGCAGTCAAGGAGTCAATGCAATAGAAGACAGTGATGGCAGCTGTGACCTGGAGGAATGGATTTTTCCAACCATCGGCGGAGGGCTCGACAATTGGGAGGCCAAAGATTTCATTCCTATTACTTTTATTCAAGAGTAATTATCTTTTAAAATTTCCAGGCTTGTAATATTGAAACAATTCAGACTTTTTAAAACCTTGTGTCTTACCCGAGGCACAACGGTCCATTTGAGAGGGTTGTCACTTCATTCTCATATGTCATTAATGAATCATGGACGTTTTTGCATCAAATTTTGTTTTCATTGTCTTTTATTTCTTACATTTTATTTCTTTCAAAGGTAGTTATGCTCTTACACACACTCACATATTAAAAATGTAGATCTACATCCACTCAGGATCCCATGGGTAATAGTTCTACTATGGCCAATTGTGACTTTGAAAATCCGATCTACCAAGCCAACGACGAAGGTGAGGAAGATTATGAAGTGCAAGGGGAGTTGGCCAGGTTGTTGCAATAGGAAGAAAGGACCATTCAGCCACACGAAGAGCCGGTCTAAACAGTTAACTTGGGAACTGAGGAAGACAAAAAGGAGGTCAAGGTGGGTGCCAATTTGGAATCCAGTGTCAAGGAGCGCCTGATTCAGTTATTACACGACTATGTTGAGATCTTTTGCTGGTCGTACGAAGACATGCCGGAACTTGATGCAGACATTGTGGTACATCGTCTGCCTACAAAGGAAGATTGTTCCCCAGTAAAGCAAAAGGTTCGTCACATGAGGCCCGATATGTCGGAAAAGATCAAAGCAGAAGTCATGAAGCAATTCAATGCTGGATTTTTGGCTGTCACCCCTTACCCCCAATGGGTGGCCAATGTTGTTCCTGTACCCAAGAAAGACGGTAAAGTGCGGATGTGTGTGGACTATAGAGACTTAAACAGGGTAAGCCCCAAACATGATTTCCCACTCCCCCACATCGACATCCTAGTCGACAATACGGGGCAACACAAAGTGTTTTCCTTCATGGACGGTTTCTCGGGCTACAACCAAATCAAAATGGCATCTGAGGATATGGAGAAAACAACCTTTGTTACACAGTGGGGCACTTTCTGCTATAAGGTCATGCCATTCAGACTGAAGAATGCTGGGGCAACTTATCAACGTGCCATGGTAGCTTTATTTCATGACATGATGCATCATGAGATAGAGGTCTACGTAGACGATATGATATCCAGATCGCAGACGGAAGAAGAGCACCTTGGTCACTTACGAAAGCTGTTTGAGAGGCTGAAGAAGTACAACTTGAGATTGAATCCAAACAAGTGCACCTTCGGAGTACGGTCTGGTAAACTCCTATGCTTTGTCGTCAGCAATAAGGGTATCGAGGTTGATCCTACCAATGTTAAAGCGATACAAGAGATGCCATCTCCTTGTACTGAAAAGGAAGTCAGAGGATTCTTAGGACGTTTGAATTATATAGCCAGGTTTATTTCTCACCTGACAGTTACTTGTGAGCCAATCTTCAAGCTCTTGAAGAAAGATCAAGTAGTCAAATTGAATGACGAATGCCAAGTTGCTTTTGATAAGATCAAAGAATACTTGCAAGAGCCTCCTATGTTGTTGCCACCTGTCGAGGGAAGGCCATTGATATTATATCTAACTGTTTTAGAAAACTCAATGGGGTGTGTGCTGGGGCAGCATGACGAGTCTGGCCGAAAAGAGCATGCTATTTATTACTTGAGCAAAAAGTTTACTGAATGTGAAACAAGATATTCACTGCTCAAGAAAACTTTTTGCGCTCTGGCATGGGCTTCTCGTTGGTTGAGACAGTATATGCTGACCCATACTACTTTGTTGATATCTAAGATGGATCTGATAAAGTACATCTTCGAGAAGCCCGCTCTTTCTGGGAGAATAGCGAGATGGCAGATGATCCTGACAGAATATGACATACAGTATACTAACCAGAAAGCTATAAAGGGTAGTGTGTTGGCTGATCACCTCGCTCACCAAGCTTTGGAAGACTATCAGGCCATGAAGTTCGAGTTCCCGGATGAAGAAATCATGACATTAGACAACTGTGAAGAAATCAAGCCATATGACGGACCTGAACAAGAATCCTGATGGACCTTGTTCTTTGATGGGGCGTCCAATGCATTTAGCAATGGTATCGGTGTCGTACTCATATCTCCAGAAGGATGCCATACTCCCTTTACTGCCAGACTCTACTTCAACTGTACAAACAACATGGCAGAATATGAGGCATGCATATTCGGTCTCAAAGCTGCTATAGACTTGGGGATCAAATACTTGGATGTATTTGGAGATTCAACTTTGGTCATTAGTCAGGTCAAAGGGGAATGGGACACTAAACACCCCAACCTTATCCCTTATAAAGAACATGTGTTGACATTGTTGCCGCATTTCGAGAAGATTACCTTCGAGCATTTCCCGCGAAAAGAAAATCAGCTATCAGACGCACTAGCTACAATGTCATCTATGTTTAAACTTAATTGGGATAACGAGGCTCCTCAAATCACCATTGAGCAGATGGATGAACCAACTTACTGTCATAAGATCGGTACTGAAGAAGTAATGGATCGACCTTGGTTCCACGAAGTTAAAAGGTATCTCGAGTCTCAGGAATATCCAGAAGGAGCTTCAGTGAATGACAAGAAGTTCCTAAGAAGATTCTCGGCTAAATTCATCCTTAGTAACGGCATTTTGTACAAACGCAGTCATGAATCTGTATTGCTTCGGTGTGTAGACAAGGCTGAGGCTGAAAGGATCATGGTTGAATTACACGAAGGCACTTTTGGTACCCATTCCAGTGGCCATTGAAGCCACCGGCAGAAAACACAGAGCCGCCACTGAACTTTATTTATCCCGAAGGAAGGGGAAATATCGATAAAACCACAAGGGAAATGGATAAGATGGTCTTGCGACCAAAAGAAAGGGTAAGGGAGTCGGTTATGTGAGGGGAAGGTATTAGCACCCCTCACATCCGTTGTACTCAACGGGATCAGTTTTGTTTGTTTGTCTTAAAGGGTGTGTTTATTTACAACTATGCTTGCTAAAAGGGAAATGAATGGTTTTTAATTATTACGTTCGTAAGGGTTTCGCGACCCTTTGCCTACGTATCCAGTGAAGGAATCAGAACATCGTAGTTCCTCTTAGAAAATGGTTGGTTTGTTTGTGTTTTTTAGTGGGCGACGTTAACGCACACATTCTAGCAATAGACACGGCCGGTATCGCGGTAGAACAGAGATAACATGCCCTTTGGGGGAATTTTGATTGGTTAAGTGTTTTTTGCAATGTTTAAGATATATTCAAGTAATGATAAAAATGTTTTTGGATTTTTTGGTTTGTTTGGTTGTGGATTTTATCTTGCCTAATTACTAGCATTTGTACAAAGTAAATAAAGTGCAGAAAAGATAAAATCCTACGTTATTACAACCATATCAAAAGGCATAAAACAAATGAAGGAAAAACAAGACAAAAGTAAAAAAAAGGTGTCTTTCGATTCTGGCAGGAGCAGCCTTCGACTGGTATTCTGTTGGCCTCCTTCGATTGGGGCTGGCAACAACAAAGTCATGTCTTTCGATTGGGCCCTGGAAGAGGCGAAGTCCTATCCTTCGATTGGGCAAAGGCAGCAACAAGTTGTATCCTTCGACTGGGCCTTGGCAGAGGCGAAGTCCTGTCCTTCGATTGGGCTTTGGCACCAGCATGATAGTTTCTTTCGTCTGGGTCCGGGCTTAGTGCAAGCGTGCCATCTGCCTTTCTGCCTCCTTCGACTGGAGACTGAAAACAGTGAGGGAATGCCTTTCGACTGAGCCCGGAAGTCAGTGAAGGCAAGCTTTTCGTTTGGGTTCAGAAGTCAACATGGAGAAGCCTTCTGGTTCTCTTTCGTTCGACCTGGAGAAAGAAGGTAGAAGCCAGAAGCTTCTTCCTATTTTCTGTTTCCTGTTTCCTGTTTCTTTCGTTTGAACTTTTTGAACAGTAACATGGCATAAGGCCATGCTAATATTGCCTTACAATCAGTCAACACTTAATGCATATTTAAATAAACAAACAACAAAACGAAAGGGGGTTAGCTCTGAAAACATATTAAGTAGGTGGAAACGAAAAGAACCAAAGTGTTATGTACATGTTATGCTAGAAATTAAAGGGGTTCAAGGTTAAGGATGGCTTACCTTGCTTGGGGCTGGAGCGTGTGCTGGGCCTTTAAATGGTTTCCTTGAATGCTTCTAGATTCGGAAGGAGGAACCAGGGGTTATGTCTTGGATACTGGATTCGAAAGAGAAGAACAAGGGTGAGGTTCTTCCTACTGGATTTGAAGGGTAACAAGGTATAGGGACGTTTCAGATTATAGGGGATAAGTGTTTGGATTCTGGATGTTTTTTGATTTCTGGATGTGTGTTTGAATTCTGGATGTGTTTGGATTCTGGATGTTTTTTTATTTCTGGATGTTTTGGATTTCTCAAGTGTTTTTGAACTTGAGAGTTTTGTGGTTTGAGAAATTTTATGCAGAGATTCGTCTGGCCCAAAAGTCCTCCCTTCAAACATGCATTGGAGTCTTATTTATAGGCAGATTGGCT
Organism: Vicia faba; assembly: GCA_948472305.1. Taxonomy (NCBI): domain Eukaryota; kingdom Viridiplantae; phylum Streptophyta; class Magnoliopsida; order Fabales; family Fabaceae; genus Vicia; species Vicia faba. The sequence continues at coordinate 147,483,111 of OX451739.1, read as the reverse complement.
GAAGCATTTGGGGGGAAAACAAAAAAAATTGAACAGTTTGGGAATGCTGTTTCTATCCTTTCTTACGTTGCTTTTGTGTTTTTCCATTTTTGTACAAGTTACAGGCGTCAGGTCTGGCTCTGCATAGCAGGTTTTTGGACTGTTGTAGCAGGTTGGTGCAGGTTTTTCTGTTTTGTTTTGGCACCTTACAGCAGGCGTTGGAGCAGTAAACTTGTCCAGATCGAAGGCTTGCATGAAGTGATATTTTCTTTATGGATGCTAGCATGAAGGGAAGCCATTGACTTGTGCGTTGAAGGCAAGCACAGAGGAAGCCATAGCTTGGTCGAATTTTTCCTGTAGGAGGTTGCTGCTTGGTGAATCGAAACAAATTTGTAGGAGGCCAATGTTATCTGAATCGAAGCTAGTTGTTTCAAAGGGAAACATTGCCCAGTCGAAGCTTGTGACTGAAGGAGACTGTGTTTCCAAATCGAAGCTTGTGACTGAAGGGAGACTGTATTGCCTATCGAAGCTTATGGATCGAAGGGAGACTGTATGGCCCATCGAAGCTTGTGGATCGAAAAAAACACATTGCCCAATCGAAAGTATGTGTTCGAAGGAAGGAATGTTGCCCAGTCGAAGCATGTTGGCAGGTAGTAAACTTGTCCAGATTCGAAGCAGGCTTGCAGGTAGAAACTCGTCCAGATTCGAAGCAGGCTGCAGGCAGCAACTTGTCCAGATTCGAAGCAGGCTTGCAGGCATCAACTTGTCCAATCGAAAGTAGGCATACAGGAAGCAACTTGTCCAGATTCGAAGCAGGCTTGCAGGCAACAACTTGTCCAATCGAAAGTAGGCATACAGGAGGCAAAATGTCCAGATTCGAAAGAGGCCAAGAGTCAGTCGAAGGGTACTGAATCGAAGGAGACATGTTTTCCTCCAAACTTGTCAAAATCATATTTTATCTGTTTTGCTCTTTCAATAGTTTCCTCTTTGACTTGATGCTTGAAAATCCAATATGATCCAATTGTACTTGTGTAGACTTAAACCCTGAGAATCCTGACCAGCACACATAGGGAAATAAACCCTAATCCAGGCTCTGATAGAATTAAGCAAGAACCAACCTTGTAACATGATGACAAAATTCATTCCACAACCCGCTAATCAAGAACCAGATGTGCTTCCTTTCTATCTGATAAGAAAAACCTCAAAACAAGATTAGACCAAAAGAGGGCGTAGCCCTAATACTTCAAACCAAAGTGCCTGATTCCCTGAGATGTGGGATATGCAAATAACTGAATGATGAAATGATGCAAATGGAATGCAGAGTTCAAAGCCAGACAAGAATAAAAGAGATAGGGCAAATTTAGGGTACGACAGTTGCCCCTATTTAATCGTCTTAAACCTGAATGTGAGATTGGCGTCAGCCTTTCGGAAGTTCAAGGTGGAATATGATTAAATACCAGGACTCGAAATTTTCCCTGGAGATATGGTGTGAGTGTTATTCACTGGTGTGAATGTCTGCTTGGGGAAAGACAAACTGGTCTTCTGGTGGACTGGTCATGATGGATAAAACATGGTTGAAAAAGGGTAGCTCGTACTGGGGTAACAGTGCCAATACAAGGTTTTTTTCTTTTTTTTTTGAGGGAATGAGTAGTAAAGCGACTGAAAGGATATGGTTGACGATGTCGTGATGGCTGAAAGTAGAATTACTTGACAAAATGATAACTGAAATGCAATGAGTAGAACTTGATGATGACAGAGAACCTATCAAGCAGTATTTCACGACCCACAAAGAAAGGTAAAGACAACGGGTAAAGATAGACGTACGATCTACGACCCAAGAGAAAAGGTAAAGTGAGGGTAAGACCTACGGGCGTCCTACGACCCTAAAAAGATAACGTGAGGGTAAGACCTACGAGCGACCTACGACCCTTTGAAAGATAACGTGAGGGTAAGACCTACGAGCGACCTACGACCCTAGCAAAGATAACATGAGGGTAAGACCTACGAGCGACCTACGACCCTATGAAAGATAAAATAAGGGTAAGACCTACGAGCGACCTATGACCCTATGAAAGATAAAGTGAGGGTAAGACCTACGAGCGACCTACGACCCTATGAAAGATAAAATGGGGGTAAGACCTACAAGCGACCTACGACCCTATGAAAGATAAAATGAGGGTAAGACCTACGAGCAACCTACGACCCTATGAAAGATAATGTGAGGGTAAGACCTACGAGCGACCTACGACCCTAGCAAAGATAACATGAGGGTAAGACCTACGAGCGACCTACGACCCTATGAAAGATAAAATGAGGGTAAGACCTACGAGCGACCTACGACCCTATGAAAGATAAAATGAGGGTAAGACCTACGACCCTATGAAAGATAAAATGAGGGTAAGACCTACGAGCGACCTACGACCCTATGAAAGATAAAATGAGGGTAAGACCTACGAGCGACCTATGACCCTATGAAAGATAAAATGAGGGTAAGAACTACGAGCGACCTACGACCCTATGAAAGATAACGTGAGGGTAAGACCTACGAGCGACCTACGACCCTATGAAAGATAAAATGAGGGTAAGACCGACGAGCGACCTATGACCCTATGAAAGATAAAATGAGGGTAAGACCTACGACCCTATGAAAGATAAAATGAGGGTAAGACCTAGGAGCGACCTACGACCCTATGAAAGATAAAATGAGGGTAAGACCTACGAGCGACCTACGACCCTATGAAAGATAAAATGAGGGTAAGACCTATGAACGACCTACGACCCTATGAAAGATAAAATGAGGGTAAGACCTACGAGCGACCTACGACCCTATGAAAGATAACATGAGGGTAAGACCTACGAGCGACCTACGACCTTATGAAAGATAACGTGAGGGTAAGACCTACGAGCGACCTATGACCCTATGAAAGATAACGTGAATATTGAGAGTTGGGGGAGTACGACGTACTGGCACAATGGTTTATTTTAGTTGGTAATGTAATAACAGATGTTAACTGGGAATTATGAGGATGAAATTCTTTGTGAGGATGTTTTGTTGATTTGGGATTGATTTGGGGATTGATCTGGCTCATGCTTCATATGCATTTGAAGTGTGACATGATGATTCATTGATATGCTATGCGTTTGAGGATGCAATGCAGTATGTCATGATGATTATTGTACGTAAAGTGCCAAAAACTCAAGGGGATCTGTTGCCCATCATCTTGAGGTACCAATATGGACTGGTGCTTGAAATTTAAGAAGAAAGAGTTAGCCTTGCCGAGTTCACTGGGGATTAAATCTTGTTGAGGAGGAGTAGCTTGATCTGACTTCCTTCATGGATTGGGTTCTTGTGAATAACTGAAGAATAGACATGGATCTCAACCAATGCCCCAAGTTTCTCGGTGTTGGAAGATCGGGCGCTTGGTTAATTGTAAGGTGGCGACGAGGATGAAATCTTGGTCAAGGTGACCGTTATGACTTGCTACCTGCCCAGAAGAGAGAACACTTGAACGCCAAAAAATTCCCTTGGGATTCCTTCATATCCATGTAATGTAGTGTTTCACATCTTAGCTCGTGATTATTATTGACTTATCGTTTTCAATGCAATGTTTAACAAAGAATTTAAATCACAATTCGCATACGAAAAATAAAGTAAAAGAACATAACAAGGATTTTTAATGGAAGGGCAAATTTTATTAATGAGTTTGGCCCGTGAATGGGCATTCGTACATAGAAACAACTCCTAAATGAGGAAGTCGCGAAAAAGAAAAGAAATACAATGAGTAAAATGGCAATAAGAAAATCTCGAATTTTCGTTAAAACCGATGTTGCTATAGTTATCATATCCCGGGTCGTCCTAGTGCCGTGCTTCCAAAGGATAATAGTTAGATCGAGCCATCCCGCACTAAGAGGGTGTACGTGAAGAATCTTCAGACTACAGTCTCTCGCTTTCTGTCCCTAATTTTTGTCTGGATCGCCCTTTCGGGTTTTCAATCCACCGGGACACCCATTTTTGCCTAAGTCGCCCTTTCGGGTTTTCGACTTAGCGGGTTATTCTTTTTTTTTTCTTCTTTTTTAGCCCTAACTTTTTCCTAAGCTGCCCTTTCGGTTTTTCGACTTAGCGGGTCCTTTCATGCGTAGTATTTTTTGACTGAGTCTGAATTAACTAGAAGCGGAACGTCTTCCCCATCCATATTTGTCAGGATTAGAGCACCTCCTGAGAAAGATTTCTTCACGATGTACGGTCGCTCATAGTTGGGAGTCCACTTGCCTCTTGGATCAGTGTGGATTGGGAGAATCTTTCTTAAGACCAGGTCACTTGAGTGGAACTCTCGAGGCCGAATCTTCTTGTCAAATGCCCTCTTGAGACGCTGTTGGTATAACTGACCGTGACAAATGGCTGCCAGGCGATTTTCTTTGACGAGATTGAGTTGGTCGAGTCTCGTTTGAATCCATTCTGCTTCATCAAATTTAGTATCCATCAGGACCCTTAAGGAAGGAATTTCCACTTCGACTGGGAGTACCGCATCCATACCATAGACTAGTGAAAACGGAGTTGCCCCAGTGGAAGTACGCACCAAAGTTCGATAGCCATGCAGGGCAAAGGGAAACATATCATGCCAATCTTTGTATGTTCTCACCATTTTCTGGACGATCTTGTTTATGTTCTTGTTAGCGGCTTCGACTGCCCCATTCATCTTTGGCCGATAGGGTGATGAATTATGGTGCTCGATCTTGAATTCTTCATACATTTCCTTCATCATTTTGTTGTTGAGATTTGACCCGTTATCAATGATGATCTTGTTAAGAGTTTCATACCGGCATATGATCTCTCTTTTGATAAAACGAGTGACAACTTGCTTGGTCACATTTTTGTATGAAGCCGCTTCCACCCACTTAGTGAAGTAGTCAATAGCAACGAGGATAAACCGGTGTCCATTTGAAGCGCTCGGATCAATGCGTCCAATCATGTCTATGCCCCACATTGCAAAGGGCCATGGTGAAGTCATCACATTCAAAGGAGTGGGAGGAACATGTATCCTGTCTGTGTAAACCTGACATTTATGGCACATTTTGGCATATACACAACAATCACTCTCCATTGTCATCCAGAAATAACCTGCTCGTAGGATTTTCTTGGCCATGGAATGCCCACTGGCATGAGTCCCAAAAGAGCCCTGGTGTATTTCTCGTATAATGGATTCTGCTTCGTGTCTATCCACGCATCTGAGCATAACTGAATCATAGTTTCTCTTGTACAGAACGTCTCCTGACAATAAAAACTTAGACGCAAACCTTCTGAGAGTCCGCTTATCATAAATCGTAGCACCTTTGGGGTACTCTTGCTTCTCAAGATATCTTTTGATGTCGAAATACCTCGGCCTTTCGTCTGATACATCTTCAGTTGTAAGACAATGAGCAGGGAAAATATGTGATGGCTCCTTGTAACGACAGATCCTTATATTGGGTGCATGATTCGGGTAATTGACTTTGAACATTGCTGCTAAAGTGGCCAGAGCGTCTGCCAGTTGATTCGGTTCTCTAGGAATGTGCTCAAAAGTGACTTCATCGAAAGTGGGCAACAACTCAATGATGTAATCCCTGTATGGAACTAAATTAGGGTGTCGTGTATCCTAATCACCCCGTACTTGATGTATCACTAAGGCATAGTCCCCATAAACTTTAAGAATCTTGATCTTCAAATCAATGGCGGCTTCAAGGCCCATCACACAAGCTTCGTACTCAGCGACATTATTCGTGCAATCAAAACATAATCTGGCAGTGAAGGGTATATGAGTGTTGCGTGGAGAGGTCAGAACTGCCCCAACACCGTGACCCATAGCATTTGACGCACAGTCGAACGTGAGAGTCCATCGCTCCCCTGGTTCAGGTCTTTCATTGTCATCAAGTTTCATAATATCCTTGTCTGGAAAGTCAAACTTCATGGGCTGATATTCTTCCAATGGTTGGTGAGCGAGATGATCAGCAAGAATGCTACCTTTGATGGCCTTTTGTGTGACGTACTGGATGTCATACTCGAACAAAAGCATTTGCCACCGAGCCAATCTGCCTGTAAGTGCTGCTTTCTCAAAGATGTACTTTATCGGGTCCATCTTAGATATCAGAAGTGTAGAATGTGTCAACATATACTGCCACAAACGTCGGGCTGCCCATGTAAGAGCACAATAAGTCTTCTCAAGTAAGGAATACCTCGATTCACAATCACTAAACTTCTTGCTCAAATAGTAAATGGCATGTTCTTTTCGTCCAGTATCATCATGTTGTCCGAGCACACAACCCATAGATCCTTCAAGCACAGTCAAATACATAATGAGAGGTCTCCCATGAACTGGTGGTATGAGTATTAGTGGTTCTTGAAGATACTGCTTAATCTTCTCGAAAGCTTCTTGACAACTCTCATCCCAATGGACATCCTGATTCTTGCGTAACAATTTAAAGATGGGTTCACAGGTAGCAGTAAGATGGGAAATGAACCTGGCTATGTAATTCAACCTCCCAAGGAAACCTCGTACTTCCTTCTCATTTTTCGGCGCCGGCATATCTTTTATTGCTTTTACTTTGTCTGGATCTACTTCGATTCCTCGTTAACTCACGATAAAACCAAGTAACTTGCCCGACCGAACCCCAAAGGTGCATTTGTTGGGATTAAGCCTTAACCTGAACTTTCGCAACCGATCAAACAACTTCTTCAAATGAACCAAATGTTCTTCCTCAGTCTGTGACTTCGCAATCATGTCATCCACATACACCTCGACTTCTTTATGAATCATGTCGTGAAAGAGAGTCACCATAGCTCGCTGATATGTCGCACCAGCGTTTTTAAGACCAAAAGGCATGACTTGGTAGCAAAAGGTACCCCAAGGAGTTGTGAAAGCTGTTTTATCCATGTCTTCCGGAGCCATCTTTATCTAATTGTATCCATAGAAACCATCCATAAAGGAAAACACCGAAGACTGAGCAGTATTATCAACCAATACATCAATATGAGGCAGCGGGAAATCATCCTTCGGGCTTGCTCTATTCAAGTCTCGGTAGTCAACACACATACGTACCTTGCCATCCTTCTTAGGTATGGGCACAATGTTAGCAATCCATGGCGGGTAATTTATCACAGACAGGAAACCTGCTTCGAGCTGTTTCTGAACCTCTTCTTTGATCTTCAAGGCCATGTCGGGTCTGGTCCTTCTTGGTTTTTTCTTTACAGGAGAACATTCTGGCTTCAGTGGCAATCTGTGCATTACTATATCAGTGTCTAAGCCGGGCATGTCTTCATACGACCAAGCGAAGATGTCAGCATACTCTTGAAGCAATTCCATCAACCCCTTCTTCTCTTTACTTTGCAAGGCGGCCCCTATCTTGACTTCTCTTTTTACCTCTTCAGTACCGAGATTGACAACTTTTGTTTCTTCTTGATACGGCTGGATGACTTTCTCTTCCTGTCTCAAGAGCTTGGCTAGTTCTTCAGGGACTTCACAATCTTCCCCATTATCTTCGTTAGCATGATCAACTGAATTCTCAAGGATATAAGGAACCATAGCATTATCATTTCCAACGGAGTCCGAGATGGATCTGCATGATCGATGATTTTATGTTTTATTTTTAGAAAGTGCAAAGGAAAATTTAAAGTAGGAAAAGAAAAGTATTTCCATTTTTATTTTGAAAAAGTAAAAGTAAAAGAAAAGACAGAGAACAAAATTGTATGCGAAAGTGCGATTTTTTCATTCATGGTTAAACAAAGATTGAAACATAAGGGGGCCCTTCTACAAGCCGTCAGTATGCCTTGGGAAGGACATATGACTTAAAATGGAAACAGAAAATTACACATCAAGGAAAACAACTTCAGGGATGTCGGTGGCGGTCCAATTGCTGAGCTCCTGGTCTGGCGCAACTTGATAGATAAATCTTGAAATATCCTCCTCGTCACCTTCAGCATCTGTGGCGAGTACCTGTCCTTCTTTGCTCACACCAGCATTGACGAACACTTCAGAAATTGGAGGAACCTACTGCCCTTTGAGAGGAACCCAACCAGCTTGTACGGAGGATGATGGCTGATACCCAAGACCGAAACGATCTTTCTTCTCTGGAACCTCAATCAAATTTCCCCAACCGTCATGGGGAGGTCTAGCTTCTATGAGGGCTTTGGCATCATTCAAAGATGCCATGGGTGCTTCATACTTCTTACCTTCCATGACGGGGAATCTGTCAACAGAAACAATCTCCAGAGCTTCAAAGGGCAACTCATGCACCTCACCTTCCACTTCCACATAACGGTAGGTTGTCAGATTATTGATCAATATGTCCTCTTCACCGCAAACGATGACAACTTGGTCATTCACAACAAACTTCATGCGTTGATGAAGGGTAGATGTCACTGCTCCTGCTACATGAATCCACGGACGACCCAAGAGGCAAGTATAGGATGGACGAATGTCCATAACATAGAATGACAAATAGAAAGTGTGGGGACCAATCTTGACAGGCAAATAAACTTCTCCATCCACCGATCTTCTCGAACCATCAAACACCCGAACATTTAGAGTGGAGGGCCTCATCATTACTCCGTCCATATTCAGCTTAAACAAGGTAACCTTAGGCATCACATTGAGTGAAGAACCTGTATCCACCAAAACTCGAGATAAAACAGTGTCCAGACACTTCATAGAAACATGTAGCGCTTTATTATGGGCTCTTCCTTCAATTGGGAGTTCATCATCGCAGAAACCCAAACAATTTCCCACAGCAATATTGGTGACTATTCCTTCAAACTGGGCCACAGAGATGTCTTGGGTAACATGAGCGGAACATAAGGTCTTCAATAAGGCGTTGCGGTGGGCCTCTGAACACAAAAGGAGAGACAAGATGGAAATCTTGGATGGTGTCTGATTGAGCTGGTCCACTACTTTGTAATCACTCCGCTTGAGAATTCTCAAAAGTTTCTCCGCTTCTTGTCCTTCTGAAAGTCCAGGTTGGTTATCAATTGCTTGCTTTCCCTTAGCCTTAGCTAGAGCTTCATTGTTAGTTTCCTTAGGAGGTGGGGGTGGAGGAGAAAAGATCCGACCACTGCGAGTCATGTTACTTGTTCCCGCAATGTTGGTAACATTCTTGTCACCTACCAGAGGACACTCATACCTCTTTCCATGAATGTAGACTACGTTGTACTCCCATGGCACTGCCTTCAAGTCGCTGCTTGTAGGGGGAATAGGAGCTTGAATCATTGTGGGGGTAATAGGAACCTGAATTGTTAAAGGAATATTGGGGGTGACTGAAAAACTTCTCGGATAGTAGGGGATTTCCAGAACATCAATTTCTTCTTCTCGGAACACTTTCTCTATCTGTAAGACACCTCCATCGATCAACTATTGGATGGCCCTCTTCAACTCAGCACACTCTTCTGGTTTGGAAGAACAGGTTAAGCAGAAGTCATGGAGTTCTTGTAGCACTCCATGCTTTAACGAATGTTCTTTGACAGTTTCCAAAGATATGTTAATTTCATCAACCTTTGACACCAAAACCCGTTCATTAACTTCTTCAATAGCATGGATTGTTCCCCCTTGATGAGGAGGCATGGGATTATTTTGGATATTCGAACCAATAGGGTTGAAGTTGATGGCTTTCGCATCGATGAGATCTTGAACTTTGCACTTGAAAGCCCTGCAATTTTCAATGGTATGGCCTGGAGCACTAGAGTGGAATTCACAATGAGCATTATTATCATATCCCCTAGGGAGAGGAATTGGCGGTGGACCGAGTTCGCGCAATTGAACCATTTGGCTAGCAAGTAACTGTGGGAGAAGCTGAGCGTAGGACATGGGAATGAGATCAAACCTTCTTTCAGGGGCTCTCTGTCTTGGAGGAGCTCTTTGTCCTTGGAAATGTTGATTCGGTTGTTGATAAGTTGTAGGAGGTGCAAACTGTTGTTGTGGAACATAATGTGGTTGCGGAGAGAAAGGCCGTTGTTGGGCCATCCAAGGTGCTGGAGTTGTAGCAGCGTATACTTGCGGAACAAACTGGTTGGGAACAGAAGCTGGTGTAGGAAAATAAGGGAATCGGACTTGAGGAAATGTGGGAGCTCTTCCTTGGTTGACGGTGATGGCACTGGTCTCGCCCTCTTTATTCTTGCTAAAACTAGAAAATGGTTTCCTATTAATGTCTGCATTGTTGTTAGCATTATTAGGAACACCTTGGATCGTTCCGGCCTTAATACATGTCTCAACACGTTCACCAATGATGACCATATCAGAAAATGAAGTTGAAGTGCTACTGAGCATATGTTGGAGATAAGGGCCTCGTAGAGTACCAATAAACAGATCAATCAACTCACGGTACAAAAGAGGAGGTTGGACCCTTGCAGCTAGTTCACGCCACCTCTGAGCATATTCTTTGAAAGATTCTTCAGACTTTTGTACCATCCCCTGGAGCTGAGTACGGCTCGGAGCCATAGCAGTATTGTAATGGTAATGTTTCAGAAAAGCATCAGCAAGCTCTCCCCAAGTACCGACATGGGATCTCTCCAATTGCATATACCAATTCAAGGATGCCCCGGTCAAACTGTCCTGAAAGAAATGCATGAGCAAAGGTTCATTTCCAGCATAGGTCGCCATCTTGCGACAATAGGAACAAAGATGTGTCTCTGGGCAAGAAGTGCCTTTGTACTTGTCGAACTCTGGGACTTTGAACTTAGGAGGAATGACTACCCCAGGCACGACGCACATTGCAGTAGTATTGAATCCGGAAGCCTTGATACCCTCCATGGCTCTAAGTCGCTCTTCAAGGGCATGGTACATCTTCGCAGTTTCGGCAACCCCGGCAGCAAGATTCACTTGGGGTTCATCGAGATCAATAAGTTCATGATGATCGTCGACATCATTCCTAGGAGCACCGATAGGAGTCTCAACATTAGCATTGTCATTTCTCCCATTAGCAGAAGTGGAAGGTGCAGTAGTAAGCTTAGAAACACTCTGGTGTAGTTCTTCTTGACCCTTAATCGCGGCATGCAGAGTTTCCATGAGTTGATCCATGCGGGTACCCATAGTGTCCATATCCCGACGGAGTGCATTCTGATTCTCTTCAAAAAGATCCATTAGCCTTTGCTGGTTGCCTCTGGTGCGGTAAGGATGTGGATGAGTCGTCTTTGCTGTTTACTGGATTCTGAGAAAGGGGACCCCAATGAGTTTTTGTTGTGAAAAAATGAATGCATGGTAACATGGATGAATTCTTTATCTTCATTTCTAATGAGACCCAAAGACTCGTCTATATTTTTAAAATTTCCCTTTTGAAAAGTTATATCAACAAGACTTGTCTTTGGATTTCTCTAGATATGAGATATATATATATATATATACATGATGATGTGATGTCATGGTATGCTATGGCATGAAGTCTCAGCTCCACATATTCTGGATAACCATTGCGTAGTCTGTTGCACAGGTTGAAAGTAACAGGATCAAAAGTCTGACGTCACAGGCATGGAGTTAGAGTAACCACCCATGAGGTATGTACTAGGGGTTTATCACCTGCCGAACAAGGTTATAAAGAGTTCCCGAAGTCTACATTCTTCCTTTGGATATTACTGACGTCCCAATTACTTGGTAATCAATAATATTCGCAGGAAAAACTCGTCCAAGCGCAATATTGCGTGACAACTACTTCCAGATTACTCCGTTATAGTCTCTGCATTGCACCTAAAAGGCCAATATGGGTTAATGGTTCTACGGCCCTCAGCTTCTCGAGCTCCTAGGTCGAAAGTAACGACGTCTTCCCGATTACTCGGTAAACATAATTACTTTCAAGGGGACCTCCACTGAGTGGGGGATTCTAATGCCTCCTTCTTCGGGATTACTCCCTCAAAGTTAACATGACTATACCGCCCGTCCTAATCCTATGTGTAACCCAAGTCCGGGTAGAGGACTTATCAAAAGTAAACATCAAACCCAACAACACAATATATCCAGAATATGTGAGTAGGAACAAATATGCAATATATAAAAAAGAATAAATAAAGAAATAAAACAGTAAAGCAAGATAAAGCAAATAAATAAACACCCAAAAAGACAAGTAAACAAAACTAGGAGAGACTCGCTAAAAAGTCCCCAGCAGAGTCGCCAGCTGAAGCCACCGGCAGAAAACACAGAGCCGCCACCGAACTTTATTTATCCCGAAGGAAATGGGAAATATCGATAAAACCACAAGGGAAATGGATAAGATGGTCTTGCGACCAAGAGAAAGGGTAAGGGAGTCGGTTATGCGAGGGGAAGGTATTAGCAACCCTCAAATCCGTTGTACTCAATGGGATCCATTTTGTTTGTTTGTCTTAAAGGGTGTGTTTATTTACAACTATGCTTGCTAAAAGGGAAATGAATGGTTTTTGATTATTACGTTCGTGAGGGTTTCGCGACCCTTTGCCTACGTATCCAGTGAAGGAATCAGAACACCGTAGTTCCTCTTAGAAAATGGTTGGTTTGTTTGTGTTTTTTAGTGGGCGATGTTAACTCACGCATTCTACCAATAGGCACGGCCGGTATCACGGTAGAATGGAGATAACATGCCGTTTGGGGGAATTTTGATTGGTTGAGTGTTTTTTGCATGTTTTAAGATATATTCAAGTAATGATTAAAAATGTTTTTGGATTTTTTTGGTTTGTTTGGTTGTGGATTTTATCTTGCCTAATTACTAGCATTTGTACAAAGTAAATAAAGTGCAGAAAAGATAAAATCCTACGCTATTACAACCATATCAAAAGGCATAAAAAATGAAGGAAAAACAAGACAAAAGTAAAAAAAAAGGTGTCTTTCGATTCTGGCAGGAGCAGCCTTCGGTTGGAATTCTGTTGGCCTCCTTCGATTGGGGCTGGCAACAGCAAAGTCACGTCTTTCAATTGGGCCCTGGCAGAGGCGAAGTCTTGTCCTTCGATTGGGAAAAGGCAACAACAAGTTGTATCCTTCGACTGGGCCTTGGCAGAGGCGAAGTCCTGTCTTTCGATTGGGCTTTGGCACCAGCATGAGAGTGTCTTTCATCTGGGTCTGGGCTTAGTGCAAGCATGCCATCTGCCTTTCTGCCTCCTTCAACTGGAGACTGAAAACAGTGAGGGAATGCCTTTCGACTGAGCCTGGAAGTAAGTGAAGGCAAGCTTTTCGTTTGGTTTCAGAAGTCAACATGGCGAAGCCTTCTGGTTCTCTTTCGTTCGACCTGGAGAAAGAAGGTAGAAGCCAAAAGCTTCGTCCTATTTCCTGTTTCTTGTTTCCTGTTTCTTTCGTTTGAACTTTTTGAACAGTAACATGGCATAAGGCCATGCTAATATTGCCTTACAATCAGTCAACACTTAATGCATATTTAAATAAACAAACAGCAAAACCAAAGGGGGTTAGCTCTGAAAACATATTAAGTAGGTGGAAACGAAAAGAACCAAAGTGTTATGTACATGTTATGCTAGAAATGAAAGGGGTTCAAGGTTAAGGATGGCTTACCTTGGGGATCGAGCGTGTGCTCGGCCTTTAAATGGTTTCCTTGAATGCTTCTGGATTCGGAAGGAGGAACCAGGGGTTATGTCTTGGATACTGGATTCGAAAGAGAAGAACAGGGGTGAGGTTCTTCCTACTGGATTTGAAGGGTAACAAGGTATAGGGACGTTTCAGATTCTAGGGGATAAGTGTTTGGATTCTGGATGTTTTTTGATTTCTGGATGTGTGTTTGAATTCTGGATGTGTTTGGATTCTGGATGTTTTTTGATTTCTGGATGTTTTGGATTTCTCAAGTGTTTTTGAACTTGAGAGTTTTGTGGTTTGAGAAATTTTCTGCAGAGATTCGTCTGGCCCAAAAGTCCTCCCTTCAAACATGCATTGGAGTCTTATTTATAGGCAGATTGGCTGAAGCATTTGGGGGGAAAACAAAAAAATTTGAACAGTTTGGGAATGCTGTTTCAATCCTTTCTTACGTTGCTTTTGTGTTTTTCCATTTTTGTACAAGTTACAGGCATCAGGTTTGGCTCTGCATAGCAGGTTTTTGGACTATTGTAGCAGGTTGGTGCAGGTTTTTCTGTTTTGTTTTGGCACCTTACAGCAGGCGTGGGAGCAGTAAACTTCTCCAGATCGAAGGCTTGCATGAATAGATATTTTCTTTATGGATGCTAGCATGAAGGGAAGCCATTGACTTGTGTGTTGAAGGAAAGCACAGAGGAAGCCATAGCTTGGTCGAAGTTTTCCTGTAGGAGGTTGCTGCTTGGTGAATCGAAACAAATTTGCAGGAGGCCAATGTTATCTGAATCGAAGCTAGTTGTTTCAAAGGGAAACATTGCCCAGTCGAAGCTTGTGACTGAAGGAGACTGTGTTTCCAAATCGAAGCTTGTGACTGAAGGGAGACTGTATTGCCCATCGAAGCTTGTGGATCAAGGGGAGACTGTATGGCCCATCGAAGCTTGTGGATCGAAACAAACACATTGCCCAATCGAAAGTTTGTGTTCGAAGGAAGCAATGTTGCCCAGTCGAAGCATGTTTGCAGGCAGTAAACTTGTCCAGATTCGAAGCAGGCTTGTAGGTAGCAACTCGTCCAGATTTGAAGCAGGCTTGCAGGCAGCAACTTATCCAGATTCGAAGCAGGCTTGCAGGCAGCAACTTGTCCAATCGAAAGTAGGCATACAGGCAGCAATTTGTCCAGATTCGAATCAGGCTTGCAGGCAGCAACTTGTCCAATCGAAAGTAGGCATACAAGAGGCAAAATGTCCAAATTTGAAAGAGGTCAAGAGTCAGTCGAAGGGTACTGAATCGAAGGAGACCTATTTTCCTCCAAACTTGTCAAAATCATATTTTATCTGTTTTTCTCTTTCAATAGTTTCCTCTTTGATTGATGCTTGAAAATCCAATATGATCCAATTGTACTTGTGCAGACTTAAACCCTGAGAATCCTGACCAGCACACATAGAGAAATAAACCCTAATCTAGGCTCTGATAGAATTGAGCAAGAACCAACCTTGTAACATGATGACAAAATTCATTCTACAACCCGCTACTCAAGAACCAGATGTGCTTCCTTTTTATCTGATAAGAAAAACCTCAAAACAAGATTAGACCAAAAGAGGGCGTAGCCCTAATACTTCAAACCAAAGTGCCTGATTCCCTGAGATGCGGGATATGCAAATAACTGAATCATGAAATGATGCAAATGGAATGCAGAGTTCAAAGCCAGACAAGAATAAAAGAGATAGGGCAAATTTGGGGTACGACAGGCATACAATGGTAAAGAAAATCCTACGGGCAGGCTATTATTGGTCTACCATGGAGGCAGATTGCTACCAACACTCTCGGACTTGCCATAAGTGTCAAATTTATGCGGATAAAGTGCACGTACCTCCGGTTCCTCTAAACGTCTTGACGGATCCTTGGCCATTTGCTATGTGGGGAATCAATATGATTGGGGAAATCAAGCCAACAGCCTCCAATGGACACTGCTTCATCTTAGTGGCCATTGACTATTTTACAAAGTGGGTTGAGGCAGCTTCCCTTGCTTCTGTTACCAAGAATATGGTAACCCGGTTCATCAAACAGAATCTCATCTATCGGTACGGTATCCCAGAGAGAATCCTCACTGATAATGGTACGAATCTAAATAACACTATGATCACCACCTTGTGTGAGCAATTCAAGATTCAACATCACAATTCTTCCCCTTATCGGCCAAAGACGAATGGTGTTGTCGAAGCTGCGAATAAAAATATTAAGAAGATCATACAGAAAATTACAGTCACATACAAAGACTGGCATGAGATGCTATCATTCGCTCTTCACGGGTATCGTACCACAGCTCGCACATCAACTTGGGCAACACCTTATTCTCTGGTATACGGCATGGAGGTTGTCTTGCCTATTTAGGTCCATATCCCCTCTCTGAGAATCATGAAGGATGCTGGTTTGAATGAAGAAGATTGGATCCAAACTCGGTTTGACCAACTAAACTTGATCAATGAGAAGAGGCTTACGGCTATCTGTCATGGTCAGACGTACCAAAAACGCATGATCAAGGCTTTTAATAAAAAGGATAAACGTCAGGTATATTGGGTCGGTGACTTGGTAATCAAGCGTATCATTTTGCCACAAGGTGATCCCAGGGGAAAATGAACTCCTACATATGAAGGGCCGTTTGTAATCAAAAGCATTTTCTCTGGTGGAGCAATGATCTTGACCACTATGGACTGCGACGACCTCCCGCACCCTGTAAATACGGACATAGTTAAAAGATACTACGCATAATCAAAGACCCGCTAGGTTGACTGGCCTAGGCAAAAATAAGGGTTTCCCGGCGAACCAAAAGGGTTCGGGAAAAAATAAGGGATGAAAATTAAAAAAATATGTACACCCGGCAAGTCGAAAACCCGAAAGGGCGGCTTGGACAAAAAAGGGTATCCCAGTGGAATAAAATCCTGAGAGGGCGGTCCAGGCAAAAGTTAGGGATTGAAGCGTAAGACTGTGTCCCGTTGGATCATCTTATAGACAATCTTCAGTGTCGACCAATCAACTCAAATGACTTTAAATCAATCCAATCGACTTTGCCAAGGCGACAAGTGGACAAGATATTCAGAGACATGAAGACTATATCATAATGGGAACCCCATGGGATTATTTCACATAACTATCTTTTCTTTGTATTAATTTTAATTGTTTACGACGACATTCTCTCGCTAGAATACTCGTCTCATTGTACAAAAATACTTATTCAAGTTAATACAAAGATGTCACCTTTGGAAGTGCAAAACCATTTGTTTTCTTTGTTTCTGTGTCTTGTTTACAAAAATGTCCAATGATTTATTTTTGAGCATATGCATTAGAACGTGAATACTGTTACAAATAAACAAAAAAAATGGAAAGACAATTACTAATGACTCTAAGAAATAGGATAATATCTATAGGTCATCCCATAAGATCCCCGCAGGTACTTTCTCCAGCCATAGCAAAACTTCCAACTATCGCTCCAGAGTATTCCCAGTAAGTTGCCCAACTTCTCAGATTTCCCAAACAGGATATCACGAAGACTACAAGCAGTGTCTGGCTTTTCCCTTCCACAACAGAGTTTATATTTGGAAACTCACCCATCAGTGCTTTAAAAGGGATTTATTTTCCCCGCTTCCAGCAACTCTACGGCATAAACAATCTTTAATTCCATACATTTGCATCCATACGTCATAACATTGACAACTCAAGTACATACAGTGCAATCTCATTTATTTTGAAGAGGAAAACATCATACTATGCATCACATACATCATAGCATTGCATACAATTAACTCTTCACCTTCTGCAGGAAAGAGTCATTTGACAGGAAATCATCATCAACAAATTTCCAACATACCAAGATTATCAAAAGACTGGTCGACCATCTACATAACAAAATATTTCTCTAGATTTTTACTAGTTCACATAAATCTCTCAATGATTTATTCTGATTCGTTTCCAGATTCTTACTAGTTCAGATAAATCTCTCAACGGTTTATTCTGATTCATTTCCAGATTCTTACTGGTTCAGATAAATCTCTCAACGGTTTATTCTGATTCATTTCTAGATTCTTACTGGTTCAGATAAATCTCTCAACGGTTTATTCTGATTTGTTTCCAGATTATTACTAGTTCAGATAAATCTCTCAACGGTTTATTCTGATTCGTTTCCAGATTCTTACTAGTTCAGATAAATCTCTCAACGGTTTATTCTGATTCGTTTCCAGATTCTTACTGGTTCAGATAAATCTCTCAACGGTTTATTATGATTTGTCTCCAGATTTTCACAGGTTCAGATAAATCTCTCAACGGTTTATTCTGATTCGTCTCCAGATTTTCACTGGTTCAGATAAATCTCTCAACGGTTTATTCTGATTCATCTCCAGATTTTCACTGGTTCAGATAAATCTCTTAACAGTTTATTCTGATTCGTTTCCAGATTCTTACTGGTTCAGATAAATCTCTCAACAGTTTATTCTGATTCGTCTCCAGATTTTCACTGGTTCAGATAAATCTCTCAACGATTTATTCTGATTCGTCTCCAGATTTTCACTGGTTCAGATAAATCTCTTAACGGTTTATTCTGATTCGTTTCCAGATTCTTACTGGTTCAGATAAATCTCTCAACAGTTTATTCTGATTCATCTCCAGATTTTCACTGGTTCAGATAAATCTCATAACAGTTTATTCTGATTCGTCTCCAGATTTTCACTAGTTTAGATAAATCTCTCAATGGTTTATTCTGATTCGTTTCTAGATTCTTACTGGTTCAGGTAAATCTCTCAACGGTTTATTCTGATTCGTTTCCAAATTCTTACTGGTTCAGATAAATCTCTCAATGGTTTATTGTGATTCGTTTCCAGATTCTTACTGGTTCAGATAAATCTCTCAACGGTTTATTCTGATTCATTTCTAGATTCTTACTGGTTCAATTAAATATCTCAACGGTTTCTCCTGATTCGTCTCCAGATTTTCACTGGTTCATATAAATTTGTCAACAGTTTATTCTGATTTGTCTCCAGATTCGCTAGTCCAGATAAATCTCTCAACGGTTTATTCTGATTCATTTTCTATTAAAATCAAGTTCATACTTTCTTTCTACAATCACCTTTGGATGGCATCTATAAACCCATCTCTAACAACTCTCTATCATTTCTCCAAATGGCATCTTTAAGCCCATTCCCTACACAATCAACCAGCGCATCATCAAGTGAAAATTTCTGGGCACTCTAGTGTTCAATCATCTTCTACTCTCAAGCCACGAACGACAAACACGTAGATCTCACTTTTCATGTTTAAGAACATTGAACAGGGGCAGCTGTTGTACCCCAAAATTTGCCCTCTCATTTCTCAAAGGATCAACCTGGACCCTCAAGTTTGTTTCCATCCAGTTGCAAATCTGAAATTACAATTTTTCCAAGAGAATCATTCACAGGGGGAAAATGGTCATTTACACACCAAAGGAGTCAAACTATGACTTTTGAATCAAAAATCAAGTTCCAAGAATGATATTTTATTAAGGCATGAAATTGGTTCATCAAAAATCAAAAGTCATAAGTTACTTTGAAAATAAAATTTTCCAAGCATTTAGAAAATTTTCTAAGTGTCTAAAGAATATGACACTTCAGAACTTCTGAGCCAGCCTCTATGCAAGTGCAGTCAGAAGTTGCAAACACGATTCAAAACGTGACGCTTCAATCAGAACATACAGAAGCGATGCTCTTCGGTCAGAACATGATGCTTCAGTCAAAGCATGATTCTTCAGCATATGTAGGCTATGTTCAACGCTCCGGTCAGAGGATGCCCTTTCAGCAAAACCTCGTTTAAAGTAACCTGCTTCCCTGCTATGGCACAGTCCTGCAACCAGCTGCCACAACACTCCAAGGTGCTATTGATCCAGTCCACGCCTGCGTTTTTCTTGCACCAAATTAGCCTACGAAAACTGTGACCTAAAAAACAAAGGGGCAGTATGCCAAAAATGTTTAAAAACTCATTTGTTTTTCCCCCAAAACCACAGCAAATCCATCTATAAATAGTTTTGTTCCATCACACATTGAGGGGGTTGGTTTTTTTGGAGAGAGAGAATCACCAAAAGAAATAAAAAGGCCTTGAATATTTGCAAAATTCCAAGAGTCCAAAAAGCTGTAAACACCAAAATACCAAAACCTTAGCATTTGTTTCTAGCATCAAAACTCCATTGCTCCTTGACTAAAACCATCCCCACGGTTGTTGATTCATATACTTGAAGCTATTTCAACTTCTGTATTCATATTTCCATACACGCTCCATTCACCTCTACCTCAGAAGTCAGAGTACCACCCCTTGGTTGTTCCAGAAGTTGAAAATCTCCATCCTGTTGAGCACGTGAGGAAGTTGCCCAGAACATCACCAGAGTCTAAGACCAACCTCCAGTTTATAGAATCTTTTCCACCTGTAAGGTAAACTCCTGTTGACTATCATCACGTTGCTTAATCATTATCAGATTTGCGTGTTCAAAAAGTACAATGTAAATATTATGCTTATGACGTTATACATGTTCTGAGGCTTCACGTATTTGCTAGCCTAAGTATGGATTAAATCAGCTTCAGAACTTCTGAAATAATATTAAAACTCAGAATTAGGATTAACAGGTTCACACATGCCTCTGATTTATGGCTCTGATATTTATTGTTTTTGAAATGCTATGAAATCTGCTATAACTGTCATATGCATATCTTCTATTTTGTGGAGAAATGACCAAATGCAGATGTTCTGATTACCATGAAGAGAGAGACCAAGTTCTTCTAGTGATATCAGAACCTCTGAGATCTACTTTGTTGCTGGTGGTATCAGAACTTCTAAGATCTACTTTGTTGTAGGTGGTATCAGAACTTCTGAAACCTACTCTGTTGCCGGTAGACTCAGAACTTCTGACTCTGCTTATGTTTTTTTATTAACAGGAATTCTGTTTTGCAGTGTGCCAGAGTCAGAATTTCTGACCTCCCTTAATCAACAACACGCTGATTCTATTTTATTTTTCCCACTATCTTTGCCATCATTTTCTATTTCATTTAATCAACAAACACCAAAAACATTTTTCCATGCTTTGCTTTATTTCTTAAAACAAAAGACTAACAATATTTTCTTAAGAAAACTTATTTCTTTTCTTAAATAAATAGGTAATCTTGTTTCTTGCACATTATGATCCATTCGATATGTTTGTAATAAAAACTTAGAGTTTAACCTTACTTGCAACCCCCATTCATAAATATGTACCCCCATCCCCCTAAAAGCGATGTAATAGCTTAGATTTTATTTTTTCGCATTTTTATTTGTTTTTTTTCATATATTGCTAGTAAATAGGATGTATGGAAAGACGTGAAAACAACAAAATAGACAACCCTAATCAAGATTAAAATGCATGCAATCAAACACACTACTCACACATGCACCCTTGAGGTTAACTCCACTCATTGCCTAAAAAATGGCCATGTTATGCATGTGGGATGTCTTAGCGTAAAACGGAAATATAAGATCATAGTCCCTCGATGACGCTATCAAAGTTGCCTTTCAAAATGATCTTAGTCCCTAAAATAAAAATGCTAAGTCGTCTCACAATATTGCTATCATGGTCATACGATGACCCAACGCCCGTCCCTTCACATCCAACGGTGGGGCTTCTTGCCAAATCAATGGTAAGATAGCGACATCTAAAGGAGGAGGAAAAACGCATCTAAGACCTTTTGAATAGGTAGATTCGCTCTAGGTTATTTTCTTGCTCACGACAAAAACGTTTTATACACCTACACTTCCATTTTGAAACATTTTCGAAACAAACACTTTGTACGCGTTCTAATAGAGACGAGAACCGTTGCAAAGACGTTTTCAAAATCACTTTCAAAAATACATCTCACAAACACATCTTTGAACTATTTCCAAAACAAACACTTTGTATGTGTTCTTATAGAAACGAGAACCATTACGAAGTTCCATTTTCAAAAATACTTTCAAAAAAACACACAAAGCACATTTTCAAACAAAAGCAAGTGATCTAGCAAGTAACTAAGAGCCCATGGAAAATCATGGATAAAAAGGGTGCTAATACCTTCTCTTTTCGTAATCTACCCCCCTGAACCCGAGAAATAATCTCGAAAGGTCTTTCCTGTGCTTTTTCACCTTTCCTTATGGATAAAAGAAAAGTCGGTGGCGACTCTTGCTAAATCGCAACATTTGCAAACTCAAACACAAAACCTCAAAGTCAGTTCTCCCACCGTATCACACACATGAATATATTGAGGGTTTCGTTTTTGAATGTATTATTCACTTGGATATACATTTATATATATATATATATATATATATATATATATATATATATATATATAGATATATATATATATATATATATATATATATATATATATATATATATATATATATATATATATATATATATATATATATATATATATATATATATATATATATATATATATATATATATATATATATATATATATATATATATATATATATTAGATTTTGATTTTTATTGGTGAGTATCTAAAAAATAAATACGCAAATGAGATACGGAAACAAATGCCTTTATTGAAATATTAATTGTCTTTAAAAAAGAATATAATTCAGATATGAAAAAATATTCAAACTTAAAATATTAAACTTGCTGAAAGAAATAATCAAAGGGAAACAAAAGTCTTCTAAGTGCGCCTTCGGATTTGTGCTCTCAAGCCATCGACCATTATCCTACAAAGTTTGAGGAAGTCTTCGACGTCTTTCGGAAGAGGGACCATCATGTTTTTTGCATCTCTCAAACTCATATGGATGTCGCCGATAAGATTTTTGGCAAAGAAGGCGAGTCTTGCATGCTTGTCTTTGTAAAACCAGTACTCTCGGTAGAGGTCAGGAATTATCTTATGATTATCTTTTCCTGATTTGGAAATCTTTACATATTATTCCTCCCAATATAACTTTTCAGCCCTCATCTCCGTATAGAGTTTCTGTTGTATTAGAAAATCCTTCTGAGGCCTTCTAACTCAAGACACACTTGCTCGTATTCATCAGTCTTTTGGGAGAGAAATCTTTCTACCATCATCCTTTTGAGGCATTCCCCTACCTCTGATTCTTGGCTATCTCGAAGTCTGGTGTTAAGATACTTCATTTGTTCTTCTTGATCTAAAGAATCTTGCGCCAAACTTTGGATTTGAGCCCTCAAATCTTCTTCCATCACCTTTTTGTTGCATTACCTTTTTGTACCACATATTTAGTTTCCCCATTTTGCTAGCAGCATCCTTCAACTGTTAGTTGTGGGAATACAAGTTGAAAGTAGCACTTAACAACCCTTCAGCCGAACGCTTCCGCTTAAGACTCTCTTTCACAAATGCCTTACGATCTTTCTAAATTTGTTGATCTTTTGACTCAAGTATGTGTTGCACTTGTCTTTTCTCCTTAGTTAAGTTATGGAGGTTAAGCTTCATTTCTTATTTCTCCCTTTGAGCTTGTTTGAAAGCATTCTTTAAATTGTCTATTTCTTTCAAGGACATAGGCGGAGAATCTAGGACATCTGGCTTATAATTGGAATTAATGTCAAATGTTAACTTAACAACTTGCACCCTATCCAAAACCCATCGAGTGTAAGGCTCTTTCACCAAAGCATTCTTCCTTTCGGCCTTTCTTTTATTAACCTTACTCAAAGCTCAGATGATCTTGTTGAGAAATTTTTGGTCGTTCTTGCCCATGTCATGAATGATTAATTGTCGAAGTTGTTCATCTAAGGGTTTAGCTTGCAAAGGGTACCCTAGTTGTTGTAGCGCCAAGGTAGGGTTGTAATTGATGTAACCACGCGATCCAATCAACAAAACATTCGGAAAGTCTCTGCAACTATAGATGATATATCTAAACCAATAATATAAGAGTGGGATTCAACAGTTTAGAGTATCCCTCCCCTTTTTGTACCGAGTATGAAGTGCGTAATAAGCATTATCAAGTAAAGCGGGTAGTTGGGTTTGTATTGAAAACTTTGGCACCCAAAAATACACTAATAGCTGCAGGGTCAATATAGTCCAACGTTAATAGAAATAAGATTACACCAAACACAAGAAGCCCTAAAAAATCAACACAAGACTCCCATTCTTTGCTATCGGCAAAATAAAGAGCTTTAGTTTCCAAATAACATCTCTCAATCCCTTGTACATCACCGTCTTTTTTGTAATTAAGTGACAATTCGGGATAAGGGATCCCTAAACCATCTACTAAGATTCTAATGTCAATAGTCTGCCTGATTCTCACATAAGCTTTTCCCTTAGAGAAATTCAAAATTCTATCAAATTCTTCCAGAATTGGTGCTAGCTGAAAGTCTTGGAAGGTAAAGCACCTCAATGGAGGGTCGTAGAATTGAATTAAGGAAAAAACATCAGCGATATGTACCTCCACTTTTGTTAATTCAGGGGTATCCCCATTATAGATAGTAAACATATTCAAAGCTCTTTCAGACAGTTTCCCTTTGATGGTCTTGATCTTCATCATATCTGGCTTGACGATGTTAATACGAACAAGATGTTTCCCTCTATCATTAATTTTTTTAGGACACTTCACCAAAAACCTTTGCTTATTTTTTGATCTTGTGACTAAGAAATACCAAAAAAAAAGGAGGGTAATGAATATATGAAATGCAAGATGTATGAATACATGATTGTGTGGCTTAGTGACGGGATTTCATGAAAGGTATCCTTAGATGGTAGGCTCTTATTTTTGGCCTACATATATTCTACCCTCCCCATAAGGTGGTTTCCTTAAGGGTATCATGGATAACACTAGAGGGAAAGGCACAAGGACCTCCCTTAAGTGGAGCCTCTTTGTACAACAAAACTTTCATCTCTAGGCCATAAAAGGTCTCGCCATGAGATTATGGTTTAAGGGTTATATAAAGAGTCATAGGTTTCATTCCAAAGTCCTATCCCCCAAGAGGATGTCTTGCAAGACATATTTATTTTTTGGAATCCCACCGACTCTAGGAGATGTCGTCATATAAACTCATAGGAGTGATGTATCCCCTTGGCTAATAGATGAACCTTCTTTCTAAGGGTTTTTGAAAAATATTTTTAAAATAAAAATAAAAATCCCATCATCAAATGAATATAATATGATAAAAATAATAAAATCAAAATAATAAATGAAAGAAAATAAATAAATAAAATCAAAAATTGAAAACGTTAAAGATCTAAACAAAAAACTTAAACCTAAGAGGAAGGCTTCTAAACCCTAGGGTTGAGTCCCCAGCAGAGTCGCCAATTATGGTAACTGTTTTGAAATTGAGAGTCTCCAAACCCTTAATTTTTATCTTTAGTAATGGAATATAAAGGATAACCCTAATTTGGTCAGAGATTTTAAGTTGTTGGACTC
The DNA here is from genome assembly GCA_948472305.1 of Vicia faba. Classification (NCBI taxonomy): domain Eukaryota; kingdom Viridiplantae; phylum Streptophyta; class Magnoliopsida; order Fabales; family Fabaceae; genus Vicia; species Vicia faba. Next base: position 147,458,236 of record OX451739.1, on the reverse strand, counting down.
GTTCTTAGTCGAAGGGAAGGTGTTAGGAACCCCTCACCTACCTTGTTCACAAGGATACCATGGTTTATAATTACGGCTTAGGAAATAGGGTTTTAATTTTTATTAGGGGAACTCACCACGATTTTAGTTGTATGCCTACGTATCCTCTTATGAGGAATCATAGTTCAAATTCGTAGTTTGCAGTTGGTTTGTGTTTTTTATGGATTACGAAGATATTTTGGATTTCCCTTGAACTAAGTCTTGGTGTGTGAACAACGGAATTGTTAGACTAAGTTCGCAGTCGATTAAGAGTATCTCCATAATCCTTTTTTGAAATTAATCTTGGATTTAATTAAATTAGTAAAAAAATTGATTTAGTATTGGTTATGTACTTTTTAAATATATTAATATATAAAAAAATTTAATACATGACAAAAATAACTTTAATGCAATTTTAAAAATAATTAAAGAATGAATTAGTAGAAAAAAATAAATATTTGAATTTTATAATAATAAAATAATTTCAGAAATTATAAATATATTAAATATAGGATTATAATAATAATATAAAAATAAAAAACAAAATAATTTTAATAAAAAACACAGGGGGTGTATTTTATTTAGGTTAAATAAATCAGGAGGTATGGAAAGTAGGGCTCTGAATTCAGGTGCAAAATGCAGGGGAGGTGTTGTTTGTACACAGTAGCAAAAACAGGGGGGTTTGGTTTAGTAAGGACCCAAGTTCAGATATTGAACTGAGCCCAATAGTGTAGGGGGTATAGTTTGAAGAGAGGAAGTAATTTGGGTGTATGTTTAGTATTGGGCTTGGCCCATATAGCATTTTCGGTCCGTTGGTAACTTGTGGGGTGGCTCAGAGGCTTCTGGTATGTTAGGCGTTTATGGATCATTTGATCTAGTTCACGTGGCTATGTAGGAATGCATCTTGAACCTTTGATCAAAAGTAGAGTCATCGTGGGGTTGAGAATCAAAGTTGACTAGGGAGTGTGCTAAACAGGATCATACAGAGGAACATAAGGGTTATGTATTCAATTCCAACACAGATTTCCCATTTTTTTCGGTTTTGTCTATCTCTCTCTATATATATTATTCTCTCACTCAACAATAACCTTAGAGAGAGAAGCTATGGCTTCTCTATAGACTTGTTTCCCACCAAAAATCGCCTTGGTCGTGCCGGCCGCTGCGAACCAATCCAAAGCCACCATAAAACCCAGGTTTCCGGTTGAAGCTCAATCGGAACCTTCAACAAAACCCTAAGAACCCTAGGGTTCTCATATAAACCTTAACCCTTGTATCAACCCAGAAACACAAACTTTTTAGAACCCTAACCTTTTAGCGAATAACCCTAACCCTAGATAAAGAACCCTAACCCTCTGGCGATGAACCTTAACCCTAACCTAACCCTAATTTGACCCTAGAAACCCCGAATTAAACCTCAATCATATAGTTAAACATCATCATTATGCAAACAAAAACCCTAAAAGATTAGTGGTTTCAGGCTTACCTCTCCTTATCGTGATTCTTAATTTCCTGGTTTTCTAATTCTCCCTTCTAATTTCTTTCTCCCCCCTTTCAGTTTGACAGGTATGATGATGGTGGCTTGAAGGTGACTGTGGCGCAACACAGATCTAGGGTATCAGAAGTTGAAACCTATATCTCAAGCAAGAAGATTGACGCGCCACTTATGATTCTTCTCTTCTTTTTTTTATAATTTATCCCCTTCTTTCTTTAGATATTTTTATGTTTATTTATAGCTCTTTAGATTAGATGAATTAGTAAAATATAATGATTTGTAGATATAAATTAGATTTCGTCAGAAATTAGCTTAGGATTTGATTGAATCTTGATTGTAATTGATTATGTATTTGTATAAGATTAGGGTTTTTAATATTTCTAATGTATCTGGACAATTGTAATTGTAAATTCTGTTAAATCCTTTTACAAGATTTGATTCACGTTTGTTTTTAGAAAGATTTGATTTTGATTTCTTTGATCTACACAGTAACTGTTTATTGGGCTTGGGTTGCTTAGTGTATAGAACAGGGTGCCGCTGAGTAACGTTAGGGTTTCAAAAATAATCCCTAATTGGATTGGTTAACCTCAGTCAGCGTGTTTCAAAAAATGAACAAAAATAATTGCAGTTAATAAATAATAATAATGTTTTAGTAATGTCCATAAACTGATGATTAATTGTAACCAAATAACAACATTAATTAATAAAAATCTAAAAATAACAATATAAATAGATAAAATTACTAAATAATGATTAATTAAAAAAATACATGCTCTCCAAAAAAAGTTCGAACTGGACCAATGCTATCATGTTATTGGGCCCTTCGAAACGCACCCCTTTCTTTTGTTTTAAAAGAATGGGCCTTTAATTATTTTGGGGAGCCCAATTGAAAAATTAGACCAATCCACCCTTTCTACACATCAACTCCTATATGGGCCATCAAATTTTGATGGCCCAAAACAATCACCCCTTTAGTTTATAGCCAACACCCCTCTTCAAGGTTTAAACTCCCTTTAGAATAATATATAAAACAAAAAAGGAATGTAAATTGACATCACAATAATAATATAGATATTGAATTGATAGGGAAAATTTTGGGGTATGACAGTTTCATGTCCAGATGCAGAGGAATTTGGTTTAGACCCGACCTCCACCGAAGATTCCTGAGAATATGCCTTGGTACTACAATGTTGATTTGACTTGTGCCTTTCATCAGGAAGCCCTTAGGCATAGTATCGAACATTGTTATCCATTGAAAGTTGAAGTCCAAAAATTGGTCAGAAGTGGTATCTTGTCATTTAAGGATATTGGTCTTGAGGTTCAAGTCAAGCCTTTGTCGAAGAATAAACATGATTGAAAGATACCCTGGAGTTTAAGGATGATTAGCCTTCTCATTTTACTAGAAATTTTACTCCTTTCTCATTTGTAATTTTTTTTGTTTATCATCATATTGTTTGCATGTAAGAACTTGTTTGCATTTGAATGATTATCTTAATACAATGAATATGTTTGTCTTGAAGAAACCCATTCGTTGCACTCGTATGTTTTTCAATTTTAAATTTCTTTTTGCATTGTGATACCAACTTGTTACCATTCTCTATCCTAGGCAAAGATTGAAGGCATGATGATGAATTTAAAACGCAAAATTTTGGCTGTATGCTTTTGAATAAAATCTTATTAGCGATGTACAGACATTGTTTCAAATCCCCAAACACCAGAGATATAAGAGAGTGAAACCCTTGTTAACCTCTTTGAGCCTTGAAGTAGGAGTGGAGTTTCTTCTTTGTTCAAAAAACCCCTCATTTTTTTAAACCCAGGGGAAGGGTAGTGTTCAGTTAATCCAATTGAGTTTTCATAACTCATCAGGAGTGCGCATCTAAGAATACATCAATAGTTATCCATCAAAAGGCTGAGGAAAGCAAAAACCACAATGGCTAACCTTCACTTATCAGGAGTGTGCATCAATTGATGATATCCCAATGGGTATCTCTCGTACATCAGAAGGTCAACATATGACGATACAATAATGGTCATCCCACACCGACCAAGAAATAGGGAAGTCACAATTCTTCCAACAAGTCAAAAATGACTCGAAGTCACGCGATATGTTCAAAAGGAAAGAAAAGGAAATGATGAAAGAAAGAGACAAAAAGCCCAGCTAAGTCTAAACTTGAAAAATAAGTCTCTTAGGCAAAAGTCTGGGCATCCCGCTGGACTTCCGATTTAAATTCGAAAGAAATTTGTCCAACGAAAGTTAGGGAAAGCAAGGGAAATCTGAAAGGCAAAAAGGGATTACGAGATGAAGACCCTCAGCAAAGAAAGAAGTCGTGTGATAAGACACCAAAAGTAAAAGTAAGTGACTGTCGTGTCCAAAGAATATTAGTGGTCCCTTAACCATCAACTAAACCCTCTAGGGAGATGAGTTCTCATTTTGGTTTAATTGAACGTAAGAATGGAGAACATCATGGAGAGGGGGTGGGCACCAAATAATTTTGAACCTTAAAATTCATTTTTTCTAAAAACATGAACCAGGTCACGTTACAACCCTCAAAAGTATTAATTGAAACGGAGTTTACTTCGAAAGCATACTTCAATGAGATAGAATTTCCTAACTTCCTCTACAGTTGTTGATCAGTTAGTGGGTTTCCTACAAGTTGTGGGGGTATGGTGTTGGGTTTGTAATCCCATTTTCCCCAGTTAAGTATTGGTTTAGATTTTCTTCAAGTTGTTATATTGTGTTAGGTTTGTGTGGTTTGATACCTCTCTCTCATATTCCACAACTAAGTAATTTTGGGAGAATGGATAGAAACAGGCTAGACCCAAATGACTTTATTTGGTTCTTTAACAATTTGTGAGAGGGTATACAATGCTATGGTGGGCGTACGAAATTAACAACACTTGATTTGGATCAAAGGATCATCAGAAGTCATTTCTGAGACGTTGATCCAAAGTAAGACAAATGGATGGATGAGATTAAGCTTTGACTGAGGGACTATGGTAAGGCGCATGTACGAAGTAACGAAGGAAGTATATAAACAAACTTCTCCAACCATCTGTCATTTTTTCTTTTCCTCCTTCTCTCTACATAACTCCGCCTTCTTACTATAGAACTTAAGAGAGAGAGAGAGGCTCTGACCTCTCTCTAGATTTCTGGTGACCAGAAGTCATCACAACCCCAAACGCTACCCTAAACCACTGTGGATTCTAGGTTTTCAATTGAAGCTCACCCATAACCTTCATCCTCTTCAACCTAGATCCCTAACCACACATGAACCTTAGGTTAGCAATCTTCGTGGGCAGCCATGAAGGCCGTCATTGAAGATGAATGATCATCAGGATCATTTTCATATTTACAGAATCACACCCAAACCCTTAGAACCCTACCAAAAATCAACCCTAACCCTACAAACCCTAGCTCAAAAATAAGAACCATATGAAGCTAAACCCTAAATCCCAAGAACCCTAAACCTAATTGGATGAACCCTAACCCTACATACCAAGAACCCTAACCCTAACATGAACCCTAAACACCCAAAATTCAAGAAATCAAAGATTTAATTAATAATTAAACGCAACAAATCATCCACAACAAAATAATCAAACCCTAAGCTAAGTGCATTAGGCTTACCGTCTGTGCATTGATTCTTTTCATATTGATTCCTTTCTGATCTTTCTGGTTTCTCTTCTATAATTTCCTCCTTTTTTTCCTTCGTAGGTAAAGTGATGGGGCTTAGATATAAGGATTTAGGGTTCTAATGATGAACCCTAGTCCCCTTTGGATGAAGATCTTTTACTAAAGGGTGGGGATTTGCAGTAAGCTTCAAGGGTTTTTTGTTCCAAAATTTTCGTCCTTTTTCTGTCTTAGAACTTAGACTTTTATAGTTTTAGAAATAGATTAGATTAGGAAATATTTGTATGATTTGCAGTTACTAGTTATACTTAGAGTTGATTGATTCAATTGTAATATTTGATTAGATTTAGATTTGTTATTAGAAAATTAGGGTTTCTTAATTTGATGTACTTGGACGCTTCTGTATGTAAATTCATCCATATCAATAAAAACTATTTTTAATGAAATATTTGATTTCCATATTTGATTCAAAATTATTGTTTCTAGGCTTCTAATTCATTCTATGGGCACAAGTTTGAGAACTTAGGGTAAAACCCTAATATTGACTTTTAGTCAAAATTCCAAAATAATAATATTAACAATAATAATAAATAATGTACAAAAATGAATAAATAAGAACAATATTAATAAAAATAAATAAAATGTATTGACCCCCGGGTCAACTAAATTATATATATATATATATATATATATATATATATATATATATATATATATATATATATATATATATATATATATATATATATATATATATATATATATATATATATATATATATATATATATATATATATATATATATATATATATATATATATATATATATATATATATATATATATATATATATATATATATATATATATATATATATATATATATATATATATATATATATATATATATATATATATATATATATATATATATATATATATATATATATATATATATAACAAATACTTAAATGTTATTATCTATACTACACATCCCTTTTATTAAAAATAGAAATAGATAAAAACTCAAAATAAACTATTTATTTAAATACTTAATTTCTAACTTATACCATGGGCTTTACCAATTCTTAATAGGCTTCTAAATTAACATGGAATAGTGAGCCCAAATAGAAAAAATGTGATGTAAATAAAACCATATTTTATTATCCTAAGATTAAGCCCTCTATATAATTTCTAAACAAATGCAATAGGACCAAGATTAGTAATGAAATACCTTAATAACTTTGGTAAAATTAAAATTAACCATTAAGATCAATGCAGACAAATTTGGAGTATGACATGTCGGCTTGAAAATTATATGTCTCGGCACATACTATTTTTTTCCATCATGTGCCTTTGAAACTACAATACATGTGTCGGCCTGAAAAACGCATGTGCCGATACATGCTGTTAATTTTTGTGCGGAAAATTTTTTCATGTTTTTGGCCAAATTTAAACTTGTTTTGAGTGCTTCCTAAGACCTCTAATGAAACGGTGTACAAAAATACATAGATATACCGTCCAATATACAAAACTACTAAGTTCCTAGTTTTGACATCATGCAAAACATCTAATGGTGAAGTTGCACTCACACAAACCATACTCTTAGACACCACAACTTCTGAAACTCCACAACCAGAAGTTGAACCTACCCCTACATGTGAACCTGAACCAGAAATTGAACAAGCTATACAAAATCAAGAACTTGAACCCATTCCTAAACAAACTGTTCAAGACCAACCCATACTAGAACAACAACCACAACCTGAAACTCAAATAAAACAAAAATCTCCACCACATCAGACCCTTGATGAACCTAACACTCCTCCATTTGTCTATTCTTACCATTCAACCCCTTCAGGAGATAAATAAGTTGTGTCAGGATCTAGCACAGTAGCTATAAATCTCTCTAAAGATAGATCCCCTCCTCCCACAATCAGTTATCTAAGATCTCCCTCTCACATATAAGCCCAAATTGAAGAATTTAGGGTTGGTATTTTTTATAAGGTTCATGATTTGGTTACTTAGAGAATCTTAGCATCTGATCCCATTTTTCATGTTGTTAAGTGGGATACTCTCAAAACCTATATGGATAAAGTACTGCAAAATCTGAAGATTTTCTCTATTAAGTCTAGAGCTTCTACCAGGTAAAAGCAAGCACAATTAGAAGCTAAACTGGCTTATGTTATTTCTAATCAAGAAGCTATGGGTGGTCATATTTAGAATGTGGTTTCTTTTCAAGGAGAAATGGATGCTCGGCTGGAGATAGTGGTTGAAAGGCAGAATGACATTGGTTCTGATATCAAGGCCATCCAAGAGCTTCTGAAGAAACCCTAGGCTTTAGGCATTAGAAACCTCTTTTATTTTTACTATCTTGAAAATATTTTGATTATGAACATTAATTTTCCTTGGTTTTAATGAAATTTCTCTTCAGTCTCTTTTCTTATTTCCTTTACTTTTTGTTTTTTTGTTGATGACAAAAGTGGGAGTAAGATACATAAGTATTTTTTCACCTGAATCTGATAATTATTTTTCCTGCTTAAATTCTAAATATTAATATGTTGTGTTTTGTGTAACACCCCATTTTCCCATAAGAATAATTATATTCAACAAACATGAAATATATTAGAGTCTACATATGGGATGCCATATAATTCAAAATATCATAAAGTCTCAAATCACTTTATTTCCTTCATTAATTCTTAATAATTATTTCGGCAGTGGAATAGTCAAATTAATTCACTTTCATGGCATAAATCCTCAACAATAATAAAACTCCATAAACATGTGGTCCATTGTAAGAATAAAAATATGATACGTAACAAATAAAACAATATGAAAATATAATAAATTCCCAAATATCGTGTTACGTATCAGAGTGACTCCTAAGACTCGATCAGGTAACACTCTCTTCAAGCACTACTCGGGTACCTAATTATCTGTACTCCCGAGGAGCAGAGACACGATAACACAAAAGGGATGATAATTACATTAAATAAATATACAGTGAATATCACATACTAATGAATAGTAATTCACACAAATTCACATATCACATAACACTTCACAACGCAATCCATCATTCACATCATGTAACATCAATTTAATAATAATGCAATGCAATGAGACCGGAATCAACTTAATGCATGTGGTACCACCAGGGCATAAGCCCCCCAACATAGTGTCAATTGGGAAACAATAGGGCATAAGCCCTCAACATAACACCATTAAAGGACAACAACAGGGCGTAAGCTCTCACCAATGAAATGCATGCAACATCGACATGCAACAACATAAATTATGCAACCACAAGGAATATGCCTTCAACAACGTGTCGATTCAGGCTACCAAGATCATCATCATCATGCCACATACATCATGGTATCCAATATTCATCATACCGCGCATATCATCTTAACTGATCTCATAAGAATCTAACTCTCCCTTATCCTAAGTATTGGAAATAAACATCCTTTTCCTAATTTTATTCCACTCGAATGTATTTTTATTCGTTATCTATCTAACACTTTGAACGGTGCATCAGTCGGAGTTCTAAAACTCAAGTTATGGTATTTTTAAGAAAATGTGTATGGTCATTTGAATCTGTCGTCCATCGCCTAAAGACATCCTCTGTCGCCCGACGATGCTAAAAGCGATGCATTATAGAAAATTTCATCTTTTCACCTCTTACATCACTTCTTCATTCACCTGGCGAAAACTCCATCGCCCGACGACACGTCCCTCATCGGCTGGTGGTCCTGCACGAATAGGATTTCCTGTAGCGATTTCATGCATAAACTAGTCTAAAGCAGTATTTTTTACACATCACAACCTATAGAATTCATCTACTTCATTGATCTATTATCTCATAATAATTTTTCTCATCTAATCCTCATTATTCATCTTCCTCTTAAACCTATAATCTCTAGATTGGGGTTTTCATGCGATAACTTCACAATAGCAACAATACTCAGCAATGATTACAATATTAACATCACAAGATTCACAATTTCATATAAAACTATATACAAGCAACATCAATCACTCAAAAAGGAGAATCATACATAAATTATACAAAAACCTTAACAGGGAAAGGAATCGCCACTAGGTTATGATAAAGGGTTTTAAATTTCGAAAAGAAAAACTCCTACTTCTTTGGCTCAAAGGGGTTGACGAGGGATTATCTTCCTTATTACTCCAGTGTTTAGGGATGGAAACAATGCTTGTACCTCATCAGCGGGGTCTGTTCAAAAGCATACTGTAGATTGTGGTATCGTTTTCGTCATCCTCCCTCAAGAGGCTTTAGAATTATTAACCGAGAGTTGATCATCAGAAAAAATATGAAAATAATTTGCATATAGTGAATACGAATATATTGCTTCAAAACAGACATATGTGATGCATTAATGAAATAACAACGTTTAACATGAGTAAATGTTTGAACAAAAGAAAATTACAACTTGAAAACCCTGATGAACAAAAGTCTTTTCATCTCAGGGCTTGTTACTTCAACTGGTGAGCCTTGGAGGGATGGTAGAAAAATTCAGCCTGACCATCTTGCGTGAACTCCAATGCCCCTTCATCGATCAGGTCCTGGATTTTGTTCTTCAGAGCCCAACATTCATTTGTATCATGTCCCGGGCTGGCAGAGTGGTAGGCACACCTTTTATTGGGATCATAGATAGGAGATGTTGTGTTGGGGTTCCGGGGATGAGCCCTTAGTGTGATCAGATTCAACCTCAACAGGCGTTGTAAAGCTTGAAACAACGACATGTTGAGCTGGGTGAATTGCCTCCTGGGCTTGTCTGGCTGAAGCTGGTGAGGTTGATGCTGAATTTGTGACACTGGAGCCATTTGAGGAGCTCTCCCCTTATCTCCTTGTCTCAAAGATGATTGAATGATGAATGGCCTTTTTCCCTCATACATTTGCCCCAGTTGGTTACCCTGAAGCAGTTGGTTGACGAGAACCCCGAGCTCGTCTTGTCTTTGAGCTAAGTCTTGAATGGCAGTCACCTGCCCCAGCATCTGGACTTTTATGGCATCCACTTCAGCTTGCAGATGTTTCAACCGGTCGTCCTCAGCGCTGTTCCTGACCAAAGTCTCCATGAGAAGGGTCCTTAGCTCCTCCTGCCCCTTGGATAGATTCAGGAGGATTTCCCCGAACCGAGTCTCTTGAGCAAGAAAGTCCTGGTTATCTTGTTGGGCAGCCATTGCTGAAATAAACAGCGCAGATGGTAAGAGACCTGTCAAAAGGGTACCTGTAATGCAATGATATGTATGACATGCATGTAATGTTTTCAAGGACCTCGCAGGGTAAACAGGAAATTTGTTAGAGCTGGTAACTGGTAGCTTGATGGAAGGCACTGCATCTTGTTGAGAGTCCTTCTTCAAGGGTCAAAGGCTCACCATATCCAGTGGGTCATAGCCCCTGACAACCTTGACTAGAGAAAAATAAATCCTCTTTTCCCCTTGATAGACAAATTGGTTCATCATGACCTGCATCACAGACCCTTGAGATCCCTGAAATGGGTTAGTCTTTATGTAGGATGTATGCAATGGTATGATGTTATGCTATGCATGGGGTAATGTAGGTAACCCTGTTATGAGTCCCAATTAAGGACTGCAAACCCAAAACCTGCAAGGAACCAGTGTGTCTTATTATGAGTCCCAATTAAGGATTGCAAACCAAAGCCTGCAAGAAACTCAGTAAACCTTGTTATGAGTCCTCAATTAAAGACTATAGACAAAACCTGCAAGCAGTATGTGTTAGATAACAAGCATGCAAGTAGTCAAGTACGAAGGCACACAAGTCACACAAGAGAAGCCCTTAGAGTTTAAGCCAGCATGAGGTCTAGGTATTACCCTCTTTCAGTTTGTTGGTTCATACCTGTCCTATCAAAAGTAACCGGGTTCTTAGAGGATCCCAATATCACTGACTACCCTCAATCGGTCATAACTCCAGCATCGCAATCTTTTCTTGCGGCCAGAACCATCACGAGAGTTTAGCCTCAATGGGTGTAGCATATTGCTACTGTTCTAATGGCCAAGTAGTGTCATTTAAGGTTCTAAGGTCTGTTGGTGCTTAATGACTCCTTGGAAGACCCATATTCTCCCCGTTTCAACACGAGGGATATCGGTACAGACCAAGGTGCCACACCAACGTAGCCACTGCTTCACCCATGTCGGTATACGCCGGACAGGTCCCTCGCAGCTTATGCTACCTAAATAGGGTATCCCCAGATCCGGGTTAGGATCTATGTAACTCCCATGCAACCCACAATAATAAAGCAAGCAAAGCAATACAATTGAAAACACAGTTATGAACTACCCTAAGGTACACCTCACTTTAAAAGTTATCCCCAGTAGAGTCGCCAGTTCTGTGATCGGTGGATCTGGAACTGACTGTTTAAAGCTGGTTCGCGAAATGTCGCGGAAGCAAGAGTCGCCACTGTCTTTTATTTTCTCCAAATGGAAAGGACAAAAGCACAGAAAAATTCCTTATAGAGATTGCTCTCGGTTCGGGAGGTAGATTATAGAAAGGGAAGGTGTTAGCACCCTTTCTATCCATGGTTATCCATGGGCTCTTAGATACTTGCTCACTTGTGTTTTCAAAAATGGTTTGTTTGCTTTTCAACTGTGGGTTTTAAAAAGTTTCTTTGAAAATTCCAGTTCGACTCTTGTATCGGTCCTCAAGAGTGTTTGAAAAATTGCTTTCGAAAGCTTTTTGAAAAGTGTCGGTGTGAAAAGTATTTTTCTGATTTGTTTTGAAATTAGAGCAAGTATCTAGAGTCGTCTACCTACCCTAAGGAATTCGTCTGTGTAAATGTCCTTTAAAGTAATGTCATCCCACCATTGAGAGGTAGGTAGCACCACTATTGGAGTTGTTCGGGTCAATTCGAGGTTCGGGACATGGTGATCACCAGAGCAATGGGAAGACACCTTAGAAGCTACCCTCATGCCAGGTTCCCGGATCATGAGGACTTACTAAGACATCCTCTACTCGACGATCACCTTTCGAGGTAAGGCAACAGTGAGGCGTACCCTAGGGGTGGTGTGTGATTTGTGTGTCATGTTCATTTATTTTTGTCTTTTGTCATGTCATGGGTGATCTACGCTTTTGTTTTTATTTTTGTCATTCATTCTTGCATGCAGTCATTAACAGTTAAAAAGTTGCGGAAATATAAAGTTCCTAAACTATTACAAAGGCGCGGGTCCACATCGCCAAATTAAATCCAGGACCCGATTTGACATAAAATAAAGAATAAAGTGCGAGAAATATAAAATGTCCGAGTTACATGGCTTTGGGAGAATTACATCAATATTTAAAAGAAGGAATAAAAATGCGCGAATTGAATTAAAATTGAAAGCGAGGGCGTTGGACACTTCTTTTAATGAAATCAAATTATATTATTAAATTAATGAAATTAAAATGAAAAAAGAAATTATTTTTGAGGGTTTTTTGTATTTATGATTTTTTATGAGAATTAAATGAAAGAGTTAATTAACCCTAATTCTAGCTATTTTTTAATTTATTAAGAAAAGATATGAAAATTACCGAAAATTAAACCTAATTAATTAATGCGATTTGATTTATAAAAATAAATAATTAATTATTAGTGATGAGAAAATAAAAGAAAAAGTAATTAAAGTAATTAAAACCTAATTCTACAAGTTTTTAATTTATTAAGAAAAATGTTTGAAATTAAGCCTAGAACTAAATTAAATGATATTATTTATTTACAAAAAATACTAAATCAAATGTGTTTATTTTTTGTCTTTTCTGATTTTTTACTATTTTTATATTTTTTATGAAAATAAATTAATTTAAAGAATTACATTAAAATTAATTAACGCAAATAAAATAGAAAAAATATGAAAAAGAATAAAAAAGCAAACCATGGGGGGGTTCTGTCCCCAAATTGGAGGTATATTCCTAGCAATTCTGGCCCAATAGCCCTTGGCCTTATTGACTTTTCATGCCAGCGTGTGTTTGCATTGACTAACGCCTATGGCGTTCATCAGATCTGGGCCTTTAGATTGTCTTCAGTGGCCATGTGGCACACCTGGATTGTGAGTGTATGATGGTCTTCAGGGAAGAAACTGCACAGGATGATGTTAGAAAAAATATTATGGAAAGGGAGGGGGACCTGGGATTCGAACCCAGATCCCAGAGGTTACCAATACGCTTGCCTGCCACATGAACCAACGAAACACTTTGTTTATTATGTGACAATAAATCATTATAAGATAAAACAAGCGTTAGTGGCATTTTTAGCGCGAAATTTCAAATCAACCAATCACAGCTTGCCACAAGGTCTTCTTCTTCATTGTTCCTGAAATAAAAAAAGAATTAACGGGGGTTTTGAACCCCCCCAAAATACACCTTTTTCCAAAATAGCGATTAGGCGATGGTGGCTCATAAATTGAGCGCGAGTAGTGTGTTCAAATCGTCCAAGCCTCCTGAGTTTAATGGTCTAGGTATCACGTCCTAATTTTTCCTTAACTGAGAAACCCCAATTCAAGGTTTTTAAAACCCTAGGCATCGTTCATGGCAATTCTTCATATATGCAATGATTCTCCAATTAAATCATACTGCTAGCTTCAGAATCAACTCATTAGTACAAATCAAGAATAAAAATGCATGGATATGGCCTGAATAATAAAACACGATTATGCAAAAAAAGTGACACAGGCTGACTTCTAGTTACCAGTTCTTGACGTTAGGGATGATGTTTTTGATTCAAACACGTTCCTTGAAGCTTCAGGAACACAATGGAATGATTATTTGGCCTTGAATCGCACTGGAAGGTGGTTTTCAGTATTTGAGTTTTCTTGAAAAAATGCAAACTTGGTTATGATGTTCTTGCGCAGCTCAGAGGTCCCGATCACTAGGGTTTGCATGAGTATAAGGATGTGAATGATTAGGGTTGAAAATTTGGTCCAAAGGATCCTTGCATTGATGGAATGAATTTTGATTTTCATGGCATATATTTTTCAATCTTTTTCATGATAATTTGATACCAATCATGTCCAATTACCATTGATTCTTTCCATATCTGATTTGCACGAAATCTTGGACATATTTTATGCACAAAAAGATTTAAAAAGTTTGCCTTGGTATTTTTTCCATATTTTAATTAATTAAATGAATTATTAACAATTAAAAATTCAAATAAATAAATAAAGATGATGAAAAACTTCCCTTTGGGCCAAATGGTCGTGCACATGCTTTGGATGATGAATCTTGGAAGAAAATGTGGCCCATTAGCAATTTTAAGACATTTGAAGCAAAGTTGACTTTTCAAAATATCCAAAAATTTCCCAACTTCCACAAGGCATATCTTGCTCAATTTTTAAGCTTTGATCATGTTCTTGGACATTTTGGAAAGGTCTTGACGTCCTCTAACCAATGCCTTTGGTACCATGTCATTTTGATTTACCAATCCCAAGTTATGGCCTTTGACTTAAAGTCCCTTTTTGTTGACTTTTGAAAATGACCTATAATGTTGAAATTGATAACTTTTTGTGAGAGCATTTCTTGCACTTGAAGTGTGAAGAGGAGTTGTAGGAAATGTCTTTATCTTCAAAATGAGCTTTGGATGGAATTTTTCTGATAAACCATGTGGAAGTTATGCCTTGGTCAAGTTACAGTTGACTTTTTCAACTATCCAAATATGGAAACTTTTGCATTTTGAGACTTTTTGAGCCAAGCTTTGAGAATCATGATCAAGAATTGATCAAATGATGTTTGTGGCTTCAAAATGAGATGTTGACCAAAAATTTGGACTTTTGACTGTCAAATAACCATTTTGCCCCTACAGTTGACTGTAGTGCAATTGGGGTTTTTGACTGTGCAATTTTATGTTGTAAGTCTTGAAACTTGGTATGAGAGTACTTGACCATGTTTGTAGGCATGTGGGACTTGTTTGGACCCTTGGAAACTTCAATTACTTTGCTAGAACCAAAACCCTAATTTTTGACTGTTAGGAGGCCCTTGAACTGTGCAACCCTTGGGGAGTTTTGAAGCATGTTCTTTGCAAATTTTGAAGAATATGGGAGGGCAAATTTTGGGGTACAACAGCAGCGAAATCACAACTTTCAACTCAAATGACATCAAATATTTGTCCAACTGGAAACAACTTTAGAAATAACAAAGTACTTAACGAAATCAACTTAAAATTCAACAACAGAAGTAAAATCAACAATAAAGCAACAAGCGTTCATCCCCCCAAGTGTTACGTATCAGAGCGGCGACACCGACTCGAACTAATGAAGGTAAGCAACCTTCATTCTAGATTACGTGCACGTTACCAACATAGGGGTAACATTAAAACAGAAGGGGTGAGATATCGAACAATATAATAGAATGTATGATGCATAATATATTAGAATCAGTTCATATAACAACCACCACTTCACATCTTTTTAATAACATTCAACACAACTAATTCTTCCATACAACAACTCAGGATGCAACATGAAATGCAACTTAATTTTTATGCACATGCATGTGGTACCAACGGAGCAAAGCTTCCAACTTAATAATCTGCCAATTAATAGAGGCATCAACGAGGCATAAGCCTTCAACTTTATATTTTCCAATCCAGGACAACTTATAGAACATGAGCTCCCAACTTGTTATGCTATGCATGCAACAACAACAACATGAAACACAACAACAATTACAACATCAACCATTCAACAACAATTCAACAACAACTCAATAACAATTCAACATTGGCCACAAGCCTACAACTTATCTGCCAAGAATTAGAGGTATTTCAACAACAACAACAATTCAACACTGGCCACAAGCCTATAACTTATCTACCAAGAATTTAAGGCATTTCAATAACATCGGTATATCCTGAAACTTCGCATCATCAACAATATTGACATTACAACAACATAGTAAAATTCATAAATACAATCGAACCCATTGAAATAATGCTACATAATTTATTCATCTATACGTCTATATTCGGTTATTAGACATTCTATGACGGTTCCTCTAATATAAACCTGCTGCAACTATTATATAAGCTAGTACTGCTATCAACAATTTCTACTACTTCTAGTGCTACTAATTATTTCTCTACTATTGTTTTATTGCTAATAGCTTTCTGTCACTATTTCACAATTAACTCCTATTGTCAACTTATTTCTACTACATGTACTATGATATTATACTGTTAATAGTTTTCCGATAGGTTTCTGCAATTACATCCTACTACTATGAATCATCTTCTACTACCATGAATTATCTCTTCTATTGTTTTACTGTTAATAGCCTACAACTTGGTTTTAGCCAATCAATATAGGCAGCACAGCAAAATTCATCACTACCTGCAACTTCAACAATTAACAACAAAATCATCACAACAACTTAATAATTATCCCTGCTAAAGCATATTGACTTTGTCATCTATTAATCCTACCTTCTATATATGCTAATCTACAATTGTTTTACTTTGGTAACTAACAAATAATATCTGCTATCATTTATTTTTGCTAACTCTGCTACATAACAATTCTGTAACTAATTTAATATCTGATATATATATATATATATATATATATATATATATATATATATATATATATATATATATATATATATACTCTGTAGTTATTTAATTATTCTTCTACCAATAATTCATTAACTCTTATGATAACAACTAGTAACCAATTAATAAAGTAACATACACAAGAAACAGACAAAACAAATAAAAGGAAATAGAGGTTTATGGGTGTGTGCCCCTCGTCACACTTAGGGCGACCCTCAGAAAAATAATCTTCATACCATGTCGGTCACCATGCTCATGTGCCCCTCGACATGTTTCTTCACTTTGTATCGTCCGACACAACACTTGTGCCCCCCGACACAGAGTGTTTCTCATGTAGCTTCTTCACAGGCTCACTGAATCAAACACGGAATACTTCAAACCTTCCTTCGATTAACAGTAATTTCACAACAATATGATACAACACAGTATTCCATCGACATAGCAACATAACAACTATATCAACAATATTATAATTTCCAATAACAAATAGTTAATTCTGTGAACAATTCAGGAACATCCACAACATGATAACAACCAATTTTAGAAACAAAAACAACATACGCACAACAACATTACACCAACCCAATTCCTACATAATATTCATCATTAGCCCCGTTATAGAGTCAGAACCTCACCCTTACCTCGGATTGAAGGTTACTCTACAATTTTTCGACCGAACCTAGCTTTTCCTCTTTTCCTTGTTCCTCTTCACTGCCACTTCCTACGTTACTGCTCCAAGACTTTCTTAATATTTCTAACTAACCTAATTTCTTATTATTATAACTAAACCTAATAATAATATTATTATTCCTAATAGGCTCAACTTACACACCCCGCCTATTACTACTTCTAACCCTTAAAATAGGTCCAACTAATATTCTATACTTTCTAATAGTATTGCTAATATTAATCAACTAAAATAATCAACCAAATAACAACTTAGCAACATATAACAACGTTTCACATATTTCAACAAATAATTTGAAAATAATTTAATTAAATAATTAATTAAATTATCGGGTGTTACACATACACGAATCGTGCCACATCCTGTTTCAATCCATACCATCAAAATAACTTCTTCAAGTTGTGATAAATTTTAGTAGCTCCCGGATGAATACTCAAACTACTTTTGTGACTTTCTTCCAGAATCATTTTTCTCATCTCTTCTTTATCAGGATTACAAATTCTGTGTCAGAACCTCAACACAATTTGGACATCTACTTTAAAATCACTATTCTCTAACTGGTTACTCACAAGTGTACTATTTTGCCTCTTGTAATTGAAGGGGTGAAAAACACAAGAAGGGGGGGGGGGGGGGGGGGGGTTGAATTGTAAAACTGAAATCTTAAAGCAATTGACAAGATATTTTTATCCTGGTTCGTTTGATCTCAAACTACTCCAGTCCACCCGTCAAGGTGATTTCGCCTCTCTCCAACGAGGTCTTAATTCACTATATTCAACTGAATATTACAGACTGCTTTAACAACTGCTAAAGCCTTCTTGATTCAAACCACAATCCGGTTTGTCAAGGCAACACTTTCTTACAAAGGTATAAAACAATGTGTGTGAATGTTTTCTACAAAACTTTATCACAACTGTGATGTATACACAAATGAAGCTTAGAAACTAGATTTCTAAACTGTAATGGAGTATCAGAGTTTGTTGGTTTAGCAAAACTGGTAGATGAAGATTATTGTTCAGCTTTGTGCGTGTAGAGATTTGGAGAGCATTAGCCATTATAATCTTCAAAGCCTTGTTTATATAGCACTTGAGAAGATGAACGTTGAATGCAATATTCTTGATTCAATGCTAATAACAAGCTTTCCTTTTTGAGCAGATCTTGTCTGGAATGAGGCCGTTGGAATTGATTAGCTTTCAATGCACAGTACCGTTGCTTCTTCAATGCACGTTCTGGCTTGGCTCATTCTGATTCTGCTTCGCTGCTGATGAACTATTGTGTTTCTGTATCAGAGTGTTTACGCGCAGTTCTGTTCATCAAGCTTCAGCATGTACGTGAGTTGATCATCTGATCTTGACGTTCTGATTCAGCAACTTCTGATGCTGGTGTATGAAATCAAATTCTGATGCTGAAGAAGTGATCTTGCTTATTTTAATCATCGTATCTGCAAGTCAGAGCATAGTAATTTTAGGCAGCATATAGTTCAAACATGAAACATATAAATACTATATCTTTTCACTTTGTTATCATCAAAACTCAAATATAGGGTAGTAGATTCAAACATTGTTCTAACAATCTCCCCCTTTTTGATGATGACAAAAACTAGATATTTTAAATAAAGAATAACGTGAAAAGGTATCTGGGAAATGTTTCAGAGTTAAGAAGTAAGGAGAAATCAGAGTTAAGAGATACTCCCCCTGAGTTGATTACTTCCCTTTGATGATACGTGTACTTCAGGATCAGATCTTTTTCTTTCTTTGAACATCAGATTATTAGAGTCTTGACTTATCAGAGAGCAGAGCTTCAGAGCTTTTCTTGTCAGAGCTTTGCTTTGGATCAGAGTGTTAGGACGATCAGAACTTCATATTTGATCAGAGCAACATTGATCAGAGCTTCTACATTTTGATCAGAGCTTCTAGTCTTCATAGTGTTCAGGAGCTTCCTTGTGCCTGTAGACTTAAAACAAAACAGAAAAACATTTCAAGTAATAGAGTTAGAATGTTTGAGAATTTCTGTCTAGTTAGCCGTTATTGATTTTAAATATCATTCTTGTTCTCCCCCTTTTTGTCAGCAATCAAAAAGTGTTGGTGATGTGCTAAAACAATTTGATCAGAAAAACTAATCATATTAAGATAGTTCAAAATCAGAGCAAGAGAACATTACAAAAACTTAATCAAAACAGTACATCAGAGAATGAAGAAAACATAAAAAAGTTATGCATGAAAAAGATTTAAGGGTGAGGGGGCATGCGTGAGAACAGGCTCTCCAGCATTGCTTGAATCTTTTCAGAAGTTTCATTCTGCTTCTGAACCATGTTGACAACAGTGTCAATCTTGCTGTCCTGCACATTCATTCGTGCTTTCATCTTCTGATCATTCTCTTCCATCCGCTGCTGTAGACGCAAGTCATTCAGCCTTAATTCTTCCAGAGTCTGCCTGTCCAAGGCAGCTTGAGAAGCATCAGAATAAGGAGGCTTCTCAGAACTTTCAGCGACATCTTCTGCTTGACTTTCAGCCTGAATGGTCTTGTCTTCTTCTGATGGTTGCACCTGTGCAGCTTGCTGTTTCTCAGACCAAGATTCACTGTCCAGAGGGAGCACAACTTCCTGAGGCAGCTGACTTTCAACTTCCTTCAGCAGCTTGCTGAAGTTCTGTTGTGCCTGCTCATAGTTGACATCCTGCAACTTGAGGGCTTCAGCACGTACCCATAATCTGAACTGTGACCAGAGCTGATCAGAAGCAGCTGGGTCAATCATCCCAGGACAGACTTGCTTCAAAGAAGCAATCCATTGCAGCACACCTGTTTCAAAATTCAAAATACCAGAGCCAACATCTGGTTGCTTTGGTTTGGGGATGGCAATTTTGTGTCTTAGATCAGCAAGACGTTCAAGACTTGTTAAGTCAATGAAAGTTCTGCTGGGGTTTTCAGCGGTTTTCTGAGAGGTTGTTTGTTTTGGAGGAAGGGTATCAGAATCAGAGTCAGATATTTCGATTGGAGTGGATGGTGGTTTGGGAGTATTTGGAGGTGTTGATTCCTCTGAAGATGGTAACTGGGGCATGACAATAGTGGTTCCACATGGCAACTGGATTGCCAGCGGTGAAGGTTGAGGTGAGTGAGGGTCAGATTTATGAGGAGACGGGGTTTTGGAATGGTGAAACTCTGTTTGTGGTGAAGGTGGATTATTTTCTGGTTGAGGAGGTGGAATCTCTGATTTCTCAGGGATCAGAGGTTCTTCTGTGAGAGGTTGTTGTTGTTGTGGTTCTGGTTCTGGTTGTTGTTGTTGTTGTGGTTCAGGTTGTTGTTCTGGTTGTGGAGGAGGAACTTTTTGTGGTTCAGAGTGTGGTTGAGCAGAAGCATGTTCACGCTCAATATCAGCTAGCACTCGATCAAGTGCTGGTGTTGTTGAAACAGTTGGTTGTTTGGGAATCTTAGTTCTGGTTCTTCTGAGTTGTAATGCCTCAGAAGGGTCTTCTGGTATGGTTTCATCAATGGTAGGGATTGGGATGGATATTCTGTGGGAAGTTTGAGAAGGAGCAGCAGATGTTGGAATAGTAGATGAAATTAAAACAGGGGCAGCAGATGAAATACCTCTTTTCTTTGGAGTCTGATGAGATGATCCTTCTGCTGGCGCTTTCCTCTTCTTTGTCTTCTTCTGAGTCACTTCTGGTTGGGGTAGACTCAGATCTTTGATCTTCAGCTTTGAACCTGTATCTTCTTCCTTGTACGCATCTGGGTACCTGAGAAACATCTCTGGTTTGGATTCCATTTCAGAAAATACCGGAAAATCACTCAGAGGCACTCTTCTGCTGGAGATGTCAGCAGTTGAAGTAGCTCTGGGTTCCTTCTGAATATTTTCTATCAGCTTCATCTTTTTCAGGTTCTTAGCATTCAGCGGTTTTCCAACAGTTGGTTCAATAGTGCTCAGCACTTGAGCTTCGCTCAGATACTCTATCAGCTTATTCTCTGTCAGAATATCTGATATAAGCCTTCCAAACGGTATCCAGTCCCTTTTGGTCCTTTCTTCTTCTCTTGTCTCTTTGACACTGGTCTTGAGATGGTTGAACAGGAAGTGAGCCAGATTGATCTTTACCCTCTGATCAATAAAGTAGATCAGAAACTGCTGATCCACGTTTATATAATCAGGAGAACTTGTTGGTTTCCTGTGGTTGAAGCATCCAAGAACAATCTTAGCCCATACTCTGCAGTGATCCTTCAGATCCTTAATTTTGCTGCTGGGCATTCCAAGAGTGAAAATTCTGTTGGCTACCACACCAACATCAGCGCATCTTTCGGCCATGTCCACACAACGGACTCCACCACCACTTTGACCGATTAGCCTTGCAATGAGATCTTCAGAAATCACGATCTTCTTTCCCATGACAGAAGAGATGACTAGATGTTTAGAAACCTTGGCGTGAATCCAAAATTCCTTGACAAGCGCTGGGAATGTTGGTCCAACCAACCTATCGAAATACCTCTCCCACTTTTGAGCCCTAATTTCTTCAGTTAGGTCAAATCCATTTTCCTTCAGGCTTTCAAAGTCAATGATTAACTTAGAAAGCACTTCAAGGTTCTTTACCGGAGTGATAAGAGTTCTGAGGGGCACCTGATATTGTTCAGAGGTTTCTTTCTTCTGATTGCCTGCAGAAATGCTGGAGGATGCCATTGTTCACACTAAAAAAGCTTTGAGAATGAATTGAGAGAAAAAGGTTTGTAGGAGATAAACTCAGAAATATGCAGAAAATACTTGAATGTTTGTGAGAAAGCGTAAAGAATAAGAATGAAGGATTAATGTGCTTAAATAGAGTTTTTCAAAATTATTTTGAAAAATTAAACGTTTTTAAGAGAGAGAAAAAAAATAATGATTGCCATTTAACAAGCGTGATTACTTTTCATTAAATGCTTGCTGATTTTGGGGGATTTAAGAAAGATACTTAAAAACGGTTACCAGACATGTGTCTCAATGCACCCAATCAGCGCTTTGCCTTCTCAGAAGCGTGCACGCGTTCTGCTTCAGAGATTTGCTGATGATTGGATGACACTTGTTTGATGTAGTGATCAGCACGTCTGTCTTTGAGATTAGACTCTCAGATCTTTAGACTTTGCATCTGATACAATCTGCATGTTCTATCTTTCTGAAAGAAGATTGATCAGAAGTTCACAGTAATATAATTACATTCTGAAGATAAATATATGGAATTAAAACATTTTCATTCTGGGCATACTTTCATGCTGAGATGTTTCAGAATGAAATTAAACCTATCTTCTGAAAGGGGTTTAGTAAAGATATCAGCCCATTGATGGTCTGTATCTATAAATTTTAAGTTCAAAATACCTTTCTGAATATAGTCCCTAATGAAATGATGCTTTATTTCTATATGCTTAGCTCTAGAATGTAAAATAGGATTCTTACTTAAGCAGATAGCAGAAGTATTATCACAAAGTATAGGAATGTTACTCTCAAAAATCTGGAAGTCTTCAAGTTGACTTTTCATCCAGAGCATTTGTGTGCTACATCCTGCTGCTGCTATGTACTCAGCTTCTGCTGTTGACAGAGCAATTGTTGATTGCCTTTTGCTGGACCAAGAGATCAGATTTTCTCCCAGAAACTGGCAGCTTCCAGAAGTACTTTTACGTTCCACTCTGTCTCCAGCAAAATCAGCATCACAGTAGCCTACTAAGCTGTAATCACTAGATTTTCTATAAAACAAACCCAGATTAGTAGTACCTTTCAGATACTTGAAAATTCGCTTAACAGCTGTTAAGTGAGATTCTCTAGGATCTGATTGGAATCTAGCACAAATACATACGCTGAATAAGATATCAGGTCTTGAAGCAGTCAGATAGAGGAGAGAACCAATCATACCTCTGTAGACTTTCTGTTCTACACTTTTGCTTACCTCTTCTCTTTCCAGAATGCACGTGGGATGCATTGGAATCTTTGATGGCTTACATTCTGAGAGGTCAAATTTCTTCAGAAGATCTCTGATGTATTTGCTCTGATGAATGTAAGTTCCTTCTGGAGTTTGATTGATCTGAATTCCTAGAAAGAATTTCAGTTCCCCCATGAGGCTCATCTCAAATTCTGCCTGCATACACTTAGCAAATTTTCTTCCAAGAGAAGGATTAGTAGAACCAAAAATGATATCATCAACATAAATTTGACAGACTAAAATGTCACTCTTAACTGTTTTACAGAATAGAGTAGTGTCCACTTTCCCTCTGGTGAATTCATTTTCAAGCAGAAAGTTACTTAGCCTTTCATACCAAGCTCTGGGAGCTTATTTCAGACCATACAGTGACTTCTTTAGTTTGAAAACATGTTCTGGATGTCTTGTATTTTCAAAACCTGGGGGTTGGTGAACATAAACTTCTTCTTCTATATAACCATTTAAGAATGCACTTTTGACATCCATCTGATACAGAGTGATGCCTCTATTAACAACAAATGAGATTAAAAGTCTGATAGATTCTAACCTGGCGACTGGGGCAAAGGTTTCTGTATAGTCTATCCCCTCTTGCTGACTATAACCTTGTGCAACCAGTCGTGCCTTGTTTCTGATGACTTCACCTTGTTCATTTAGCTTGTTTCTGAACACCCATCTTGTTCCAATGACGTTGAATCCTTTTGGTCTGGGAACGAGATCCCATACGTCGTTTCTGGTGAATTGATTCAGCTCTTCTTGCATTGCCAGAATCTAGTCATTATCCAGAAGTGCTTCATCAATGGAAGAAGGTTCAATCAGAGACACAAGTCCCATAAGAGTTTCTTCAGAGTTTCTGAAGCTTGCTCTTGTTCTGATTGGATCTTCCTTTCTTCCTAGGATAGTCTCTTCTGGGTGATCCAAACTGCTTCTGGGCAATCTCTTCTGAGGTTGATCAGCAGCTGTTGGAGGATTTCTAGCAGTGCTCCTTTCAGACATTGAAGGAATGTCTGTGTTGAGAGCTTCTGATGACTTGTCTTCAGAACCTGCAAATTCAATTTCTATACCTGCAAAATTTTCATTCTGCTTTGACTTTTCAGAGTCAAGCTTATCATCAAAACGAACACTGATTGATTCTTCCACAATCTGTGTTTCTGTATTGTATACTCTGTACCCTCTTGAGCGTTCAGAGTATCCTAACATAATACACTTCTGTGCCTTAGAATCAAACTTGTTCAAATAATTCTTCGTATTCAATATAAAGCAAGTACATCCAAATGGATGAAAATACGAAATGTTGGGCTTTCTGTTCTTCCACAATTCATATGGAGTCTTTTCCAGAATAGGTCTTATTGAGATTCTATTCTGAATGTAGCACGCTGTGTTTATTGCCTCTGCCCAGAAAGTCTTAGCAACGTTTGTCTCATTGATCATGGTTCTGGCCATTTCTTGCAATGTTCTGTTCTTTCGTTCTACAACTCCATTTTGTTGGGGAGTTCTAGGACAAGAGAAATCATGCAGAATGCCTTTGTCATTAAAGAATGACTCAAAATCTTTATTTTCAAATTCTCCACCATGATCACTTCTGACTTTAACGATTCTAAGATCTTTTTCATTCTGAACTTGGTTACAGAAGGTAACAAACACAGAGTGTGACTCGTCCTTGTGTCTTAAGAACTTTACCCATGTCCATCTGCTATAGTCATCTACGATTACTAACCCATACTTCTTACCACTGACTGAAGCAGTTTTAACTGGTCCAAATAGGTCAATGTGCAGAAGTTCTAATGGCTTAGAGGTGGAAACAACATTTTTGGATTTAAAAGCAGGTTTTGCAAATTTGCCTTTCTGACATGCTTCACACAGAGCATCTGAATTGAACTTCAAATTAGGAAGTCCTCTGACCAGATTGAGTTTGTTAATCTGAGATATTCTTCTCATACTAACATGCCCCAATCTTCTGTGCCAGATCCACTGCTCGTTGTTAACAGACAGAAGACATTTTACATTCTGACTCTTTAGTTCAGAAAGTTTGATTTTGTAAATGTTGTTTTTCCTCTTACCATTAAACAGGATAGTCCCATCTTTCTGACTAACAGCTTTACATGATTTTTGATTAAAGATTATATCATAACCGTTATCACTTAATTGACTTATGGATAACAGATTATGCATCAATCCATCTACTAGCAGAACATTATTAATAGAGGGAAGATTTCCATTACCTACAGTTCCAGAGCCAATAATCTTTCCCCTCTGATTGCCTCCAAAGCCGACGTGGCCTCCAGGCTTAAGTTCCAGGCTTTGGAACATATGCCTTCTTCCCGTCATGTGTCGTGAGCAGCCAGAGTCCAGGTACCATGACTGGTGTTTCTGACTTGCTGCTAAAGATATCTGCAACATGTATTATTTTATCCTTAGGTACCCAGATTTTCTTGGGTCCTGACTTGTTAGTTTTACCAAAACTCTGGTTGAATTTTGGTTTCACAGAGTGCTTACTGCTAGTATATTTGATGTCGTGTGTGTGACCATACACAAAGTGTGAATTTAGAGGAGTGTGTTTAATGGTCAAATCCATGACATTCTTAGGTGTAGGAACCTTACCTTGGTATCCTATACCTTTCCTGCCGTTTCTGCTAACTCCATAGATCATTGAAGCCATTCTGCTTCTATCTATGCTTTTAGCTAAGAACTTCTGGAAACTATGATCATACTCCTTGATGATCTCATCAGCGTTGCTGGGAGTTTCAGAAATTGGTTCCTTCTGAGAGTTTTGTAAAGATTTTTCTAATTTTGAAATTTTATCTCTCAGCTCAGAGTTTTCCAATTTGAGACTCTCAGACTTATTAGAGTCAGATTCAAGATTCCTTTTCAGGTCTATGAATTTAGCTCTAATCTGCTGATAACGTTCCAGAATTTCATTGAGGCTTTCAGCAAGTTCAGCCTTTGTAAAATTAACAGCGAAGTTAGGGAATACCTCTTCTGTGTCTGATTCTGAGTCTGATTCAGAAGCTTCACTATCATCTGGAATGTTAGCCATGAGCGCTATGTTTGCCCTTTCATCATCTGATTTTGAGTCAGCTTCAGACGAGTCAGAGTCATCCCATGTGGCCATGAGACTTTTCTTCTTCTCTCTTCCAAACTTCTTTTTGGGCTTTTCCCTCTGAAGCTTTGGGCAGTCACTCTTGTAGTGTCCTTGCTCATTGCACTCGTAGCAGATGATGTCTTTTGTGTTTGGCTTCTTGCTACTGGAGGAGCCTTCAGATCTTCTGTATCCAGAGGAAGAATCTGTCCTTCTGTATCTGGAAGAAGACTCGTTCTGATCAGATCTTCTGGGATTCCTGAACTTCCTTTGTCTTTGCTTCCACAGTTGATTTACTCTTCTGGAGAGAAGGGAAAGTTCGTCTTCTTCTGATGAGGATCCATCAGATGTTTCTTCAACTGCCTGCAAAACTTTAGACTCAAATTTTTTGTTAGATTTTAATGCTAAAGGCTTACCTTGCTTCTGAGGCTCATCAGCTTCTAGCTCTATCTCATGACTTCTGAGGGAGCTTATAAGTTCCTCCAGAGTGATTTTGTTGAGATCTTTCGCTAGCTTCAGAGCAGTAACCATAGGCCTCCACTGCTTGGGTAAACTTCTGATTATCTTCTTGACATGGTCAGCAGTAGAGTATCCTTTGTCCAGAACTTTGAGACCAGCTACCAGAATCTGGAATCTAGAGAACATAGTTTCAATGGATTCAGATTCTTCCATTTTGAACGCCTCATACTTCTGAATGAGCGCCAGAGCTTTTGTTTCTTTGACTTGAACGTTGCCCTCATGCGTCATTCTGAGAGAATCAAAGATGTTCTTAGCTGTGTCTCTGTTGGAGATCTTTTCATACTCAGTATAGGAGATGGCACTGAGGAGGATGGTTCTCGCCTTATGGTGATTCTTGAAATCACGCTTTTGTTGATCAGTCATTGATTTTCTATCAATCTTCTGACCAGTTGCATTCACAGGGTGCGTGTATCCATCAGTCACCATATCCCACAGATCAGCATCATGTGCTAGAAAGAAGCTTTCAATCCTGTCTTTCCAGTAATCAAAGTTTTCTCCATCAAAGACTGGAGGTTTGCCGCTGAATCTGTCTCTGTCCTCGTTATTGTCATTGCTGAAGTGAGAATTGTTTCCTGCCATTGTGTTTTTCTGACGCTGGATCTTGTACTGACACGGTTAAGTGTTTTAGCTCAGAACCAGGCGCTCTGATGCCAATTGAAGGGGTGAAAAACACAAGAAGGGGGGGGGGGGGGGGTTGAATTGTAAAACTGAAATCTTAAAGCAATTGACAAGATATTTTTATCCTGGTTCGTTTGATCTCAAACTACTCCAGTCCACCCGTCAAGGTGATTTCGCCTCTCTCCAACGAGGTCTTAATTCACTATATTCAACTGAATATTACAGACTGCTTTAACAACTGCTAAAGCCTTCTTGATTCAAACCACAATCCGGTTTGTCAAGGCAACACTTTCTTACAAAGGTATAAAACAATGTGTGTGAATGTTTTCTACAAAACTTTATCACAACTGTGATGTATACACAAATGAAGCTTAGAAACTAGATTGCTAAACTGTAATGGAGTATCAGAGTTTGTTGGTTTAGCAAAACTGGTAGATGAAGATTATTGTTCAGCTTGGTGCGTGTAGAGATTTGGAGAGCATTAGCCATTATAATCTTCAAAGCCTTGTTTATATAGCACTTGAGAAGATGAACGTTGAATGCAATATTCTTGATTCAATGCTAATAACAAGCTTTCCTTTTTGAGCAGATCTTGTCTGGAATGAGGCCGTTGGAATTGATTAGCTTTCAATGCACAGTACCGTTGCTTCTTCAATGCACGTTCTGGCTTGGCTCATTCTGATTCTGCTTCGCTGCTGATGAACTATTGTGTTTCTGTATCAGAGTGTTTACGCGCAGTTCTGTTCATCAAGCTTCAGCATGTACGTGAGTTGATCATCTGATCTTGACGTTCTGATTCAGCAACTTCTGATGCTGGTGTATGAAATCAAATTCTGATGCTGAAGAAGTGATCTTGCTTATTTTAATCATCGTATCTGCAAGTCAGAGCATAGTAATTTTAGGCAGCATATAGTTCAAACATGAAACATATAAATACTATATCTTTTCACTTTGTTATCATCAAAACTCAAATATAGGGTAGTAGATTCAAACATTGTTCTAACAGTAATAACATGGAGATTCCCCAAATGCCGATCTCAAGGGTTGCATGCAATTATCGAGTTCAATTCATGTTCAATTAAAAAAACTTAATTGGGGTTTTGGTTTAGCAATTCTCACTTAGTAGAAATAAAAAAATAAGCAGAATGTAAATTAGGGCTTTTTCATATATATGAGGAGCATGCTAAGGTTATGTGTATAGTTTTCCCTGTAACAACCTTGTATCCTGATCTCTTCAACAAGTTCATATCCTTCAATTACCAGCCCTTTAGATTATCTTCCCCTAAGTCTTTAGTGAGAAAAACTTTAACCATCCATCCTAAATCCTAAGTCCTTAGAGATATCTGACGGAGTCAAGCCTTTATTTTATCAAGAGTGATCGGGTAACTATAGGATATACCTAGTCCTAAGTGATATCTATTATAGCCTAATCATACAAAAACCTTAACAAATACGGTCCAGCTGGTTGTTATCCGTAGATCAATCCTAATTGGTCCGATTAGGAATGCATGAAAACATTGAATGATTAAATTGAATAAGAAAATAACTTTTTAAAGAACTCAAGAATTCATAATCATTACAGATTCAAATCAGGGACACCCCCTAGCATTAGGGGGTTTATCTACTCATATTGTTCAAATAATTACAAGATAAAATATAGACATTATAGATTGGGATGAACTTTGATCTTTAATTGCTTCCGGGCATGAAAATCTCCTGCTCTCTAAAAACCTTTTGGTTTCTCCAATCTTCAGTCGTGTAAACTATTCTTTGCTGCCAAAAGTCCCCTTATTCCTTGTGAAAACTCATTTAAATAGTCATCGTTCATCCAGATCGGTTGGAAGTACCCAAAATGCCCTCACAGCTTAACATATGGAAAAATTATGAAAAAATCAGGAAATCAGCATCACAGGAAAACACGGCCCATGTCACGAAACGCGGCCTCCCATGTTGGCCCCTAAACTCGTAAATCTTCTTTTAAGGTCCCACGGGTTGCAACGCGGCCCGTGTCAAGCAACACGGCAGCCCGTGTTGCACCCCTGACTTCCATCTTTCTTCATTCGCCCATCCTGACACAACCCGTGTTAGGGGACACGGGCGGCCGTGTCAGGCCTCCTGTAGGTGGATTTTTGACTTTCTCTGAAACTCTGAGTTTTTGCACTTTTTTGCCCTGCATTGTCCTGTTTTTTACCTCTGACCTTGAAAACACTAAAACACACAACCAAAGCATAAAACACGGTAAAATGAAACAAAACACTTGGCAATAAAATAAAAGATAACTCCAATTAACAATAAATAATTGTGTAAATACCATTGATCAAACTCCCTCAAACTTAAATTGTTGCTTGACCTCAAGCGACTAGTACAAGAACTCATACGTGAGACATCTGTTTCAATTGATCAAAAAGTAGTTCGTCCGATTTTCACATGACGTGAAGAGTTTGTGTAAGAACCTTTTAACTTGAGCTTACTCTTCATATACCTCTCTAACTATGCTTTGGACTTAAGTCTTTTTTATTTTCCTCCTTTTTCATTCGGACAGTCAAATTAAGGAAATGAGAATTGTTAATGATCATCACACGCACAAGACTGATCAAGATGTTCAGGCACCAAATCATAGTTTTTGCTCCTTTTAATTACTGATGAAATTCTCAAACTTTGCAGTTATAAATTGTCCTTTTGGACGACATTTGGGGATCAACCCCCTTTGGGTTGAATAACCGGGAGATGGATACCCAACTTAGCGAGCTAGATGCCTTTTACCGCCTTTTCATCAATTGGTTCCAAGCTTATTTATTTCTCCACCAATCATACATGCATGTGAATCTATATTATGCCAGACTGTAATGATAAACTACTTCAGGAGTACTTCTCAAGATTCAAGTACTATGGTACAAATCTACACGTTAGACTCGTATCGATGTCCCGTTATTCTGAACTTCCTACCCTTAACCAACCATCCCTTTGTCTCTATATACTATTCCCGAACTCTTTGAGAACCAAGTTCTTGAACAAAACAAAAAAATTTAACCAAAATTTGGAGGACTTCAACTCACGGATCTACACAGCAATTCATATAGAACTAACAAATAATTAGAAAAGAAGAAAATAAATAAAAATAAAAGCAATAAAACCCCTCTAAACTTGAACTAAACATTGAGCCCCAATGTTTCAGAACAAGATCGAGGAAGGTGACTCACAAAGGGGAATGTAACACATGTTGCTGCCTCCTAGCTTTCACCAGTAAGACTCCCTTTTTAATACCTACAGACAAAATTAAACAAAAACTAAGTTATTAAAAATGGAGGTTTCCTCCCATGAATCTCTTCATTTAACGTCGCATGGCTTGACGGTTTAACCCCTTATGGGGGTATTTCCTCTTCCACGCCCTGTTACTTGCCCTTTCCACAACCTAGAATTCATTTAGCTCATAAGTATGAACCACTCCTTGCCTCAAGTTGCTCCCATCTTGCATCTCTACTCCTTGATGTTCCTTTTTCTTTTTCTTCTTGGATTTTTGAATGAACTTAGGAATTTTGATAGACGCTGCCAGCTGAAGCTTGATTCTTTTTACCTTCACCCTTCTTTTTGATCTCCAAGACATTCAAAGTTATCTCCTCATCAAATGATTGTAGTGTCAGATTACCTATCTCAATATCAAAATTGCATGGACTAGTCAGCATAAATGGTCGACCAAGAATGATATGAGTCTCTTTATATTCAGGTATGTCCATGATCTTAAAATCAACTGGGAAAACAAAATTTTCAATTTCTACTAATACATCTTCAGCTATCCCATATGACTGCTTGATGGTGTGATCAATAAATTTTAATTTTGTCCCACTCCCGCTTATCTTCTCAATATCCAGCTTTTTGAAAACAGACAATGGCATAAAACTCACACTATAACAAGAATCAATTAGAACCCTCTTGAATTTTATGTCTTTACTATGCACAGTATTGCAACAGATCTTGGATCCTTCTGCTTGATAGGAATTTTTTTTCTCGCGTATGATTGCACATATTTTCTCATCAACAGGTACATGTTCATCTTTTGTTGCTCTCTTTTTTGAGAGTATCTCTTTCAATAATTTTTGGTACAAGGGCATTTTCTCGAGTTCTTCAAAGAATGGTATGTTGATCTCCATCTTTTTAAACAATTTGACAAATTTATCAAACTCTTTCTCTTTCGCGTCCTTCTTTTCCACTCAAGATGGATATGGCTACTTGATCGCTGGTTTAGTCTTCTCTTCAACTGGTTTTACTGGTGATACCACTTCTTTCTGTTTTTCTTGTTCTCTCTCACTTCCAGCTCTACTTCTATGATACTTTCATCAAACTTTACCTCATCATCTCTTTCTCTTGCAACTTTCTCACTCCTTATTTTGACAACATTCATATTCTCCTAACTTTTCTGATTACCTTATGCTTGCAGCGATACATGTTGTGCAATCTGTCCCATTGAACTTCCAAATTTTTTATTGCAGCCATGGTATTCCTATAATTACTCCTTGTCTCTTCTTGATATTGAGAATTATGGGCAACCATCTTTTCAATATCCACCTCCCATTCTTATTTTTGTGGAGCTTGTTGTTGCTGATCTTTCTAGGAGAAGTTAGAATGGTTCTTCCACCCAGGATTATAGGTGTTAGAATACGAATTATTCTGCTTAAAAAATTTTATCTCCTCAATTTGTTATGGAGTTGCAAGACAATTGACAGTCATGTGTGGTCCACTACATATTTCACAACATGCCTTGTGTGTCAGTTGAACTTGAGCTACATGTTGAGTACCCATGTTCATTGCTTTCAGGTTTTTCTCTACTTCTGCAGCAATAGCCTCTTCAATTTTTAGTTTCTTATTCACTTTCAACTATAAATCAATCACTACCTATGGTTTGCTTACAACTTTGTCATATAGCTTCAGATGCTCATTTGCAACAATGGCTTCAATAATTTTCTTTACACTAGTGGCTGTTGTAAAGTTGGATGAGCCACCGGCTGCTATATCAATAAGCTGCTTTGTCTTCATCGGAGGCCATTTGTAATACGGTGGGAGAACTGATTTGGTGTTTTGCGTTTTATTGCAATTGTTGCGGATAGCAAGAGTTGCCACCGACTTTTCTTTTACCCAACAAAGGAAAGGTTGAAAAGAACAGGAAAGACCTTTAGAGATGTTTTCTTGAGTTTGCGGGGTAGGTTATGAAAAGGGATGGTATTAGCACCCTTTTCATCTGTAGTTATCTACGGGCTCTTAGTTGCTTGCTAGATCACTTGCTTTGTTTGAAAATGTGCTTCTGGTGTGGGTTTGAAAATATTTTGAAAAAATGTCTTTGTAATGATTCTTTTTTCTATAAGAATGCATACAAAGTGTTGATTTTGAAAATAGTTCAAAGAGAAGTTTGTGGAAGATGTTTTTGAAAGTGATTTTGAAAAGTGTCTTTGTGATCATTCTCGTCTCTATGAGAATGCGTACAAAGAGCTTTGACTTTTGAAAATGTTTCAATTGGAAGTGTTGGTGCAAAAAATGTTTTTTTTTGTGAGCAAGCGAGCAACTATGAGCATCCTACCTACTCAAAAAGGTATATGTTATTTTCCTCTTCCTTTAGATGTTGCTATGTTACCATTGATTTGGTAAGAAGCCTCATCGTTGGATGTGAAGGGACGAGCGTGGATCGTTTGTATAGTCATAGAAGGCAACCTATGGGACGTTTTAGCAATTGTCATATAGGGACTAGATCGTTTACTGAAGGCAACATTGAGGGTCATCGAGAGACTACAATCTTTTATCGAGGGTCTTTTCTAGAACACCCATATTCGAGGAACATGACTATTTTCTGAGGCAACAAATGGGATTACCCTAGAAGTGCAGGTTTGCAAAGTGTGTTTGATTGTATGCATTTTTGTCTTTAATTAGGGTGGTCTACTTGTTGGTTTTATCTTGCCATACATCCTAATTACTAACATTTGTATAAAGCAATAGAAATGCAGAAAATAAATATCCTACACTATTACAACCATATCAAATAGCAAGAAAATATAAAGAAAAATATAAATAACATAAAAAGGAGAAAAATTAAATCTTTCGATCCAAGCAGTGGGCTACTTCAATTCACCCTTCTTTGGCTCCTTTCGATTGGGGCTGAGAATCAGTGTGAGAAAATTTCAATTTCCTCCTTTTTTCTGCTCCTTTCGATTCGCCTAGAAATCAGCATGAGTGTACACTCCTCGTTTCAAACTCCTTTCCACCTCCTTCGATTGCAGGAATGCAAGGCTCCCAAGTTGAGATTCGAAAGGCTTCAATGTTTAGCCAATCAAAGGATACAGAGGACCTGTCTAAAATTGAAAATGAAACTAACAAGTGAAACTTTCAAAATCTACAAGCCATGGGTTAGCACAAGATCATTGGGCAACAAAATCCAAAGTCTAACTAGTCAGGGTTGAGATTTTCAACATATATGCAGTAAGGATCGGAAGTTAAGGCATGGTTGTGACACGGTGGGAGAACTGACTTGTTGTTTTGCGTTTCGATCGCATTTGTGCGGATAGAAAGAGTCGCCATCGACTTTTATTTTATCCAAAAGGAAAGGTAAAAAAGCACAGGAAAGACCCTTCGAGATTATTTCTCGGGTTCGGGGGGTAGATTATGAAAAGGGAAGGTATTAGCACCCTTTTTATCCATGGTTTTCCATGGGCTCTTAGTTACTCATTTAGATCACTTGCTTTCATTTGACAGTGTGCTTATGATGTGGTCTTTGAAAGTATTTTGAAAAATCTCTTTGTAATGGTTCTCGTCTCTATAAGAACGCGTACAAAGTTTTGTTTCAAAAAGTGGTTCAAAGATGTGTTTGTGAATCGTGTTTCGGAAAGTGTTTTGAAAAGATGTTTTGCAATGATTCTCGTCTCTATAAGAACGTATACAAAACGTTTTGTCTTTTTGAAAATGTTTTGAAATGAAAGTGTAGGTGTAAAAAGTATTCATCGTGAGCAAGCGAGTAACTAAGAGCGAATCTATCTACTCGAAAGGCTTAAATTATTCTTTTTTTCCTCCTTTTAATGGTGCTATCTTAACATTAATTTGGTAAGAAGCCCCACCGTTGGATGTGAAGGGACAGGCGCGGGTCAATTTTACAATCATCGAAAGCAACTTACAAAACGCTTTAGCAATTTTTGTAAGGGATGAGATCGTTTTATCGAAGGCAACATCGAGGGTCATCGAGGGACTACGATCTTTTTTATCGAAGGGTCATTGCTAAAGCATCCCATATTCGAGGGACATGATTATATTTCCGAGGCAACGAGCTAGGTTACCCTAGAGGTGTGCGTGTGAAAAAGTGTGTTGGTTTCAAGTTATTTTATTCTTTGATTAGGTCATCTAGCGATTGATTTTTGAATCTTTCCATACACGCCTAATTACTATACAGTATATGGAAAACAGTAAATTGCAGGGATTGAAATTCTACGCTATTACAAAGTATTCGGGAATGGGCGCACAATTTTTACAAATGGGGATGAATCAAATGTGATAGAAAGGTCCAAATAACAAGAAATACAACCAAATCGAATTTTGTGCGATTTAATTAAATCTATGATAATCCATGAAAATAAAATCAACAAAATATGGAAATGAAATGTTAAGTATTTACTTGAAAAGAGAAAAGTAAATCTATTCTAGAAAATCAAATAATTGATTAAATTATATTCTTATTTTTGTATTTTATTAATTGAAGTAAAATCTAAAGAAAGAAAACAAACTAAATTATTAATTTTTTGGTGTTTTATTAAGTCAAATAAATCGAAAACAAAATTTATTAAAGAAAGAAAATGATAAAAATTATTTACAAGAAAACTTAAATCAAACTAATAAAAATATAATTCAAGTTTTATTAGTATTTGCATAAAAAAAGTATAAGAAGAAAACAAATAAAAAAAACGCATGGGCTTATGGGGGGTTTGGGGCGGAGGCCCAAAGGGAAATATTTATTTGCTATAACAAAACAAACCAATGGGGGTATGGCTAGCAAAACAAATTGGGCTTAAGGGGCAAGGCAAGGGGTGATCCAACTCATGTCCAACAAAACAAGATCCAGTTCTCTTAAACCAACGTATCCAATGCTTAGGAGATAATCAGAAAATTAGGGTTTGGAACCCTTGTCAATCATGCACCGCCGCTAGCTCATCTTCTTCATTCATCTCTTCCATTTTTACTGAAAAACCTCTAAGAAATCTCACTACCCGTCCCTTTTTCATTTCGCTAACAAAATCGCTTTCTCCATTAACATACTACCTCCTTATCTCACCGTGATTCGCATCCTTTTGAAACCCTAATTTCAGATTTAAACCTAAAAGAACCGAAACTAGTTCATCATTGACCTCCCTGAAACTCTGTTGACGGAACACCGGACCTCTCGCCTCCCTAATTGAGTTCTAAAGATTTTCTTGAAAAAGCTGAGATTCTGTTATTTTAAAAAAAAATCTTACAAGTCCAACGATTATCTTAACTTGTTATGTTTTTTCTGTTAATTAAGCTTTAGCCATCTTAAATGCAGAAGTTATATGCTCATGGAAGATTTGGGAAAGAGGAAGAAACCATACCTATTGAAGCTTTACAATTTTCCTCTTGCGAAATAGAAAGGGAGAGGCGAGACGGTGTTCAATGGTAGCCGAAGCTTCACGAGGGGAAGAGATGAGCGCGTTGCTTTTCTGGTTTGTCGGTAATCTCTTTTGTTTCCTTTGAATGATGGTGATGCTGGTTATTGTTCTTTTGGTTTTGGGATTTTTGTGATAGTTATGTTTGAGTTTTATTAGGTTACAGGCTTTGTGAGTTTTGAGGCTTTGTGAGTTTTGAGGCTTTGTGGTTTTTGTTTGAGACTGGTTACAAGTTTTTGTTGTTTGAGACTTTGCTACTGTATGATGGTTACTGTATTTGTTGTCTTGATGAAAGCTTAGCAGGTTTTTTGGTTATTTGATGGCTTACTGGTTTTTTTGTTGTGAAGTTTGGCTACTGTGTTTTGAGTTAACAGGTATTTTCAGTTGATGATGTTTTCTGGTTTGTGTTTGAGGCTTGGCTCTGGTTTTGTGAGTTTTAAGATGGTGACAGGTTTTTTTGTTGTGATGAGGGTTACTGTGTTTTGGTTTGGTTCAGGTTTGGGATGTTTTGGTTATGGTTTTTTGTTTGAAGCTTGTAACTATCTTTTCAGCTTGAGACTTGTGTTTTTTCTTTCTATTGCCCTCTTCCTGTTATATTGATCTTGCTTCTGTTATATACATATTCAAAATGGTAGGAATCCAACAAATTTGAATATTTTAGTATATTGTCCTTATGGCTTTTTTGTTGCAGTTGCAGTTTTCTTCGATTTTCTATGCAACTTGTGATAGGCTGTGGGCAGGGCGGCAAGGCTGTGCATTTTGGGCAATTCCAATAATCTAGGTGACTTCTTTCCTCTCTTCTCTCTTAATGACAATAAAAAATCAAATTGCTCTTTTGCCTTTTTTATAATAATGAATGGTTTGCATGGAAAATGATGATATATTGCTTCTTGATCAAGTTTTGCTATTTTGTTTGACTTAGCTATTTGTTTACTTGCTATATTGTTGCCTCGTTTTTTGTTGATGTTGCTGGTTTGGCCTGTTGTAATGGTGCTGTTTATGATGCTGTTTGGAAAGTTTGTGGCATTTTGTTTGGTTCAGTTTGTGAATTTTGTTTGGTTTAGTTTGTAGCATTTTGTTTGGTTCAGTTTGTACCATTTGTTTGGACATTTTGTAATGCATTTGTTTGGACATTTTGTAATGCGTTTGTTTGGACAGTTTGTAATGCTTGCGAATTCTTTTCCTCTTTCTTTTTGTGAACCAAGAAGGATAACCTTCTTGTGATTTACAATTAGGGGAAATAAATTGTGATGAATTGAACAGCATTCTGATTCCATATTGCAAACCTTAATGATGAATGCCTTTTGGAAAATTTTCTGTTCATGCCCAAATAATTTGCACTAACCATGTTTTTTTCTTTCTTTTGTTTTCATGTGAGCACAATTGGATATGACAAAGCAAGGAAGGCAAGAAATCTGTGGCAAGCATGGAAGTCTTGGAGATAAAAAAAAGAATTTGATACGACTTCAATCTTCATACAAACTTAGGCATAGATTAATTCTCCTAGGTCAATCAATCATTTGGATTTTCTTTGTAAATTTAGAAAAATCACTCTGGTATTTTGATGTGTTGTATCCAATAGTACCAATTCATCTTTAAATACAATGATTTGTAAAACATAAAGTATTAAAGAATAAATTGTTTTGTACCAAATGTTTGAAATTGGAGAAAATCTTGAGTTGTAACATGAAATATTCTAGTGTCACTTGAAATCATTTACTAACAACAACTTATAATTTCTCTTCGCATCCTAATTGAATTTTGAAATTCCCAATCAAGATATTTGAAACAAAATGCTCCAGTCTGGTAACTTAAATTCCAAGTAATCCCAATAATTCTGTAACTGCATTCCAAACAAACACGCACTGTATATTCCATTTCCTAACCAAACAAATGTTTTAAGGACGTAAATCATCTGGTCAACCTGGATCCCATAATCATGATTGTCTTAAATGACAGTCTTAACCTCCATCTTTTGTCCCAAA
Organism: Vicia faba; assembly: GCA_948472305.1. Classification (NCBI taxonomy): domain Eukaryota; kingdom Viridiplantae; phylum Streptophyta; class Magnoliopsida; order Fabales; family Fabaceae; genus Vicia; species Vicia faba. The sequence goes on along the minus strand of OX451739.1, from coordinate 147,420,071 downwards.
CAAATCATGCCCTTGAGGAAGCATGAAGACCTGTGAAAGCCAATTGGATCTTTGAGAACTCATTTTCTTTTGAGAATTGCAAGAAACCCTAATTGCTGGTTTACTGCCACAGAAGAGAATATGTCTGATCGATTTCTAAGCCAACTTGAATATTCGAAAAACCCTAGGGTTGTGTCTTCTATGAAAAATGGGAGGGAAAATTTTGGGGTACAACAGCTGCCCCTGTTCAATTTTCTTAAACTTGAAAAGCGAGATCGACATGTTTGTCGTTTGTGGCTTAAAAGTAGAAGATAATTGAAAACTAGAGTGCCCAGAAATTTGCACTTAATGACGCGCTGATTTGATTGTGTATGGAAATGGGCTTAAAGATACCATTTGAAGAAATAGAGGAGAATTGTCAAAGATGGGCTTATAGATGCCATCCAAAGGTGATTGTTGACGGAAAGTTTGAACTGGATCTGAACAGAGAATGGATCAGAATAAATTTTTGAGAGATTTATTTGAAATAGTAAAAATTTGGAAGTGAATCAGAATAAACCGTTGAGAGATTTATCTGAACCAGTAAAAATCTGGAGACGAATCAAAATAAACCATTGAGAGATTTATCTGAACCAGTAATAATCTGGAAATGAATCAGAATAAACCGTTGAGAGATTTATCTGAAACAGTAAAATCTGGAGATGAATCAGAATAAATCATTGAGAGATTTATCTGAAACAGTAAAAATTTGGAGATGAATCAGAATAAACTGTTGAGAGATTTATCTGAAACAGTAAAAATCTGGAAATGAATCAGAATAAACCGTTGAGAGATTTATCTGAACCAGTGAAATCTGGAAATGAATCAGAATAAACCGTTGAGAGATTTATCTAAATCAGTAAAAAATTAGAGATGAATCAGAATAAACTGTTGAGAGATTTATCTGAAACAGTAAAATATGGAGATGAATCAGAATAATCATTGAGATATTTATCTGAACCAGTAAAAATTTGGAGATGAATCAGAATAAACCGTTGAGAGATTTATCTGAAACAGTAAAAATCTGGAAATGAATCAGAATAAATTATTGAGAGATTTATCTGAACCAGTGAAATCTGGAAATGAATCAGAATAAACCGTTGAGAGATTTATCTGAACCAGTAAAAATTTGGAGATGGATCAGAATAAACCGTTGAGAGATTTATCTGAAACAGTAAAAATCTGGAAATGAATCAGAATAAACCATTGAGATATTTATCTGAACTAGTAAAAATCATCCTTTTCTCGGGAACTGATCTGTATTTGACTTGTTGAAGATTTGTATCTGTCGGAAATTTGTTGATAATAACTGTCAAATGTCTCTTTCTTGTAAAAAGGTGAAGAGTTAATTGTATGCAATGCTATGCGATGCATGGTGTGATGTTTGCCTCTCAAAATAAATGAGATTGCATTGTATGCACTTGAGTTGCCAATGTTTATGACGTATGTATGCAAATGTATGGAAATAAAAGATTGTTTGTGCTATAGAGTTGCTGGAAGTGGGAAAAATAAACCCCTTTGAAGTACTGATGGGTGAATTTCCAAGTAAATGCTTTATTGTAGAAGAGAAAAGCCAGACACTGCTTGTGATAATCTGCTGGGGAAATCTGAGAAGCTGGGCAACTTGCTGGGGACACTTTGGACCACTGGTTGGAAATATTTTTTTCTCTGGCTGGGGAGAGTACTTGCGGGGGTGTTATGGAATGGCTCATAGATATCACTCTATTCCTTAAAGTCATTAGTAATTGTCTTTCCATTTTTTTTTGGTTTTGTTTATTTGTAACAGTAATCACATTCAAATGCATATGTTCAAAAATAAATCGTTGGACGTTTTTGTAAATAAACATAGAAATAAAGAAAAACAGATGGTTTTGCACTTTCAAAAGGGGTATGTTTGTATTAACTTGAACAAGTGTTTTTTTGTAAAATGAGACAAAGCATTCTGGCAAGAGAATGTCGTCATAAAAAAATGAAAATTTATACAAAGAAAAGGTAGCTATGTGAAATAATCTCATGGGGTTCTCGTTCTGCTATAGCCTTCATGTCTCTGAATGTCTTGTCCGCTGGTCGCCTTGGCGAAGTCGATTGGATTGATTTAGAGCCAGTTGAGTTGATTGGTTGACGCTGAAGATTGTTTTCCAGATGATCCAACGGGACATAGTCATACGCTTTAATCCCTAACGTTTGCCTGGACCGCCCTCTCGGGTTTTTTGTCCACCAGGATACCCTTTTTTTCCCAAGCCGCCCTTTCGGGTTTTTGACTTGCCGGGTGTACAGTTTTTTTTATTTTCATCCCTTATTTTTGCCCGAACCCTTTTGGTTCTCCAGGAAGCCCTTATTTTTTCCTAGGCCAGTCAACCTAGTGGGTCTTTGATCATGCGTAGTATCTTTTAACAATGTCCGTATTTACCGGGTGCGGGAGGTCGTCGCCATCCATAGTAATCAAGATCATTGCTCCACCAGAGAAAATGCTTTTGATTACAAATGGCCCTTCATATGTAGGGGTCCATTTTCCCCTGGGATCACTTTGTGGAAAAATGATACGCTTGATTACCAAGTCACCGACCCGATATACCTGACGCTTGACCTTTTTATTAAAAGCTTTGATCATGCATTTTTGGTACATCTAACCATGACAGATAGCTATAAGCCTCTTCTCATCAATCAAGTTTAGTTGGTCAAAATGAGTCTGAATCCAATCTTCTTCATTCAAACCAGCATCCTTCATGATTCTTAGAGAGGGGATTTGGACCTTAATAGGAAATACAGCTTCCATACCGTACACGAGAGAATAAGGTGTTGCCCCAGTTGATGTGCGAGTTGTGGTACGATACCCATGGAGAGCGAACGGTAGCATCTCATGTCAGTCTTTGTATGTGACTGTCATTTTCTGTATGATCTTCCTAATGTTTCTGTTAGAAGCTTCTACAACACCATTCATCTTTGGCCGGTAAGGGGAAGAATTGTGATGCTGAATCTTGAATTGCTCACACAAGGCGGTGATCATAGTATTATTCAGATTTGTACCATTATCAGTGAGGATTCTCTCTGGGATACCGTACCGATAGATGATATTCTGCTTGATGAACCGGGCGACCACATTTTTGGTAACGGAAGCAAAGGAAGCTGCCTCAACCCACTTTGTAAAATAGTCGATGGCCACTAAGATAAAGCGGTGTCCATTGGAGGCTGTTGGTTTGATTTCCCCGATAATATCGATTCCCCACATAGCAAATGGCCAAGGAGCCTTCAAGACATGCAGAGGAACCGGAGGTACATGCACTTTGTTAGCATAGATTTGGAACTTATGGCAAGTCCGAGAGTGTTGATAGCAATCCGCTTCCATGGTAGACCAATAATAGTCTGCCCGTAGGATTTTCTTTGCCATCGTATGCCCACTGGAATGTGTACCAAAAGTGCCTTCGTGTAGCTCACCCATGATCCTTTCAGCCTCAGCCTTGTCTGCGCACCGAAGCAATATCGAGTCATGACTGCGTTTGTACAAAATGTCGTTACTAAGGAAGAATTTAGCCGAGAACCTTCTCAGGAACTTCTTGTCATTCACCGAAGCTCCTTCTAGATATTCCTGAGACTCGAGATACCTTTTGACTTCATGAAACCAAGGCTGGTCCACTACTTCTTCGGTATTAATCTCGTGACAGTAGGCTGGTTCAATCATCCGCTCAATGGAGATTTGAGGAGCCTCATTATCCCAATTAAGTTTAAACATAGATGACATTGTAGCTAATGCGTCTGTCAGTTGATTTACTTCTCGCGGGAAATGCTCGAAGGTAATCTTCTCGAAATGCGGCAACAATGTCAACACATGTTCTTTATAAGGGATAAGATTGGGGTGCTTGGTATCCCATTCCACTTTGACTTGACTGATGACCAAGGTTGAATCTCCAAATACATCCAAGTGTTTGATTCCCATGTTTATGGCAACCTTGAGACCGAAGATGCACGCTTCATATTCTGCCATGTTATTTGTACAGTTGAAGCAAAGTCTGGCAGTAAAAGGAGTATGACATCCTGCAGGAGATATGAGTACGACGCCGATACCATTTCCAAGTGCGTTGGATACCCCATCAAAGAACAGGGTCCATCGGGATCCTTGTTCAGGTCCGTCATGATGTCTTCATCCGGGAATTCAAACTTCAAGGACTGATAATCTTCTACAGCTTGATGAGCAAGATGATTAGCTAGCACACTGCCCTTTATAGCTTTTTGGGTCGTGTACTGTATGTCATATTCTGTTAGGATCATCTGCCATCTAGCTATCCTCCCAGAAAAAGCAGGCTTCTAGAAGATGTACTTTATCGGATCCATTTTAGATATCAGCAAAGTGGTATGAGTCAACATATATTATCTTAGCCGGCGAGCAGCCCATACCAGAGCGCAACAAGTTTTCTCGAGCAGTGAATATCTGGTTTCACAATCGGTAAACTTTTTGCTCAGGTAATAAATAGCACGCTCTTTTCATCCAGACTCGTCATGCTGCCCCAATACGCACCCCATTGAGTTCTCTAAGACGGTCAGATACATGATTAGCGGTCTTCCTTCGACTGGTGGCATCAATATAGGAGGCTCTAGCAAATACTCCTTGATTTTATTGAAAGAAATCTGACATTCATCATTCCATCTAACTACCTGATCTTTCTTCAACAACTTGAAGATTGGTTCACAAGTAGATGTTAGGTGAGAAATGAACCTAGCAATGTAGTTCAGGCGTCCCAAGAAACCTCTGACTTCCTTCTCAGTGCGAGGAGAAGGCATTTCTTGTATCGCTTTGACATTGGCAGGATCAACCTCGATGCCTTTGTTGTTGACAATGAAACCTAAGAGTTTACCGGACCGGACTCCGAATGTGCACTTGTTTGGGTTCAATCTTAGCTTGTACTCCTTCAACCTTTCAAACAGCTTTTGTAGGTGATCAAGGTGCTCTTCTTCCGTCTGCGATCTGGCTATCATATCGTCTACGTAGACCTCTATCTCATGATGTATCATGTCATGAAATAAAGCTACCATAGCGTGTTCATAGGTTTCCCTAGCATTCTTCAATCCGAATGGCATGACCTTATAACAGAAAGTGCCCCACTGTGTAACAAAAGTTGTTTTCTCCATATCCTCAGGCGCCATTTTGATTTGGTTATAGCCCGAGATGCCATCCATGAATGAAAACACTTTGTGTTGCACCCTATTGTCAACCAGGATGTCGATGTGGGGAAATGGGAAATCATCTTTGGGGCTTGCCCTGTTTAACTCTCTGTAGTCCACACACATCCGCAATTTACCATCTTTCTTGGGTACAGGGACAACATTGGCCACCCATTGGGGATAAGAGGTGACAGCCAAAAATCCAGCATTGAACTGCTTCATAACTTCTGCTTTGATCTTTTCCGACATATCAGGCCTCATACGACGAACCTTCTGTTTTACTGGGGGACAATCTTCCTTTGTAGGAAGACGATGTACCACAATGTCTGCATCCAGTCCCGGCATGTCTTTGTATGACCAGGCAAAGATCTCAACGTAATCGTGCAACAGCTGAATCAGACGTTCCTTGACACTCGGCTCTATATTGGAACCCACCTTGATTTCCTTTTTATCTTCCTCGGTACCCAAGTTGATTGTATCCAACGGTTCCTCATGAGGATGAATAGCTTTGTCTTCTTGTTGCAACAACCTGGCCAACTCTCCTGGCACTTCATAATCTTCCTCACCTTCGTCGCCGGCTTGGTAGATCGGACTTTCAAAGTCACATTTTGCCATAGCAGAATTGTTACCCCTGGGATCTTGAGTGGACGTAGATCTGCATTTTCAATATGTGAGTGTGTGTAAGAACACAGCTACCTTTGAAAGAAATAAAATCCAAGAAAGAAAAGACAAAGAAAACAAAATTTGATGTAAAAAGCATCCATGATTCATTAATGACATATGAGGATGAAGTGACAACCCTTAAAGATAGACCATTGTGCCTCGGGTAAGACACAAGGTTTAGAAAAAAGTCTGAATTGTTTAAATATTACAAGCCTGAAAATATTAAAAGACAATTACTCTGGAATAAAAGTAATAGGAATGAAATCCTTCGCCTCCCAATTATTAAGCCCTCTGCCGATAGTTGGAAAAATCCATTCATCCATGTCACAGCTGCCATCACTATCTTCTAAGGCGTTGACTCCTTGATTGCTGATACGCAGAGGTGGTCCCCCTGCGCGAGAACGTCAGACAGTTTTCTGAGCCTCTGAAGTGAACCCCAACCCAAATTTGTAGGACTTGTAGGGAATATCTGGAAGCTGACCCCATATAGTACATCCTCCCTCTTCAACTACTGCTCGAGCATCTCTCAATGAAGCCATCTTTAGAAGAGGTCTGGTAATCTCCGGGACCTTTGGAGTAGACTTGGTTGCTGCAACCGTTGCTAGAACCTCCTCAAAGTTCTGACAGGGAGTCTCTATGAATTCACCATCCATTTCAACATACCTGAAAGAGTTCAAATGGTTAACCATGTATTTCTCTTCCCCATGAACTGTGACAATCTTCCCTCTGATCAGGTATTTTAGCATTTGGTGTAGCGTGGAAGTGACAGCACCAGCACCATGGATCCAGGGTCGACCCAACAGACAATAGTACGAAGGGCGGATGTCCATCACATAGAAAATTGAGTCAAAGGTCTGAGACCCAATTTTTATGGGGATACTAACTTCTCTGTGCACTGTCCTCTTGGAACCATTAAAGGCCCTCACTATGATGTTGCTAGGTTTCAAGATGAGTCCCTCGCAATCCAGCTGATCGAGGGTATTTTTGGGCAAGACATTCAATGATGAACCGGTATCCACCAAAACATGGGCAAGTGTGGTGCCCCTGCATTCAATGGAAATATGCAAGGCATCATTGTGCTTCCTTCCCTTAGAGATTAAATCAGCATCGGAAAAGCCCAATCCGTTATCAGCAGTTAAACTGGCCACACAGTCTTCAAATTGGTCGATGGAGGTCTCCTGGGGAACGTGAGAGGTCTTAAGAAACTTTACCAAAGCTTTTGCGTGAGTTTCAGAGCACAAAAGTAAGGACAACAATGATATCTTCGAGGGGGTATGCCCCAATTCTTCTATAATGTTGTAGTCACATTTTTTGATTATCTTCAGGATTTCTTCTATTTCTTTTCTAGAAGCTTCAAGGATCACTTTGGGACGTTCTCTTACTTAGGCGGGCTCAACCAAAGCCTCTTTGCCCCTAGTATCGGCAGTAGGGACAACAGCGGGAGTATCACTGGCGGTGTCAGTTGGAGCGACAGTAGTGATGATCACAGGAGTAGCAACAGTCTTTGGAGAAATCTCAGGTGAGAAGATTCTTCCACTTCTTGTTATTTTGCTGGTTCCAGTGATGTTACCGATATTAGGATCAATATCTCTTGCAACTTCATTTGTGACAGCCAACTGATCTTGCTTGACACTGTAGTAATAAACGTCAGCCTCATAACTCCATGGAACAACTTTATTTGAGGAGTATGTTATTGGTCTTGGCATAGTGATGATCAGTGGTGCAGTTTTTGGAGCAGGTGTAATCCTGACGGGTCTTTTGGTGGAGGCCATGGGAGGATTGTCGAAAATGGTGATTATCGAAACATCTTGATGAGAGTTTTTGATAAGAGGTAGCTTTTCAAACAGGATTTCTTTACTGGTCATCAGGCGTTGGATGCCTATCTTTAGTAACAAACAACCGTTCGGCAAAGATTTGCAAAGGTGACAATTTTCATCGCAACCTGGGAATAAGCCGGCTTGCAGTAGATTTTGTTTAACAGTCAACAGAGGAGTAACCAAATCATTCACGGAGGAAACAAAATGATCATCATCAATGGCGTTGATACCTTGGCCATGTCTGGGCATTGGTGCCGTTATTACATTAGGCGTTTCTGGGGACTCAAATTCAAGCTCCTTCGCATTGATAAGGTCTTGCACCTTATTCTTTAAGGCCCAACAGTCATCTGAATCGTGCCCTGGGCTTCCAGAATGATAGGCACATCGGACGTTCGGGTTGTAGCAAGGAGAAGCCGTATTAGGGTTCTTGGGAGCTTCCTTTAAAATTGCCAGATTGGTCCTTAAAAGGTGTGGCAACACTTGAGACATTGTCATGTTAATCCGGGTAAATCATCTCATGGGCGCTTCTGGTTTGCACTAATAATTTCACTGCTGATTTGGCGCATGATTAGAGATCATAACCGCCCCTACTGCCGGACGACGGTCGGTTTTGTTTTGATTCCTATGATCATACGCAACACTGACTTCCTTCTTCCCAACAAAAGGTTTCTTCACCAAACTTGAGGATGTATCTCTTTGAATTTTGCCGCTTTTTATACCGGCTTCGACCCGCTCACCAGTCATGATTAATTTGGTAAACCCAGATGAAGAACTCCCAATCGGGTGATTGAAAAATGGTCCTGACGAGGTGCCAAGGAACATATCCTCTAATTCTCTGTCGGATAGAGGGGGCTGGACTCTGCCTGCGAGATCCCTCCATTTTTGAGCATAGGTTTTGAAACCTCATATGTTCCCATAGACATACTCTGTAACTGTGTCCTAGTCGAAGCCAAATCAGCATTATACTGATACTGTTTGTAGAAAGCGACAGCCAACTCTTCCCAATTATGGACATTGGACCCTTCTAATTGGTAGAACCAATCCAACTGAGTCCCCGATAAGCTCTCCTGGAAGAAATGCACCCACAGATTCTTGTCAGCCGTGTGGGGTTGAATCTTTCTGACATATGACCTCAGATGTAGTTTTGGGCAAGAGATACCATCATACTTGGAGAAGGTTGGGACCTTGAATTTCTGTGGGATAACAACCCCTGAGATGAGTCCTAATTCTTCAAAGTCCAAACCGGGTACTCTCTGAATTTCCATGGCATTTAAACGATCCTCTAGCTGTTTGTATTTATCATCAACAAGAGTATATTACTCCTCAGAGTAATCAGGCTCTTCCTCTCCTTCGGATGTTGGGTCGTCGTTCACTTCCTAGGTCTCAGCCCCTTGGTTATCTACTTCACCCGATGATGTTGCAACGTCCAAGGTTCACCTGGTGTGTCATTTAAACCTTCTTCCCATAATCACAACCCCAGTTGGTTTCTTCGTTTTATTCTTCTTCTCTTTGGCTAGCAGAGTCTTCAACTCCTCTTGCCCTTTTGTCAGATCCATGAGCATTTGTTAAAACTGGGCATTCTGCGCCTGAAGATCTTTCACAGTCTGTTCAACATCCATGTCACTGAAATAAACAGTAGAAGCATAAGGCGACCTGTTATGAGAAACCTGTATGATGTTATGATGAATGAAGATGCAATATGCAAATGATTTCAAGGAAATTTAGAAGATTTAAATTTGTCCAATCCAAAAAGAACACACGTCATATTAAATAAAACCAAGTTTGAATACATCATGCCTCCTCGGGATTACAAAGAAAGAAACAAAATAAAGCAAAAATTCTCAAGACAAAAAAACTGATCGCATCCTCTTTGGAGCAATGTGGGTATTCAGATTCTTCTCTTCATGAAGCAGCTTGGTGAGCTCCAGAACCTTCTTCTCACTGGCGTAGTACTAGGTTTCAAAGGTGTCTCGTTCTTCCTTCAACTGAATCCAAGCTTTCTGCAGGTCTTTGAGAGAGGTAGGCATGTCAGGATGAAGAACGGTATATGGGACGTCTCCTTCAATAACAGGCTCAATGATGACAGGAAGGATGGAAGGGTAAGGAATCAAGAGACTCTGGGCACGAGCCCGTACCCACTTAAGGTAAGGCTCGAGAGGGATAGAGTTTTTATGTCCCAAAGTCCTACTGTCCACTTTGTTCACCATTCCCCAAGCACGTGTAAACCTTTGGCGGTAACCTTGGTCTTCTTTATCGTAGTCGAAAGCCAGACCCTGGACGAGCATCTCATAAGGGTCATCTCTTCGGGCATACCCAAATTGCCGAAGAGCTAAACACGGGTTGTAGGTGATGCCTCCCCTAATACCAAGCAGAGGTACATTAGGGAACTTCCCACAACGGTCAATGATAGAGATATCTTCCAAGGATCTCGAGCACCAACAGATATCAGAGTGGGTGAGAGACATCATCCTTTGAGACCAAGTCAATCTTTGCTCGTTCTTCAATGCTGACTAAGGCAGGTGTGAAGTGAACCACTTAGCGAGTAGGGGTATACAACACAAAAGGGTACCTCTTTTCTTCATGGTACGGGTATGAAGGCAATGCAAGATGTCTCCTAGCAAGGTGGGTATAGGATTGCGAGAGAGAAAGACTTTGATGGCATTAACGTCTATGAATTGGTCTGAATTAGGAAACAGAACCAAACCATAAATGAGGAGAGCTAGCACGTCTTCGAAAGCTTGGAAATCCATGTCATCCCATAATGAACGAGCTTTTTCCAATGGAAACTTAGCTAGAAAGCCTTTAACCCCACTTCTTGTCTCCCAATTGGCTATGACGCCGACCCTCTTCACATGTAAAGCTTCGGCGATGACTTCAGGTTTTGGAATCCCTTCTAGACCAGTGAACGGTATCTGATTAAGCACGGGCACCCCTAAGAGTAGAGAGAACTCTTCCAATGTAGGTACCAACTGATAGTCCGGAACAATGATGTACGGGATCAAAGAATTGGAATAGTACACACATCATCTCTTCTTGGAAGTTGGATGTAGCCAAACTGAGGAGTCGACCATACTTCCTGGTAAAAGGAGAATCCCCAGGAACTCTTGAGTCTAGCTCTTGAAGTTGAGGATGTGCTTTTACAAAGCTGAGTCGGATGGTGTTTCTTCGGAGAGAATTCATATCCTACATGCATGTGAATATATATTATGCCAGACTGTAATGATAAACTACTTCAGGAGTACTTTTCAAGATTCAAGTACTATGGTAAAAATCTACATGTTAGACTCGTATCAATGTCCCGTTATTCTGAACTTCCTACCCTTAAGTAACCATCCCTTTTGTCTCTATATACTATTCCCAAACTCTATGAAAACCAAGTTCTTGAACAAAACAAAAAATTTCAACCAAAATTTGGAGGACTTCAACTCACGGATCTACACAGCAATTCATATAGAACTAACAAATAATTAGAAAAGAAGAAAATAAATAAAAATAAAAGCAATAAAACCCCTCTAAACTTGAACTAAACATTGAGCCCCAATGTTTCAGAACAAGCTCGAGGAAGGTGACTCACAGAGGGGAATGTAACACATGTTGCTGCCTCCTAGCTTTCACCAGTAAGACTCCCTTTTTAATACCTACAGACAAAATTAAACAAAAACTAAGTTATTAAAAATGGAGGTTTCCTCCCATGAATCTCTTCATTTAACGTCGCATGGCTTGACAGTTTAACCCCTTATGGGGGTATTTCCTCTTCCACGCCCTGTTACTTGCCCTTTCCGCAACCCATAATTCATTTAGCTCATAAGCATGAACCACTCCTTGCCTCAAGTTTCTCCCATCTTACATCTCTACTCCTTGATGTTCCTTTTTCTTTTTCTTCTTGGATTTTTGAATGAACTTAGGAATTTTGATAGGAGCTGGAGTTGATGCCACCTGAGAGCTTATGCTAGAGACTTTTTCTGGGGGTGGTTTCAAACTTATGTTGTCTCCTACTAATTTTATCATACCAGCTGAAGCTTGATTCTTTTTACCTTCACCCTTCTTTTTTATCTCCAACACATTCAAAGTTATCTCCTCATCAAATGATTTCAAATTACCTATCTCGATATCAAAATTGCATCGACTAGTCAGCATAAATGGTCGACCAAGAATGATATGAGTCTCTTCATCTTCAGGTATGTCCATGATCATAAAATCAACTGGAAAAACAAAATTTTCAATTTCTAATAATACATCTTCAACTATACCATATGACTGCTTGATGGTGTGATCAATAAATTTTAATTTTGTCCCACTCCCGCTTATCTTCTCAATATCCAGCTTTTTGAAAACAGACAATGGCATAAAACTCACACTATAACAAGAATCAATTAGAACCCTCTCGAATTTTATGTCTTTACTGTGCACAGTATTGCAACAGATCTTGGATCTTTCTGCTTGATAGGAATTTTTTTCTAGCGTATGATTGCACATATTTTCTCATCAACAGGTACATGTTCATCTTTTGTTGGTCTCTTTTTTTAGAGTACCTCTTTCAATAATTTTTGGTACAAGGGCATTTTCTCGAGTGCTTCAAAGAATGGTATGTTTATCTCCATCTTTTTAAACAATTTGACAAATTTATCAAACTCTTTCTCTTTCGCGTCCTTCTTTGCCACTCGAGATGGATATGGCAACTTGATCGCTGGTTTAGTCTTCTCTTCAACTGGTTTTACTGGTGATACCACTTCTTTCTATTTTTCTTGTTCTCTCTCACTTCTAGCTCTACTTCTATGATACTTTCATCAAACTTTACCTCATCATCTTTTTCTCTTGCGACTTTCTGACTCCTTATTTTGACAACATTCACATTCTCCTGACTTTTCTGATTACTTTATGCTTGCAGCGATACCTGTTGTGCAATCTGTCCCATTGAACTTCCAAATTTTTTTATTGCAGCTATGGTATTCCTATAATTACTCCTTGTCTCTTCTTGATATTGAGAATTATGGGCAACCATCTTTTTAATAGCCACCTCCCATTCTGCTTTTTGTGGAGCTTGTTGCTGTTGATCTTTCTAGGAGAAGTTAGAATGGTTCTTCCACCCAGGAATATAAGTGTTAGAATACGAATTATGCTGCTTCAAAAATTTTATCTCCTCAATTTGTTATGGAGTTTCAAGACAATTGACAGTCATGTGTGGTCCACTACATATTTCACAACATGCCTTGTGTGTCTGTTGAACTTGAGCTACATGTTGAGTACCCATGTTCATTGCTTTCAGGTTTTTCTCTACTTCTGCAGCAATAGCCTCTTCAATTTTTAGTTTCTTACTCACTTCCAACTATAAATCAATGACTACATATGGTTTGCTTACAACTCTGTCTTATAGCTTCAGATGCTCATTTGCAGCAATGGCTTCAATAATTTTCTTTACACTAGTGGTTGTTGTAAAGTTGGATGAGCCATCGGCTGCTGTATCAATAAGCTGTTTTGTCTTCATCGGAGGCCATTTGTAATACGGTGGGAGAACTGATTTGGTGTTTTGCGTTTGATTTCAATTATTGCGGATAGCAAGAGTTTCCACCGACTTTTCTTTTATCCAACAAAGGAAAGGTTGAAAAGAACAGGAAAGACCTTTAGAGATGTTTTCTTGAGTTTGGGGGGTAGGTTATGAAAAGGGAAGGTATTAGCACCCTTTTCATATGTAGTTATCTACGGGCTCTTAGTTGCTTGCTAGATCACTTTCTTTGTTTGAAAATGTGCTTTTGGTGTGGGTTTGAAAATATTTTGAAAAAACGTCTTTGTAATGAGTCTTGTTTCTATAAGAACGCATACAAAGTGTTGATTTTGAAAGAGAAGTTTGTGGAAGATGTTTTTGAAAGTGATTTTGAAAAGTGTCTTTATGATGATTCTCATCTCTATGAGAATGCGTACAAAGAGCTTTGACTTTTGAAAATGTTTCAATCAGAAGTGTTGGTGTGAAAAATGTTTTTGTTATGAGCAAGCGAACAACTATGAGCATCCTACCTACTCAAAAAGGTATATGTTATTTTCCTCCTCCTTTAGATGTTGCTATCTTACCATTGATTTGGTAAGAAGCCTCATCATTGGATGTGAAGGGACGAGCGTGGACCGTTTGTACAGTCATAGAAGGCAACCTATGGGGCGTTTTAGCAATTGTCATATAGGGACTAGATCGTTTACCGAAGGCAACATTGAGGGTCATCGAGGGACTACAATCTTTTATCGAGGGTCTTTTCTAGAACGCCCATATTCGAGGGACATGACTATTTTCTGAGGCAACAAATGGGATTACCCTAGAAGTGCATGTTTGCAAAGTGTGTTTGATTGTATGCATTTTTGTCTTTAATTAGGGTGGTCTACTTGTTGGTTTTATCTTGCCATACATCCTAATTACTAACATTTGTATAAAGCAATAGAAATGCAGAAAATAAATATCCTACACTATTACAACCATATCGAATAGCAAGAAAATATAAAGAAAAACATAAATAACATAAAAAGGAGAAAAATTAAATCCTTCGATCCAAGCAGTGGGCTACTTCAATTCACCCTTCTTTGGCTCCTTTCGATTGGGGCTGAGAATCAGTTTGAGCAAATTTCAATTTCCTCCTTTTTTCTGCTCCTTTCGATTCGCCTAGAAATCAGCATGAGTGTACACTCCTCGTTTCAAACTCCTTGCCACCTCCTTCAATTGCAGGAACGCAAGGCTCCCAAGTTGAGATTCGAAAGGCTTCAATGTTTAGCCAATCAAAGGATACAAAGGACCTGTCTAAAATTGAAAATGAAACTAACAAGTGAAACTTTCAAAAGCTACAAGCCAGGGGTTAGCACAAGATCATTGGGCAACAAAATCCAAAGTCTAACTAGTCAGGGTTGAGATTTTCAACATATATTCAGTGAGGATCGAAAGTTAAGGCATGGTTGTGATACGGTGGGAGAACTGACTTGTTGTTTTGCGTTTCGATCGCATTTGTGCGGATAGCAAGAGTCGCCACCGACTTTTATTTTATCCAAAAGGAAAGGTAAAAAAGCACAGGAAAGACCCTTCAAGATTATTTCTCGGGTTCGGGGGGTAGATTATGAAAAGGGAAGGTATTAGCACCCTTTTCATCCATGGTTTTCCATGGGCTCTTAGTTACTTGTTTAGATCACTTGCTTTCATTTGATAGTGTGCTTGTGATGTGGGCTTTGAAAGTATTTTTAAAAATCTCTTTGCAATGGTTCTCGTCTCTATAAGAACGCGTACGAAGTTTTGTTTCGAAAAGTGGTTCAAAGATGTGTTTGTGAATCGTGTTTCGGAAAGTGTTTTGAAAAGATGTTTTGCAATGGTTCTCGTCTCTATAAGAACGTATACAAAATGTTATCTTTTTGAAAATGTTTTGAAATGAAAGTGTAGGTGTAAAAAGTTTTCATCCTGAGCAAGCGAGTAACTAAGAGTGAATCTATGTACTCGAAAGGTATTAAATTGTTCTTTTTTTCCTACTTTTAATGGTGCTATCTTACCATTAATTTGGTAAGAATCCCCACCGTTGGATGTGAAGGGACAGGCGCGGGTCAATTTTACAATCATCGAAAGCAACTTACGAGACACTTTAGCAATTTTTGTAAGGGACGAGATCGTTTTATCGAAGGCAACATCGAGGGTCATCGAGGGACTACGATCTTTTTTATCGAAGGGTCATTGCTAAAGCGTCCCATATTCGAGGGACATGATTGTATTTCTGAGGCAACGAGCGAGGTTACCCTAGAGGTGTGCGTGTGAAAAAGTGTGTTGGTTTCAAGTTATTTTATTCTTTGATTAGGTCATCTAGCGATTGATTTTTGAATCTTTCCATACACGCCTAATTACTATACAGTATATGGAAAATAGTAAATTGCGGGAATTAAAATTCTACGCTATTACAAAGTATTCGGGAATGGGGGTACAATTTTTACAAATGGGGATGAATCAAATGTGATAGAAAGGTCCGAATAACAAGCAATACAACCAAATCAAATTTTGTGCGATTTAATTAAAGCTATGATAATCCATGAAAATAAAATCAACAAAATATGGAAATGAAATGTTAAGTATTTACTTGAAAAGAGAAAAGTATAATCTATTCTAGAAAATAAAATAATTGATTAAATTATATTTTTATTTTTGTATTTTATTAATTTAAGTAAAATCTAAAGAAAGAAAACAAACTAAATTATTATTTCTTTGGTGTTTTATTAAGTCAAATAAATCTAAAACAAAATTTATTAAAGAAAGAAAATGATAAAAATTATTTACAAGAAAATTTAAATCAAACTAATAAAAATATAATTCAAGTTTTATTAGTATTTGCATAACAAAAAAAAGTATAATAAGAAAACAAATAAAAAAACTCATGGGCTTATGGGGGGTTTGGGGCGGAGGCCCAAAGGGAAATATTTATTTGTTGTAACAAAACATACCAAAGGGGGGGTATGGCTAGCAAAACAGATTGGGCTTAAGGGGCAAGGCAAGGGGTGATCCAACTCATGTCCAACAAAACAAGATCCAATTTTCTTAAACCAACTTATCCAACGCTTAGGAGATAATCAGAAAATTAGAGTTTGGAACCCTTGTCAATCATGCAGCACCGCTAGCTCATCTTCTTCATTCATCTCTTCCATTTTTACTGGAAAAACCTCTAAGCAATCTCACTACACGTCCCTATTTCATTTCGCGAAAAAAATCACTCTCTTCATTAACACGCTACCTCCTTATCTCACTGTGATTCGCATCCTTTTGAAACCCTAATTTTGGATTTAAACCTAAAAGAACCGAAACTAGTTCATCCTTGACCTCCCTGAAACTCTGTTGCCGGAACACCGGACCTCTCGCCTCCCTAATCGAGTTCTAAAGATTTTCTTGAAACAGGTGAGATTTTGTTATTAAGAAAAAAAAAACATACAAGTTTCCAACGATTATCCTAACTTGTTACGTTTTTCTGTTAATTAAGCTTAGGCCATCTTAAATGCAGAAGTTATATGCTCATGGAAGATTTGGGAAAGAGGAAGAAACCATACATGTTGAAGCTTTACAATTTTCCTCTTGCGAAATAGAAAGGGAGAGGCGAGACGGTGTTCAATGGTAGCAGAAGCTTCATGAGGGGAAGAGATGAGCGTGTTGCTTTTCTGGTTTGTAGGTAATCTCTTCTATTTCCTTTGAATGATGGTGATGCTGGTTATTATTCTTCTGGTTTTGGGATTTTTGTGATAGTTATGTTTGAGTTTTATCAGGTTACAGGCTTTGTGAGTTTTGAGGCTTTGTGGTTTTTGTTTGAGACTGGTTACAAGTTTTTGTTGTTTGAGACTTTGCTACTGTATGATGGTTACTGTATTTGTTGTCTTGATGAAAGCTTAGCAGGTTTTTTGGTTATTTGATGGCTTATTGGTTTTTTTGTTATGAAGTTTGGCTACTGTGTTTTGAGTTAACAGGTTTTTTGAGTTAATGATGTTTTCTGGTTTGTGTTTGAGGCTTGGCTCTAGTTTTGTGAGTTTGAAGATGGTGACAGGTTTTTTTTTGTGATGAGGGTTACTGTGTTTTGGTTTGGTTCAGGTTTGGGATGTTTTGGTTATGGTTTTTCGTTTGAAGCTTGTAACTATCTTTTCAGCTTGAGACTAGTGTTTTTTCTTTCTATTGCCCTCTTCCTGTTATATTGACCATGCTTCTGTTATATCCATATTCAAAATGGTGGGAAACCAACAAATTTGAATATTTTAGTATATTGTCCTTATGGCTTTTTTGTTGCAGTTTTGTTTTCTTCCAAGGCTGTGGGCAGGGCAGCAAGGCTGTGCATTTTGGGCAATTTCAATAATCTAGGTGACTTCTTTCCTCTCTCTTCTCTCTCAATGACAATAAAAAAGCAAATTTCTCTTTTGCCTTTTTTCTAATTCTGAAAGGTTTGCATGGAAAATGATGATATATTGCTTCTTGAGCAAGTTTTGCTATTTTGTTTGACTTAGCTATTTGTTTACTTGCTATATTGCTGCCTCGTTTTTTGTTGATGCTGCTGGTTTGGCCTGTTGTAATGCTGCTGTTTATGATGCTATTTGGACAGTTTGTGGCATTTTGTTTGGTTCAATTTGCGCATTTTGTTTGGTTCAGTTTGTAGCATTTTGTTTGGTTCAGTTTGTAGCATTTGTTTGGACAGTTTGTAATGCATTTGATTGGACAGTTTGTAATGCATTTGTTTGGACAGTTTGTAATTCTTGTGAATTCTTTTCCTCTTTCTTTGTGTGAACCAAGAAGGATAACCTTCTTGTGATTTGCAATTAGGGGAAATAAATTGTGATGAATTGAACAACATTCTGATTCCATATTGCAAACCTTAATGATGAATGCCTTTTGGAAATTTTTCTATTCATGCCCAAATAATTTGCACTAACCATGTTTTTTTTATTTCTTTTGTTTTCATGTGAGCATAATTGGATATGACAAAGCAAGGAAGGCAAGAAATCTGTGGCAAGCATGGAAGTCTTGGAGATAAACAAAAGAATTTCATACGACTTCAATCTTCAGACAAACTTAGGCATAGATTAATTCTCCTAGGCAAATCAATCATTCGAATTTTCTTTATAAATTTAGAAAAATCACTCTGGTATTTTGATGTGTTGTATCCAATAGTACCAATTCATCTTTAAATACAATGAGTTGTAAAACATAAAGTATTAAAGAATAAATTGTTTTGTACCAAATGTTTGAAATTGGAGAAAATATTGAGTTGTAACATGAAATATTCTAGTGTCACTTGAAATCCTTTACCAACAACAACTTGTAATTTCTCTTCGCATCCTAATTGATTTTTGAAATTCCCAATCAAGATATTTGAAACAAAATGCTCCAGTCTGGTAAATTAAATTCCAAGTAATCCCAATAATTTTGTAACTACATTCCAAAAAAACACGCACTGTATATTCCATTTCCTAACCAAACAAATGTTTTAAGGACGTAAATCATTTGGTCAACCTAGATCCCACAATCATGATTGTCTTAAATGATAGTCTTAACCTCCATCTTTTGTCCCAAATAAATCATGCCCTTGAGGAATCATGAAGACCTGTGAAAGCCAATTGGATCTTTGAGAACTCATTTTCTTTTGAGAATTGCAAGAAATCCTAATTGCTGGTTTACTGCCGCAGAAGAGAATCTGTCTGATCGATTTCTGAGCCAACTTAAATATCCGAGAGACCCTAGGGTTATGTCTTCTATGAAAAATGTGAGGGCAAATTTTGGGGTACAACAACGGTCAACTTCCTAGATGGGATATCTACATTTTCCTTTTATTTATATGTACAAATGATATTTAAATGAACAAGTTCCCATTTTGGAGGAAAAACTTACCTCTTAAAGTGCTTAATCGAAGGAGCTCCAGGTGACTTCCTTGGTGGTGAATGGAACTTCGTTTGAATCTTCCTGAAGCTAGTTCAATTACTGCTTTGTTTGGGTAGTCACTAAATCGAAGGAGGGTGTGTGATAGTGGTGAGTGAATCGAAGGTTATTCTATAACAGTCTAGGGAGTGGATGAAAATACTATTATGTTGTATTTGGGGAATGATTCGAAGGTTTATTATCTAGCAGTTTGAGGAGTGAATCGAAAGGTTCACTTAGTGTATTAAGGGACCTGAGTTCTTTAGAGTTGAAGTGTTTAGGAATGTTTGAGAACGTTTGATAGTGTTTGATAGTTTTAAGAAATTGATAATTTTCTCACAACAAGAGCTTTTTGCAATTATCAGGGGCCCCTAAGATGTGTGATGGAGGCTCTTATTTATAGATGAGTTTTGCTGAGGTTTGGGAGGGAAAACAAATGGGATTTGAACAAATTGGGTATTGTGATATGGTGGCAGAATCGACTATTTTTATTGGTTTGCGTTTTGCATTTTTTGTTTGCAAAATGTCGCGGTAAGCAAGAGTCTCCATCGACTTTTATTTCATCCAATCAAGGAAAAGGAAAAAGAATAGAAAAACCTTTTTTCGAGATTTCTGAGTACGGGGGGTAGATTATAGAAAGGGAAGGTGTTAGCACCCCTTCTATCCATGGTTTTCCATGGGCACTTAGGTACTTGCTTATCTTTTTAAATTTCTCGCGTGTGTGTTTGTTTTCAAAAAGAGTTTTATTTCGTGATAACCCTTGTATCAGTCCTCAAGAATGTGACGAAGTTTGTTTTGAAAATTGGTTTTGAAAGGTGTTTGTGTGAAAACTTTTGTTGATCAAGTACTTAAGATTATACCTGCTCGAAAAAAGATTGTTCGTTCTCGTTTCCTTTAGACAGTGCTATCCTACTATTAAAGAGTAGGTAGCCCCGTCGTTGGAGTTTGTAAGGGATGTTTGAAAGGGACAAGTACAGTCACCAAAGAAATGGGTAGGAAACTTTAGTAGTAACCCTAGAGTCTTAAGATCTTTCCGAGGCAACATTTCTGAGGTAACATTTCCGAGGCAACATTCTAATGGGACGTTTGATCTTTTAGACAGAAGGGCAACCACTAAAATCTCATATGCTTAAATGACTATTTTACCGAAGGCACCCGAAGTGAGGCAAACCCTAGGAGTGAATATGTGCATGCGAATTTTTCAGTTAATTAGTCTTTGCACATTAGGTGATCTACCGCTTTAATTTCAAGCATTCTTTCCATACAATCCTATTAGCCATGTATCTAGACAGTTAAAGATTGCGGGAATTTAAAGTGTGAGAAAATAAACCTAGTTATTACAAGGCCTTGGCAGTTACATAATTATCTTGACTAAAAATAAAAATGCGGAATTTAAAACCCTAATTACTATTACAAACTCGGAGCAGTTACAATTATAATAAAAAGAATTAAAATGTGTGCGGCGAATTAAATTCGAGAATGGTTAAAAACCCTAAAAATCTAATTGATGAAAATATTAAGGTTATTTTTAAGAAAAGAAATTAATTAGGTTATGTACAATTAAAACCCTAATTCTAATTATTTTTAATTATAAAGAGGAATTAAATTTCCCTATATTAATTAAACTAAATTAATTAATTAAATAAAAAAATATTTTTTATGAAAAAAAATTTTTTTGGTGTTTTCATGATTTTTTTTATTAAATAAAAAAATTTATTTTTGATGTTATTAAAATAATTAAGGAAATAATTAAAAGAATTAAAAATAGAAAGAATAGAAAAAAGAGAAGAATTGGGCCTGTGTTATGTTGAATGGGGGTGTCTGTTGGAATTTTCCAAGCCCATTAGGCATCCAAGCCCAGTCAGTGCTTGATTCCATCTGGCGTTGACTTGAGGGTATACCATGCTCCTTGCCATATGGGACGTTGGATTGAATGGATGATGAGTCCATTGGCTGGAGATTGGTAGCGCACGGTAGGCCTTTGGATGAGAAATGCATATGATATGTAAATGGAAAATAAGAAAATAAACGTTTCTGGGACCTGGGATCGAACCCAGGTCCTCACGCTTACCACCAATTTCCCTTGCCAACTGCGCTACTTTGATTAGTTGTTAGTACAATGAAAACAAAATATAATATACCAAACAAAATAATTGGATCAAAAAAACGCGCGATATTTAAACGGACAAATAGATGGTTGCCATGCCACCATCCTCTTCCTCCTCCATCACCTTAGGTTCCTTCACCTTTACCTACAGACAAAGGTCTGTAGCTACAAACATTTACAACTCAAAAACTCACAAAACACAAGATAAATGAAATTGAAGACCAGGGTTCAACTGGTCATGATGTCATGATCATCATGGTACCTTATTCGTGGCCTAATTTTACCTGTGGACAAAAACCCTAAAAGGAACATGAAAACCCTAGCAATGGAAATTGCACATATGTACGTCAAAAGTTCAATTAAACTATTCAGTCAGCTTGCAAACATGTCAAAGATCACAAATATGTCAATCAAATGTGCTAATGATGCAAGAATTGATGTAATCGATTTCAAAAAATAAAGCAAACTGTGTGAGTGGTAGCGTGTGTTTCTGTGCGTGAGAGAACTTACAAATGATCCAGTTAGCTTCAGAGATGCTCCAGGATGCGATTGGCAATGTTAGAATGGCTTGAATCGGCCTGTAGCTTGAAATCTGATCCACACTTTTCTTTGAAATTTTGGAGTTTTGTTCTTGCTTTTTCATGAATGCAACCCATGTCTTTTGCCTTATACTTGTTCATTATATATGCTATGATGAATTAGGGTTCTAAAAACCATATGTATCTTTCCAATTATGGAAGATTTGATTTGATTTCCATGCAATATGAAAACTTTCTATATTTAGCCAAATTATCCCTTTCTTGTACCAATCAGCCCTGATTCGTTTTGGTCTTGATATCTCAGCATAATTTGATTGAGATTCTGTCCAAAAATCATATCAAGACATATCTTTGCTATTATTTGTCATTTATTTGATTTAATTCAAATTTTAATCAATAAAAAATCAAAATAAAATGAAAAATGAAGCCAATAATGTGTGGGTGAATATTTGGGTCGTGGACTATATTATAAGTGAGGTGCAAGCATAAAAAGTTAGGCCCATTTGGCAAAAAAATGTAATTTTGAACCCATTTGACTTTTTGGCAATTTTGAAAACAATGTCAACTTTGACAAGACATATCTCCTCCAATTTTAACCCTAGAGAGGTGTTCTTGGACTTTTTAGAAAGCTCAGGATGTCCCCTAAGCAACCCTTTTTGTCTCATTTCAATTGGGTCTTCCATGTTCATGTAAGAAGCTTTGACCCAAAAGGTGTTTTTGTTGACTTTTCAAAAAGACGTGTAATGTAGAAATTCATATCTTTTGATGATTTCATATTTTGAACATGTGGGATGAAGATGAGTTGTAGGGAATTGCATCATATTCAAAATGAGCCTTGTATGGAAAATTTCTGATAAAGTATGTGGAAGTTATGCTTGGTCAAAGTTTGGTTGACTTTTCTTGAGAAACCCTATTTTAGCAACTTTTGGGTTTTGATGAATTTAGGGCATTCCTTGAAGAATAATGACCAACCTTTGATCAAATGATGGATATCACTTCAAAATGTTGATGTTGACAAAAATCTTGAAGTTTGACTGTATGTGGGCCACAATTGACTTTTGACCTAATACAGTCCATTCTCAAACATCTGAGCAGTTGACTGAGCAAGCTTCTTGTGCAGTGCTTGAAATTTGACATGGAGGGTCTTGAGAACATATTAGGATCATGGAGAGCATATGAGGTCTTTGGAGTTCACCTATCTTGATGAAAATGGAAACCCTAATTTGAGACACACTGTCTTAGGAGAGAGTTTGTTTGGTCAACTCTTGGGCAAACTTGAGCAAATTGAGGATCTCTAGGAGTATGTATTGAGAAAAATGAGAGGGCAAATTTTAGGGTACAACAGCTGCCCCTGTTCATTCTTCTTAAACCTGAGGATGTAGATTGGCTCGTCTGTCTTTCATGATCTGAAGGTGGAAGATGATTGAACATTAGAGTGACCAGAAATTTAGACTCGCATGAAGTGATACTTGATTTGTGATATCGGGAATGGGCTTATAGATTCCATTTGGAAGTTGCTAGAGAATTGTCGGAGATGGGCTTAAATATGCCATCCAAGATGTGACGGAGTACTGTCGGAGATCGGCTTAAAGATGCCATCTAGAGGACGTTGATTTCCTGAGATATTCCTTTGATTAGAATACCTGCTCCTATCGTTGAGGAGGAATCTGTTGAGGAATGTTGGTATTTGTCTTGGGAGAAATAAAGTTTTAGGAGCTTCAGTTGTCCGTTACTCTACTGGGGAAATAACTCCTGCTTGAGGAAGCGAAAGTGAACTACATATTTGGTCAGGGTACAAGTTGCACCACGACTTACTGGGGAAATGTGAAACCAATCGTGTTTGATCAGGTCCAGGTCTTACAGTGTTGTGGACTGCTTTCTAGAGGTAAGAGCAAAGAAACCTGGATGGTAAGGTTATCTGAAGGAACCTGGATAGTAGGGTTACTTCGAAATGAAAGCCTGGATAGTAGGGCTGTGAGAAGGAACCTGGATAGTAGGTTTACTTCAATATGAAATCCTGGATAGTAGGGCTGTGAGAAGGAACCTGGATAGTAGGGTTACTTCGATATGAAAGCCTGGATAGTAAGGCTGTGAGAAGGAACCTGGGTCGTACAGTTACTTCGATATGAAAGCCTTGATAGTAGGGCTATGAGAAGGAACCTGGATAGTAGGGTTACTTCGATATGAAAGCTTAGATAGTAGGGTTGTGAGAAGGAACCTGGATAGTAGGGTTACTTCAATATGAAAGCCTGGATAGTAGGGCTATAAGAAGGAACCTGGGTCGTAGGGTTACTTCGATATGAAATACTGGATAGTAGGGCTGTGAGAAGAAACTTGGATAGTAGGGTTACTTCGATATGAAAGCCTGGATAGTAGGGCTATAAGAAGGAACCTGGATAGTAGGGTTACTTCGATATGAAAGCCTGGATAATAGGGCTGTGAGAAGGAACCTGGGTCGTAGGGTTACTTCGATATGAAAGCCTAGATAGTAGGGTTGTGAAAAGGAACATGGATAGTAGGGTTACTTCGATATGAAAGCCTAGATAGTAGGGCTGTGAGAAGGAACCTGGATAGTAGGGTTACTTTGATATCAAAGCCCTGATAGTAGGGCTGTGAGAAGAAACCTGGATAGTAAGGTTACTTCGATATGAAAGCCTGGATAATAGGGATGTGAGAAGGAACCTGGGTCGTAGGGTTACTTCGATATGAAAGCCTGGATAGTAGGGCTTTGAGAAGGAACCTGGGTCGTAGGGTTTCTTCGATATGAAAGCCTGGATAGTAGGGATGTGAGAAGGAACCTGGGTTGTAGGGTTACTTCGATATGAAAGCCTAGATAGTAGGGTTGTTTGGTTTCGATTGCTGAGTTTCCGTTAGTCGTATGTAGATGTAACTTGTATAATTGCTGGATTTGTTGAAGCTCATCGTCTTTTCTTGAAAAGATATCAGGGTTAGTTATATGCGATGCATGAGATGCAGGGTGAGATGATGTTCTCAAAATAAATGATATTATGTTGTGTATGATATGTATGCTTGTGTCATGATGTGTGTTCATGAAATGCTATCTGGGTATGCACGCGTCTGAGAAAATAAAACCCTGATAGTTGCTGGAGATTTGTAAATATTCTGTAGGGAGGAGATGCTGCTTGAGAATAAATGTTGCGGGGAATGAAGTTAGGAAGTGAATTCTTGTAGCTGAAGTGATGAACTTTGTCGAGGGTTGAGCTTCTGCATCCAGAGAAATAAACTCTGCTTGGGGAATGAATTTTACTGACTCGCCCGCGATCGCGAAATTCAGCTGGAGGATATAGCTGTCAGGTTTCAGAATGACCCTGGATGGGGAGATTACATCCTGTTTCGAGAAAGCCGACATCAATGCTTTTGAATACTTTTACTCTGTGGGGAGTGTATGTACTGTTGATTATGCTCAAAAGCTGACTTTATCCAGATACCTGCTGGGTGGAGTAACCATCGGGTTTGGCATTTCTTGTTTTTTCCCTAATTCTGGAATTACGAGTAATTGTCTTTTGTTTCTTATGTAAATATTTATGAGCAGTAATCATTTTCAAATGCATATATCAAAAATAAATCATTGGACGTTCTTGCAAAACAAAACAGAAAAAGAAAAAACAAACTCGAAGTTTCTTGTGAAAATATTTTGTATTGATTTTTGAAGTTGGCCTGTAATAGGCGTTTTTGTACAAGGAGACTGGCGTTCTAGTAAGAGAACACCGCCGAAAGATAGAATTTATACAATTTGTGTAAAATAAAGAAAAACAGCTATGTGAAACAACCCCATTGGGTTCTAACTCTACTATTGCCTTTATATCTTCAAGCGTCTCATCACTTTGCTTATTGGCTGAAAGTTGATCAGATTGATTGGTGTCGTCCGAGCATGATAGTCGATACCGAAGTCTGGTCGCAAGATGATCCAGTGAGACATAGTGATACGCTTGATATCCCTAACTTTTTCCTGGACCTCCCTTTCGAGTTTTCAGTCCACCGGGATACCCTTTTTTGCCCAAGCCGCCCTTTCGGGTTTTCGACTTGCCTGGTGTACATATTTTTTCATTTTCATCCCTTACTTTTTCCCGAACCCTTTTGGTTCATCGAGAAGCCCTTATTTTTGCCTAGGTCAGTCAACCTAGTGGGTCTTTTAATTAGGCGTAATATCTTTTCACTATGTCTGCATTGGCGGGGTGAGTGTAACGCCCCATTTTATTTAATATTATATTATATTAATATTTTCGAATTACCGTTTGATGTTTATTTTTGCGATGAGAATATTTAAATTAACCATTATATCTGTTAATATATTCGGCGATGTTTTATTCGGACCGGTAATTATTTTATTCGGACTAGTATTTATTTCGAGGGACTGGTAATTATTTTATTCGGTCCGGTATTTATTTTGAGGGACCGGCAATTATTTTATTCGGTCTGGTATTTATTTTAAGGGACCGGTAATTATTTTATTCGGTCCGGTATTTATTTTGAGGGACCGATAATTACTTTATTCGGTCCGGTATTTATTTTGAGGGACCGGTAATTATTTTATTTGGTCCGGTATTTATTTTGAGGGACCGGTAATTATTTTATTTGGTCCGGTACTTATTTTGAGGGACCGATAATTATTTTATTCGGTCCGGTATTTATTTAGAGGGACCGGTAATTATTTTGTTCGGTCTGGTTTTTATTCTGTTCAGTTCGGTAAAATATTATTCGGACCGATATTTAATTATTTGGAATTATTTTAATTATTTGGGTTAATAATGTTATTTGATATTATTTAGTGTTATTAGTAGTATATTTCAAGAAGAGCTTTTTGGGTATTTTGCTAGCTTATGTCTTGCATCAAAATAAACCAAACACACTTTGCCTTGTCTTTGTATCATAAAACACACTTTGTGAGAGTTAGAGAGAACAAAAAATCTTGGAAGAGAAGAAGAAGAGCAAGATCAAAGCTTGGATTTTGGGTTGGTTGAAATCATCAAGAATCATTCAAACATCTAAGGTAAGGGGTTTGATTATCCAATGCTTATAGTTAGGATTTGATTTGATATATTTTGGATTTGGGAAAAAAATTGATGTTAGGATTTTTGAGTTTTGTTGAGGATTTGTGATAGAAATTAGAAGAGTTAATTAGGTGTTGTTGTTGTTGAATAAGTATTAGGTTAGTTAAATTGGAATTAAAAAGAAAATAGAAGTTATATTAACTAACACTAACTTATGCAGTATAGTTATTAAGTGAAGTTAGAAAAACTAAAAAGTAGCAGTATGTTAGTATAAGTAGTATGTTAGTATAAGGTTAGAAAACTAAAGTTTAGAAACCAAATGTACTAGCAGTGGAGTTTAGTAAAGAAGTACTAGCACTAACTATAGAAATAGAAGTTAGTTAGTTTTCAAACTAAGTAATAGCAGTGAAGTTATAACAATAGCAGTATAGAAAAAAAAAAGAAGAAAAAAAATGTAAAGCTAGCAGTATTTCATTAAAGTGAGTTTAGAAAATTATTTAATTTATGTTTTGTTTCTTTTATTTTCTTAAATTAATATATTAAGTATTTATATTAATTAAATACAAATATGACATAAGTTAACCGATTTAATTTGGAACCCGATTATGTTCCGATTTTCCGATTTTGACAATTTCGGCGACGGAGCAAGTTGCTCCGAATTTAACGAAAATTGATGTGCTAGCTAATTTTGACGTGTAGAATGTCGTGGGGAGGTTAGTTTTTCCAGATTACATGTTTTTAATGGAGCAACCCGAAATAAGTCAATTTACGGTTAAGTTGAACTGGGTTGCGTTTTAGTCAGTTTCGCGTATGGACAATCCGATTGCAACGTTAATGATTATAATTGATGCTGATTATTGTGAATGACTTTTGCGACGATTATTGATGTTTGACTATTTTCCCGTGTTTGAAATTTAGTGAATTATTTTATAATGATGTGGTGTGATTAAACATGATGTTTGTGACGGTTTATTTATAATGAATACTTGATGATATGCGATGCGATGATATGTTTATTCTTGATGTTGATGAATATGGCGGCATGGGTTTTATACCAATTTTAATGTGCGATGATGATGTTTTGTTGTGTCGTGTTTGTGATGTCGTGTTGTCGAGTCACATACATTGCATTCGCGACGAGGGCTTTTATGCCAAGCGACGAGGGCTTTTATGCCAAGCGACGAAGGCTTTTATGCCAAAGCGACGATGGGCTTTTATGTCGAATGTCCCTAATTATGGACAAAGAGACGGGTACCACATGCATAACATAGTCGTGTCTCATGGAGTCAGTTATGTTTATTTTTGAGTCTTTTGGCGTTGAGTTTTATTTGATGACTTATAATGAATTGTGATGTTATATGATACTTTGTTTATGATGATTTTTGTGTTGAACATCAAGTGAATATATGTGATGACCTCATGATGAGTAAGCGATGAATACAACATGACGGTAAAGCGACGATATGAGTTATGGAGATGGAGTTTATGTTTTGTTTTGATATGATTATGGTGATTATGTTATGAAATTAAAGTGTTGACCTTATACACTAAATGATGATTTTAAAGTATGTGAGATTTGATATTTGTTGATATATTCTTATTAACCTATATCATTTATGATTCCAAAACTATTTATATATTTTATCATGCCTTTAATTATATGTTTTGGAGTATCTCACCCTTTACTTGTTTCGTCGTTGCCTTTATATTGGTAACGTGCAGGTGATCCGCGAGGATGATGAGGATTAGCTCGAGTCTCTTTAATTTGAGTCGCTCTGCTCTGATAGTAGTAACACTCGGGATTTGGGCGACGTTATTATTTTGATAGGATAGTTTATGTATACTATCCTATGACTTTATGTATTGATGATAACATGATGATACGTACATTTTGTGAACACATCCGCTGTGTTGTGATTAGTCATATGTTTATATCATGATTTATGTTATGAATCGGTATATCTGACTTTTGATTTTGTGATGTGCATTATAATGCAAAGTGATGAAAAACACGAATATATGATACCTCAATTTATGTTTTGATGAAATTTTGATACTCTGATTTTATTATTAATTACGAGGGGTAGAATTGGGGTGTTACATTAGTGTTATCAGAGCAGGTCAGTCTGTCCGGCCAAGTTGTTGAGTTTGTTGTTGTCTAACAATCAAGTATTGTTATTTGTTGATTCTAATCCTTGTTTTGTTTTGAGCAGAAGTTGTTACGGCTGGAAGGAACATTGGTAGGAAAGATGAGGCTCTTGTTACTGCTATGCAGGCAATGGCTCCGGCTTTCTAAAACCCGCTGAATGCTGACGAGAACGCTGGGTCTCGTAGTTTGGCAACCTTCAAAAGAGAGAATCCTCCTACTTTCCAAGGAAAGTATGATCCCGAAGTTGCTTTGGCGTGGTTGAAGAAGATTGAAATAATCTTCCGTGTGATGGATTGCACTCCTGTGCAAAGGATCCGTTATGGTACTCATAAACTAAGTGCTGAAGCGGATGAGTGGTGGGTTGAAACCCGTCAGAGGCTTGAGATTGCTGGTGAGGAAGTGACATGGGAAGTTTTCTGAAGGGAATTCATGAGGAAGTATTACCTGGAAGATGTTCGGGGAAAGAAGGAGATAAAGTTCCTTGAATTAAAGCAAGGAAGCATGTTTATCACTGATTATGCTGCAAGGTTCACTATGTTGACCAAGTTCTATCCGCATTAGGATGGGCCGAATGGCGAGTTCTCTAAATGCATCAAGTTTGAAAATGGTTTGCGTCCTGAGATTAAGAAAGTTGTTGGTTATCAGAATATTCGTGTCTTTTCGGATTTGATTGATAGTTGTAGGATCTTTGAGGAGGACAGTAATGCTCATTATAAGATTATGTCTGATAAGAGAAACAAAGGTCAGCAAAGCCGTAGAAAACCGTATGATGCTCCAGCTGGTAAATGGAAACAGAAAGGGTTTCAAGGGAGAAGAACTAGTGGGGGAGATGCTCCTGCTAGTATTGTTTGGTATAAGTGTGGGAAACCTGGCCACAAGAGTAATGTTTATTGAAGCGATGTTAGAGCTAAGGATAATGAGGTGAGATCTTTCCTATGTGGACAAGTGGCCATATGACTCGCAATTGCAAGCATAAGGATGTGGTTTGTTTTAATTGTGGCGAGGGAGGTCACTCTAGTGCTCAGTGTAAGAAGCCTAAGAGGACTCAAGGAGAAGGAAAGGTGTTTGCTTTATCGGGTGCTCCGACGGCAAACAAAGATGGTCTTGTTCGAGGTACTAGTTTCATTAATATCTTTCCTCTTATTACTATTATTGATACTGGTGCTACTCACTGTTTTATTGTTGTCATTGTGTAAAGAGATTGGGTCTCACTTTGTCGTCTCCGGATAGAGATATGGTAGTAGAAGTTCTGGCTAAGGGAACGGTTACTACTTCTTTGGTGTGTGCAAGTTGTCCTTTATCAATCTTTGATAGAGACTTTATGATGGATCTTGTTTGTTTACCGCTTGTTGGGTTAGACGTGGTTTTAGGTATGGACTGGTTAAAAGCTAATTATGTCCATATCAATTGCTATGACAACACTGTGAGGTTTTCTTCCTTAGTAGAAGAAGAACAATCTATGTTGGTGTTGACGAAGTAGTTGAATGAATTCATGAAGGATGAGGCGTTGGTTTTCTTATTGATGGCGACTCTTTCTGTGGAGAGTCAAGCTGTGATAGGGAAATTTCTGGTGGTGTGCGATTTTCCCGAAGTATTCCCTGATGAGATTCCTAGTGCACCTCCAGAAAGAGAAGTTGAATTTTCTGTGGATCTTGTCCCTGGTACCAGACCTATCTCTATGGCACCATACAAGATGTCCGCATCTGAGTTAGCAGAATTGAAGAGCCAATTAGAAGATTTGCTCGAGAAGAAGTTTGTTAGACCTAGTGTGTCACCGTGGGGAGCTCCTGTGTTATTGGTGAAGAAGAAAGACGGTAGCATGAGACTTTGTATTGATTATTGTCAGTTGAATAAAGTGACTATTAAGAATAGGTATCCACTTCCTAGAATTGATGATTTGATGGACCATTTGGTTGGCGCTCGCATGTTTAGTAAGATTGATTTGAGATTGGGTTACCATCAAATAAGGGTGAAAGAAGAAGATGTTCAGAAAACTTCTTTCAGGACGAGGCATGGACATTACGAATATTTGGTGATGCCTTTCGGTGTCACTAATGCACCAGGAGTATTCATGGAGTACATGAATCGTATTTTCCATCTTTACTTGGATCGTTTCGCAGTTGTTTTCATTGATATTATGGTTTATTCTAAATCAGAAGAAGAGTACGTAGAACATTTGCGCATCATGATGGAAGTTCTGAAAGAAAAGAAGCTTTATGATAAGTTGTCAAAGTGCGAGTTCTGGTTAAGTGAAGTGAGCTTTTTGGGGCATGTCATTTCTGGTGATGGCATTGTACTTGATCCTTCTAAAGTTGATGCTGTGTTGAGATGGGAAACTCCTAAGTTTGTTACTGAGATTAGAATTTTCTTAGGATTGGCTGGTTACTATAGAAGGTTCATTGAAGGTTTTTCTAAGTTGGCGCTTCCTTTGACAAAGTTGACTTGTAAAGGAGCTGCGTTTGTGTGGGATGTCAAGTGTGAAGAAAGTTTTGCGGATTTGAATAAAAGGTTAACAACAACTCCGATCTTGATTCTACCTAATCCTGAAGAATCGTTTGTTGTTTATTGTGATGCTTCTAAGATGGGTTTAGGTGGTGTACTTATGCAAAATGGAAAAGTGGTTGCTTATGCTTATAGGAAATTGAAGATTCATGAGAAGAATTATCCTACACACAATTTGGAGCTTGCAGCGGTTGTTTTTGTGCTTAAGATTTGGAGGCATTATCTTTATGGTTCTAGATTTGAAGTATTTAGTGACCATAAAAGTTTGAAGTACTTGTTCGATCAGAAAGAGCTTAATATGAGGCAAAGACGGTGGCTTGAATTGTTGAAAGATTATGATTTTGGATTGAATTACCATCCTGGTAAAGCTAATGTGGTGGCCGATGCTTTAAGTCGAAAGACTTTGCATATGTCACATTTGATGGTGAAAGAGTTGGAATTGATTGAGCAATTTAGAGATATGAGTCTTGTAGTAGAAGTGACGCCGAAGAGTGTTATCTTGGGAATGTTAAAGATCAATAATGATTTCCTTGATAGTGTTAGAGAAACTCTGAAGCTTGATGTGAAACTTGTTGATTTGTTGGTTGGTAGTGGACAAACTGAAAATGAAGATTTCAAGTTAGATGCTCAGGGTGTATTGAGGTTCCGAGATAGGATTTGTATTCCCGATGATGTGGATTTGAAGAGAATGATCTTGGAAGAAAGTCATAGAAGCAATTTGAGTATTCATCCCGGAGCGACCAAAATGTATCAAGATTTAAAGAAACTATTTTGGTGGTCGGGCATGAAGAGAGACGTGTCTCAGTTTGTTTATGCTTGTTTGACTTGTCAGAAGTCTAAAGTGGAGCATCAGAAACCTGCAGGGTTGATGCAACCGTTAGAGATTCCGGAGTGGAAATGGGATAGCATTTCTATGGATTTCGTAACGGGGTTACCGAATACACCAAGAGGACACGATGCAATTTGGGTGATTGTTGATAGGCTTACAAAGCCGACTCACTTTATTCCTATTAACATCACTTATCCCGTATCGAAGTTGGCAGAAATTTATACGCATGTGATTGTGAGATTACATGGTATTCCTTTGTGTATTGTTTCAGATAGAGATCCGAGGTTTACTTCTGAATTTTGGAAGAGCTTGCAAGAGGCTTTGGGTTCAAAGTTAAGGTTGAGTTCGGCTTATCATCCTCAAACTGATGGTCAGGCAGAAAGGACGATTCAATCGTTGGAAGACTTGTTACGTGCTTGTATTCTTGAACATGGTGGTTCATGGGATACATATCTTCCTTTGATTGAGTTTACTTATAACAATAGTTTTCATGCTAGTATTGGAATGGCACCGTTTGAGGCTTTGTATGTTCGGAGGTGTAGAACTCCTTTGTGCTGGCATGAGTCGGGTGAAAGTGTGGTGCTTGGTCCAGAATTGGTTAGAGAGACTACTGAGACGGTGAAGATGATTAGAGAAAAGATGAGAATTTCTCAAAGTCGACAAAAGAGTTATCATGATAAAAGGAGAAAAGACTTAGAATTTCAAGATGGTGATCATGTATTTTTGCGAGTTACTCCTACAACCGGAGTTGGGCGAGCATTGAAGTCGAAGAAGCTAACTCCTGGCTTTAT
This sequence comes from Vicia faba, assembly GCA_948472305.1. NCBI lineage: Eukaryota > Viridiplantae > Streptophyta > Magnoliopsida > Fabales > Fabaceae > Vicia > Vicia faba. The sequence goes on along the minus strand of OX451739.1, from coordinate 147,387,098 downwards.
TGGTCCTTACCAAATTACTAGTAAAGTGGGAAAAGTGGCTTATAGAGTGGCGTTACCGCCAAATCATTCGAACTTGCATGATGTGTTCCATGTGTCGCAACTTCGGAAGTATGTTCCGGATCCTTCACATGTGATTGAGATGGATGATATTCAAGTGCAAGACAATCTTACGGTGGAGACGATGCCTTTAAGGATCGAAGATCGTGAGATGAAGTCTCTTTGTGGCAAAGAGATCTCCTTGGTTAAAGTTGTTTGGATAGGAGCAACTGGTGAAAGTGCGACGTAGGAGTTAGAAAGCAAGATGCGGGATTCCTATCCCGAGCTTTTTGAGTTAGGTAATTTCGAGGACGAAAACTTTTTATGTGGGGGAGAGTTGTAACGCCCCGTTTTATTTAATATTAAATTAAATTAATATTTTTGAATTATCGTTTGACGTTTATTTTTGCGACGAGAATATTTAAATTAACCGTTATATCTGTTAATATATTCGGCGACGTTTTATTCGGATCGGTAATTATTTTATTCGGTCCGGTATTTATTTTTGAGGGACCGGTAATTATTTTATTCGGTCCGGTATTTATTTTGAGGGACCGATAATTATTTTATTCGGTCTGGTATTTATTTTGAGGGACCGATAATTATTTTATTCGGTCTGGTATTTATTTTGAGGGACCGGTAATTATTTTATTTGGTCCGGTATTTATTTTGAGGGACCGGTAATTATTTTATTCGGTCCGGTATTTATTTTGAGGGACCGGTAATTATTTTATTCGGTCCGGTATTTATTTTGAGTGACCTGTAATTATTTTATTCGGTCCGGTATTTATTTTGAGGGACCGGTAATTATTTTGTTCGGTCAAGTTTTTATTCTGTTCGGTTCAGTAAAATATTATTCGGACCGATATTTAATTATTTGGAGTTATTTTAATTATTTGGGTTAATAATATTATTTGATATTATTTAGTGTTATTAGTAGTATATTTCAAGAAGGGCTTTTTGGGTATTTTGCTAGCTTATATCTTGCATCAAAACAAACCAAACACACTTTGCCTTGTCTTTGTATCATAAAACACACTTTGTGAGAGTTAGAGAGAACAAGAAAATCTTGGAAGAGAAGAAGAGGAGCAAGATCAAAGCTTGGGTTTTGGGTTGGTTGAAATCATCAAGAATCATTCAAATATCTAAGATAAGGGGTTTGATTTTCCAATGCTTATAGTTAGGGTTTGATTTGATATATTTTGGATTTGGGAAAAAAATTGATGTTAGGGTTTTTGAGTTTTGTTGAGGATTTATAATAGAAATTAGAAGAGTTAATTAGGTGGTGTTGTTGTTGAATTAGTATTAGGTTAGTGAAATTGGAATTAAAAAGAAAATAGAAGTTATATTAACTAAAACTAACTTATGCAGTATAGTTATTAAGTGAAGTTAGAAAAACTAAAAAGTAGCGGTATGTTAGTATAAGCACTATGTTAGTATAAGGTTAGAAAACTAAAGTTTAGAAACCAAATGTACTAGCAGTGGAGTTTAATAAAGAAGTACTAGCAGTAAGTATAGAAATAGAAGTTAGTTAGTTTTCAAACTAAGTAATAGCAATGAAGTTATAACAATAGCAGTATAGAAAAAGAAAAAGAAACGTAAAGCTAGTAGTCTAAAAAGCTAGCAGTATTTCATTAAAGTAAGTTTAGAAAATTATTTAATTTATGTTTTGTTTTTTTTATTTTCTTAAATTAATATATTAAGTATTTATATTAATTAAATACAAATATGACATAAGTTAGCCGATTTAATTTGGAACCCGATTATGTTCCGATTTCCCGATTTCGGCAATTTCGGCGACGGAGTAAGTTGCTCCGAATTTAACGAAAATTGACGTGCTAGCTAATTTTGACGTGTAGAACGTCGTGGCGAGGTTAGTTTTTCGAGATTACGAGTTTTTAACGGAGCGACCCGAAATAAGTCAATTTACAGTTAAGTTGAACTGGGTTGCGTTTTAGTCGGTTTAAGTCGCCTATGGACAATCCGAGTGCGACGTTAATGATTATAATTGATGCTGATTATTGTGAATGACTTTTGCAACGATTATTGATGTTTGACTATTTTCCCGTGTTTGAAATTTAGTGAATTATTTGATAATGATGTGGTGTGATTAAACATGATGTTTGCAACGGTTTATTTATAATGAATACTTGATGATATGCGATGCGATAATATATTTATTCTTGATGTGGATGAATATGGCGACATGGGTTTTATACTAATTTTGATGTGCGATGATGATATTTTGTTGTGTCGTGTTTGTGATGTCGTGTTGTCGAGTCACATACATTGCATTGGCGACGAGGGCTTTTATGCCAAGCGACGAGGGCTTTTATGCCAAGCGACGAGGGCTTTTATGCCAAAGCGACGATGGGCTTTTATGCCGAATGTCCCTAATTATGGACAATGAGACGGGTACGACATGCATAACATAGTCGTGTCTCATGGAGTCGGTTATGTTTATTTTTTAGTCTTTTGGCGTTGAGTTTTATTTGATGACTTATAATGAATTGCGATGTTATATGATACTTTGTTTGTGATGATTTTTGTGTTGAACATAAAGTGAATATATGTGATGACCTCATGATGAGTAAGCGATGAATACAATATGACGGTAAAGCGACGATATGAGTTATGGAGATGGAGTTTATGTTTTGTTTTGATATGATTATGGTGATTATGTGATGAAATTAAAGTGTTGACCTTATACACTAAATGATGATTTTAAAGTATGTGAGATTTGATATTTGTTGATATATTCTTATTAACCTATATCATTTATGATTCCAAAACTATTTATATATTTTATCATGCCTTTAATTATATGTTTTGGAGTATCTCACCCTTTACTTGTTTCGCCGTTGCCTTTATATTGGTAACGTGCAGGTGATCCGCGAGGATGATGAGGATTAGCTCGAGCCTCTTTATTTTGTGTCTCTCTGCTCTGTTAGTAGTAACACTCGGGATTTGGGCGACGTTATTATTTTGATATGATAGTTTATGTATACTATCCTATGACTTTATGTATTGATGATAACATGATGATACGTACATTTTGTGAACACATCCGCTGTATTGTGATTAGTCATATGTTTATATGATGGTTTATATTATGAATTGGTATATCCGACTTTTGATTTTGTGATGTGCATTATAATGCAAAGTGATGAAAAACACGAATATGTGATACCTCAATTTATGATTGGATGAAATTTTGAAACTCTGATTTTATTATTAATTACGAGGGGTATAATTGGGGTGTTACAGTGAGGAAGGTCGTCAGCATCCATGGTTGTTAGAATTATAGCTCCTCCAGAGAAAATGTTCTTAACCACAAATGGCCCTTCATACGTGGGGGTCCATTTGCCCCTGGGGTCGCCTTGCGGCAGTATGATGCGTTTGATCACTAGATCCTTGACTTGATATTCTTGACGTCTAAATTTCTTGTTAAAAGCCTTGATCATTCGCTTTTGATACGTTTGACCATGAAAAATAGCAGTAAGTCTTTTCTTGTCGATTAGATTTAGCTAATCAAGTCGAGTTTGGATCCAATCGTCTTCGTTCAAACCTGCATCCTTCATAATCCTGAGAGAAGGTATCTGGACTTTGATGGGTAGGACTGCCTCCATGCCATATACTAGAGAATAAGGGGTTTCCCCTGTCGACGTCCTTGCTGAGGTACGGTACCCATGAAGAGCAAATGGTAACATCTCATTCCAGTCTTTGTATGTCACTGTCATCTTCTGTACAATCTTCTTGATGTTCTTGTTAGATGCTTCAACAATGCCATTCATATTCGGACAATAGGGGGAAGAATTATGATGCTGTATCTTGAACTGTTTACAGAGCTCGGTGATCATTGTGTTGTTGAGATTCATGCCCTTTTAGTAATAATTCTCTCTGGCACACCATATCGAAAGATCAGATTGTGTCGAATAAATCGTGCCACGACGTTCTTGGTTACTGTAGCGAAGGAAACTGCCTCAACCCACCTCGTGAAGTAATCAATGGCTACTAAGATGAAGCGATGTCCATTGGAAGCGGTGGGCCTGATTTCTACGATCATGTCGATGCCCCCACATTGCAAAGGGCCACAGAGCTGTCAAGACGTTTAAGGGGACCAGAGGCACACGCACCTTATCAGCGTAGATTTGGCACCTATGACAAGTTTGAGAGTGCTGATAATAATCGGCTTCCATAGTGGACCAGTAGTATCCTTCCCGTAGGATCTTCTTAGCCATGGTGTGTCCACTGGAATGGGTTTCGAAGGTGCCTTCATGCAGATCTGTCATGATCCTCCCTGGTTCCCTCTTGCCTACACACCGTAGTAATATGGAGTCATGGTTGCGTTTATAGAGGATTCCATTACTGAGGAAGAAATTTGCAGCGAACCTTCTCAGAAAATTCTTATCATTGAAAGATGTGCCTTCGGGATACTCTTGAGTCTCAAGATACCTTTTGACTTCGTGAAACCAGGGTTTGTCTACCACTTCCTTGTTATCGATCTCACAGCAGTGTGTTGGTTCATCCAACCTCTCAATGGTAATTTTGGGAGCTTCATTGTCCCACCTAACCTTGAACATCGAAGACATGGTAGCTAGCGCGTCCGCTAACTGGTTATCCTCTCGTGGGAAATGTTCTAAGGTTACCTCCTCAAAGTGTGGGAGAAATGTCAGTACATACTCTTTGTAAGGAATGAGATTCGGGCATTTCGTACCCCACTCACCTTTGATCTGACTTATCACCAAAGTGGAATCCCCGAATACATTCAAGAACTTTATCCTTAGGTTGATAGCAGCTCGAAGACCCATAATACATGCTTCATAATCCGCCATGTTGTTAGTGCAGTTGAAACATAATCGGGCGGTGAATAGAGTATGACAGCCCTCGAGAGATATGATTGTAGCGCCGATGTTGTTACCTAGTGCGTTCGAGGCTCCATCAAAATACATAGACCATTGGGATCCTTCCTCAGGTCCTTCATCCGGTCCAGGTTCTTCGTAGTCAGTCACTAACATGATATTCTCATCCGGGAACTCAAAATTCATGGTCTGGTAGTCGTCCACGGCCTGATGAGCCAAATGATCAGCCAATACACTCCCCTTTATTGCCTTTTGAGTTGTATATTGTATGTCGTACTCAGTTAAGATCATTTTCCACCTTGCTACCCTTTTGGAGAGAGCGGGCTTCTTGAAAATGTACTTGATCAGATCCATCTTTGATATCAACAAGGTAGTGTGAGTCAGCATATACTGTCTCAGTCGGCGAGCATTCCATGCCAAAGCGCATCAAGTTTTCTCGAGAAATGAGTATCGTGTCTCACAGTCGGTAAACTTTTTGCTAAGGTAGTATATTGCATCCTCTTTTCGACCAGACTCATCATGCTGCCCCAGCACACACCCTATTGAATTGTCTAGCACTGTTAAGTACAATATCAAAGGTCTTCCTTCAACTGGAGGCATCCAAATTGGTGGTTCTTGAAGGTATTCCTTGATTCTTTCAAAAGCGTTATGGCATTCAGCATTCCACTTTACCACTTGATCTTTCTTCAGAAGCTTGAAGATTGGCTCACAAGTAGCAGTCAGATGTGAAAAGAACCTAGCGATATAATTTAGGCGTCCCAAGAAACCTCTAACTTCCTTCTCTGTACGGGGAACCGGTATCTCCTGTATGGCTTTTACCTTCGCAGGGTCTACCTGAATAACTTTGTCGCTGACAATGAACCCTAGAAGCTTACCAGACCTTACCCCGAAGGTGCACTTGTTCGGATTCAACCTCAACTTGTATGTCTTCAACCTGTCGAACAGTTTATGTAGATGATCAAGGTGTTCTTCCTCGGTTTGAGACCTGGCTATCATGTCATCCACATAAACCTCGATCTCATGATGAATCATATCGTGGAACAAAGCGACCATGGTGCGCTGATAAGTTTCCCCAACATTCTTTAACCCAAAAGGCATCACCTTGTAACAGAAGGTTCCCCACTATGTAACAAAGGTTTTCTTCTCCATGTCTTCAAGAGCCATCTTAATCTGGTTATAGCCGGAAAAACCATCCATGAAGGAGAAGATTTTGTGTTGCGCGGTGTTGTCGATCAGAACATCAATGTGAGGAAGAGGGAAGTCATCCTTGGGGCTTTCCTTGTTCAGATCTCTGTAATCCACACACATTCGTACCTTACCGTCCTTCTTAGGTACCAGAACGATGTTGGCCACCCAATGTGTATAAGAAGTGACAGCTAAGAATCCCGCATCGAACTGCTTCATGACCTCTGCCTTGACCTTCTCTGAAATTTCAGGGCGCATACGATGAACCTTCTTTTAACCGGAGGACATTCTTCTTTAGTCGACAGGCGATGTACCACAATATTAGTGTCCAAACCAGACATGTCTTTATAGGACTAGGCGAAGATCTCAACATAGTCGTGCAACATCTGTATCAACCTCTGTTTGACGCTAAGCTCCAGATTTTCACCTATTTTAACCTCTCTTTTATCTCCCTTAGTACCTAAGTTCACTATCTCAACCGGCTCTTCGTGAGGCTGTATGGCCCTTTCTTCCTGCTGTAATAGTCTAGCAAGTTCTCCAGGGACCTCACAATCATCCTCAAATTCGTCCTCGGCTTGGTTTATCAGATTTTTGAAGTCATAACTGGAAATAGCAGAGTTGTTATCAATGGGATCCAGAGTGGATATGGATCTGATTATGATACGTGAGTATGTGTAAGAGAATAGTTGTTTTGATAAAGTGAAAAACAGAAAAGTAAAATAGAGAGCGCAAAATTTGTATACAAGAAACGTCCAATGCTTTATTAATGATATATGAAATGACAAATAATAGCCCTCATAAGCAAAGCCAATGTGCCTTGGGAAAGGCACCAGGCCGTAAAGTTTTAAATTGTTTATTACAAATCTCAAAACAAGTAAGTCAATTACTGCGGAATAAAAGAAACTGGTATAAAGTCCCTAGCCGTCCAGTTACTCAGTCCACTATTGGTAGTTGGGTAAATCCAGCTGTCAATGTTTAAGTCCTCATTGTTGTCTTCAATAGCATTAATTCCTCGATTACTGATGTGTAGGGGAGGTCCTCCAGCCCGAGTGCGTCGAACAGCCCTTTGAGCCCCTGTAGTAATGCCTAAACCAATTTTGTCAGTTTTATGAGTGAAATCAGGGAGCTGACCCCAATTGGCACACCCACCTTCTTCAACCACGACCCTGGCGTCCTTGAGGGAAGCCATCTTCAGAGGAGTTTTGTTGTTGGTAGTAGTTTCAGTCGATGTTAAGATATGAGGGACCTCTTCAAAGTTTTGACAAGGAGTTTTGATGAATTCCTTGTCCATCTCTATGTACCGGAAGGAATTGAGGTGGCTCACCATATACTCCTCTTCACCCTGCACAGTGACAGTTTTCCCTTTCACTGGATACTTCAGCATTTGATGGAGTGTGGAAGTAACTTCCCCAGCCTCATGGATCCAAGGACAACCCATCAAACAAGAATACGACGTCCTGATATCCATCACATAGAAGGTGGACCCAAAAGTCTGAGAACCCACTTTGACAGGGATGTCCACCTCCCCGTGCACCATTCTCTTCGATCCGTCAAAAGCCCTTACCACAATGTTACTAGGCTTTAGAGTCAAACCCTCGCAACCCAACCGGTCCAATGCCTTATTCGGCAGAACATTCAGCGAAGACCTAGTATCTACCAACACATGAGCCATAGTGGTTCCCCTGCATTCAATCGAGACATGTAGAGCATCATTATGCTTCCTTCCCTTTGGTGTCAAGTCTACATCTGAAAAACCCAGCCCATTATCAACAGTCAGGCTGGTCACGCAATCTTTGAATTGATCAGATGAAGTTTCCTGTGGCACATGCGCAGTCTTGAGGAATGCAATCAAAGCCTTTGCATGGGCTTTGGAACACAATAGCAAAGACAACATGGATATCTTTGATGGGGTATTCCCCAGCTTCATTAATGAATGAAAATGAAAATGCATGGATATTTAGATAAAATTGTTTGTGTTATGATGAATGAAAATGCATATGCAAATGATTTCAAGGAAACTAGGAGATTTAAATTTGCTTAGACAAAAGGAAACACACATTGTATTAATAAATCAAAGTTGATTACATGATGCCTCTTGGGGCTTACAATGGAGGAAGTAAACACAAAATAAACTCTTAAGACAAAAAGGTCGAGCACGTCCTTTTTGGTGCAATGTAGGCGTTTAAACTTCGCTCTTCATGAAGCTGTCTCGTAAGCTCCAAAACTTTCTTCTCACTCGCGTGGAACTGGGCTTCGAAGGTGTCTCGCTCTTCCTTTATCTGAATCCAATCCTTTTGCAAATCTTCAAGAGAGGTAGGCATGTTATGATAAAGGACAATATATGAAACATCTCCTTCAGCAACAGGCTCCATGATGATAGGTAGGATGGAAGGGTAAGGAATTACGAGACTCTAAGCATGAGTTCATACCCACTTAAGGTAAGGCTCAAGGGGAATAGAATTTTTGTGTCCCAATGTCTTACTATCCACTTTGTTTACCATTCTCCAAGATCGTATGAACCTTTGACGATAGCCTTGGTCATCTCTCTCGTAGTCGAATACCACACCTTAGATGAGTGCATCATGAGGACCATCTCTTCATGCATACCCAGACTGTCGCAAATCCAGGCAAGGGTTGTAAGTAATACTTCCCCTAATGCCAATCAGAGGGACATTAGGTAATTCCCCACAATGGTCATTTATAGTAATGTCCTCCAAGGAACGAGAACACCAGTGAATATTTGAATGTCTAAGTGATATCAACCTATTATACCATCTCAAGCCTTGCTCATTCTTCATAACAGATTGTGGTACGTGCGAAACAACCACCTATCCAACAGAGGAGTGCAACACATGAGGGTTCCCATTCTCTTCATGGTGCGAGAGTGAAGAGAATGTGAGATGTCTCCCAACAAAGTAGGCATCAGATTATGAGATATAAAAATTTTGACTGCGTTCATGTCTATAAGTTGGTCAGGATTAGGAAATAGTACCATCCCATAGATGAGAAGATCCAAAACTTATTCAAAGGCTTGTAAATCCAGAGTATTCCAACAGTCTTGAGCCTTTTCTAACAAGAACTTGGCTAGAAACCCTTTGACACCACTTCTTGTTTCCCAAATAGCCATGACATCAGATTGTTGCAAGTGTAAAGCTTGAGCAACCTCCTTAGGGCTTGGGTATCTTTCAATACCGTTGAAAGGTAGTTGATCGAGAATAGGAATTCCCAAGAGCTGAGAGAATTCTTCCATGGTAGGCACAAGTTGGTAATCAGGGAAAGTAAAGCAATGGTGCAATGGGTCGAAGAACTGGAAAATCACTTTCATCATGTCTTCATCAAAGCTTGAGGTAACCAGGTTGAGAAATTGTCCATGTCTTTTGGTGAACGCAGAATTCTCATGGACCCTTGATGTTAATTCTTTGAGTTGAAAAGGTACTCGTACGATATTGACTTGGATTGTATTATTGCGAGTGGGAGTCATGTCCTACAAAATAAAACAAAGATGAATCTCAAAATCCTTGAAATGGTTAGTGTAAAATGCTATGGTATGATGTCATGATGTTATGTACAAGTATATACACAAGAAAATAAAACAAGTCCTTAGGTTTAGGCTTGCATGAGGTTCATACATAAGTACCCTCATGAAGTTTAGTTGGTTCAACCTGTCCTAGAAAGTAAACGGGTTCTAGAGGATCTCAATATCACTGGTCTTTCTTTATCGGGCATTGTTTCAGCACAAGCCTCTTTATTGGCAACCGAAATATCCCGAAAGTACGATCTCAATAAGCGTAGTATCGAGTATCAACCAACTTTGGACTGCACCAAAGCCGACTAACTCACTACTTCCTAATGGCCAAGTTGTTCAATTAAGGTTCTAAGGTCAGTTAGTGCTTCATGACACCACACAGCGGCTTCGTATTCTCCTTGACTACTCAAGGGCTACCAGTACCAACAAAAGTGTCACACTAACGTAGCTATTGCTTTGACCATGTCGGTATACCCCACAAAGTTTTCACAATTTATTGCTACTTACCTAAAAGGTACCCCAGATCCGGGTAGAGGATCAAAACAAACCCAAACAAGGAACCATAAAGTAAAGAAAACAAGTCAAACAAAGAAAGCAAATAAAGGTGATCTAGCCCTAAGGTAACCCCACTTTTAAGTAATTCCCCAACAGAGTCGCAAGTTCTGTAATACGGTGAGAGAACTGACTTGGTGTGTTGCGTTTGATTGCAATTATTTCGGATAGCAAGAGTCACCACCAACTTTTCTTTTATCCAACAAAGGAAAGGTTGAAAAGAACAGGAAAGACCTTTAGAGATGTTTTCTTGAGTTCGGGGGGTAGGTTATGAAAAGGGAAGGTATTAGCACCCTTTTCATCTGTAGTTATCTACGGGCTCTTAGTTACTTGCTAGATCACTTGCTTTGTTTGAAAATGTGCTTGTGGTGTGGGTTGAAAATATTTTGAAATAACGTCTTTGTAATGATTATTGTTTCTATAAGAACGCGTACAAAGTGTTGATTTTGAAAATAGTTCAAAGAGATGTTTGTGGAAGATGTTTTTGAAAGTGATTTTGAAAAGTGTCTTTGTGATGGTTCTCGTCTCTATGAGAATTCGTACAAAGAGCTTTGACTTTCAAAAATGTTTCAATTGGAAGTGTGGGTGCGAAAAAATGTTTTTGTTGTGAGCAAGCGAGCAACTATGAGCATCCTACCTACTCAAAAAGGTCTATGTTATTTTCCTCCTCCTTTAGATGATGTTATCTTACCATTGATTTGGTAAGAAGCCTCATCGTTGGATGTGAAGGGACGGGCGTAGGTCGTTTGTATAGTCATAGAAGGCAACATATGGGACGTTTTAACAATTGTCGTATAGGGACTAGATCGTTTACCGAAGGCAACGTTGAGGGTCATCGAGGGACTACGATCTTTTATCGAGGGTCTTGCTAAAACACCCATATTCGAGGGACATGACTATTTTCCGAGGCAACTAATTGGATTACCCTAGAAGTGCATGTGTGTAAAGTGTGTTTTATTACATGCATTTTTGGCTTTGATTAGGGTGGTCTACTTGTTGGTTTTATCTTGCCATACATCCTAATTACTAACATTTGTATAAAGCAATAAAAATGCAGAAAATAAATATCCTACACTATTACAACCATATCGAATATCAAGAAAATATAAAGAAAAACATAATTAACATAAAAAATAGAAAAAGTAAATCCTTCGATCCAAGCAGTAGGCTGCTTCGATTCACCCTTCTTTGGTTCCTTTAGATTGGGTATGAGAATCAGTGTGAGCAACTTTCAATTTCGTCCTTTTTTCTGATCCTTTCGATTGGCCTGGAAATAAGCATGAGTGTACACTCCTCGTTTCAAACTCCTTGCTGCCTCCTTCGATTGCAGGAATGCAAGGCTCCCAAGTTGAGATTCAAAAGGCTTCAATGTTTAGCCAATCGAAGGATATAGAGAACATGTCTAAACTTGAAAATGAAACTAACAAGTGCAACTTTCGAAAGCTATAAGCCAGGGGTTAGCACAAGATCATTGAGCAACAAAATCCAAAGTCTAACTAGTCAGGGTTGAGATTTTCAACATATATGCAGTGAGGAACGAAAGTTAAGGCATGGTCAACTTCCTAGATGGGATATCTACATTTTCCTTTAATTTTATGTACAAATGATATTTAAATGAACAAGTTCTGAGTTTGGAGGAAAAACTTACCTCTTGAAGTGCTTAATTAAAGGAGTTGTAGGTGACTTCCTTGGTGGTGAATGGAACTTCGCTCGAATCTTCCTGAAGCTAGTTCAGTTACTGCTTTGTTTAGGCAGTCACTGAATTGAAGGAGGGTATGTGATAGTGGTGAGTGAATCGAAGATTATTCTATAACAGTCTAGGGAGTGGATCAAAAGACTATTATGTTGTAGTTGGGGAATGAGTCGAAGGTTTATTATCTTGCAGTTTGAGGAGTGAATCAAAAGGTTCACTTATTGTATGATAGGATCTGAGTTTTTTAGAGTTGAAGTGTTTAGGAATGCTTGAGAACGTTTGATAGTGTTTGAGAGTTTTGATAAATTGATAATTTTCTCACAACAAGAGCTTTTTGTAACTATCAGGGCCCCCTAAGATGTGTGATGGAGGCTCTTATTTATAGATAAGTTTGGATGAGGTTTGGGAGGGAAAATAAATGAGATTTGAACAAATTGGATATACTATTTTTGTAGCCTTTGAGGTGCAGTTTTTGTATGCCAATTTGGTGCAAGTATGGGTGCAGCGTGGCAGGAATGCTTTGTAGAAGTTTTGGAGTGTTGTGGCCAGTGCATCAGGCTTGTACTTGGCAGCACCTAGGACTATGGCCAGCAAGCATCTTTGGATATTTCAACCTTTCGTTTTTACCACCTAGGTCCAACCTTCGACCAGAATCTGCTTCAGACAACACTATTTGATTTTCACCCAATATGTGTCTTTTGAATGGTCCCTTTTTATGCATCCTTCGAAGGGGCCAAATGTATTCCCCTTTAATGGGCCACCAAAATATGTCCTTCGAATGGGACATCCAGGTATGTCTGGCAAGTCCTTCAAATGTGCCACCATAGTATGTCTTTCGAAGGGGACAACAATTATGTGTCATAGTGTAGAAATTGAGTGTTGAAGGTGGAATTGAAGCAAGCTATTTCAAAGGGAGATATTGTCCATTCAAAAACTAGTATGAAAATAACCAATGCATGAGGGAAGTTCATGCCTTGTGACTTGAAACAAAGTAGGAAAGAAACCTTTGCTTCCTGAATCGAAAAAAACAATGTAAGGGTCCATTTCTTCAATCGAAGCTTACATGCAGAGGCCACTTTCTTTTGGGGGAACTAACATGAAGGGGAATTTCTGCCTTGTGAATTTGGCAAACCATACAAAACCATTGGCTTTTGAGTCGAAGGAGAGCTACAAGAGGCCATTGCTTTTTGACTCCAAGCAAACATGCAAGAGGCCTTTGCTCAAACGAAAGCTTGCATGAAGAACCATTGTCCAATCAAAACTTGCCTGCAAGAGGTCATATGGCCAAACAAAGGATGTAACCCAAACTTGCATTCAAAGGAAACCACAAACCCAAACAAAAGATGCATGCAGGAGGCCATTGCTTTGTGACTCCAAGCAAACATGCAAGAGGCCTTTGCTCAAACGAAAACTTACAGGAAGAACTATTGTCTAATCAAAACATTCCTGCAAGGGGTCATATGGCCAAACGAATGATGCATGCAGGAGGTCCCTGCTTTGTGAATCAAAGGAATATTTTCAGAAGGCCATTGCCTTATGAATTGAAGGAAGCTTTAAGAAGGTCATTTTACACTGAATCAAAGGGGAACCAGTGTGAAGCCACTACTTTCTGAATCGAAGGACACCAACAGGAGGTCCTTCCCATTTGAATCGGATGAGGTTGTTTCAAAGGGAAACAAATGCTCAGTCGAAGCTTGTATAGAGATAGGTGTTGCCCTTACTTTGTGAATCAAAGCATGCAGGAAAGAGACAATTTGATCAATCGAAGGCTGCATGCATATAGCCATTCCTTTATGAATCAAAACAAGCATATCAAGGGCCAATTATCCATCAAAAGATGTAAGCCAAGCTTGCATCTAAAGAGGCCAAAAGCCCAATCGAAGGATGCAAAATTGAAGCAGGCGTGCTCTTTTTTCGATTTGATGTTTGAAAGCCCAATTGTACTTGTGCAAATTTGAACTTTTTGAAAATCCTTGTGAGGAAATGTCTTGAGAAATGATAGGGCAAATTTTGGGGTACAACACCACTCACAAACATCTGCATTAGTCTAGTTTGATCCATTATGTGGGAGGGGCAAGCTACCAATAACCTCTTGAATCTCTTGTAAGCATCACCTAGTGATTCTCCTTCCTTCTGCTTAAAATTTACAATATCATATCTTTTGTGAATATAAAAAGAAGCAGGAAAGTACTTGTTGTACCCCAAAATTTTCCATCTCATTTTACCTAACACATGCCCATTGAGGTCCTCAAGTTGCTCAAGGATGCCTAAGAGTTGACCAGACAAACTCTCTCCTAAGGCAATGTACCCCAAATTAGGGTTTCCATTTTCATCAGGGTATGGGAGCTCCAAAGGTCCCAAATGCTTTACATGGTTCTAATATGTTCTCAAGACCATCCATGTCAAGTTTTATGCCTTGCACAAGAAGTTTTCCCAACCAACTGCTCAGATACTTGAGAATCGACTGTATTAGGTCAAAAGTCAACTATGGCCCACATACAGTCAAACTTCAATATTTTTGGTCAACATCAACATTTTGAAGTGAATTTCATCATTTGATCAAGGATTGATCATGATACCTCAAGAAATGCTTCTAATTCATCAAAACTCAAAAGTTGCTTAATTAGGGTTTCTCAGGAAAAGTCAACCAAACTTTGACCAAGCATAACTTCCTCATACTTTATCAGAAATTTTCCATCCAAGGCTCATTTTGAAGAGGATGCAATTCCCTACAATTCAACTTCCGCCCTCAAGTTCAAAATATGCACTCATAAAAAGATAGGAATTTCCACATTATAGGTCCTTTTGAAAAGTCAATAAAAACAGCTTTCGGGTCAAACCTTCTTACATGAACATGGAAGACCCAATTGAGATGAGACCAAAAGGGTTGTTTAGGGGACATCCTAATATTTCTAAAAAGTCCAAGAACACCTCTCTAGGTTTAAAATTGGAAGAGATATGCCTTGTCAAAGTTGACCATTTTTGCAAAATTGCCAAAAGCCAAATGTGCTCAAAAATGCATTTTTTGCCAAATGGGCCTAACTTTTTATGTTTGCACCTCACTCATAACATGGTTCACGACCCAATTACTTACCCACATGTTATTTGCTTCATTATTTATTTAATTTTGTTTTTTTATTATTAAAAATTCAAGTTAAATCAAATAAATGATAAATAAAAGCAAAGTTTTTTTTGATCTGATTTTTGGACAGAATCACAAGCTAATTATGCTGGCATATCAGGATCAAATTGAATCAAGGTTGATTGGCACAAGAATGGCATGATTAGGCCTTGTTTGGAAACAAATCATACAAAGGAAAATCATATCCAATCTTCAAAAACTTCAAAGATACCAGCTGCTTTTATAACCCTAATTCACTTAGGGATATATAATGAACAAGACCAAGCACAAAAACAAGGGATAACAGTCGTGGAAAGCACAAAGAAGAACTCAAGTATTTGGAAAAAATTGGTGAATCGGATTTCAACATAGAGACCAATCCAGACCATTCCAAAGCTCATAAATGATTCTTGGACCTTCCCACAAGCTAACACAATCAATAGCAAGCACTCTCGTTCCCAGAATCACTCCCTAGACCTCATATGGTTTGCTTGATTTTTCAAAATCGATTAAATCCATTCTTGCATCGTTAGCATAATTTAATGACATATTTGTGATCATTGATATATTTCTAACATGTCTGGATCGTTTAATTGAATTTTTTAGGCTTATATATGCATTTGCCATTGCTAGGGTTTTTGTGTTCGTTTTAGGGTTTTTGTCCACAGATAAAATTAGACCAAGAACAACCCATCATGAGGATCGTGGCATCAAGACTAGTTGAATTCTGGTCTTCAATTTCATTTATCATTTGTTTTGCGAATTTTGGAAATTTGCAGGGTTTTAGTTACAGGCGTTGTCCATAGGTATAAGTCACATACCTAAAACGAAGGACAGAAGGAAGAAGACGGTGATTTGTCATCACCTCATTGGCTTGTTTGAATATAACGCGCGCTTTTTTTTTGTTTTGAGTTATCCACTTTGTTTTTTTATATTATGCATTATTGTTGGTATATTAACAACTAATCCACATAGCGTAGATGGCAAGAGCACACACTGGATAGTGGGAGGACCTGGGTTCGATCCTAGGTCCCAGCTTTTCTTTATTTTCTTACTCTTTACATGTAGATTCTCTACACTACTTGCCCAAGCGCCTATCTTGTGCTACCACCATCCAGCCCTTGGATGCATCTCCTATCAGATCTAGCGCTCCAAACAAGGAGGGACCATGGTACACCCCCAGAAAATGGCAATACAGGATCAAGCGCTGGGAGTGGACTGAACAGCCAATGGCCCTAGCCAATTCAGCAACACAACCCCCTTTTGGATTGCTATACAGGTTCATTCTTCTCGCTTTTATTTTAATTCTTTTTAATTATTTCCTTAATTATTTTATTTTTAATTAACATCAAAAATCATATTTTTATTTATTTAATCAAAATCACAAAAAACATCAAAAATCATTTTTTTATATAAAGTATTTTATTTCTTGAATTAATTAGTTTAATTAATTTAGGGAAATTTAACTTTTTTTCATAATTAAAATAATTAGAATTAGTGTTTAATTTTGTACATAACCTAATTAATTTTCTTTCTCAAAAATAACCTAAATATTTTCTTAATTAGATTTTTAGGGTTTCTAATTTGTTCTCGCGTTTAATTCGCCGTGCACATGTTTCTTTTATTATTATTGTAACTGCTCCGGGTTTGTAATAGTAATTAGGGTTTTAATTGAAGGGGTGAAAAACACAAGAAGGGGGGGTTGAATTGAAAAACTGGAATCTTAAAGCAAATGACAAGGTATTTTTATCCTGGTTCGTTTGATCTCAAACTACTCCAGTCCACCCGTCAAGGTGATTTTGCCTCTCTCCAACGAGGTCTTAATTCACTATATTCAACTGAATACAAATCTGCTTTAGCAACTGCTAAAACCTTCTTGATTCAAACCACAATCCGGTTTGTCAAGGCAACACTTTCTTACAAAGGTATAAGCAAATGTGTGTGAATGTTTTCTATAAAAACTATATCACAACTGTGATGTTTACACAAATGAAGCTTAGAAACTTAGAATGCTAAACGCTAATGGAGTATCAGAGTTTGTTGGTTTAGCAAAACTGGTAGATGAAGATTATGTTCAGCTTTGTGCGTGTAGAGAGTTTGGAAGCATTAGCCATGATAATCTTCGAAGCTTGGTTTATATAGCACTTGAGAAGATGAACGTTGATGCAAATATTCTTGATTCAATGCTATTAACAAGCTTTCCTTTTTGAGCAGATCTTGTCTGGAATGAGGCCGTTGGAATTGATTAGCGTTCAATGCACAGTACCGTTGCTTCTTCAATGCACGATCTGGCTTGGCTCATTCTGATTCTGCTTCGCTGCTGATGAACTATTTGATTCTGTATCAGAGTGTTTTACGCGCAGTTCTGTTCATCAAGCTTCAGCATGTGCAAGCGTTGATCATCTGATCTTGACGTTCTGATTCAGCAACTTCTGATGCTGGTGTATGAAAACATATTCTGATGCTGAGAACGTGATCTTGCTTATTTTAATCAGCATATCTGCAAATCAGAGCATAGTAATTTTAGGCAGCATATAATTCAATCATGAAATATTTAACTACTATATCTTTTCACTTTGTTATCATCAAAACTTAAATATAGGGTACTAGATTCAAACATTGTTCTAACAATCTCCCCCTTTTTGATGATGACAAAAACTGGATATTTTAAATGAAAAATAACGTGAAAAGTTATCAGAGCTATGTATCAGAATAAGAAGTACGGAGAATTCAGAGTTTAAGAGATACTCCCCCTGAGTTTGTTACTTCCCTTTGATATGCGTGTTCTTCAGAGTCAGATCTTTTTCTATCTTTGAGCATCAGATTATAGGTCTTTGACTTATCAGAAAGCAGAGCTTCAGAGCTTTTCCTGTCAGAGCTTTGCTTAGGATCAGAGTGTTAGGACAATCAGAGCTTCATATATCAGAACTTCATATTTGATCAGAGCAACATGAGCTTCTAGTTCTTAGTCTTCATAGTGTTCGGAGCTTCCTTGTGCCTGTAGACTTAACAACAAAACAGAAAAACATTTCAAGTAATAGAGTTAGAATGTTTGAGAGTTTCTGTCTAGTTAGCCGTTATTGATTTTAAATATCATTCTTGTTCTCCCCCTTTTTGTCAGCAATCAAAAAGTGTTAGTGATTTGCTAAAACAATTTAGATCAGAAAAACAAGTTATATTAAAATAGTTCAGAGCAAAAGAACATTACACACACATAGTCAAAACATAGTCAAAAGTACATCAGAAAATGAAGAAAATATAGAGAATGTCATGCATGAAAAAAAATTTCAAGGTTGTGGGGGCATGCGTGAGAACAGGCTTTCCAGCATTGCTTGAATCTTTTCAGAAGTTTCATTCTGCTTCTGAACCATGGTGACAACAGTATCAATCTTGCTGTCCTGAACATTCATTCTTGCTTCCATCTTCTGATCATTCTCTTCCATCCGCTGCTGTAGACGCAAGTCATTCAGCCTTAGTTCTTCCAGAGCCTGCCTGTCCAAGGCAGCTTGAGAACTTTCAGCAGGAGGAAGTTTCTCAGAACTTTCAGCTACATCTTCTGCTGGATTTTCTTCCTGAAGAGTCTTGTCTTCTTCTGATGGTTGCACCTGTGCAGCTTGCTCTTTCTCAGACCAGGATTCACTGTCCAGAGGGAGCACAACTTCTTGAGGCAGCTGACTCTCAACTTCTTTCAGCAGCATGCTAAAGTTTTGTTGAGCCTGCTCGTAGTTGACGTCCTGCAGCTTGAGTGCTTCAGTACGTACCCATACTCTGAACTGTGACCAGAGCTGATCAGAGGCAGCTGGGTCGATCATCCCCGGACAAACTTGCTTCAACGAAGCAATCCATTGCAGCATACCTGTTTCAAAGTCCAAAATACCAGAGCCAACATCTAGTTGCTTTGGTTTGGGAATGGCCAATTTGTGTCTTAAATCAGCAAGACGTTCAAGACTTGTTAAGTCAATGAAGATTTTGCTGGGGTTTTCAGAGGATTGGTTTTCAGAGGTTTGCTGAGGTGCTGTTTGTTTTGGTGGATGGTTATCAGAGTCAGAGGATATATCTATTGGAGTGGTTGGAGTTTTTGGAGGTGTTGATTCCTCTGATGATGGTAACTGGGGTCTGACAATGGTGGTTCCACATGGCAACTGGATTGCCAGCGGTGAAGGTTGAGGTGAGTGGGGATCAGAATGATGAGGAGATGGGGTTTCATAGCGTTGAAACTCTGGTTGTGGTGAGGGTGGATTGTTTTCTGGTTGAGGAGGTGGAATCTCTGATTTCTCAGGGATCAGAGGTTCTTCTGTGATTGGTTGTTGAGATTGTGGTTCTGGTTCTGGTTGATGTTCTGGTTGTATTTCTTGTTCAGGTTGAATTTCTGGTTCAGGTTGTGGAGGAGGAATATTTGGTGGTTCAGAGTGAGGTTGAACAGAAGCATGTTCACGCTCAATATCAGCTAGCACTCTATCAAGTGCTGGTGTTGTGGAAACAGTTGGTTGTTTGGTAATTTTAATGGGAATTTTAATTCTGGTTCTTCTGAGTAGTAAGGCCTCAGAAGGGTCTTCTGGTATGGTTTCATCAATAGAAGGGATTGGGATGGATATTCTGTGAGAGGTTTGAGGAGGGGCAGCAGATGTTGGAATAGTAGATGAAATTGAAATAGGAGCAGCAGATGTATTACCTCGTTTCTTTGGAGTCTGATGAGATGATCCTTCTGCTTTCCTCTTCTTTGTCTTCTTCTGAGTCACTTCAGGTTGAACTTGACTCAGATCTTTGATCTTCAGCTTTGAACCTGCATCTTCTTCCTTGTATGAATCTGGATACTTGGGAAACATATCAGGTTGGGATTCCATTTCAGAAAAACTTGGGAAATTACTCAGAGGCACTCTTCTTCTGGAGATGTCAGCAGTTGAAGAAGCTCTGGGTTCCTTCCTGATATTTTCTATCAACTTCATCTTCTTCAGGTTCTTAGCGTTCAGCGGTTTTCCAACAGTTGGTTCAAAATTGCCCAGCACTTTAGCTTCGCTCAGATAATCTATCAGCTTATTCTCTGTCAGAATATCTGATATGAGCCTCCCAAACGGTATCCAGTCCCTTTTGGTCCTTTCTTCTTCTCTAGTCTCTTTTACACTAGCCTTCAGATGGTTGAACAGGAAGTGTGCCAGATTTATCTTCACCTTCTGATCAATAAAGTAGATCAGAAATTGCTGATCCACGTTTATATAATCAGGAGAGCTTGTTGGCTTCCTGTGATTGAAACAGCCCAGAACAATCTTGGCCCACACTCTGCAGTGATCCTTCAGATCCTTAATTTTGCTGCTGGGAAAACCAAGAGTGAAAATGCAGTTTGCTACCACACCTATATCAGGGCATCTATCAGCCATGTCCACACAACGGACTCCACCACCACTTTGACCAATTAACCTAGCAATGAGGTCTTCAGAAATTATTATCTTCTTTCCCATGACAGAAGAGATGACTAGATGTTTATGAATCTTGGCGTGAATCCAAAATTTCTTGACAAGCTCTGGGAAAGTTGGTCCAACCAGCCTATCGAAATACCTCTCCCACTTTTGAGCCCTAACTTCCTCAGTTAGGTCAAATCCATTATCCTTCAAACTTTCGAAATCGATGATTAATTCAGAGAGAACCTCAAGATTCTTTACCGGTGTGAGAAGAGTTCTGGTAGGCACCTGATACTGCTCAGAGGTTTCTTTCTTCTGATTACCTGCAGGAATGCTGGAGGATGCCATTGTTCTCACACAAAAAGGCTTGAGGATGATTTGAAAAAAAAGGTTTTAAGAAGATAACTCAGAAATATGCAGAGAATACTTAAGGGATTATGAGAAAGCGTAAAGAATAAGATTGAATAATGTGCTTAAATAAAGATTTCAAAAATTATTTTGAAAAATTAAACGTTTTTAAGAGAGAGAAAAAAAATAATGATTGCCATTAACAAGCGTGATTACTTTTGCATTAAATGCTTGCTGATTTTGGGGGATTTGAGAAAGATACTTAAAAACGGTTACCAGACATGTGTCTCAATGCACCCAATCAGCGCTTTCCTTTCTCAGAAGCGTGCACGCGTTCTGCTTCAGGGATTTGCTGATGATTGGATGACACTTGTTTGATGTAGTGATCAGCACGTCTGTATTTGAGATTAGACTCTCAGATCTTTAGACTTGCATCTGATACAATCTGCATGTTCTATCTTTCTGAAAGAAGATTGATCAGAAGTTCACAGTGATATAATTACATTCTGAAGATAAATACATGGAATTAAAACATTTTCATTCTGGGCATACTTTCATGCTGAGATGTTTCAGAATGAAATTAAATCTATCTTCTGAAAGGGGTTTAGTAAAGATATCAGCCCATTGATGGTCTGTATCTATAAATTTCAAGTTTAAAATACCTTTCTGAATATAGTCCCTAATGAAATGATGTTTTATTTCTATATGCTTAGCTCTAGAATGTAAAATAGGATTCTTACTTAAGCAAATAGCAGAAGTATTATCACAAAGAATAGGAATGTTACTCTCAAAAATCTGGAAGTCTTCAAGCTGACTTTTCATCCAGAGCATCTGTGTGCTGTATCCAACTGCTGCTATGTACTCAGCTTCTGCTGTTGACAGAGCAATAGTTGATTGCCTTTTGCTGGACCACGAGATCAGATTTTCTCCCAGAAACTGGCAGCTTCCAGAAGTACTTTTGCGTTCCACTCTGTCTCCAGCAAAATCAGCATCACAGTAGCCTACTAAGCTGTAATCACTAGATTTTCTATAAAACAGACCCAGATTAGTAGTACCTTTCAGATACTTGAAAATTCGCTTAACAGCTGTTAAGTGAGATTCTCTAGGATCTGATTGGAATCTAGCACAAATACATACGCTGAATAAAATATCAGGTCTTGAAGCAGTCAGATAAAGGAGAGAACCAATCATACCTCTGTAGACTTTCTGTTCTACGCTTTTGCTTACCTCTTCTCTTTCCAGAATGCACGTGGGATGCATTGGAATCTTTGATGGATTACATTCTGAGAGGTCAAATTTCTTCAGAAGATCTCTGATGTATTTGCTCTGATGAATGTAAGTTCCCTCTGGAGTTTGATTGATCTGAATTCCTAGAAAGAATTTCAGTTCCCCCATGAGGCTCATTTCAAATTCTGCCTGCATACACTTAGCAAATTTTCTTCCAAGAGAAGGATTAGTAGAACCAAAGATTATATCATCAACATAAATTTGACAGACTAAAATGTCACTCTTAACTGTTTTACAGAATAGAGTAGTGTCCACTTTCCCTCTGGTGAATTCATTTTCAAGCAGAAAGTTACTTAGCCTTTCATACCAAGCTCTGGGAGCTTGTTTCAGACCATACAGTGACTTTTTCAGTTTGAAAACATGTTCTGGATGTTTTGTATTTTCAAAACCTGGGGGTTGGTGAACATAAACTTCTTCTTCTATATAACCATTTAAGAATGCACTTTTGACATCCATCTGATACAGAGTGATGCCTCTATTAACAGCAAATGAGATTAAGAGTCTGATAGATTCTAACCTGGCGACTGGGGCAAAGGTTTCTGTATCGTCTATCCCCTCTTGCTGACTATAACCTTGTGCAACCAGTCGTGCCTTGTTTCTGACGACTTCACCTTGTTCATTGAGCTTGTTTCTGAACACCCATCTTGTTCCAATGACGTTGAATCCTTTTGGTCTTGGAACGAGATCCCATACGTCATTTCTGGTGAATTGATTCAGCTCTTCTTGCATTGCCAGAATCCAGTCATTGTCCAGAAGTGCTTCATCAATAGAAGAAGGTTCAATCAGAGACACAAGTCCCATAAGAGTTTCTTCAGAGTTTATGAAGCTTGCTCTTGTTCTGATTGGATCTTCCTTTCTTCCTAGAATAGTCTCTTCTGGGTGATCCAAACTGCTTCTGGGTACTCTCTTCTGGGGTTGATCAGCAGCAGATGAAGGATTTCTAGCATTGCTTCTTTCAGACGTTGAAGGAATGTCTGTGTTGAGAGCTTCTGATGACTTGTCTTCAGAACCTGCAAATTCAATTTCTATACCTGCAAGATTTTCATTCTGCTTTGACTTTTCAGAGTCAAGCTTGTCATCAAAACGAACACTGATTGATTCTTCCACAATCTGTGTTTCTGTATTGTATACTCTGTACCCTCTTGAGCGTTCAGAGTATCCTAACATGATACACTTCTGTGCCTTAGAATCAAACTTGTTCAAATAATTCTTAGTGTTTAACATATAGCAAGTACATCCAAATGGATGAAAATACGAAATGTTGGGCTTTCTGTTCTTCCACAATTCATATGGAGTCTTTTCCAGAATAGGTCTTATTGAGATTCTATTCTGAATGTAGCACGCTGTGTTTATTGCCTCTGCCCAGAAAGTCTTAGCAACGTTTGTCTCGTTGATCATGGTTCTGGCCATTTCTTGCAATGTTCTGTTCTTTCGTTCTACAACTCCATTTTGTTGGGGAGTTCTAGGACAAGAGAAATCATGCAGAATGCCTTTGTCATTAAAGAATGACTCAAAATCTTTATTTTCAAATTCCCCACCATGATCACTTCTGACTTTAACGATTCTAAGATCTTTTTCATTCTGAACTTGGTTACAGAAGGTAACAAACACAGAGTGTGACTCGTCCTTGTGTCTTAAGAACTTTACCCATGTCCATCTGCTATAGTCATCTACGATTACTAACCCATACTTCTTGCCACTGACAGAAGCAGTCTTAACTGGTCCAAATAAGTCAATGTGCAGAAGTTCTAATGGCTTAGAGGTAGAAACAACATTTTTGGATTTAAAAGAAGGTTTTGCAAATTTGCCTTTCTGACATGCTTCACATAGAGCATCTGAATTGAACTTCAAATTTGGAAGTCCTCTGACCAGATTGAGTTTGTTAATCTGAGATATTCTTCTCATACTAACATGCCCCAATCTTCTGTGCCAGATCCACTGCTCGTTGTTAACAGACAGAAGACATTTTACGTTCTGACTCTTTAGTTCAGAAAGTTTGATTTTGTAAATGTTGTTTTTCCTCTTACCATTAAATAGGATAGTCCCATCTTTCTGACTAACAGCTTTACATGATTTTTGATTAAAGATTATATCATAACCGTTATCACTTAATTGACTTATGGATAACAGGTTATGCATCAATCCATCTACAAGCAGAACATTATTAATAGAGGGAAGATTTCCGTTACCTACAGTTCCAGAGCCAATTATCTTTCCCCTCTGATTGCCTCCAAAGCCAACGTGGCCTCCAGGCTTAAGTTCCAGGCTTTGGAACATATGCCTTCTTCCCGTCATGTGTCGTGAGCAGCCAGAGTCCAGGTACCATGACTGGTGTTTCTGACTTGCTGCTAAAGATATCTGCAACATGTATTATTTTATCCTTAGGTACCCAGATCTTCTTGGGTCCTGATTTGTTAGTTTTACCAAAACTCTGGTTGAATTTTGGTTTCACAAAGTGATTACTACTAGTATATTTGATGTCATGTGTGTGACCATACACAAAGTGTGAATTTAGAGGAGTGTGTTTAATAACTAAATCCATGACATTCTTAGGTGTAGGAACCTTACCTTGGTATCTTATTCCTTTCCTGCCGTTTCTGCTAACTCCATAGATCATTGAAGCCATTCTGCTTCTATCTATGCTTTTAGCAAGGAACTTCTGGAAGCTATGATCATACTCCTTGATGATCTCATCAGCGTTGCTGGGAGTTTCAGAAATTGGTACCTTCTGAGAGTTTTGTAAAGAGTTTTCTAATTTTAAAATTTTATCTCTCAGCTCAGAGTTTTCCAATTTGAGACTCTCAGACTTATTAGAGTCAGATTCAAGAGTCCTTTTCAGGTCTCTGAATTTAGCTCTAATCTGCTGATAACGTTCCAGAATTTCATTGAGGCTTTCAGCAAGTTCAGCCTTTGTAAAATTAACAGCGAAGTTAGGAAATACCTCTTCTGTGTCTGATTCTGAGTCTGAGTCAGAAGCTTCACTGTCATCTGGAATGCTAGCCATGAGCGCTATGTTCGCCCTTTCATCATCTGATTCTGAGTCAGCTTCAGACGAGTCAGAGTCATCCCATGTGGCCATGAGACTTTTCTTCTTCTCTCTTCCAAACTTCTTTTTGGGCTTTTCCCTCTGAAGCTTTGGACAGTCACTCTTGTAGTGTCCTTGCTCATTGCACTCGTAGCAGATGATGTCTTTTGTATTTGGCTTCTTGCTACCAGAGGAGCCTTCAGATCTTCTGTATCCAGAGGAAGAATCTGTCCTTCTGTATCTTGAAGAAGAGTCGTTCTGATCAGATCTTCTGGGATTCCTGAACTTCCTTTGTCTTTGCTTCCACAGTTGATTTACTCTTCTGGAGAGAAGGGAAAGCTCGTCTTCTTCTGATGAGGATCCATCAGATGTTTCTTCAACTGCCTGCAAAACTTTAGATTCAGATTTTCTGTTAGATTTTAAAGCTATAGGCTTACCTTGCTTCTGAGGCTCGTCAGCTTCCAGCTCTATCTCATGACTTCTGAGGGAGCTTATAAGTTCCTCCAGAGTGATTTTGTTGAGATCTTTCGCCAGCTTCAGAGCAGTAACCATAGGCCTCCACTGCTTGGGTAAACTTCTGATTATTTTCTTGACATGGTCAGCAGTAGAGTATCCTTTGTCCAGAACTTTGAGACCAGCTACCAGAATCTGGAATCTAGAGAACATAGTTTCAATGGATTCAGATTCTTCCATTTTAAACGCCTCATACTTCTGAATGAGCGCCAGAGATTTTGTTTCTTTGACTTGAACGTTGCCCTCATGCGTCATTCTGAGAGAATCAAAGATGTTCTTAGCTGTGTCTCTGTTGGAGATCTTCTCATACTCAGTATATGAGATGGCACTGAGGAGGATGGTTCTGGCCTTATGGTGATTCTTGAAATCACGCTTTTGTTGATCAGTCATTGATTTTCTTTTAATCTTCTGACCAGTTGCATTCACAGGGTGCGTGTATCCATCTGTCACCATATCCCACAGATCAGCATCATGTGCTAGAAAGAAGCTTTCAATTATGTCTTTCCAGTAGTCAAAGTTTTCTCCATCAAAGACTGGAGGTTTGCCGCTGAATCTGTCTCTATCCTCATTGTTGTCATTGCTGAAATGAGAGTTGTTTCCTGCCATTGTGTTTTTCTGACGCTGGATCTTGTACTGACACGGTTAAGTGTTTTAGCTCAGAACCAGGCGCTCTGATGCCAATTGAAGGGGTGAAAAACACAAGAAGGGGGGGTTGAATTGAAAAACTGGAATCTTAAAGCAAATGACAAGGTATTTTTATCCTGGTTCGTTTGATCTCAAACTACTCCAGTCCACCCGTCAAGGTGATTTTGCCTCTCTCCAACGAGGTCTTAATTCACTATATTCAACTGAATACAAATCTGCTTTAGCAACTGCTAAAACCTTCTTGATTCAAACCACAATCCGGTTTGTCAAGGCAACACTTTCTTACAAAGGTATAAGCAAATGTGTGTGAATGTTTTCTACAAAAACTATATCACAACTGTGATGTTTACACAAATGAAGCTTAGAAACTTAGAATGCTAAACGCTAATGGAGTATCAGAGTTTGTTGGTTTAGCAAAACTGGTAGATGAAGATTATGTTCAGCTTTGTGCGTGTAGAGAGTTTGGAAGCATTAGCCATGATAATCTTCGAAGCTTGGTTTATATAGCACTTGAGAAGATGAACGTTGATGCAAATATTCTTGATTCAATGCTATTAACAAGCTTTCCTTTTTGAGCAGATCTTGTCAGGAATGAGGCCGTTGGAATTGATTAGCGTTCAATGCACAATACCGTTGCTTCTTCAATGCACGATCTGGCTTGGCTCATTCTGATTCTGCTTCGCTGCTGATGAACTATTTGATTCTGTATCAGAGTGTTTTACGCGCAGTTCTGTTCATCAAGCTTCAGCATGTGCAAGCGTTGATCATCTGATCTTGACGTTCTGATTCAGCAACTTCTGATGCTGGTGTATGAAAACATATTCTGATGCTGAGAACGTGATCTTGCTTATTTTAATCAGCATATCTGCAAATCAGAGCATAGTAATTTTAGGCAGCATATAATTCAATCATGAAATATTTAACTACTATATCTTTTCACTTTGTTATCATCAAAACTTAAATATAGGGTACTAGATTCAAACATTGTTCTAACATTAATTTTCTGTATTTTTATTTTACAGTAAAAAATAATTATGTATCTGCGAAAGCCATGTAATAACTAGAACTTTAATCTTTCCGCAGTTTAATTTCCGTAATTATAAACTACTTAGATGTATGCTAATAGGATTGTATGGAAAGAATACTTGAAAATTAAAATGGTAGAAAACCCTAAATGTGCAAAAACAAATTAACTGGAAATTTTCACTCGCACATGCTCACTCCTAGGGTTTACTGCACTCCTGTTGCCTTTGGTTAAACGGTCATGAAGTATAGCGTTTGTTAATGGTCGTCCTCTAGCCCCGAAAGATCTCAAACGATCCATTCGGATGTTGCCTCGGAAAAAGATTTTTAAGGCTTTAGGTTGATTACTAACACCTCCTAACATTGCTTTTGTGACCGTACATGTCCCTTCAAATGTCTCTACAAACTCCAACGATGGTGATACCTATTTCTCAATAATGGGATAGCATTATCTAAAGGAAAACAAACATTCTTTTTCGAGTAGGTAGATTAGTTCTTAAGTACTTTCTCAATCAAACAAACAAACTTTTTTACACAAACACTCTTTTTAAACAAAGTTTTCCAAAACAACTTCGTAACATCTTGAGGACAGAAACAAGGGTTAAAACGAAGCAAACAAAACTTTTCAAAAACACAAATACACAAGCAATTTTCAAAAATGAGCAAGTACCTAAGAGCCCATGGAAAACCATGGATAGAAAGGGTGCTAACACCTTCCCTTTCTATAATTTACCCCCCGTACTCAGAAATATTCTCGAAAAAGGTTTTTTCTATTCTTTTTCCTTTTCTTGATATGATAAAATAAAAGTCAGTGGCGACTCTTGCTTACCGCGACATTTTGCAAACAAAAAACTCAAAATGCAAACCAGTATTAACAGTCGGTTCTGCCACCATATCACAGAACCAGCGACTCTGCTGGGGATAAAATATAAAGTGGGGTAAACCTTAGGATCTAGGTCATATTTAATTACTTTCTCTTGATTGTCTTGCTTGCTTTATACTTATGGGAACTGTTTGGGTTATTTGATCCTACACCCGGATCAGGGAACACCTTTTACGTAAGTAGCAATAAACTGTGAGGGAGCTGCGTTGGGGTATACCGACACGGTTGAAGCAGTAGCTACGTTGATGTGGCACTTTGGTTGGTACCTGTAAACCCTTAAGTTAATCAGGTAGATGTATGGGGCCGCCGCGTGGTGTCATAAAGCATCAAATGACCTTAGAACCTTTAAATTGAACAACTTGGCCAGTAGGACATAGCGAGATGGCCGAATTTGGTGTAGGCCCAAGGTCGACAGATACTCGATGCTACACTCATTGAGGTTGGACTTCTGAGTTTTGTTTGATTACGAGTCAATCGTCGATTGAACAGAGCTTGGGGGAAAGATCTGTGATATTGAGATCCCTTTAGAACCCGGTTACATATTTATAGGACAGGTTGAACCAATCCAACTTCAAGAGGGTATGACCTTAAAACTCAAGCAGGCCTTAAACCTAAGGACTTGGTGTGATTTGTCTGTGTTTTCTATACTTGTGATTTATCATGACATCATAAACATCATGATATAGCATATCATACTAACTATTTCAAGGGTTTCTAGGGCTCATCTTTGCTCTGTTTTGTAGGATATGGCATCCACCCGCAGGAACATTATTCAGGTTAACCTAGTGAAAGTATCTCCCCAATTAAGGGACTTGGCAGTAAGGATTCACGAAAGCTCTCCTTTCGCTGAAAAACATGGTCGGTTACTCAACTTGGTCACTGCAAAACCTAACGAAGAAATGTTGAAAGTGCTGTTTCAGTTCTTCGATCCTCTGCATCACTATTTCACATTCCTAGATTACCAGTTAGTGCCTAATATGGGGGATTTTTCTCAGTTATTAGGGATACCCATTCTTGATCAGCTACCTTTCAACGGTACGGAAAGACATCCCAAACCTGAAGAAATTTCTAAAGCTCTGTCCTTACAACAGTCCGACATAGTGACAAATTGGGAAACCAGAGGGAGTGTTCAAGGAATTCTGGTTAAATTTATGTTCGAGAAGGCTTACTATTTTTGGGATACCCTGGATCTATAAGCTTTTAAGAGTTTTTGGCGCTCCTTATCTACGGGATGGTAATGTTCCCTAATGCGGATCAACTCGTAAATGTGAGTACAATCAAGGTTTTTCTGTCTCGGAATCCGGTACCTACATTACTCGGGGATATTCTACACTCTCTGCATGCTCGCACTCTAAAGAGAAGGGGGACCCTCTAGTGTTACATACCTCTATTGGCTAGATGGTTTATTTCGCACCTACCCAGATCTACTTTGAAGAATGAATAGGGTAAAAGATGGTCTCATTGGCTGATGTCCCTTACGCATTCATACATTCATTGGTACTCACAGTTCTCGTAAGACGTTACTATCATTGATTGATGTGGTGAATTCCCTAATGTCCCTCTCTTAGGCATTGGGGGAGGAATCACTTATAACCCTTGCTTGGTGTTGTGACAATTTTGTTATGCAAGAAGGGATGGACCTCATGATACACTTATTCAAGGAATCGCCTTCAACTATGAAACTGATGTTCAGGGTTACCGCAAAAGGTTCATACAAGCTTGGAACATGGTACATAGGGTTGCTATCAAAACACTCGGGCACAAGAATTCTATACCTCTTGAGCCTTATCTTAGATGGGTATGAGCCCACGCTTAAACTCTTATGATGCCTTATCCCGCTATCTAACCTATGATTATGGAACCAGTTGCCGAGGGAGACACTCATCATCTTGTTCTTCATCCAGACATGCCAACTGATCACGAAGAGTTACAAAAGTGTTGGGTTCAGCTTAAAGAGGAGCGGGATACGTTTGAAGCCCAATTCTACGCCAGCGAGAAGAAGGTCTTGGAACTCACTAGGTTACTTCATGAAGAGAAGAATATCAATGCCTACATCACGCCAAAGAGGATACTCCCATGGGAAACCTAGTCTTCTTTTTGTTTTATTGTGTTTAATTGTACCCTCAAAATACATTCTTTGTAACAATTCAAGTTTACTAACACAATTCGCGTTTGTTCCTTTTTGTTTAAGAAAATTTGAGCCTTTAAGAACCCTTGAAAACATTGCATACATATCATACATATCATTGCATAACAAGATTCATAACAGGTTTCTCATCTCCTCCGTTGTTTATTTCAGCAATGGCTCTTGAATAAACTGTGAAAGATCTTCAGACTCAGAACACGCAGTTCCAACAGATGATTGTGGCTCGGGCCAAAGGACAGGAAAAGTTGAAGGCTATGATTACTAATAAAAACAAGAAAACCAAGAGGACAACCAGCGTGGCACATATGAGCAGGAGGTTCAGAGGGCCGCCAAGACGGGTTCTTGAGCTAGCTTCTTCATCTAAAGAGGGAGAGAATCAAGAGGTTGAAGACAGAGAAGAGGACCCTAGTCCTAAAGAGTCTGATAATGAAACTTATTACAATGAGGAGCAGTACCCTTCGGCTAATGAAAAGTACAAGTAGTTAGAAGAGCGTCTGAGTGTTATGGAAATCTAGAAGGTTCCTGGGATGGATTTTGAAGAGTTGGGTCTGGTCTCCGGGGTTGTTATCCCCCTAAAGTTCAAAGCACCAGTATTTTCTAAGTGAGGAAGATACATCCTCATACTGCTGACAAAGACCTGTAGGTTCACTTCTTCCAAGACAGTCAGTCTGGAACATAACTGGATTGGTTCTATCAGCTAGAAAGAGCCAATGTTCATAACTGGGAAGACCTTGCTGCTGCATTTTATAAGCAATATCAATATAATGCAGACCTCGCTCCCACCCGTACACAACTCCAAAATCTGTCTATGGGTTCGAACGAGGGTTTCAAGGATTATGCTTAGAAGTGGAGATATTTGGCTGGAAGAGTTCAACCTCCCTTGGCTGACCGGGAGCTCGTGGATATGTTTCTGGGAACTTTGACTAGGCCGTTCTTCAACCATCTGATTGGAAGTGCATCGGCGGGTTTTACTGAATTGATTTTAACAGGAGAAAGAGTGAAAGCTAGAATCCGAAGTGGAAAAATTCAGAAGGATGCCTCTTCTAGTGCTGCAAGGAAGCCGTTTTCAGGTAAAAAGGAAGTCAGTGTTGTATACAACCAAAAGAATTAGAATCGAACCGAGCACCATCCTATGGTAGGGGCTGTTATAATTCCCAACCTTGCACCTGCTCAACAAAGAAATAATCAGCCAAGAGCAGAGAGGCCAACTAGACAGTTCACTCGAATCAACATGACGATGTCTCAGATTTTACCTCAGTTGCTGAAGACCAATCTGGTTACTCTGGGGGAAGCTCCGAAAAATCCAAACACCACCTCTCCCTACTATAAACCGAATGCTCGTTGTGCTTACCATTTAGAGAGTCCAGGTCATGACACCAGGGACTGCTGGACCTTGAAGAATAAAGTACAGGATTTGATTGATGCTAAGGAGATTGAATTTGATCCCCCGGAGACTCCCAATGTTATCATTGCTCCTATGCCGAAACATGGTCGGGGTGTTAATGTCGTTGAAGAAGATGTGTTTGTGACCTCTGTGGAAGAATTGGTGACCCCACTCATGACTCTCAAGGAGAGTTTGTTGAAAGCCAGTTTATTTCCGGGCTATGGTGAAGGTTACCACTTTTGTTCGTTTCTACAAACTGGTTGCCCTTTGTTGAAGGCAGGTGTTCAGCGCCTGATGGATGACAAAGAGATTCTATTTGAGAAGACTCCTGTTCCGACTATTTCCTGTAAAGACATTGCCATCATAACCATTTCCGCCAATCCTCCCAGGGCCTCCGCTAAGAGACCCGTCAGGATTACATCAATTCCGAAAGTGACTCCGTTGATCATAACCATGCCTGGGCCAATCCCATATTCCTCGGATAAAGCTGCTCCTTGGAACTATGGGGCCGATGTCTATTACTACGGCGTCAAGCAGGATGTGCTAGCCATTAAAGACAAGATTGCTGAAGATGCTTATTTCAACATCGTCAATATTTCTAGAACCAGTAAGATAACAAGAAATGGAAGGGTGTTCTCCCCCGAAGACTATGACCGGACCTGTGATCATTCCTACTGTGGTTCCACCCGAGACTACTACTACAATTCCAGTAATTACTCCTGTTGACCCTCCCATCACCGAGTCGGTTGAGACTCGAGGAAAAGACATATTGATTGAGCCTGTCCTGACGAGGGGTAATTCAGTAACCATACCAGAAGCTTCCAAGAAAGAAATGGAAGAAATTTTGAAGATAATAAAGAAGAGAGACTACAATGTGGTCGAGCAGCTGGGGCAGACCCCATCCAAAATTTCTATGTTGGATTTGTTGTTATGTTCTGAGGCCCATGTGAAGGCTTTGGTTAAGTTTCTAAAGACGGCTTACGTACCACAAGAGACATCTGCTGATCAGTTTGAAGAATGTGTGGCTAGTCTAACCGCCGATAATGGTTTGGGTTTCTCTGACGTGGATCTGACACCAAAAGGAAGGAAGCATAATGATGCTCTTCATGTTTCCGTTGAATGCAGGGGCACGACTCTGGCCCATGTTTTGGTAGATACTGGCTCCTCGTTGAACGTACTACCTAAAAAAGCTCTAGACATATTGGACTGTGAAGGCTTGACCTTGAAGCCTAGCAATATAGTAATGAGAGCTTTCGATGAGTCGAAGAGGATGGTGCACGGGGAAGTGGATGTCCCCATCAAATTTTCTTCCCATACTTTCGACTCCACTTTCTACGTAATGGATATCAAACCATCATATTCTTGCTTGTTGGGACACCCTTGGACACATGGGGCTAGGGCTGTTACTTCCACCCTCTACCAAATGTTGAAGTACCCAGTAAGAGGAAAGATTGTCACTGTGCACGGTGAAGAGGAGTACATGATCAGTCACTTGAACTCCTTTAGGTATGCAGATATGGATGGCGAGTTCATCGAGACTCCTTGCCAAAACTTTGAAGAGGTACCACAGATTATGGCTACAGCAAAAACTACCGACAGTCCTCCGAAAGTCACCAATCCTCCTTTGAAGATGGCTTCTCTCAAGGAGGCACTAGCAGTGGTTGAAGAAGGTGGGTCTACCATTTGGGGTCAGCTCCCGGTTATTCATTACAAGTCTGACAAATCTGGTTTGGGCTTTACTACAGGTGCTCAAAGGGCTGTTCGTCGCGCTCGGGCTGAAGGACCTCCTCTACACATCAACAATCCTGGGGTCAATGCACTTGAAGACAGTGATGGTGATTCTGACATTAACGACTGGATCTTCCCAACTACCAACGGCGGACTCGGTAATTGGACCACCAAGGACTTTGTGCCGATTACTTTTTTTCAGGAGTAATTGTCTTTTTGATTTTTTCGGATATGTAATTTAAAAACAATATAAACTCTATAGCCATGTGTCTTACCCGGGGCACAATGGTTCTATTTGTGAGGGTTATCATGTTTCATTTTCATATGACATTAATAAAGCATTGGACATTTGCATACAAATTTTGCGCTCTTTGTCTTTCTTTTCTTATTCTGTCTATACAGCTATGCTCTTACACACACTCACGTATCCAAATGCAAATCCATATCCAATCTAGATCACATTGATAACAGTTCTTCTACTGCTCATTATGACTTTGAAAATCCGATCAACCAAGCCGAGGACGAAGGTGAGGAAGATTGTGAGGTACCCGGAGAACTTGCTAGACTATTACAGCAGGAAGAATGGGCCATACAGCCTCATGAAGAGCCGGTTTAGACAGTGAACTTGGGTATAGAGGAAGATAAAAAAGAGGTTAAGATAGGTGCAAATATGGAGCTTAGTGTCAAACAGCGGTTGGTACAGATGTTGCATGAGTATGTTGAAATCATTGTCTGGTCATATGAAGACATGTCGGGACTAGACATAGATATAATGGTTCATCGTCTGCCGACTAAAGAAGACTGCCCTCTGGTAAAGCAAAAGGTCCTCCGTATGTGCCCTGAGATGTTAGAAAAGATTAAAGCAGAGGTTATGAAGCAGTTCAACACATGGTTCTTAGTTGTCACCTTCTATCCACAGTGGGTTGCTAATGTGGTTCCAGTACCTAAGAAAGATGGTAAGGTACGAATGTGTGTGGATTACAGAGACCTGAATAGGGTAAGCCCCAAGGAAGACTTCCCGCTTCCCGACATCGATGTTCTGGTTGACAACACCGTACAACACAAAGTATTTTCCTTCATGGACGGTTTCTCTGGCTACAATCAGATCAAGATGGCACCTGACGACATGGAGAATACAACCTTTGTTACACAGTGGGGCACTTTCTGCTACAAGGTGATGCCGTTTGGGTTGAAGAATGTTGGGGAAACTTATCAGTGGGCTATGGTAGCTCTGTTCCATGACATGATTCACCATGAGATATAGGTTTACGTCGATGATATGATAGACAGGTCTCAAACTGAAGAAGAATATCTTGATCATCTACGAAAGTTGTTTGATAGGTTGAAGACGTACAAGCTGAGGTTATATCCGAACAACTGCACCTTCGGGGTAAGGTCTGGTAAGCTTCTGGGATTCATCGTCAGTGACAAAGGTATTCAGGTAGACCCTAAAAAGGTGAAGGCTATAGAAGAGATGTCGGCTCCCCGTACAGAGAAGGAGGTTAGAGGTTTCTTGGGACGCCTAAATTACATTGCCCGCTTCATTTCACATCTGGCTGCTACTTGTGAGCTGATATTCAAGCTTCTGAAGAAAGATCAAGTGGTAAAGTGGAATGAAGAATGCCAGGTAGCCTTTGACAGAATCAAACAATATTTCCAAAAGCCTCCTATTATGATGCCTCCAACCGAAGGAAGACCTCTGATAATGTACTTAACAGTGCTAGATAATTCAATGGGGTGTGTCTTGGGGCAGCATGACGTGTCTGATCGAAAAGAGCATGCAATATACTACCTTAGCAAAATGTTTACCGACTGTGAAACACAATACTCACTGCTCAAGAAAACCTTCTACGCTTTGGCATGGGCTGCTCACCGACTGAGACAGTATATGTTGACCCACACTACTTTGTTGATATCTAAGATGGATTTGATCAAGTACATTTTTAAGAAGCCCGCTCTCTCCGGAAGGATAGCAAGATGGAAAATGATCTTAACCGAATACGACATCCAATACACAACCCAAAAAGCAATCAAGGGAAGTGTATTAGCAGATCATTTGGAACATCAGGCTGTGGACGACTACCAGTCCATGAATTTCGAGTTCCCGGATGAGAATATCATGTTGGTAACCGACTGTGAAGAACCTGGACCGGATGAAGGACCTTAGGAAGGATCCCGATGGTCTATGTATTTTGATGGAGCCTCAAACGCACTGGGTAATGGTATTAGCGCCGTAATCATATCTCCCGAGGGCTGTCATACTCCGTTCACTGCCCGATTATGTTTCAATTGTACCAACAACATGGCGGAGTATAAAGCATGTATTATGGGTCTTCGAGCTGCTATCGACCTAAGGATCAAGTTCTTGATTGTATTTGGGGATTCCACTTTAGTGATAAGTCAAATCAAAAGCAAGTGGGATACGAAGCACCCGAACCTTATTCCTTACAAAGAGTATATATTGACACTGCTGCAGCATTTCAAAGAGATCACCTTTGAACATTTCCCACGAGAAGAGAACCAGTTAGAGGATGCGCTATCTACTATGTCATCAATGTTCAAGGTCAAGTGGGACAATGAAGCTCCCCAAATCACTATTGAGAGGTTGGATGAACCGGTATACTGTTGTGAGATCGATACTGAGGAGGTAGCTGACAAAACTTGGTTTTGTAAGGTGAAAAGGTATCTTGAGGCTCAAGAATACCCCGAGGGGGAATCTGTCAATGACAAGAAATTTCTGAGAAGGTTTGCTGCAAAGTTCTTCCTCAACAATGGAATCCTCTATGAACGCAACCATGATTCGACCTTACTGCGGTGTGTAGACAAGAGCGAAGCATAGAGGATCATGGCAGACCTACACAAAGGTACCCTTGGCACTCATTCCAGTGGACATACCATGGCAAAGAAGATCCTACGGGCATGATACTATTGGTCTACTATGGAAGCCGATTGTTATCAGCATTCTCGAACCTGTCATAAGTGCCAAATCTACGCTGATAAGGTGCATGTACCTCCAGTTCCTTTGAATGTTTTGACGGCTCCATGGCCTTTTGCAATGTGGGGCATTGACATGATCGGCGAGATCAGACCTACCGCATCCAACGGGCATCGCTTCATCCTTGTGGACATTGATTACTTCACGAAGTAGGTTGAGGCTGCCTCCTTTCCTACGGTTACCAAGAATGTGGTGGCACGATCCATCAAGCATAATTTGGTTTGTCGTTATGGTATCCCTGAGAGAATCATCACAGACAACGGTACCAATCTCAATAACTCGATGATCACTGAACTCTATAAACAGTTCAAGATTCAGCATCACAACTCTTCTCCTTACCGGCCAAAGATGAATGGGGCTGTTGAAGCTGCTAACAAGAATATCAAAAAGATCATACAGAAGATGACGGTGACATACAAAGACTGGCACGAGATGTTACCGTTTGCTCTTCACGGGTACCGTACTTCAGCACGTAGGTCGATAGGGGCAACACTCTATTCTCTGGTATATGGCATGGAGGTTGTCCTACCCATAGAGGTCTAGATCCCTTCTCTACGGATTATGGAGGATGCAGGTTTGAGCGAAGACGATTGGATCCAAATTCGACTTGATCAATTGAACTTAATCGACGAGAAAAGACTTACTGCTGTCTGCCATGGTCAAATGTATCAGAAACGAATGATCAAGGCCTTCAACAAGAAAGTCAGAAAACAAGTATATCAAGTCGAGGATCTAGTGATCAAGTGCATCATACTGCCGCAAGGTGATCCCATGGGAAAATGGACTCCCACCTATGAGGGACCATTTGTAGTCAAGAACATATTTTCCGGTGGAGACATGATTCTGACCACCAGGGATGGTGATGACCTTCCACACCCTGTTATTGCGGACATAATGAAAAAATACTACGCATAATAAAGACCCGCTAGGTTGACATACCTAGGAAAAAACAAGGGCATCTCGGCGAACCAAAATGGTTTGGGCAAAAATTAGGGATAAAAATGAAAAAAATTTGTACACCCGGCAAGTCAAAAACCTGAAAAGGCGGCTTGGGCAAAAAAGGGTATCCCGGTGGACTGAAAACCCGAAAGGGAGATCCAAGAAAAAGTTAGGGATTATAGCGTATCTTTATGTCCCATTGGATCGCCTTGCGAGCAGACTTTAGTAATCAACTGTCAAGCTCAAACGGTACCGACCAATCCAGTCAGCTTCGGACAAACAGCAAAATGATGAGATGATCGAGGACATAGGGGAAATAGCAGAATTGAAACTCAATGGGATCACTACACATAGTTGTTTTCTTTTTAACACAATTTTTGTAATAATTTCCATTTTTACAGCGGCGTTCTCTTACTAGAGCGTCATCCTCCTTGTAAAAAACGCTTGTTATAGGC
This sequence comes from Vicia faba, assembly GCA_948472305.1. NCBI lineage: Eukaryota > Viridiplantae > Streptophyta > Magnoliopsida > Fabales > Fabaceae > Vicia > Vicia faba. Next base: position 147,349,356 of record OX451739.1, on the reverse strand, counting down.
AAATTTCAAATCAATACAAAGCGTCTTTCAAGTACATAACTCTGTGTTTGTTTTTCCTTTTTCTGTTTTGTTTTGCAAAAATGTCCAATGTTTTATTCTTGACATATGCATTTGAATATGATTATTGTTCACAAATATCTGCATATAAAACAGAAAGCCGGTTACTAAGAACTCAAGGAAATTGGTGTAAAACCTAAATACCGACAGTTACCCCATCCATCATAGTACAACGGTCAGAGACAGTTGTAAGCGAAGTCACTATCACGTATAAGCCAGTGATGCTTATACTCCCCACAGAGCCGAGACGACCGAGGTCTGACCTCCATATCCCCAAGCAGGAATTCCTTCCTCAGCAGGTTCTTTCAGAAAGCTAATATCTGTATTCCCCATCCGAGCGGTATAATCATAAACAGTTTATAAAGTTTTCTCCCGAGCAAAGTTTATTTCTCTGATGACAGAAGCTCGATCTCCAACATAGCTCTTCTCTCCAGCAATGGAATTTCATCCTCAGCTGAGTTTATTTCTCCAAATCAGCAGATCTTCCAACATAGTATCTCCCTTCCCCATAGAGTCATTACCCCGCAGGATTGTTCTCAGACAAAGTCTCTCCCGGCAGAATGTTCTCAAGCAGAATGGATGTAAATCTCCAGCTAATCATCTTAGTTCACTATCCCTAGAGGAAATGAAGAACTCGACTCATTATACTCTCCAGCAGCAGTCTAGGATTTATTTTCCCCAGCTAGAGAGTATCACAATGGAGTTACATGTCCATACATCATGGCATGTGCATACATATTATACAGCATAATCTCATTTACTTTGAGAACATCATTACTCAATACATTTCATACATCATGACATTGCATACGACTAACCCTTTACCTTTCAGGGAAGGATGCAATCATGTTCTCACGAGCTTTCTCTGGTTCAGTCAAACTGATACCAAGGTTTCTATTCCAGTTATAGACATTCCAACATTTTCTCTGGTTCATTCAAACTGACACTAAGGTTTCTATTCTAGTTGAAGACGTTTTAAGGCTTTCGTCTGGGTCAGCCGAATCGCCGCTAAGATTCCCCTGATTTCCATGCCAATCAAAGTTAATCCGAGACCTCTCCCGGGATCAGTCAAATCGATACTCAGATTTCTATCCTAGTTGAAGTTCTCACAAGTTTTCTCCGGTTCAGTCAAACCGACACTAAGGTTTCTATTCTAGTTGAAGACATTTTAAGACTTTCGTATGGGTTAGCCGAATCGCCTCTAAGATTTCCCTGATTTCTATACCAGTCAAAGTTAATCCGAGACCTCTCTTGAGATCAGTCAAATCGATACTAAGATTTCTCTCCTAGCTGAAGTTCTCACCAGTTTTCTATAATTCAGTCAAACTGACACAAAGGTTTTTATTCTAATTGAAGACGTTTTAAGACTTTCGTCTGGGTCAGCCGAATCGCCGCTAAGATTCCCCTGATTTCTATGCCAGTCAAAGTTAATCCGAGACCTCTCCCGGGATCAGTCAAATCGATACAAAGATTTCTCTACTAGTTTAAGTTCTCACAAGTTTTCCCTGGTTCAGTCAAATCAATACTAAGATTTCTATTCCAATTCAAGCTGTGAAGCCTGGAAATCGACTGAATAATAGTACAAGATACTATGAAGCCTGGAATGGACCAGATAGTGGCATAAGATGCTGTAAAGACTGGAGCACGACCAGATAGTGGAAAAAGACATTGTGAAACCTGGGACACGACCAGATAACAGTATAAGGTACTACAAAGCTTGGAATTCGACCAAATAGCAGTTTACTCTGCCACCCGTACTATGAAGCCCGGAAACCGACCGGATACTAGTATGCCTCAAGTTCAAGTTGAAACCCGGATGCGACCGGATAACCACTTAAATCCCTCTGAAGCTTGGAGCATGACCAAATAAGAATTGAGAAATTGCAATGTCTGGAGAATGACCAGATATCAAGTTTAATCTCATCTCCCCAGTAAGTCACTATGAAACCTGGAGCACGACCAGATATCAGTTCACTTGCACATCCTCGACTAAAAAAGGATTCCCTAGTAGAGTAACGGAAAACTGAAGCTCCGAAAATTCTACTTCCCCCAAGACAGAGACCGACATTCCTCAGCAGATCCCTCCTCAACGACGGGAACAGGAATCCTCATCGAAGGAATACCTCACGAAATCAACATTATTCTGGATGGCATCTTTAAGCCCATCTCCGACACTTCGTCGTCACCTCAGTTGGATGTCATCTTTAAGCCCATCACCGACGATTCTCCATCATTTTTTCCAAATGGAATCTGTAAGCCCATTCCCGGTACTATCTACACAGTCCCGCGCCATCTCAGACGTGTGCAAATTTCCGGGCACTTAGTGTTTAATCATCTTCCACCTTCAGATTACGAAAGGCAGACAAGTCAATATACATCTTCAGGTTTAAGTAGATTGAACAGGGGAAGCTGTTGTACCCCAAAATTTTCCCTCTCATTTTACTCAACACATGCCCATTGAGGTCCTCAAGTTGCTCAAGGATGCCCAAGAGTTGACCAGACAAACTCTCTCATAAGGCAATGTACCCCAAATTAGGGTTTCCATTTTCATCATGGTATGGGAGCTACAAAGGTCCCAAATGCTTTCCCTGATCCTAATATGTTCTCAAGATCATCCATGTCAAGTTTTATGCCTTGCACAAGAAGTTTGCCCAGTCAACTGCTCAGATACTTGAGAATCGTATATATTAGGTCAAAAGTCAATTGTGGCCCACATACAGTCAAACTTCAAGATTTTTGGTCAACATCAACATTTTGAAGTTAATTTCATCATTTTATCAAAGATTGATCATGATACCTCAGGGAATGCTCCTAATTCATCAAAACTCAAAAGTTTCTAAATTAGGGTTTCTTAGGAAAAGTCAACCAAACTTTGACCAAGCATAACTTCCTCATACTTTATCAGAAATTTCCATCCAAGGCCCATTTTGAATAGGATGCAATTCCATACAATGAATCTTCACCCCTCAATTTCAAAATATGCACTCATAAAAAGATAGGAATTTCCACATTATAGGTCCTTTTGAAAAGTCAACAAAAACAGCTTTTGGGTCAAAGCTTCTTACATGAACATGGACGACCCAATTGAGATTCGACCAAAAGGGTTGTTTAGGGGACATCCTAAGATTTCTAAAAATTCCAAGAAAACCTCTCTAGGGTTAAAATTGGAAGAGATATGCCTTGTCAAAGTTGACCATTTTTGCAAAATTAACAAAAGCCAAATGTGCTCAAAAATGCATTTTTTGCCAAATGGGCCTAACTTTTTATGCTTGCACCTCACTCATAACATGGTCCACGACCCAATTACTTACCCACATGTTATTTGCTTCATTATTTATTTTGATTTTGATTTTTTATTATTAAAAATTAAAGTTAAATCAAATAAATGATAAATAATAGCAAGGATTGTTTTGATCTGATTTTTGAACAGAATCACAAGCTAATTATGCTGGCATATCAGGATCAAATCGAATCAAGGTTGATTAGAACAAGAATGGCATGATTAGGCCTAATTTGGAAACAAATCATACAAAGGAAAAATCATATCCAATCTTCAAAAACTTCAAAGATACCAACTATTTTTATAACCCTAATTCACTTAGGGATATATAATGAACAAGACCAAGCACAAAAACAAGGGCTAGCAGTCTTGGAAAGCACAAAGAAGAACTCAAGTTTTTAGCAAATATTGGTGAATCAGATTTCAACATAGAGACCAATTCAGACCATTCCAAAGCTCATAAACGATTCATGGACCTTCCCAGAAGCTAACACAATCAGTAGCAAGCACTCTCGCACCTAGAATCACTCCCTAGACCTCATACGGTTTGCTTGCTTTTTCAAAATCGATTACAGCCATTATTGCATCATTAGCATAATTTCATGACATATTTGTGATCATTGATATATTTCTAACGTGTCTGGATCGCTTAATTGAATTTTTTAGGCTTATATATGCATTTTCCATTGTTAGGGTTTTTGTGTTCGTTTTAGGGTTTTTGTCCACAAGTGAAATTAGACCAAGAACAACCCACTATGAGGATCATGGCATCAAGACCAGTTGAATTTTGGTCAGCAATTTCATTTATCATTTGTTTTCTGAATTTTTGAATTTTGCAGGGTTTTAGTTACAGGCGATGTCCGTAGGTATAAGTCACATACCTAAAACGATGGACAGAAGGAAGAAGACGGTGTTTTGTCATCACCCCATTGGCTTATTTGAATACAACGCACGCGTTCTTTTGTTTTGAGTTATCCACTTTGTTTTTTATATTATGCATTATTGTTGGTATATTTACAACTATTCCACATAGCGCAGATGGCAAGAGCACATGCTGGATAGTGGGAGGACCTGGGTACGATCATAGGTCCCATCTTTTCTTTATTTTCTTACTCTTTACGTGTATATTCTCTACACTCCTTGCCCAAGCGCCTATCTTGTGCTACCACCATCCAGCCCTTGGATGCATCTCCTATCAGATCTAGCGCTCCAAACAAGGAGAGACCATGGTACACCCCCAGAAAATGGCAATACAGGATCAAGCACTGGGAGTGGGCTGAATAACCGATGGGCCCAGCCAATTCAACCACACACCCCTATTTTGGATTGCTATACAGGCCCATTCTTCTCCCTTTTATTTTAATTCTTTTTAATTATTTTATTTTTAATTAACATCAAAAATCATATTTTTATTTATTTAATCACAATCACAAAAACATCAAAAATCATTTTTTATATAAAGTATTTTATTTCTTGAAATAATTAGTTTAATTAATTTTGGGCAATTTAACTTTTTTTTTCATAATTAAAATAATTAGAATTAAGGTTTAATTTTGTACATAACCTAATTAATTTTCTTTCTCAAAAATAACCTAAATATTTTCTTAATTAGATTTTTAGGGTTTCTAATTTGTTCTCACGATTAATTCGCCGCGCGCATTTTTGATTTTCTTTTATTATTATTGTAACTGCTTTGGATTTGTAATAGTAATTAGTGTTTTAAATTTCCGCATTTTTATTTTACAGTAAAAAATAATCCTGTATCTGCGAAAGCCATGTAATAGATAGAACTTTAAACTTTCCGCAGTTTAATTTCCGTAATTATAAACTGCTTAGATGTATGCTAATAGGATTGTATGGAAAGAATACTTGAAAATTAAAACGGTAGAAAACCCTAAATGTGCAAAGAAAAATTAACTAAAAAATTTCACTCGCACATTGTGATACAGTGGGAGAACTGACTTGAGGTTTTGCATTTGTGTTCGCAAATGTTTCAGTTTAGCAAGAGTTGCCACCAACTTTTTATTTTATCCAAAGGAAAGGTCAAAAAGCACAGGAAAGACCTTTGAGATGTTTTCTTGGGTTCGGGGGTAGATTAAGAAAAGGGAAGGTGCAAGCACCCTTTTCATCCACGGTTATCCATGGGCTCTTAGTTACTTGTTTAGATCACTTGCTTTTGCTTTTCAATTGTTTAAAATGGTGCTTTGTGTGTGGTTTTGAAAATGTTTTGAAAAGAGGCCATCGTTGTGGCAACCTTTGTAATGATTCTTGTTTGAATGTATACAAAGGTGTATTGTCTTTCGAAAAGATTTTTCAATGTTTGAAAGTTTTGTTTTGGGAAATTGTTTTGAAATTGTGTTGTGATGTGTGTTTGAAAATAGCAAGGATGTTTTTTGCAAGTTTTGATCAAGTAACTAAGAGTTGTCTACCCTATCTACTCAAGAGTCTTTCCTACACATTTTTAACCCTTTTGACAGTGTTGTTTTACCATTGCATTTGGTAAACAACCTTGTATTTGGATGTTGAACGGGACAGGCGCGAGTCATCGTATTGACCATGATAGCAATAGTGCTAAGTATTTTAAGAAAATTTTTGAGGGACTAGATCATTTTTGTATAGGCAACCAAGATAGCGTCATCGAGGGACTATGATCTTTTGTTTTGTTTTTGTTTTGCCAAGATACTTAACATGCATACCATGGCCATTTTAAAGGCAACAAATGGATGAAACCCTAGGGGTGTATGTGTGCATTGTGTCATCAATTTGCATGCTTTTATGTCTTGTATTAGGTCTACTATTTGTTTTGATTTTGGAATATTGCATACAAACCCTAATCTCTAACATGGCATACTTGAAAGCTATAAATGCGGAAAAATAAATCTACGACTATTTACAACATTAATATGGGAAGGGGGATACAATTTTTGAATAGGGGATTATTTAGCAAGAAATTAAAACCCTAATATTTACAATTACATCCAAATTGAATTCTTTGCATTAAATAATAAATAAACAATATTTAAACAAACAAATTAAGTATAAATATGCAAAATATTATAAGTATGCAAAGAGAATGTTTTTGTTTATTTTTATGTATGTGAAAATATAATATTTAATGTATTAAAAAAAAGAAATAAAAGATTATTTTTGTCAAGGTTAAAAAACCCTAATTTTCTTTAAGAAAATTATATATATTAATTATATTGTTTATATACAATAAAATAAAAATAATGAAATATGTACAAATGGTCAAAAAATGAAAATATATTAGAAAAATATTATTTAAGTATGTAGATAATAATAATAAAAATATAATATTTTTTATGTATTATTTTCAAGTTTTTATTAAAGAGAATAAAAGTATATACTAATTAATAATTATTTTCATGTTAGAAAAATAAAATAAAATATGAAAATAAATGTGAAAATTTATAAAAATATTTTTGGTAAGTTTTTATGTTTAGAAAAAATAGAATAAAATCAGAAATGAAAAATAAATAGAAAAATGCAAAAATAGAAAGAAATGGGCTAGGGGGTGCAGTCAGCAAAGGGGGAGGTGTCAAAAGCAAGCCAATTCAAGGCCCAGCCCAGATCAGCTTCATCTTCAACCTTTGTCAAACAAAATACGCGCGCCTGATTCAAATATCCAACTCCTGCATACGTGCTCTAATGCAAAAACTCATAACACAAAAGTTATAGCACTTTTTAAGACGATTCCAACCATGTAAAGAACTCAATCTAACTCTCAAAGACCAGAGAGAATTTCTCTGGCCCTAAATTCTAACCTAACTTTTTCAGGAAGTTCATGAATCAAATTCTCTTAACACGATTAACTTAAATGAAATCTAAGCATATGTACAGCTTCAGGGCTATGAGTACTACATTTTTTATTCACAAACCTAAGCCTAATGATTCCTAAATAGAGATATAGGAAGTTGACAAATACCTGTTTCATTTGAACTCGTGTATGGCAATGTGGAGCTTTTCAATGAGACTTGAGGTGCTTGGGAGCTTGCTTGAACTTCCTCTGACCTTCCCCAATGCCTAGTTTGCTTTGGACTTTCTTGAGCGAGCTTGTAGAATTCAACCTGCACATGCTGGAAACAGAAATGGTGAAGCTTTCAAATGGAGTTACAGTCACTGTCCAATGATTGGGATAGCTTGGATAGGTTATATGGAATGTGTTTGAACAGGTTTGGGGCAAAACGCACGAGTGGTTTTTGCTATGGAACTCAAAGTGCAAAAACTGCCCTATTTTGTAAGAGGAATGTGATTTTGTGTTTTGGAAGGCTTGAGGGTTCAATAATTCGTGTTTCTGGATCAAGGCAATGTTAAAAACTTGTCTCAAATGCTTGCAAGAGTTGGTTATAACAGATATGCAAGTTATGTGATTTTGGCAAGTTTCTAGTATTTTAAGAAAAAGTATCAAGTGGTACAAGACAGGCCTGTACAGGCTATCTTCCAGCTTGCACTTTGTGATCTTGGCCCCTCAAGTTTGTGGATATTGTTTTATGTCCAAGATTTGGTTCAAGGCTCAAGGATGCAATTTGACATAAAGCAAAATTTGACAAAAATGGCAATGTTGCCTTTTTGCTATTTTTGGATTAATCTCTTGTGTAATCCTATAATGATCAGAACAAAGCTTCAAACCAATGGATTTGCATTTAATTATTGAGTATGAAAGGGTTTAAGGACCTGTAATCAAGTACAAACAATTCTAGATGGAAATTGCAACTTGTAGTAACATGAAACATGCCATGGATCAAAGTGAGTTTTTGCCAAATTCAAACCTTCGATTATCCATAACCACAAATGATTTTGGAGAGTTATTTGACATTTTGGAAAGCTTGTAACATGATCTATAATCCATATTTGAAATGCATTTTGAGATTACAAGTGGAACTAAGTGAAAAATGGTCATGAAGATTGGTCAAAATCCTGCCTAAACTAGGGCAAAATTTCACTAAGTTAAAAGTTTCATGGACCCTTGTTCCAAAAATCATAAATTGAGATCCAAGATTCTTTTAAGAAAACTTTGTGAATAAAACTTGTAGATTTTGTGGAGGACTATAACTTTCATGTTGGAGGTTTTGTTTGAATCCAATTGCATCATGGTGAAAATGTTGGGCAAAGTTGGGAAAAAATAAGAAAATTTCATAACTTAGAAAAATTCTAAGTTATGAAATTTTTCAATCTTAAACCCTAATTTGAAAAATTAGGTTTCTTGATGAACAAGTTTCATGTTTTAACACATCTTGATGAAAAATGACCCTTGGCACCTGATTTTGACCAAAAAGTCAAAGTTTGACTTTTCAGTGTATAGTTAAATTTTGATCAGTTGACTGAAAAATTCATCTGTCAATCCAATGCATTTGAGATCTTTTGAACCTTGTGAATAGGTAAAGATGATGCCATTGAGTCCTTGAATCCATGCTTGAACCCAATTTTCCATTGGCTTGGTGAAAAATCAGAAATTTCCCTTATACAGTCAAAACCCTAAAAATAACCATTTTGCCCTTTTGATGATCTGATCAAATTTCTTGAGGAGTTGTGGTCCAAACTTGATCAAATGGTCCATAGGAGTCTATAATGTTGATGTGGATCAAAAATTATGAGTTTTGACTGTAAATTGGTCACAATTGACTTTTCCCCAATACAGTTGATTTTTAGGTCAACTGTCCAATTGACTGGGCAAAAATTTGATTCAAGGCTTGAAACTTGGTAGGGGAAATCTTTTAAGTCCAACATGAAATATGAAAGTCACTTTGAGCATTGAAAGTCCAAAAATCCATGTGCAAACTCAAACCCTAATTTAGGTCATCAATGCAAGGAGATGTCTTGAGCAGAGCAAGCTCTAATCCTGTCTGAAGTTCAAAGAGTCTTGTGAGGGGAAATCTTGATAAAATGAGAGAGCAAATTTTAGGGTACAACAGCTGCCCCTGTTCAATCTTCATGAACTTGAAGAGTTAGATTGGCGAGTTTGCCTTTCGTGACTCGAAGGTAAAAGAGGATTGGACACTAGAGTGCCCGTAAATTTGCACTCGTCAAAATGTAAATGAGGGAATAGGCTTAAAGATGCCATTTGGAGATGGTAGAATCTTGCTGGAGATGGGCTTAGAGATGCCATCCAAGACTGTTTGTTGAAAATCAGGAGAATGAACACAAGAATGGTATCTGTATCTGGAACGTATCTGAGTTGTATTTGGAGATTGGATTCGTATGAGCAAAGGAATGGCGTCCATGCCTGGAGCATATCCGAGTTGTAACTGTATTCGATTCTTGAATGAATATCAGAATGAATGTCGTGTCTGGAGTGTATATGTATTATATCTGAATTCTGAATGTGCGACTGAGAAACATCTGTGTATGGAGCATCTCTGGGCTGGGGATAAATTCCGAATGAGTGATAGAATGGAAACCGTGTCTGGAGCGTATCTGAACTGTATCTGAAGTTGAGATCTGTATGAGTAGCAAAATGACTTCCGTGTCTGGAGTGTATCCATATTGTAACTGGGATCTGGACAAGTGACAGAATGACTTCCGTGTCTGGAGTGTATCTGAACTTGAGGTTGATAGTTGAATCTGAATGAGAAATAGAATGGCTTCCGTGTCTGGAGCGTATCTAGTCTGTATCTGATTGTTGAAGTCTGAATGAGTAGTAGAATGACCGTCGTGTCTGGGGTGTATCCATACTGTATCTTGACTTGAAATTCTGGATGAGTAATAGAATTACCTCCATGTCTGGGGTGTATCCATACTGTATCTGAAATAAGAGATCTTAATGAGTAGCAGAAAGACTTCCATGTCTTGGAGTGTATCCGTACTGTATCTGAAATCTTTTAACATTTGTTAAAGGTAGTTTTTAATCTTATCCTGAAAAAGGGTAAAATGTTAGCTAAAACACAAAGTTATGTTGCATGACATGTATGATGCAATAAAATGTGCTTTATCAATGTTTATGATATATGAATGTAATGGATGCGCATGTAAGCTGATTAGATGTCTTGATGAGGAAAATATATCCTTGATAGCTGGAGATAATGAAATCTTTGACTGCTGTCGGGGAAAATAAATCCTTGACCGCTGTTGGAGATAGAAAATCCTTGGCAACTTATGGGGATTAATAAGAACTTTGACAACCTCTGTGGGGAGGTGAGAATCCTTCATGACTTTCCTGGGGAATAAGGAAAACTCTGACGATCTCTAATGGGGAATTGAAACCTGGGAGACTTCAACTGGAGAAATGAGAATGAGAACCTTCGTTCTGCTGGGAAATAACTCCGTGGGGAGAATGCTTATTCTATGGAAGAGTTTTCAAGAGCTGGAGCTGTATGCCAACACTCTGAGGAATTATCTGAAGCCGTTGTCTGGTTTCTTAGATAACTTGTAGGGCAATCTTCTAATTTAAGACAAATCTCTGGGGAATTGGAGGAAACTGGATGGTCTTCCACCAGGGTTTAAGGGTTGAAGTCCTGGACTCTGTTGGGGAAGAAAGTTTTATCTCCACTAAGGGTTTTCAATTCAAAGTTTTCTGGCTCCGCTGGGGATTGGGAGTTTGGAAACTCAGTTCTGATGGGGATTTTGAAACTTAACTCCGTTGGGGATATGTGTTTCAAGGCTATAGCTCGGCTGAGGATTTCTCCTGGAATAGCCTAAAGAAGTTTTCTCATACTTTCAATCTGTCAGTAATTATTCTTTCTCATTTCGTTTTATTTGTAAGCAATGATTATATTCAAATGCATATGCTCATTTAATAAATCATTGGACGTTTTCAAAATAAAACATAAGCGTAAAAAGAAAGAAAAGGCAAACAAATTTCTGCACTTTGAAGTATCTTTGTATTAACTTTGTGTAAGTGTTTTGTGCAAAGGAGACAGATATCCTAGTAAGAGAATGTTGTCATAAAATTGAGAAAAAATTTATACAAAGAAAGATGGCTATGTGTAACAATTCCATGGGGTTCCCATTCTGCTATAGCCTTCGTAACTCTGAGTATCTTGTCCATTTGTTGCTTCGTCCGCAGATGATTGGATTGATCAGAAGCTTGGAGCTTGTTCGTGAAGAGATTGTCCTTAAAGTGATCCGACGAGACATAGTCATACGCTTTAATTCCCTAACTTTTGCCTGGATCGCCCTTTCGATTTTTCGATCCACTGGGAAACCCTTTTTTGACCAAGTCGCCCTTTCGGGTTTTCAACTCGCCGGGTGTACAGATTTTTTTTATTTATCCCTAATTTTTGCCCGAACCGCCCTTTCGGGTTTCCGATTCACCGGGATGCCCATTTTTTCCCAAGTCTCCCTTTCGGGTTTTCAACTTGTCGGGTCATTTACGCGTAGTATCTTTTGACTATGTATGCGTTCGCAGGGTGCGGTAGGTCATCGCCGTCCATGGTGGTCAGGATCATTGCCCCACCAGAAAAAATGTTTTTAATCATAAATGGTCCTTCGTAAGTAGGAGTCCATTTGCCCCTGGGATCACTTTGCGGAAAGATGATCCGCTTGATTACAAGGTCCCCGAATTGATATACTTGTCTCTTGACTTTCTTGTTGAAGGCCTTTATTATACGTTTTTGATACGCCTGACCATGGCAAACAAAAGTAAGTCGCTTTTCGTTAATCAAGTTAAGTTGATCAACCCGGGTTTGAATCCAATCGTCTTCACTCAAACTAGCATCTTTCATGATTCCCATGGAGGGAATCTGAACCTCGATAGGTAAAACAGCCTCCATGTCGTATACCAAAGAAAAGGGTGTTGCCCCAGTTGAAGTGCGTGTCGTGGTATGGTACCCGTGCAGAGAAAACGGTAACATCTCGTGCCAGTCCTTGTAGGTGACTGTCATCTTTTGAATGATCTTCTTGATATTTTTGTTCGCGGCTTCGACAACACTGTTCATCTTAGGCCGATAGGGAGATGAATTGTGATGTTGAATCTTGAACTGCTCGCACAGAGCGGTGATCATAGTATTGTTCAAATTTGTACCGTTGTCAGTGATGATCCTGTCGGGGATACCATACCGGCATATGAGGTTCTGCTTGATGAAGCGGGCAACCAAATTCTTTGTAACGGAGGCAAAGGAAGCTGCTTCGACCCACTTGGTAAAGTAGTCAATGGCCACCAGGATGAAACGGTGTCCATTGGATGTTGTAGGCTTGATCTCTCCAATCATGTCGATTCCCCACATCGCGAATGGCCAAGGAGCTGTTAAGACATTGAGAGGAACTGGAGGGATATGTACCTTGTCAGCATAGATTTGGCATTTGTGACAAGTACGGGAATTTTGATGACAATCAGCTTCCATGGTAGACCAGTAGTAGCCTGCCCGTAGAATCTTTTTAGCCATCGTATGACCGCTTGAGTGGGTGCCAAAGGTACCAATATGTAGTTCAACCATGATCTTCTCAGCTTCAACCTTGTCCATACAATGGAGTAGGACACAATCAAGATTTCGCTTGTATAGGATACCATTACTCAGAAAGAACTTGGCCAAGAACCTCCTTAAGAACTTTTTGTCGTTGACTGAAGCTCCTTCAGGGTATTCTTGTGCTTCGAGATACCTTTTGACGTCATGAAGCCAAGGTCGGTCCACTACTTCTTCGGTATTAATCTCGTGAAAATGTGCAGGCTCGTCCATTCGTTCAATGGTGATTGAGGTGCCTCATTATCCCAATTAAGTTTAAACATGGATGACATTGTAGCTAACGCATCTGCTAGCTGATTCTCTTCTCGCGGGAAATGCTCGAAGGTAATCTGCTCGAAGTGTGGTAACAATGTCAGGACATGTTCTTTGTAAGGGACGAGGTTTGGATGTTTAGTATTCCACTCTCCTTTGATTTGACTGATAAACAAAGCTGAGTCCCCAAATACAATCAAAGATTTGATTCCCAATTTAATAGCGGCCTTGAGACCAAAGATACATGCTTCATACTCGGCCATGTTATTGGTGCAGTTGAAGCAGAGTCTAGCGGTGAAAGGTGTATGGCAACCTTCTGGAGAAATAAGTACCGTACCGATACCGTTTCCAAGTGCGTTGGAGGCACCATCAAAGTACAGAGTCCATCGGGATCCTTGTTCAGGTCCCTCATACGGTCTGTTTTCTTCAATGTTGCTCAAAGTCATGATATCCTCATCGAGAAAGTCGAACCTCATGGATTGGTAATCTTCGACAGCTTGATGGGCCAGATGATCGGCTAGCACACTCCCCTTCATAGCTTTTTGGGTCGTGTACTGTATATCATATTCGGTGAGGATCATCTGCCATCTAGCGATTCTTCTGGATAGAGCAGGCTTCTCGAAGATGTATTTGATCAGATCCATTTTAGAAATCAGAATAGTGGTATGTGTCAACATATACTGCCTTAGCCGACGAGCATCCCATACCAAAGCACAGCAAGTTTTCTCGATCAGTGAGTAGCGAGTCTCACAGTCGGTAAACTTTTTGCTAAGGTAATAAATGGAATGCTCTTTTCGACCAGACTCATCATGTTGTCCCAGTACGCACCCCTATTGAATTATCTAAGACAGTCATATACATGATTAAAGGTCTTCCTTCGACTGGAGGCATCAAGATAGGAGGTTCTAGCAAATACTCCTTGATTTTATCGAAAGCAACTTGACAGTCATCATTCCAATTAACCACCTGATCTTTCTTCAACAGCTTGAAGATTGGTTCACAGGTAGATGTTAGGTGAGAAATGAACCTTGCAATGTAGTTTAGGCGTCACAGGAAACCTCTGACCTCCTTTTCAGTGCGAGGGGCAGGCATTTCTTGTATAGCTTTGACTTTGGCAGGATCAACCTCGATGCCTTTGTTACTGACGATGAATCCCAAAAGTTTACCGGACCTGACTCCGAAAGTGCACTTGCTAGGGTTCAGTCTGAGCTTGTACTCTTTCAATCTGTCAAACAGCTTTTGCAGATGGTCGAGGTGTTCTTCTTCTGTTTGTGAACGGGCTATAATATCGTCCACGTAGACTTCAATCTCATGATGTATCATGTCATGAAACAAAGCCACCATGGCGCGCTGATAGGTTGCCCCGGCATTCTTCAGTACGAATGGCATCACTTTATAGCAGAAGGTACCCCAATGCGTAACAAAAGTAGTCTTCTCCATGTCTTCAGGGGCCATTTTGATCTGGTTGTACCCCGAAAATCCATCCATAAAAGAGAATACCTTATGTTGAGTTGTGTTGTCAACCAAGATGTCAATGTGTAGTAGTGGAAAGTCATCTTTAGGGATAGCCCTGTTTAAGTCTCTGTAATCCACACACATTCTGACTTTTCCGTCCTTCTTAGGCACGGGCACAATGTTATCAACCCATTGTGGATAGGAAGTAACAGCAAGAAAGCCAGCATTGAACTGCATCATCACCTCAGCTTTGATCTTTTCGGACATGTCGGGCCTCATTCGGCGGACTTTCTGTTTGACTGGTGCACAGTCTTCTCTTGTAGGGAGACGGTGATCCACGATATCTGTATCCAGTACCGGCATGTCTTCATAGGACCAGGCGAAGATCTCAACATATTCATTCAAAAGCTGAACTAAACGCTCTTTGACACTTGGTTCTAGGTTGGCACCCACTTTAACCTCTTTTCTGTCTTCGGCAGTACCCAAGTTGATAGTCTCTAACAACTCTTCATGGGGTAGAATATCCCTTTCTTCCTGTTGCAAAAGTCTGGCCAACTCTCCAGGCACTTCACAATCTTCATCACCTTCGTATTCGGCATGATTGACCAGATCTTCAGAGTCACTGAAGGCCATAGCAGAATTGTTACCCATGGAATCCGGAGTGGATGGGTACCTGCATTTTGTGAGTGTGGGTGTGTGTAAGGGATAGCCATCTTTAAACAAAATAAAATGTAAAAAGAAAGAAAATGAACACAAAAGTTTATATATGAAAACGTCCATGATTCATTAAAAATGGAATATGAAAATGAAGAATCAAAACCCTTACAAATGGACCTCTATGCCCCGGGTAAGGCACAAGGCAAAAAGAGTGTACGATTTGTTTAATAATCATTACAGACCAACAGAAAATGTTCAAAAGATAAATTACTGATTGATGAAAGTAATGGGAACGAAGTCTTTCGCCTCCCAGTTGTTCAGTCCTCCTTCAATAGTTGGAAAGATCCAGTCTTCAAAATTGCTTTCTTCTCCATCATCCTCTAAAGCATGAACTACATGATGAGTGATTTTCAATGGAGGTCCTCCAGCCCGGGAGAGACGCACAGCCTTCTGACTAGCAGCAGTGAAACCCAAGCTGAACTTATCTGTCTTGTAAGGAAAATCTGGCAGTTGACCCCATAATGTGCTTCCTCCTTTCTTGACCACAGCCTCCGCATCTTTAAAGGATGACATCCGGGACACATGTTTGGTAATGATGGGCACATAAGTCATTGTCTTGGCTACCACAACTTCAGGAGAAACCTCTTCAAAGTGCTGAAAGGGGGTCTCGATGAATTCACCATCTAATTCAACATAGCAGAATGAATTCAGATGGTTTATCATATACTCCTCCTGGCCACGAACTGTCACAATTTTCCCCTGGACAGAGTACTTAATCTTTTGATGCAGAGTGGACGTAACGGCCCCAGCATGATGAATCCATGGTCTTCCTAACAAGCAGAAGTAGGAGGGACGGATATCAATGACATAAAATATGGAGTGGAAAGTTTCTGTACCCACTTTAATTGGGATGTCCACCTCCCCGTGGACCATCCGCTTAGAACCATCAAAGGCTCTCACAATGATACTGCTGGGCTTTAAGGTCAAACCCTCATAGTCCAATTTGTCCAATGCTTTCTTAGGCAAGACATTTAAAGACGCCCCGGTATCAACCGGAACGTGAGCAAGTGTGGTCCCCCTGCATTCCACCAATACATGCAGTGCGTCATTATGCTTTCTCCCCTTAGATGTTAGATCGGCATCGGAGAAGCCAAGACCATTGTCGGCGGTTAGGCTGGCTACACACTCTTGGAACTGGTCCGCGGAGGTTTCTTGAGGCACATGGGCCATCTTTAGGAATTTAATCAAGGCTTTGGCATGGGCTTTGGAATAGAGGAATAGGGCCAGCATAGAGATTTTTTAAGGGGTTTTCCCCAGTTGTTCTACGACATCATAGTTGCTTTTCTTAATTATTTTTAAAATCTCCTCCATTTCATTTTGAGTGGTCTCGGGGATGATCAAAGGCTGAGCCCTCGTCTTGACGGGCGCTTCTTGGATCCCCTTACCTTTATCAGCAATAACAGCAGAGGGTACAACTTCAGGAGTTATGATTTCTTCAATTATTGGAGTTCGTGCAGATGCGTTGACGGGCACCGGAGTAACCTTAGGAACACTTGAGGGTCCGAAGATTGCCCTTGGAGGAGCAATCTCTGGAGAGAAGATTCTTCCGTTACGGGTGATCTTACTTGTCCCTGCAATATTTCCTACATCTGGAGTCTCTTCATCGGAACTTTCTTCAGCTGATTCGATCTGCTTAACACCGTGGTAGAAGATCTCTCCTCCATAATTCCATGGTATTGTCTTGTTGGACTTGTATGGGATAGGCCCCGGCATTGTTATCTTCAGAGGTACAAACTTTGGATCGGGTGTAATCTTAACAGGTCTTTTAGAGACCTTGGAAAGATTGTCGGAAATGGTGATTATAGAAACATCGTTGATTGGAGTAACAAGAGTAACAGGAGTAACAAGAGTTTTCTTGAAGAGGATTTCTTGATTATCCATCAGGCGTTGGATGCCTGACTTTAATAGAGGACAGTCGGATTTCAAGGTCGAACAAAGGTAACAATCTTTTTCACAGCCCAGGAAAATCCCGACTTTCAACAGATTCACCTTGATCATTGGCAACGGAGTCATTAAGTCATCAACAACAGTAACATAAAGATCTTCTACAATAGCATGGACATTGTGACCATGTTTTGGCATCGGAGCGGATATCACATTAGGTTTTTCAGGTGCGTCAAACTCCACCTCCTTGGCATCTATTAAATCCTAGATCTTGTTTTTGAGGGTCCAACAGTTGTTGGTATCGTGCCCCACATTGTCTGAATGATAGGCACACTTTGTATTTGAATGGTAATAGGGAGAAGAGGTATTTGGGTTCTTCGGCGCCTCTTTCAAGTTTGTAAGGTTTAACTTTAACAGACGAGGGAGAACCTGAGCAGGTGTCATATTGATCCGGGTGAATTACCGTACAGGCCTTTCCACCCTGGCCTGGTTATCTCTGGGTTGACTGCTTCGAGATTGATCAGCTGCGGAATTCTGAATCATCACAGCCCCCACCGCTGGTCGGCGCTCCATTCTTCCTTGATTTCTCTGGGAGTAAACAGCTGAGACCTCTTTCTTGGCTGGACAGGTCTTCTTGATAGCAGCGGAAGCAGATGCATCCTTCTGAATTTTACCGCTCTTAATGTCAGCTTCGACTCTTTCACCCGTCAGAATTAACTCGGTGAACCCTGCAGATGAGCTCCCGATCAAGTGATTAAAGAATGGACCTGACAGGGTCCCCAAAAACATATCCACAAGCTCTCTCTCAGACAATGGTGGCTGCACCCTTCCAGCCAAGTCCCGCCACTTCTAGGCATACTCCTTAAAGCCCTCATTAGAGACCATACCCATACTCTGTAATTGAGTACGAGTAGGCGCTAAATCTGCATTATATTGATATTGTCTGTAGAACGCAGCAACCAAATCTTCCCAGTTATGTACGTCAGATCTCTCAAGTTGATAGAACCAATCCAATTGCGTACCCGACAAACTATCTTGAAAAAAGTGGACCCATAAATCCTTATCAGAAGAATGAGGTTGGATCTTTCTGACGTAAGACCGCAGGTGCATCTTCGGACAAGACAAACCATCTTATTTAGAAAATGTAGGCACCTTGAATTTAGGGGGAATCACAATCCCAACAACCAACCCCAGCTCCTCGAAATCCAGCCCATGCACTCTTTGTACCTCCATGGCTGCCAAACGCTCTTCCAAATTCTTATACTTGTCGTCTCAGAAGGGTACTGCTGCTCAGAGTAATCTTCACCCTCTTCTTCTTCTTCTTCAGCCTCAGACTCGGAGGGTACTGCAGCTCCCTTTCCTTTGCCAACCCCTTCATCAGACGTCGAGGTGAAATCCAGGACTCTTCTAGCTTGGTTCTCAAATCTTCTTCCCATAGGGGCCACACCAACTCTTTTCTTTTTCTTTTTCTCCTTTTCTTTTTCCAGTAGACTTTTGAGCTCCTCCTGACCCTTTTCCAAGGTCATGAGTAGCTGTTGGAACTGTGAATTCTGCGCCTGTAGGTCTTTGACCGTCTGCTCTATATCCATCTTACTGAAATAAACAACAGAGAGATAAGGAAACCTGGTGTGAAGACCTTTTTATGCATATGATGAATGATATGTATTCATGTAATGCATTCAAGGATTTAGAAATTCAAAGTTGTTGCAAACAAAAAGAACACACGTCATATTAATAAGAAGAATATTTGTTAGTACATAAATACCCCATGGGCAAAATATTACAAAATTCTAATGTAAAAAGATGTTGTGCATCCTCTTTGGTGCGATGTAGGTGTTGAGAGTCTGCTCTTCATGGAGTCGACGAGTAAGTTCCAAAACCTTCTTCTCACTGGCATAGAAGTTGGCTTCAAAAGTATTCCGTTCTTCATTGAGTTGTATCCAACTCTTTTGCAAATCTTCCAATGATGTTGGCATGTCAGGATGTAGGAGGGTGTATGGAACCTCTCCTTCCATAACAGGCTCTTTGATCATAGGTAGAATGTAGGGGTAAGGCATCATAAGACTCTGGGCGCGGGTTCGTACCCACTTAAGGTAAGGCTCAATGGGGATTGAATTCTTGTGTCACAGTGTCTTACTGTCCACCTTGTTGGGCCTCCTCCAAGCTCGGATAAACCTTTGTCGAAGTCCTTGAGCGTCGTTGTCGAAGTCAAAAACCATGTCTGGAATCAGCATGTCATGAGGGCCATCCCTTCGGGCATACCCAAATTGTCTCAGAGCCAAACAGGGGTTGTAGGTAATGCCTCCCCTAATGCCAAGTAGTGGGACGTTAGGGAATTACCCACAATGATCAATGATGATGACATTTTCTCTGGACCGAGAACACCAATGAACATCAGAATATGTAAGAGTCATCAATCGTTGTGACCACCTCAAGCCTTGCTCATTCTTCAAGACTGACTGGGGAAGGTGATAAATAAACCACCTTGCTAGACGAGGAGTATAGAACATGAGGACACCTCTTTTCCTCATTGTTCGTGTGTGAAATAAGTGGAGGATATCCCCAAGCAATGCAGGCACAAGATTCCGAGATATGAAAATTTTGACAACATTCACATCTATAAGCTGATAAGGGTTTAGGAACAAGACCAACCCATAGATGAGGAGTGCTACAATCTCTTCAAAAGATTGCAGATCTAGAGAATTCCAGCAGTCTTGTGCCTTCTCAAACAGAAACTTTGCCAAGAAACTCTTGACACCACTTCTGGTTTCCCAATGACCTTTGATATCAGATGGTTGCAAGTGTAAGGCTTGAGTAACATCTTCGGGCTTTGGTTCTCTTTTTGTACCGTTGTAGGGTAGTTGATGGAGAATAGGAATCCTCAGGAGTTGAGAAAATTCCTCCAAAGTAGGCACTAGTTGGTAATCAGGAAATGTAAAGCAATGGTGTAAGGGGTCAAAGAACTGGAAGAGAACTTTCACCATGTCTTCTTCAATGTTGGAGTTGACCAAGTAGAGAAGTCTACCATGTCTTTCAGTGAAGGGAGAATTCTCTGGAATCTTGGAAGTAATCTCCTTGAGTTGAGGAGGGATTCTCACAAGGTTGACTTGAATTGTTTTCATGTGAAGAGATTCCATTACCTACAAAACAAGAACAAAGATGAAGATCCAAACCCTTGAAATGGTTAGTGGATGCATATGATGCTTTATGATGTTCATGATGTATGCACAAGTATATGTACAAGCAAGTCACACAAGTTCCTATTTTCAAGCTTGCATGGGGTTTCATAGGTAAGTACCCTCTTGAAGTTAGTTGGCTCAACCTGTCCTATAAATAGTAACTGGGTTCTAAGGAGCTCAATATCACTGGATTATTTTCTGTGTTCATTGTTTCAGTTTAGCCACTTAACTGGCGACCGAAATATTCCAAGAAAATAACCCTCAATGAGTGTAGTATCGAGTATCTACCAACTTTGGACTGCACCAAAGCCGATCATCTCACTACCCCTAATAACGCCAAGATGGTCAAGTAAAGGTTCTAAAAGTTCATTAGTGCTTCATGACATCACTCAGCGGCCCCGTATTCTCTTTGATTGACTCAAAGGCTACCGGTACCCACAAATATGTCGCACTAATATAGCTATTGCTTCAACCATGTCGGTATACCCCGCATATTTTCCACAACGTATTGCTATTTACCTATGAATGTTTCCCAAATCCGGGTAGAGGATTTCAAACCCAAACAATAGAACCAAGTTTAAAACAATCAAAGCAAACAAGGTAAGCATGTAAAGGTGATCTAAACCCTAAGGTAACCCCACTTTTAGAAATGTCCCCAGCAGAGTCGCCAGTTCTGGAGATACGGTGGGAGAACTGACTTGAGGTTTTGTGTTTGTGTTTGAAAATGTTTCGGTTTAGCAAGAGTCGCCACCGAATTTTTATTTTATCCAAAGGAAAGGTCAAAAAGCACAGGAAAGACCTTTGAGATGTTTTCTTGGTTTCGGGGGGTAGATTATGAAAAGGGAAGGTGCAAGCACCCTTTTCATCCATGGTTATCCATGGGCTCTTAGTTACTTGTTTAGATCAATTGCTTTTTCTTTTCAATTGTTTGAAATGGTGCTTTGTGTGTGGTTTTGAAAATGTTTTGAAAAGAGGCCATCATTGTGGCAACCTTTGTAATGATTCTTGTTTGAATGTATACAAAGGTGTATTGTCTTTTGAAATGATTTTTCAACGTTTGAAAGTTTTGTTTTGGGAAATTGTTTTGAAATTGTGTTGTGATGTGTGTTTGAAAATAGCAAGGATGTTTTTTGCAAGTTTTGATCAAGTAACTAAGAGTTGTCTACCCTATCTACTCAAGAGTCTTTCCTACACATTGTTAACTCTTTTGACAGTGTTGTTTGACCATTGCATTTGGTAAACAACCTTGTATTTGGATGTTTAACGGGACAGGTGCGGGTCATCGTATTGACCATGATAGCAATAGTTCTAAGTATCTTTAGCAAATTTTTGAGGGACTAGATCATTTTTGTATAGGCAACCAAGATAGCGTCATCGAGGGACTATGATCTTTTGTTTTGTTTTTATTTTGCCAAGATACTTAACATGCATACCATGTCCATTTTAAAGGCAACAAATGGATGAAACCCTAGGGGTGTATGTGTGCATTGTGTCATCAATTTGCATGCTTTTATGTATTGTATTAGGTCTACTATTTGTTTTGATTTCGGAATATTGCATACAAACCCTAATCTCTAACACGGTATACTTGAAAGCTATAAATGCGTAAAATAAATCTACGACTATTACAACATTGATATGGGGAGGGGGATACAATTTTTGAATAGGGGATTATTTTGCAAGAAATTAAAACCCTAATATTTACTATTACATCCAAATTGAATTCTTTGCATTAAATAATAAATAAACAATATTTAAACAAACAAATTAAGTATAAATATGCAAAATATTATAAGTATGCAAAGAGAATGTTTTTGTTTATTTTTATGTATGTGAAAATATAATATTTAATGTATTAAAAAAAAAGAAATAAAATATTATTTTTGTCAAGGGTAAAAAACCCTAATTTTCTTTAAGAAAAGTATAGATATTAATTATATTGTTTATATACAATAAATAAAAATTATGAAATATGTACAAATGGTCAAAAAATGAAAATATATTAGAAAAATATTATTTAAGTATGTAAATAATAATAATAAAAATATAATATTTTTTAAGCATTATTTTCAAGTTTTTATTAAAGAGAATAAAAGTATATACTAATTAATAATTATTTTCATGTTAGAAAAATAAAATAAAATATAAAAATAAATGTGAAAATTTATAAAAAATATTTTTGGTAAGTTTTTATGTTTAGAAAAAATAGAATAAAATCAGAAATGAAAAATAAATAGAACAATGCAAAAATAGAAAGAAATGGGCCAGGGGGTGCAGTCAGCAAAGGGGGAGGTGTCAAAAGCAAGCCAATTCAAGGCCCAGCCCAGATCAGCTTCATCTTCAACCTTTGTCAAACAAAATACGCGCGCCTGATTCAGATATCCTACTCCTGCATACGTGCTATAATGCAAAAACTCATAACACAAAAGTTATAGCATTTTTCAAGACGATTCCAACCATGTAAAGAACTCAATCTAACTCTCAAAGACCAGAGAGAATTTCTCTGGCCCTAAATTCTAACCTAACTTTTTCAGGAACTTCATGAATCATATTCTCTTAACACGATTAACTTAAATGAAATCTAAGCATATGTACATCTTCAGGGCTATGAGTACTACATTTTTTATTCACATACCTAAGCCTAATGATTCCTAAATAGAGAGATAGGAAGTTGACAAATACCAGTTTCAGTTGAACTCGTGTATGGCAATGTCGAGCTTTTCAATGAGACCTGAGGTGCTTGAGAGCTTGCTTGAACTTCCTCTGAACTTCCCCAATGCCTAGTTTGCTTTGGACTTGCTTGAGCAAGCTTGTAGAACTCAACCTGCACAAGTTTGAAACAGAAATGGTGAAGCTTGCAAATGGAGTTACAATCACTGTCCAATGATTGGTATAGCTTGGATAGGTTATATGGAATGTGTTTGAACAGGTTTGGGGCAAAACGCACGAGTGGTTTATTCTATGGAACTCAAAGTGCAGAAACTGCCCTGTTTTGCAAGAGGAATGTAATTTTGTGTTTTGGAAGGCTTGAGGGTTCAATAATTCGTGTTTCTGGCTCAAGGCAATATCAAAAACTTGTCTCAAATGCTTGCAAGAGTTGGTTATAACAGATATGCAAGTTATGTGATTTTGGCAAGTTTCTTGTATTTGAGGCAAAAGTATCAAGTAGTACAAGACATGCTTGTACATGCTATCTTCCAGCTTGCACTTTGTGATATTGGCCCTTCAAGTTTGTAGATATTGTTTGCTGTCCAAGATTTGGTTCAAGGCTCAAGGATGCAATTTGACATAAAGCGAAATTTGACAAAAATGGCAATGTTGCCTTTTTGCTATTTTTGGATTAATCTCTTGTGTAATCCTCTAATGATCAGAACAAAGCTTCAAACCAATGGATTTGCATTTAATTATTAAGTATGAAAGGGTTTACGGACCTGTAATGAAGTACAAACAATGCTGGATGGAAATTGCAACTTGTAGTAACATGAAACATGCCATGGATCAAAGTGAGTTTTTTCCAAAATCAAACCTTCGATTCTCCCTAACCACAAATGATTTTGGAGAGTTCTTGGACATTTTGGAAAGCTTGTAACATGCTCTAAAATCCATATTTGAAATGAATTTTGAGATTCCAAGTGGAACTAAGTGAAAAATGGTCATGAAGATAGGTCAAAATCCTGCCTAAACTAGGGCAAAATTTCACTAAGTTAAAAGTTTCATGGACCCTTGTTCCAAAAATCATAACTTGAAATCCAAGCTTATTTTGAGAATACTTTGTGAATCAAAGTTGTAGATTTTGTGGAGGACTACAACTTTCATGTTGGAGGTTTTGTTTGAATCCAATTGCATCATGGTGAAAATGTTGGGCAAAGTTGGGGAAAATAAGAAAATTTCATAACTTAGAAAAATTCTAAGTTATGAAAATTTTCAATCTTAAACCCTAATTTGCAAAATTAGGTTTTTTGATGAACAAGTTTCATGTTTTGACACATCTTGATGAAAAATGACCCTTGGCACCTGATTTTGACCAAAAAGTCAAAGTTTGACTTTTCAGTGTACAGTCAAATTTTGATCAATTGACTGAAAAATTCATCTGTTAATCCAATGCATTTGAGATATTTTGAACCTTGTGAATAGGTCAAGATGATGACATTGAGTCCTTGAATCCATGCTTGAACCAAATTTGCCATTGGCTAGGTGAAAAATCATAAATTGCCCTTATACAGTCAAAACCCTAAAAATGACCATTTTACCCTTTTGATGATCTGATCAAATTTCTTGAGGAGTTGTGGTACAAACATGATCAAATGGTACATAGGAGTCTATAATGTTGATGTGGATCAAAAATTATGAGTTTTGACTATAAATTGGTCACAATTGACTTTTTCCCCAATACAGCTGATTTTTAGGTCAAATGTCCAATTGACTGGGCAAAAATTTGATTCAAGGCTTGAAACTTGGTAGGGGAAATCTTATAAGTCCAACATGAAATATGAAAGCCAATTTAAGCATTGAAAGTCCAAAAATCCCTGTGCAAACTCAAACCCTAATTTAGGTCATTAATGCAATGAGATGTTTTGAGCAGAGCAAGCTCTAATCCTGTCTGAAGTTCAAAGAGTCTTGTGAGGGGAAATCTTGATAAAATGAGAGGGGAAATTTTGGGGTACAACACACATGCTCACTCCTAGGGTTTACTCCACTCCGGTTGCTTTCGGTTAAACGGTCATGAATTATAGGATTTGTTAGTGGTCGTCCTCTAGCCCCGAAAGATCTCAAATGACCCATTCAGATGTTGCCTCGGAAAAAGATATTTAAGGCTTTAGGATGATTACTAACACCTCCTAACATTGCTTTTGTGACCATACATGTCCCTTCGAATGTCCCTACAAACTCCAACGACGGTGCTACCTATTTCTCAATAATGGGATAGCATTGTCTAAAGGAAAACGAACAGTCTTTTTCGAGTAGGTAGATTAGTTCTTAAGTACTTGCTCAATAAAACAAACAAATTTTTTTACACAAACACTCTTTTTAAACAAAGTTTTCCAAAACAGCTTCGTAACACTCTTGAGGACAGAAACAAGGGTTAAAACGAAGCAAACAAAACTTTTCAAAAACACAAATACACAAGCAATTTTCAAAAATGAGCAAGTACCTAAGAGCCCATGGAAAACCATGGATAGAAGGTTTTTTTGTTCTTTTTACTTTTCCTGATAGGATATAAAAGTCGGTGGCGAATCTTGCTTACTGCGAAATTTTGCGAACAAAAAATGCAAAACGCAAACCAGTATTAACAGTCGGTTCTACCACCGTATCACAGTACTCATCAAGAAAAGTCTTCTCCATCTATTCCCAAATAGTAATACTCTCAGCAGGTAATGAGTAAAACCACTCATCATCATCTTCAGAAAGCATTAACGGGAACATCCTTAATTTCTTGGCTTCTTCAGAGTGTCCCTCAATCTTTAAAGTAGTACTCATGGTGAGGATTCTATACAAATGCTTATTGGCATCTTCATAGATATTTCTGGTGAAAGATATATTCTTGAGCTGGCAGATGGTTGAAAGATGCAGTTGAAAATTTGCAACAGCGACTGGTATATTCACGATAGTTAATTGACATGTTGGAGCATTTTCTCCTCCATAGTCCCTAAGAAGTCTCTCATGTGGTGGTGGGTTTTCACCCATAATTTCGGGTTCTGATTCTGAACTTGAGTATGTATATCAAATGAAATTAAGATGGTGGTTTTCCTTATGTTGTACCCCAAAATTTTCCCTCTCATTTTACTCAATCAATGGCAATTGAGGTCCCCAAGTTGCTCAAGGAAGTCCAAGAGTTGACCAGACAAGCTCTCTCCTAAGGCAATGTATCTCAAATTAGGGTTTCATTATTCATCAACATGGGTGAACCACAAAGGTCCCAAATGCATTTCAAGGTCCTAATATGTTCCTAAGATCATCCATGTCAAGTTTCATACTTTGCACAAGAAGGTTGCTCAGTCAATTGCTCAGATGCTTGAGAATCGACTGTATTAGGTCAAAAGTCAACTATGGCCCACATACAGTCAAACTTCAAGTTTTTAGTCAACATCATCATTTTTAATTGTTATCCAGAATTTGATAAAGGGTTGATCATGATTCCACAAGGATTGCTCACAATTCATCAAAACCCAAAAGTTGCTAAATTAGGGTTTCTCAATAAAAGTCAACCCAACTTTGACTAAGCATAACTTCCACATGCTTTATCATAAATTTTCCACCCAAAACTCTTTTTAAAGAGAATGAAATTCCATACAATTCATCTTCATCCCACAAGTTGAAAATATGAACTCACAAAAAGATATGAATTTTGACATTATAGGTCCTTTTGAAAAGTCAACAAAAACACCTTTTGGGTCAAAGCCTCATACATGAACATGGAAGACTCAATTAAGATGAGACAAAAAGGGTTGCTTATGGGACACCCTAATATTTCTAAAAAGTCAAATAACATCTCCCTAGGTTCAAAATTGAGAGAGATATGCATTGTCAAAGTTGGTAATTTTTGGAAAATTGTCAAAAGTCAACATTGATCAAATTGGCATTTTTTTTCAAAGGGGCCCATGTTTTCTTGCTTGAAACATGTTTCTAATAGGACCCAAGACCCCTGAGCTCATTCACCTCTTATTTTATTATTTTTATTATTTATTTTGATTTTGTATTCATTTAAATCAAAATAAATCGAATTAAATGGTAAAATAATGAAATCAAATCAAATCTTGGGATTTTTGTGCATATTTTGAGTCTATATACAGCTAGCATGATGGCCAATTCGTGCAAGATTCATTTGGATTGGAAAAGATTGTATTGAAGCTTATTTTGGAAAGATATCATACAAAGAGCAAATCAAATCAAATCTCCATTATTTCTCAAGATTCATGCCAATTTTATTAACCTAATTCAGTCTACTACATATACACAACAATTCCAGACCATAAGCATAAGGATTGGAGGCGTGAAACAGCAAGAAAGAAACCAAAATTTTGCAAGAAAAGTGTGATACCTATCTTTGTCTACAGGCCAATTAAAGCCAGTCCAACGTTTCCAATCGATTCCTGGACATCCCAGGAAGCTAACAACATCATTTGCAAGCCTTAAAGCATCCAGAAATCGTCCCCAAAAGCATCACGGTTTGCCCTAAAACTCAAACTCGATTTCAAAGTTTTACGCATCCTAAATGCATGCTAATCATATATTTGTGTTTATCATCTTGTTTGCAAGCTACATGTACCTTTTAATTGCATTTACCGTGCAAGAATCCATAGTTTCCATTGTTAGGGTTTCTGAGATGTTTTTAGGGATTTGTTATACAGGAAAAATTGGGCCATGAATGAGGTACCATGACACTCGTGAGACCAAGATGAGTTGATTGGTACCATCACAATAAATTTATCATGCTTGTATTGCATTTTGGAATAACGCAGGGTTTTAGCAATGAACACTGTCTGTGGGTATAGATGAATACCTAATATGACGGAATCCATGAAGAAGATAATGACTTGGCTTCATGTGAATGGCTCATTTGAACTTTCGCGCGTTTTTTCTGGGCTTAGTGTGTTTTTTGTATTATATTATTTTTCGTTTATATGTATTAACAAAGAATCATCAGCGCCGATGGTTGAGAGACACGCCTTCGATGTACACGTCCTGGGTTCGATCCCAGGCGTGTGCATTTTGTTATTTTCCAATTTTCTAAACGCAGATTGCATGCACTCCTTACCAAAGTGTCTACCATACTCTATCAACATCCAGCCATTGGATCACACATGCCATCAGATCCAACGTTCCAGCAATGAGGGACTATGGTGCGCCCCTAGGTCAACGATGCAAGGCACCAAAGGTTGACTGGGCTTGTAGTGTTGTTGGGCCAAGAAATTCAGATCTCCACCCCTCATTTGCTAGCACATACAGGCCCAATTCTCAATCTTTCTTTTTTATTTATTTTATTTTCTTTATTCTTTTCAATTTTTTTTATTTTTTTTATTTTTTTAAAAATCAGTTTTTTCATAAAATCATAAAATCAAGAATTCACAAATTTAGAATTAGTTTTTTTTATTATTATCAAATTTGTTTTTTTTAATTAATTAGCTTAATTTAATTTGGGGTAACTTTAACTCATTTTTAAAATTAAAATTAACTAGAAAAATTAGGTTTAATTCTTGATTTAATTATTTTCTTTTTTGCAACAAAAATAAAAATACAAAAATAGGTTATTTAGAATTAATTTCTTTTCATTAATTTATTTATTTTCCTAAGTTAACATTAATTAGAACTTAGAATTTTCTTTGCAATTTAATTATTCTCTATTTTCTTAAATAAAAAATGACCAAAAATGATTTTTTTTAATCAATTGCAGTTAGGTTTAGTCAAGGGTCAAAACCCTGATTTCTCTCGCCTTTAATTTACCGCGCGTTTTTAATTTTCTTTCTTATTATTATTGTAACTGTTTCAAGGTTGTAATAGTTTTAATTAGGGTTTTAAATTCCGCACTTTTATTTCCCGTCAAGGAAATTATGTAACTGTCAAAGCCATGTAATAGCTAGGTTTATTTCCGCTTTTTACTTTCTACAAATTCTTAACTATTAGATGTATGTTAATAGGACAGTATGGCAAGAATGCATAAAAAATTAATACAATTAGAAAACCCTAATGTGCAAAGATAATAAACTGAAATCAAACACTCGCACATGCTCACTCTTAGGGTATACTCTCACTTTGGTTGCCTTCGATTAAACGGTCATGAAGCATAGAATGTTTTAGTGGTCTCCCTCCTGTCTAAAAGATCAAATGTCCCATTCGAATGTTGCCTCGGAAATGTTGCCTCGGAAACGTTGCCTCGAAAAGATCTTAAGATTCTAGGGTTACTACTAAAGTTTTCTAACTATTGCTTTAGTGATTGTATTTGTCCCTTTTAAACGTCCCTTACAAACTCCAACGATGGTGCTACCTACTCCTTAATAGTAGGATAGTGCAGTCTAAAGGAAATAGAACGAACAATCTTTTTTTCGAGTAGGTAGAATCCTAAGTACTTGCTCAATAAAAACTTTTCACACAGACACTTTTCCAGACAAATTTTCAAAAAAACTTTGCCACACCCTTGAGGACCGATACAAGGGTTATCACGGAGTAAAAGCATTTTCAAGACAAACACACACAAGCAATTTGAAAAATGAGCAAGTACCTAAGAGCCCGTAGATAACTACGGATAGAAAGGGTGCTAAGACCTTCCCTTTCTATAATCTACCCCCCGTACTCAGAATATCTCAAAAAAAGGTTTTTTCTGTTATTTTTACTTTTCCATGATTGGATGAAATAAAAGTCGGTGGCGACTCTTGCTTACCGCGACATTTTGTAAACACAAAACACAAAATGAAAACCAGTATTAAATAGTCGGTTCTGCAACCGTATCACAGAACTGGCGACTCTGCTGGGGAAAATATAAAGTGAGGTAAACCTTAGGATCTAGGTCATATTTAATTGCTTTCTCTTGATTGTCTTGATTGCTTTATATTTATGGGAACTGTTTGGTTTATTTGATCCTACACCCGGATCGGGGAAACACCCTTTAGGTAAGTAGCAATAAACTGTGAGGGAACTATGTTGGAATACCGGCACGGTTGAAGCAGTAGCTACGTTGATGTGGCACTTTGGTTGGTACCGGTAACCCTTGAGTCAATCAAGGAGAGTACGGGGCCGCCACATGGTGTCGTGAAGCATCAAATGACCTTAGAACCTTTAATTGCACAAAATTGGCCATTAGAAAGCAGTAAGATAACCGGCCTTGGTGTAGAGCTGAGAACTGGTTGATACTCGATGCTACACTCATTGAGATCAGACTTTTGGGATATTTCGGCCGTAAGAAAAGATTGTGAGAGCTGAGACAATGCCGATAAAGGATGGTCAATGATATTGAGATCCTCTAGAACCCGGTTACTTTTTAAGACAGGTTTGAAACCAACTAAACTTCAAGAGGGTACTACCTTTAACCTCATGCAAGCCTTAAACCTAAGGACTTTGTGTGATTTGACTGTGCTTGCTATACCTGTGTTTGTTATACCTGTGTTTTATCATGACATTATGCATCTTAACATAGCATCAATTCTTATTGCACTAACCATTTCAAAGAACAAGGGAATTTATCTTTGCCCTGTTTTGCAGATCATGGCTTCTGTTCATAGAAACACTATTCGAATCAGCTTTGTGAAGATACCTTCTCAACTCAAAGAGCTAGCATAAAGGGTTTCTGAAACTTCTGCGTTCACCAAGAGACATGGTCGACTTCTCGACCTGGTTACTTCAAAATTTGATGAAAAGATGATGAGTGTACTTTTTCAGTTCTTTGATCCAAAGCACCACTGCTTCACCTTTCCAGATTATCAGTTGGTACCTAGCTTGGAAGAATTCTCTCAGCTGTTGGATAGACCCATTCTTGAGCAGTTACCCTTCACAGGTTTAGAAGAAGCTCCTAATCCAGAAGTCATTGCCTCAGCTTTGCACTTGAAACGGGCCGATGTGGTATCCAATTGGGAAACAAGAAGCGGAGTCAAGGGTTTTCTAGCTAAGTTTCTGATAAACAAAGCCCAACTGTTTTGGGATGATACAGATTTTCAGGCTTTCGAGGAGGTCTTGGCTCTTCTAATCTATGGGTTGGTCCTATTCCCCATTTCAGGCTCATTCGTAGATGTGAATGCTATCAAGATCTTTCTCTCTCGCAACTCGGTGCCTACTTTTCTCGGAGATATTTTGTACGCTCTCTATACTCGTACCATGAATAGAAGAGGGATTCTTATGTGTTGTATGCCATTGTTGTCGTGGTGGTTTATTTCTCACGTCCCTAAGTCCACACTGAAGAATAAAGGAGGTTTGGGTTGGTCGCAAAGGATAATGGCACTCGCTCATACGGATATTCTCTAGTGTTCTCGAGCTATGGAAAATACTGCTATTATTGATCATTGCGGAGAGTACCCTAATGTCCCGCTACTTGGCATCAGGGGGGGTATAACCTACAACCCTTGTTTAGCCCTGCGACAATTTGGTTACGCTCGAAGGGATGGTCCCCATGAGTTACTTATCGAGGGTATTATATTCAACTATGAGGATGATGTCAAGGAGTATCGCCGGAGATTCATACGAGCCTGGGGCATGGTAAACAGATCTGGCGCCAAGGCTTTGGGACCAAAGACTTCCATTCCTATGGAACCTTACCTACAATGGGTACGAGCTCGTGCCCAGTAGCTTATGATGCCCTATGTGACTGTTTTTCCAGTGATTGTGGAACCCACTATGGAGGAGGGTATTCCTTACACAGTTCACTATCCTTATGTGCCCACTGATCTTGGAGAATTATAGAGGTCTTGGATTCAGTTGATGAAGGAGCGAGATACTTACAAGGATCAGTTCCATGCTTAGGAGATGATGGTTTTAGAGCTCACAAGGCAGTTGTGTGAAGAAAGTGGACTCGATGACTATCCCGACACAAAGAGGAAGCATCCATAGGAATTTTAATGTCTTTTATAGTTTTAGATTTATTTTTTAAATTGTAACGCCTAAAAGGCATTTGGACTTCATATTCGGCTAATAAAGTATTTGTTTATTTTGGTTTGCAAATTTAAATTTCCCGAAGTCGTTGAAATCATTGCATGCGCATCCCATTATCAAGCACATCATTACAGGTTTCTCATCTTCTTCGCTATTTATTTCAGTAGAAATGTCTTCTGAACAAAGCATCAAGGACCTTCAAGCACAGAAAGCCCAGTTCCAACAAATGTTCGTCAGTCTGGAAAAAGGGCAAGAGGATCTGAAATCCCTCATTCTAAAAGAGAAGAAGAAAAAGAAGAAGGCTGTCGGTATTCTGAATATCGGCATAAGGTTTAGAGAGCGGTTGAAGCGACAAACTGATATGACCTCTTCATCCAAGGAAGGGGAGAATCAGGAAGAAGAAAAGGATCCTAGTCCTGCAGTCTCTGACAATGATACTGATTATAAAGATGAACAATATCCTCCTGCTGAGGATAGATACAAACAACTAGAAGACCGTCTGAGTGCCATGGAAGTTCAGAGAATACCTGGTCTAGATTTCGAAGAATTAGGATTGGTGTCGGGAGTAGTCATCCCACAGAAGTTCAAAGCTCCAGTTTTTGCTAAGTATGATGGGGTGTCCTGCCCAAAACTCCGTCTCTGTTCTTATGTCAAGAAGATCCAGCCCCACACATCTGATAGAAATATGTGGGTTCACTTCTTTCAAGATAGTCTGTCAGGGACTCAACTTGAATGGTTCTACCAGCTAGAGGGAGAAAATATCCAAAACTGGGAAGATCTGGCTGTTACTTTCTACAAGCAGTATCAGTACAATGCCGACCTCGCTCCTATTCGTACTTAACTCCAGAGTATGCCCATGGGTGCAAGTGAACGCTTTAAAGATTACGCACAAAAATGGAGAGACTTGGCTGGGAGAGTTTAACCCCCGTTGTCTGATAAGGAGTTGGTTGATATGTTTCTGGGGACGCTATCTGGTCCATTTTTCAATCATTTGATCGGCAGTTCATCAGCTGGTTTCACCGAGCTGATCCTAACTGCGGAAAGAGTAGAAGCGGGGATTCAAAGCGGTAAAATACAGAAGGATGCCTCTTCAAGTTCAGTAAAGAAGCCTTTTGCTAGTAAGAAGGAAGCCAGTGCCATCTACAGCCCGAGGGGTCAGAACAGGGCTGAATAACGTCAGACAGTAAGTGTCGTGATGATACCTAGACCTGCAGTTGCTCCACAATGCAACAATCAACAAAGGGCGGAAAGACCACAACGACAGTTTACCGGCATCAACATGAAATTGGCTGAAGTTCTACCTTATCTGCTAAGATCTAACTTGGAAACCTTGAGAGAGGCTCCCAAGAATCCAAATACTACATCTCCCCGATATAATCTGAATGCCCGGTGTGCCTATCATTCTGAGAGTCCTGGCCACAATACAAATGATTGTTGGGCTCTGAGAAACAAAATACAAGATTTGATTAAAGCAAAGGAGATAGATTTTGACGCTCCGGAGAAGCCCAACATCATAACTACACCCATGCCCAAGCATGGCTCGGGAATCAATGCTATTGATGTTATCTCCGCCACAGAAGATGTTGATGATGAGAAATCAGACATTGATAGCTGGATCTACCCAACTACCAACGGTGGACTGAGTAACTAGACGGCTAGGGACTTCATACATGTTTCTTTTATTATGCAGTAATTAACTTATTTGTTTTAAGATTTGTAATAAACATTTTGAAACTTTACGGCCTGGTGGCTTGCCCGAGGCACCTTGGCTTTGCTTGTGACGGCTATTATTTGTCATTTCATAATCATTAATAAAGCATTGGACGTTTCTTGCATACAAATTTTGTGCTCTCTGTTTTTATTTTCTGCTTTCCACACTATCAAAACAGCTATTCTCTTACACACACTCACGTATCATAATGCAGATCCATATCCACTCTGGATCCCATTGATAACAGCTCTGCTATTTCCAATTATGACTTCAAAAATCCGATTAACCAAGCCGAAGACGAAGGTGAGGATGATTGTGAGGTGCCTGGAGAACTTGCTAGACTACTACAGCAGGAAGAAATGGCCATACAGCCTCATGAAGAGCCGGTTGAGACGGTGAACTTGGGTACTGAGGAAGACAGAAAAGAGGTTAAAATAGGTGCAAATTTGGAGTTTAGCGTCAAACAGAGGTTGATACAGATGTTGCACGACTATGTTAAGATCTTCTCCTGGTCCTACAAAGACATGCCTGGTTTAGACAATGATATTGTGGTACATCGCCTGTCGACTAAAGAGGACTTTCCTCCGGTTAAACAAAAGGTCCGTCATATGCGCCATGAAATGTCAGAGAAGATCAAGGAAGAGGTCATGAAACAGTTCGACGCAAGATTCTTAGTTGTCACTTCTTATCCGCAGTGGGTTGCCAACGTGGTTCTGGTACCTAAGAAGGAAGGTAAGGTATGGATGTGTGTGGATTACAGAGATCTGAACAGGGCAAGCCCCAAGGAAGACTTCCCACTTCCTCACATTGATGTTCTAGTCGACAACACCGTGCAACATAAAATCTTCTCCTTCATGGATGGTTTCTCTGGCTACAACCAGATCAAGATGGCTCCTGAAGACATGGAGAAGACAACCTTCTTCACACAGTGGGGCACCTTCTGCTACAAGGTGATGCCTTTTGGGTTAAAGAATGCTGGGGAAACCTATCAGCGCGCCATAGTCGCTTTGTTTCACGATATGATTCACCATGAGATCGAAGTGTATGTTGATGACATGATATCCAGGTCTCATACTGAAGAAGAACATCTTGATTGAATCCAAAAGTTGTTCGACAGGTTGAAGACATACAAGTTGAAGTTGAATCCGAACAAGTGTACCTTCGGGGTAAGATCTGGTAAGTGTTGTACCCCAAAATTTACCCTCTTTTCATACACGCATATTATTGGTTTTATGGTTATGGAATAAAGGTATATTTATCAAGCTTCTTCAGGTTACAAGTAACTTTTATTTCGTCAATGGATATTCTCAGAGTATTTTTCGTGCTGAAGATCGGTTCGCCTTTTTGCAACGATTCGGGGTTCAAAGATTCACAAGTCCAACCCGGCGCGTCATATTCAGGTGTTCTTTCGCCAAGATATCTCTGATAACATATTCTCAAATTCAGGTTCAGCTCAAGAGTCAATTCTTTAAAGAAGGTATCCGAATGTGTGAGTTTTCTCGAAGAAATAGGGTGAAAAAGTGTGCTGAAAGTGCAGTTTTTACGCGCTAAAAATTCATAACGTGAATATCGTGGCTCGTTTTGAACCCGTTCCGGTGGCCAAAATTCCATTTTGACGTCATCTACGTTTTCATCTCTCACGGCTGGAAGCCAATTTCGATCAGAAGGTCTTCAAAAATGTGGATTTATCAAGTATTTTCATACAGAAAATTTGTGACAGAAATTTATTTGCATCATGTTCAGAAAATCATAACTTGGTCGATTTTCATCGTATAGAGCTGGTTCCGGCGCCCAAATTTCAAAAATTGAGTTGGCTACATTTTCATAGGAGGTATCAAGTTCGAACGGTATTCAAAAGGCCTTCGTTTTTTGCTCAGAGTGCGTGTGACGCGCCGAAAATCCTTAATGCTGAATATTATTTCATCTGGGCCGAAACTTCGAAAATTCATAACTCGGTCAATTTTTATCGGATTGGGCCCATCTTTTTACACAAGGTCACTGACTCAAAGATCTACAACTTTGCTTCAAAATTCGAGACCGAATTATGCTCCGATCAATACCAGTTTTTTATTGAAGAACGTGTCAGAATCGACACTGGAGCCCAAAATAAGTTTGTCTGAGCTGAAACTTCAAAAATTCATAACTAATTCACCGTTTATCCGATTGAGCCCATTTTCGGACAGGAGTTAGTTCTCGATGTCGGCTACATTTTGTTTTCAAATTTCAAATTCAAAACTTTTACTTAAGCCCCTTAGATTTAGCCTGAAATGTGACGAACTCAAGTGAACATTGGAGGCGCAATTGCACATTCAAAGCCCATTTTTTTCTCTCTAATTTCTATTATATAATCCAATTCTTTTCACACAAACAAGGGAGGAGAAAAAAAAAAGATTTTGCCACAATGCTGTCAAAATATCAAATTCTTTCAAGAACTCTAAAACCTTGAAATCCTTATTATAAATCTCCATCTCACTACAAACAAGAAATCCCTATTACAAACCAACACCTCACTACTTCTCCAGTAAAGGTAAGGCTGGCTTGATCTCCATGATCAAAAGGGCATAAAAGCATTCATATCACTACTTCTCCAGTAAGGGTAAGCCTGATTTGATCTCCATGATCAAAAGGGTATAATCATTCATACATGCCATATTGGCTTAAACATTAAATTTCTTCATATATTGGCTTTATTTGTATTTCATGATATATATAGTAATTTATTTAATGTGTTCATGATATTCAACACTGCAGATTTAGACAGGATTCCATGCAGGTTCATTACAGAACGTTGAGGCCAAAATAGAACAGCTTACACATGATACAAATATATGGCGAGGCAGACATCCTGAGAAGGTTAAGGAACGTTGAGACCAGAACACAAATGGCCAAAAGCCAAAACACAAATGGCCAAAACAGAACAGATTACACATGACACCAACCGCTGTTGCACCCTAAAATAAGGCCCATTTCTCACCCTTTATTTCCTTTTTCTATATTTTTCTTTAAGTAATTTATTTATTATTTTTACTAACAATTAATTAATTTTCTTTTTTATCAAAAATCACAAAAATATTTTTATGTCCAAATAAATTTAGAATTTTATTTTTTATCAATAAATATTAATTAATTTAATTAGGTTAATTTTAGATAACTTTCATTTATTTTGTAAATAATTAAAAATTAATTAGAATAAATAGGTTTTATTACTAACTTAATTGTACTTTATTTTTTTCCTAAAATAACCAAAAATCAAAAATAGGTCTTGTAATTATTTTCATTATTTAATCACTAATTAATTTAACATTTAATTTTAAAACCTAAATTTGTTTCTTTAAAAAATATTAAAAACAAAAAAAAACAATTTTCTTTTTAATTAGGTTAGAAGGGTCAAAACCCTAATTTCGCATTCGATCCAATTCACTCGCGCGATTTATTTTTCCTTATTCGATTATTAATGTATCTGCTCCCGGTTTGTAATAATTAATTAGGATATTTATTTTTCCGCTTTTACTTTATTTTCAAAGGGTTGCTTTTGGCAATGTAAATACGCGACGCCTTGTAATAGTTAGTTAAATTTCCGCATTTTAATTCCGCAAATTATACAACTGTTAGATGTTTGGTAATAGGGTTTGCATGACAAGAATGAATGCCTAAATCTAAAAATGGTTAGATCACCCTAAACATGTGCAAAGATAAAAATAATTGAAATCAACACACTCGCACATGCGCACTCCTAGGGTACACCCCACTTGGTTTCCTTCGTACACAGTCATTGAGTATAGGTTGTTTTAGAGGTCGCCCTCTTGTCTAAAAGATCATAGTTGCCTCGAAATGGTTGCCTCGGATATTTTTGCCTCGAACAAATGATCTAAGACATTAGGGTTACCGCTAAGACGTCCTAACATTGCTTTAGTGACTGTATGTCCCTCTTTCGAATTGACCCTCAAACTCCAACGACGGTGCTACCCATTCACTAATAGTGAGATAGCATTGTCTAAAGGAAACAAGCATAGAAAAATTCTTTTTTCGAGTAGGTAGATTAGTTCTTAGATACTTGCTCATCCAAAACAAATCTTTCTCACACTTACACTTTTACAAACAAAGTTTTCAAAACACTTCATTACACTCTTGAGGACAGAAGCAAGAGTTAAATCGAAGTTAAAAACAAAAAATTTTTCAAACCCACAAACATAAAAAAACAATTTTGAAAATGATGAGCAAGTACCTAAGAGCCCGTAGATAACTACGGATAGAAAGGGTGCTAATACCTTCCCTTTCTATAATCTACCCCCCGTACTCAAAAATATCTCGAAAAAGGAATTTTTTTGTGCTTTTTTCGTTTCCTTGTTGGATAAAATAAAATTCGGTGGCGACTCTTGCTTACCGCGACATTTTGCAAATACAAAACGCAAAACACAAACCAGCATTCCAAAAAACAGTCAGTTCTTCCCACCGTATCACAGAACTGGCGATTCTGCTGGGGATATTTTTAAGTAGGGTGTACCTTAGGAATAGTTCATCATCATGTTTTCAATTCCTTGATTTGTATGCTTTATCTTTGTGGGTTTGAATTGGAGTTACTATAGATCCTAACCCGGATCTGGAGATACCTTTTAGGTAAGTAGCAATAGACTGTGAGCGAACTGTACGGCGTAGACCGATACAGTTGAAGCAGTAGCTATGTTGGTGTGGCACTTTCGTTTGTACCGATATCCCTTGTGGTAGAACAAGGAGAATATAGGTCTTCTAAGGGGTCATTAAGCACCAACTGATCTTAGAATCTATAATTGACCAACTTGGCCATAGAAAAGTAGCAGTATGCTACACTCATTTAGACCATACTCTCGCGATGATTCCGGCCTCAAGAAAAGGTTACTAAACTGGAATTATGACCGATCGAGGATGGTCAGTGATATTAGGATCCTCTAGAACCCGGTTACTATTACTAGGACAAGTTGAACCAACTAAACTGAAAGAGGGTAATACCTAAACTCCATGCCAGCCTAAAATTTAAGGGCTATTGTGTGACTTGTATGCTTTCAACTTGAACTACTTGCACATGTTTGTTATCTAACAACATGAGTTCTTTGCAGGTTTTGTTTACAGTCCTTATCCAATAACTTGGATTTCTTGCCGGATTTACTTACTTACATCACCTCGCATTTTCTTAAACGCATAGCATACACATCATAACATCATGCCTTAACATTTCCTTAACCATTTCAAGAATCTCAAGGGTTTGTGATGTAGGTTATGGTAAATCAAATGTCCAGCAAGGGGCAAAGGGGATTTATTTTCCTCTAGCCAATGTCGTCTAGAGATCAAAACACGATAACTCGAGTCAGGGGCTATGACCCACTCGATATGGTGAGCTTGACTCTTGAAGAAGGAATCTTGATGATACGAAGTTTCTTCAATCAAAGCCGCAAAATTCAAAATCTAATAGTTTCTTGTTTACCCCGCGAGATCCTTGAAAACATTGCATACATATATCATACATATCATTGCATAACAGGTCTCCCAGTACAGGTCTCTCATGTTCTCGTTGTTTATTTCAGCAATGGCTCTCCAACAAGACAACCAAGATCTTCATACTCAAGAAACCCAGTTCAGGAAATGTTCCTAAACCTATCCAAGGGACAGGAAGAGTTGAAAACACTCCTCATCGGGAACCTGGTTAAGAAAAGTCCTGAAGACAATAAGGACGAACGGTTGGAGCAACTGCAAGCTGAGATAAATACAATGAGAACCCAAATGCTGGGGCAGATGGCTCTTATCCAAGGCTTAGCCTAGGAACAAGAAGAGCTGAGAACCATTATCAACCAACTTCATCAAGACAGATATAACAGTATGAAGCAAACAGTCGAGGCCGGGGACCAAGTTATTTATCAACCTCCGAGAAGACAAGGGTTTGGTTTGGTGAATAATGGACCTCTCCAAGTTGCTACTACCTCACGGGTCCAACAACAACCTCGCCCAAAACAACGGGTTAATCAGAGTAAGCCAGATACGCCCGAGAGGCAGTTTACCAAGCTCAACATGCCGTTGTCTCAAGCTTTACAACACCTGTTGAGATTGAATCTAGTGACGTTGATAGGACCTCATCTGAATCCCAAAACTTCTTCGCCTAACTACAATCCTGATGCAAGGTGTGCATATCACTCCAACAGTCCGGGGCATGATACTGACGACTATTAGAAGCTGAAGTACAAAATTCAAAACTTGATTGATGAAGGAGCTTTGGAATTCACACAAGATGGTCAACTAGAATGTTTCTGTCAACCTTCCAAGGCTCACCATTTGAAGTGACAAGTTCCGACAAGAGAAGACTTTTTGTTCATTAGAATTTTCAATGTGTAATTTTCTTTTGATTGTTCAAACATTTATTCATGTCAAATTGTGTTACTTCATCAATGCATTGCATATGTCTGCTTTGAATCAATCCATTAGTATTCACTATATTCAAATTGCTTTCATTTTTTGTGATGTTCAACTCTCGATTAAAAAATGCTAATCCTTTAGAAGGAGCATGACGAAAATGATATCAAAATCTCTACAGTATGCTTTTGAACAGACCCCGATGACGATGTACAAGCGTTGTTTCAAATCCTAAATAGTGGAGCTATAAGGAAGATAATCCCTACTCAACCCCTTTGAGCCAAAGAAATAGGAGTTTTTATTTTCACACAAATTAAAACCCTTAATCACAACCTGGGGCAGGGTAGTTTCTCAGTTAATCCGGGTGCACAATGAATGGAATCAAAGAGGTTCTTCCAAAATAAAAGATGGTCATGGTTCCTTATAATCGTCAGGACAGGAAGTCATTATCTCTCAGAAATAAAAGCCCATTAAGTCAAAACCTATAAAGGAGACTTACAAAACTGGGGCATCCCGCTGACTATAATCACAAAAAGAAACAGTTCAGGCAAAAGACAAGGATAATAAAATCAAAAAGAAAGAGATCCTACAAACTCTCAACAAAACTGATTGTCTGTTCAAAATAAATTGTCAGT
Source organism: Vicia faba (assembly GCA_948472305.1). Lineage (NCBI taxonomy): Eukaryota > Viridiplantae > Streptophyta > Magnoliopsida > Fabales > Fabaceae > Vicia > Vicia faba. Next base: position 147,308,815 of record OX451739.1, on the reverse strand, counting down.
ATCTGAACCATCACTGGAATATCAGAGCAAAGACTCAAACGGGATCTAATGCACAATTAGCTGAGTTTAGGATCGAAGAACATCACGAAGAACGGGTGGGTACAAATAAATTTTGAGCCTTTATCCTTTGTTTCTTAAATCGTGAACTAGGACACGTTATAAACCTTAAAAGTCCTAGCTGAAGCATGAGTTAGTCCGAAAGCATACTGTTACAAAAGGTATCCTGACTCTTGTAGGACTTGCTGTAAATCCTGAGTTGACATCACAAATTACAAATTTTTCCTGTTTTACTGAAAAAATGCATTTTCAAAATTTCAAGACAGACATAAGCTTTGCATTCTTAAAATAACATTGGTTGCATATGACTATTTGTTCAATAGCAGAGAAATTCGCATGACAGATATCTAGTGAACAAAAAAAACCTTCTCAATAAAAAGGATCACCTCAAGTGGAAAAACACTTCCAATCAAAGGGCACGACATGATCATTGTCCATCATCTAGGGCAGTCAAGTCAAGATTCAAGGAATCTCTCAAAGATGCCAAATAGCCAGGGGCAAATCTTCATCTGAATCACTTGGGGAATTGGACATGAATTCCAGCAACGAATCTTGCATGATCAACGAATATCTCCTGGTAGTATGGAAGCACAACACTACCGACAGTGACAACTCCCTACACCCTGAGAGCATGGACATAGTCAAAAAATACTGCTCATGAACCAAGACCCGCTAGGTTGACACACCTAGGCAAAAATAAGGGCATCCCGGCGAACCAAAAGGGTTCGGGCAAAAATTAGGGATAAAAACAAAAAATTTGTACACCCGGCAAGTCGAAAACCCGAAAGGGCGGCTTGGGAAAAAAGGGTATCCCGGTGGACTGAAAATCTGAAAAGACAGTCCAGGAAATAGTTATGGATTAGAGCGTACGACTATGTCCCGTCATCTCGTCCTTTGCCTACCAGAAGAAGATTTGTCATTTCAATCGGCAATTACCAAACACCTCGTAGGTTGGGATAATACTCGATCCACAAGGCCTCCGCAGGTACTTTCTCCCGCAGATACAAGGGCGAAAAGTCTTGATATGAAGCCACCGTCATACCCTCAACATGCGTCTCAGTAACATTCACTCCCCACAGAGTAAGGAAAGGCCGTAATGTTAGCTCTCCCCAGCTGAGACTCGCAACTGTGAATGAATCGGTAATATTCTCCCCAAGCAGAGTTTATTTACCATCAGCATTGAAAGGTCTTAATATTCCCCAGCGGAGTATAATAATATTCCCTGGCAGAATACAAAATATCCCCAGTGGAGTTTGAAATTTTTCCCAGCGCAGTCTGAAAAAGCTTCCCCAGTGGAATTCGGAGAGTCATTCCCAGTAGACTTTGGAAGATTGTCCCCAGCAGAAATCAAAGGATTATCCCCATAAGAGCCTAAAAGGTTATCCCCAGTGAAGTCGCAGCTGAAAGATCATCCCCAGCAAAGTTCTTTCCTTTCACAGACAGGAATTCAATCCCCAACAGGATTCAGTATCACCAGCAACGGTAATTCATCCCTAGCTGAATTTATCGGTGGAATTCTCAGCAGAGCATCTCTTCCCCACAGAGTAATCTCCTCATCAATTTATTCCCCAACGGAGTTTTCCTCTCCTGCAGGTTTATCCTCACAGTCATCTTCATCCACTACCTCCAGCGGAAACAAAGAATTCAACTCTGTTCTCCAGCAGTTATCCGACATTTATTTTCCCCAGCTAAAAACATTACATTTTTATACGTCATGACACATGCATATACGCATCATATAACACAATCTCATTTATTTTGAGAACATTATTGCTTGATACATATCATGCATTGCATACAGCTAACCTTTACCTTTCAGGAAGGATGCGGTTAAATTCTCATAAATTCAAAGCTATGAAGCTTTTACCAAAGTCGAACTACTGACCAGTTCTTAAATATCAACCGAATTATCCTCAGTTGAATTACAGATAAGGTTCTAAATCTCGACAAAGTTCCTCCGTCAAATTAAAGACAGTTCTTAAATCTCAACAGAATTATCCTCGGTTGAATTACAGACAAGTCCTAAATCTCGATGAAGATGTTTCCCTCAGTCGAAGTACTGACCGGTTCTTAAATCTCAACATAATTATCCTCAGTTGAATTACATATAAGGTTATAAATCTCGACAAAGTTCCTCCATCGAATAACAGACAGTTCTTAAATCTCAACAGAATTATCCTCGGTTAAATTACAGACAAGTCCTAAATCTCGATGAAGATGTTTCCCTCAGTCGAAGTACTGAACAATTCTTAAATCTCACCCGAATTATCCTCAGTTGAATTACAGATAAGGTTCTAAATCTCGACAAAGTTCCTCCGTCGAATTACAGATAGTTCTTAAATCTCAATAGAATTATCCTCGGTTGAATTACAGACAAGTCCTAAATCTCGATGAAGATGTTTCACTCTGTCGAAGTATTGACCAGTTCTTAAATCTCAAACGAATTATCCTCAGTTGAATTGCAGATAAGGTTCTAAATCTCGAAAAAGTTCCTCCGTCGAATTACAGACGAGTTCCTAACTCTCAGCAGAGTTTCCTCAGTTGAATTACGGACAAGTTCTTAAATCTCGAGGAAGATGTTTCCCTCAGTCGAAGTACTGACCAGTTCTTAAATCTCAACCAAATTATCCTCAGTTGAATTACAGATAAGGTTCTAAATCTCGACAAAGTTCCTCTGTCAAATTACAGATGAGTTCCTAAATCTCAGCAGAGTTTTCTCAGTTGAATTACGGGCAAGTTCTTAAATCTTGATGAAGATGTTTCCCTCAATCGAAGTAATGACCAGTTCTTAAATCTCAACTGAATTATCCTCAGTTGAATTACAGATAAGGTTCTAAATCTCGACAGAGTTCCTCTGTTGAATTATAGACAGTTCTTAAATCTCAACAGAATTATCCTCGGTTGAATTACAGATAAGTCCTAAATCTCGATGAAGATGTTTCCCTCAGTCGAAGTACTAATCGGTTCTTAAATATCAACATAATTATCCTCAGTTGAATTACAGATAGGGTTCTTAATCTCGACAAAGTTCCTCCGTCGAATTACAGACAGTTCTTAAATCTCAACAAAATTATCCTCGGTTGAATTACAGACAAGTCCTAAATCTCGATAAAGATGTTTCCCTCAGTTGAAGTACTAACCAGTTCTTAAATCTCAACCGAATTATCCCCATTTGAATTACATATAAGGTTCTAAATCTCGACAAAGTTCCTTCGTCGAATTACAGACAGTTCTTAAATCTCAACAGACTACTGGATCCAAACCCGACTTGATCAGTTAAATCTAATCGACGAAAAGAGACTTACTGCTATCTGTCATGGTCAGACGTATCAAAAGCGAATGATCAAGGCTTTTAACAAGAAAGTCAGACGCCAGGAATATTAAGTTGGGGATCTAGTACTCAAATGCATCATACTACCGCAAGGTGATCCCAGGGGCAAATGGACCCCCACATACGAAGGATCACCTCAAGTGGAAAAAAACTTCCAATCAAAGGGCACGGCATGATCATTGTCCATCATCTAGGGCAGTCAAGTCAAGATTCAAGGAATCTCTCAAAGATGCCAAATAGCCAGGGGCAAATCTTCATTTGAATCAATTGGGGCATTGGACATTAATTCCAGCAATGAATCTTGCATGATCAACGAACATCTCCTGGTAGTATGGCAGCACAACACTACCGACAGTGACAACTCCCTATACCCTGAGAGCATGTACATAGTCAAAAAATACTGTTCATGAATAAAGACCCGCTAGGTTGACACACCTAGGAAAAAATAAGGGCATCCCGACAAACCAAAAGGGTTCAGGCAAAAATTAGGGATAAAAACAAAAAATCTGTACACCCGGCAAGTCGAAAACCCGAAAGGGCGGCTTGGGCAAAAAAGGGTATCCCGGTGGACTGAAAATCTGAAAAGACAGTCCAGGCAAAAGTTATGGATTAGAGCGTACGACTATGTCCCGTCATCTCTTCCTTTGCCTACTAGAAGAAGATTTTTCATTTCAATCGGCAATTACCAAACACCTCATAGGTTGGGATAATACTCGACCCACAAGGCCTCCGCAGCTACTTTCTCCCGCAGATACAGGGGCAGAAAAGTCTTGATATGAATCCATCGTCATACCCTCAACATGCGTCTCAGTAACATTCACTCCCCGCAGAGTAAGGAAAGGAAGTAATGTTAGCTCTCCCCAGTTGAGACTCGCAACTGCGAATGAATCGGTAATATTCTCCCCAAGCAGAGTTTATTTACCATCAGCATTGAAAGGTCTTAATATTCCCCAGCGGAGTATAAGAATATTCCCTGGCAGAATACAAAATATCCCCAGTGGAGTTTGAAATTTTTCCCAGTGCAGTCTGAAAAAGCTTCCCGAGTGGAATTTGGGGAGTCATCCCCAGTAGACTTTGGAAGATTGTCCCCAGCAGAAATCAAAGGATTATCCCCATAATAGCCTAAAAGGTTATCCCCAGTGAAGTCGCAGCTGAAAGATCATCCCCAGCGAAGTTCTTTCCTTTCACAGACAGGAATTCAATCCCCAACAGGATTCAGTATCACCAGCAACGGTAATTCATCCCTAGCTGAATTTATCGATTGAATTCTCAGCAGAGCATCTCTTCCCCACAGAGTAATCTCCTCATCAATTTATTTCCCAACGGAGTTTTCCTCTCCTGCAGGTTTATCCTCACAGTCATCTTTATCCACTACCTCCAGCGGAAACAAAGAATTCAACTATGTTCTCCAGCAGTTATCCGAGATTTATATTCCCCAGCTAAAAACATTACATTTTCATACGTCATGACACATGCATATACGCATCATATAACACAATCTCATTTATTTTGAAGACATCATTTCTTGATACATATCATGCATTGCATACAGCTAACCTTTACCTTTCAGGAAGGATGCGGTTAAATTCTCATAAAATTCAAAGCTATGAAGCTTTTACCAAATTCGAACTACTGACCAGTTCTTAAATCTCAACCGAATTATCCTCAGTTGAATTATAGATAAGGTTCTAAATCTCGACAAAGTTCCTCCGTCGAATTACAGACAGTTCTTAAATCTCAACAACATTATCCTCGGTTGAATTACAAACAAGTCCTAAATCTCGATGAAGATGTTTCCCTCAGTCGAAGTACTGACCGGTTCTTAAATCTCAATAGAATTATCCTCAGTTGAATTACAGATAAGGTTCTAAATCTTGACAAAGTTCCTCCGTCGAATTACAGACAGTTCTTAAATCTCAACAGAATTATCCTCGGTTAAATTACAGACAAGTCCTAAATCTCGACGAAGATGTTTCCCTCAGTCGAAGTACTGAACAGTTCTTAAATCTCAACCAAATTATCCTCAGTTGAATTACAGATAAGGTTCTAAATCTCGACAAAGTACCTCCATCAAATTACAGACAGTTCTTAAATCTCAACAGAATTATCCTCAGTTGAATTACAGACAAGTCCTAAATCTCGATGAAGATATTTCCCGCAGTCGAAGTATTGACCAGTTCTTAAATCTCAACCGAATTATCCTCAGTTGAATTGCAGATAAGGTTCTAAATCTTGAAAAAGTTCCTCCGTCGAATTACAGACGAGTTCCTAAATCTCAGCAGAGTTTTCTCAGTTGAATTACGAGCAAGTTCTTAAATCTTGATGAAGATGTTTCCCTTAGTCGAAGTAATGACCAGTTCTTAAATCTCAACTGAATTATCCTCAGTTAAATTACAGATAAGGTTCTAAATCTCGACAAAGTTCATCCGTCGAATTACAGACATTTCTTAAATCTCAACAGAATTATCCTCGGTTGAATTACAGACAAGTCATAAATCTCGTTGAAGATGTTTCCCTCAGTCGAAGTACTGACCGGTTCTTAAATCTCAATAGAATTATCCTCAGTTGAATTACAGATAAGGTTCTAAATCTCGACAAAGTTCCTCCGTCGAATTACAGACAGTTCTTAAATCTCAACAGAATTATCCTCGGTTGAATTACAGACAAGTCCTAAATCTCGATAAAGATGTTTCCCTCAGTCGAAGTACTAACCAATTCTTAAATCTCAACTGAATTATCCCCAGTTGAATTATAGATAAGGTACTAAATCTCGACAAAGTTCCTTCGTCGAATTACAGACAGTTCTTAAATCTCAACAGAATTATCCTCGGTTGAATTACAGACAAGTCTTAAATCTCGATGAAGATGTTTCCCTCAGTCGAAGTACTGACCAGTTCTTAAATCTCAACCGAATTAACCTCAGTTGAATTACATATAAGGTTCTAAATCTCGACAAAGTTCCTTCGTCGAATTATAGACTAGTTCCTAAATCTCAGCAGAGTTTCCCCAGTTGAATTACGGACAAGTTCTTAAATCTCGTGAAGATGTGTCCCTCAGGCGAAGTACTGACCAGTTCTTAAATATCAACCAAATTATCCTTATTTGAATTACAGATAAGGTTCTAAATCTTGACAAAGTTCCTCCGTCGAATTACAGATAGTTCTTAAATCTCAACAGAACTATCCTCGGTTGAATTATAGACAAGTCCTAAATCTCGATGAAGATGTTTCCCTCAGTCGAAGTACTGACCGGTTCTTAAATCTCAACAAAATTATCCTCAGTTGAATTACAGATAAGGTTCTAAATCTCGACAAAGTTCCTCCGTCGAATTACAGACAGTTCTTAAATCTCAACAGAATTATCCTCAGTTGAATTACAGACAAGTCCTAAATCGCGATGAAGATGTTTCCCTCAGTCGAAGTACTGACCAGTTCTTAAATCTCAACCGAATTATCCTCAGTTGAATTACAGATAAGGTTTTAAATCTCGACAAAGTTCCTCCGTCGAATTACTGAAGAGTTCCTAAATCTCAGCAGAGTTTCCTCAGTTGAATTACGGACAAGTTCTTAAATCTCGATGAAGATGTTTCCCTCAGTCGAAGTACTAACCAGTTCTTAAATCTCAACCTAATTATCCTCAGTTGAATTACAGATAAGGTCCTAAATCTCGACAAGTTCCTCCGTCGAGTTACAGACGAGTTCCTAAATCTCAGTAGAGAAGTTTTCTCAGTTGAATTACGGGCAAGTTCTTAAATCTCGCCGAAGATGTTTCCCTCCAGTTGAATTACAGACGAGTTCTTAAATATCAATAGAGATGTGTTCTCAGTTGAAGTACAGGCGAGTTCCTAAATCTCGACAAAAGTGTTCCTCCGTTGAAGTACAGACAAGTTCCTAAATCTCAGTAGAGAAGTTTTCTCAGTTTAATTACGGGCGAGTTCTTAAATCTAGACGAAGAGGTTTCCCCCCAGTTGAATTACGGACAAGTTCTTAAATCTCAACAGAGATGTTTTCTCAGTTGAAGTACATGCGAGTTCCTAAATCTCAGCAAAAGTGTTCCTTCGTTGAAGTACAGACAAGTTCCTAAATCTCAGCAGAGAAGTTTTCTCAGTTGAATTACAGGCGAGTGCTTAAATCTCGACGAAGATGTTTGCCCAGTTGAATTACGGACAAGTTCTTAAATCTCAGCAGAGATGTTTTCTCAGTTGAAGTACAGGCGAGTTCCTAAATCTCGACAAAGATGTTCCTCCGTTGAATTACAGACGAGTTCCTAAATCTCAGCAGAGAAGGTTTCTCAGTTGAATTACGGGAGAGTTCTTAAATCTCGACGAAGATGTTTCCCCAGTTGAATTACGGACAAGTTCTTAAATCTCAGCAGAGATGTTTTCTCAATTGAAGTACGGGAAAGTTCCTAAATCTCAGCAAAAATGTTTCTCCGTTGAATTACAGACAAGTTCCTAAATCTCAGCAAAGAAATTTTCTAAGTTGAATTACGGGCGAGTTCTTAAATCTCGACGAAGATGTTTCCCCTCAGTTGAATTACGGGCAAGATCCTAAATCTCGACGCCTCAGTTGAATTACGGGAAAGTTCCTAAATCTCGACGCCTCAGTTGAATTACGGGAAAGTTCCTAAATCTCGACGCCTCAGTTGAATTACGAGCAAGTTCCTAAATCTCGACACCTCAGTTGAATTACGGGCAAGTTTCTAAATCTCAACAAAGATATTTCCTCAATTGAGTACGGACGATTGAAGTTCCTAAATATCAACAGAGACGACTCACCAGCAAAATAACGGACGAAGAAGCTCCTAAATTTCTACTTCTCTCAACGAAGATCAGACTTCCCCAGCGGAATCTTCCTCAAACGACAGGTATACGAGCTCTCGATAAGGAATCTCTTACGCGATCGACACTCCTTCAGATGGCATCTTCAAGCCCATCTTCTCGACAAAAATTTCCAAATGGCATCTATAAGCCCATTCCCAACATCACAAGACAATTACCACTTCATGCGAGTGTAAATTTCTGGGCACTCTAGTGTTCAATCATCTTCCACCTTCGGATCACGAAAGGCACGAAAGCCAATCTACATCCTCAGGTTTAAGAAGATTGAACAGGGGCAGCTGTTGTACCCCAAAATTTGCCCTCTTTTCATACACGCATATTATTGGTTTTATGGTTATGGAATAAAGGTATATTTATCAAGCTTCTTCAGGTTACAAGTGACTTTTATTTCGTCAATGGATATTCTCAGAGTATTTTCCGTGTTGAAGGTCGGTTCGCCGTTTTGCAACGATTCGGGGTTCAAAGATTTACAAGTCAAACCCGGCGCGTCATATTCAGGTGTTCTTTCGCCAAGATATCTCTGAGAACATATTCTCAAATTCAGGTTCGGCTCAAGAGTCAATTCTTTAAAGAAGGTATCCGAATGTGTGAGTTTTCTCGAAGAAATAGGGTGAAAAAGTGTGCTGAAAGTGCAGTTTTTACACGCTAAAAAATTCATAACATGAAGATCGTGGCTCGTTTTGAACCCGTTCCGATGGCCAAAATTCTGTCTTGATGTCATATACGTTTTCATCTCTCACGGAAGGAAGCCAAATTCGATCAGAAGGTCTTCAAAAATGCGGATTTATCAAGTATTTTCGTACAGAAAATTTGTGACAAATTTATTTGCGTCATGTTCAGAAAATCATAACTTGGTCGATTTTCATCGTATCGAGCTGGTTCCGACGCCCAAATTTCACAAATTGAGTTGGCTACATTTTCACATGAGGTCTCGAGTTCGAACGGTATTCAGAAGGCCTTCGTTTTTTGCTCAGAGTGCGTGTGACGCGCCGAAAATCCTGAATGCTGAATACTATTTCATCTGGGCCGAAACTTCGAAAATTCATAACCCGGTCAATTTTTATCGGATTGGGCCCATCTTTTTACACAAGGTCACTGACTCAGAGATCTACAACTTTGCTTCAAAAGTCAAGACCGAATTATGCTCTGATCAATACCAGTTTTTATTGAAGAACGTGTCAGAGTCGACACTGGAGCCCAAAATAAGTTTGTCTGAGGTGAAACTTCAAAAATTCATAACTAATTCACTGTTTATCCGATTGAGCCCATTTTAGGACAGGAGTTGGTTCTCGATGTCGGCTACATTTTGTTTTCACTTTTCAACTTCAAAAATTGCACTTAATCCCCTGCGATTAAGCCTGGAACATGACGAACTCAAGTGAACATTGGAGGCCCAATTGCACATTCAAAGCCCATTATTTTCTCTCTAATTTCTATTATATAATCCCATTCTTTTTACACAAACAAGGGACGAGAAAAAAAAAGCTTTTGCCACAACGCTGTCAAAATATCAAATTCTTTCAAGAACCCTAAAACCTTGAAATCCTTATTATAAATCCCCATCTCACTACAAACAAGCCATCCCTGTTACAAACCAACATCTCACTACTTCTCCAGTAAGGGTAAGGCTGGCTTGATCTCCATGATCAAAAGGGCATAAAAGCATTCATATCACTACTTCTCCAGTAAGGGTAAGGCTGATTTGATCTCCATGATCAAAAGGGTATAATCATTCATACATGCCATATTGGCTTAAACATTAAATTTCTTCATATATTGGCTTTATTTGTATTTCATGATATATAGTAATTTATTTAATATGTTCATGAGATTCAACACTGCAGATTTAGACAGGATTCCATGCAGGTTCATTACAGAACGTTGAGGCCAAAACAGAACAGCTTACACATGATATCAATACATGGCGAGGCAGACATCCCGAGAAGGTTAAGGAACATTGAGGCCAGAATACAAATGGCCAAAACAGAACAGCTTACACATGACACCAACAGCTATTGCACCATAAAATCAGGCCCATTTCTCACCCTTTATTTCCTTTTTCTATATTTTTCTTTAAGTAATTTATTTATTATTTTTACTAACAAGTAATTAATTTTATTTTTTATCAAAAATCACAAAAATATTTGTATGTCCAAATAAATTTAGAATTTTATTTTTTATCAATAAATATTAATTAATTTAATTAGGTTAATTTTAGATAACTTTCATTTATTTGGTAAATAATTAAAAATTAATTAGAATAAATAAGTTTTATTACTAACTTAATTGTACTTTATTTTTTTCCTAAAATAACCAAAAACCAAAAATAGGTCTTGTAATTATTTTCATTATTTAATCACTAATTAATTTAGAATTTAATTTTAAAACCTAAATTCTTTTCTTTAAAAAACATTAAAAACAAAAAAAAAACAATTTTCTTTTTAATTAGGTTAGAAGGGTCAAAACCCTAATTTCGCATTCGATCCAATTCACTCGCGCGATTTATTTTTCCTTATTCGATTATTAATGTATTTGCTCCCGGTTTGTAATAATTAATTAGGATATTTATTTTTCCGCTTTTACTTTATTTTCAAAGGGTTGCTTTTGGCAATGTAAATATCCGACGCCTTATAATAGTTAGTTAAATTTCCGCATTTTAATTCCGCAAATTATACAACTGTTAGATTTTTGGTAATAGGGTTTGCATGACAAGAATGAATGCCTAAATTTTAAAATGGTTAGATCACCCTAAACATGTGCAAAGATAAAAATAATTGAAATCAACACACTCGCACATGCGCACTCCTAGGGTACACCACACTTGGTTTCCTTCGTACACAGTCATTGAGTATAGGTTGTTTTAGAGGTCGCCCTCTTGTCTAAAAGATCATAGTTGCCTCGAAATGGTTGCCTCGGATATTGTTGCCTCGAACAAATGATCTAAGACATTAGGGTTACCGCTAAGACGTCCTAACATTGCTTTAGTGACTGTATGTCCCTCTTTTGAATTGACCCTCAAACTCCAACGACGGTGCTACCCACTCACTAATAGTGGGATAGAATTATCTAAAGGAAACAAGCATAGAACGATTCTTTTTTCGAGTAGGTAGATTAGTTCTTAGATACTTGCTCATCCAAAACAAATTTTTCTCACACTTACACTTTTACAAACAAAGTTTTCAAAACACTTCATTACACTCTTGAGGACAGAAGCAAGAGTTAAATCGAAGTTAAAAACAAAAACTTTTTTAATCCCACAAACATAAAAAAAAAACAATTTTGAAAATGATGAGCAAATACCTAAGAGCCCGTAGATAACTACGGATAGAAAGGGTGCTAATACCTTCCCTTTCTATAATCTACCCCCCGTACTCATAAATATCTCGAAAAAGGAATTTTTTTGTGCTTTTTTCCTTTCCTTGTTGGATAAAATAAAAGTCGGTGGCGACTCTTGCTTACCACGACATTTTGCAAATACAAAACACAAACTAGTATTCTAAAAAACAGTCAGTTCTTCCCACCATATCACATCAAGCTTCTGAGTTTTATCGTCAGTGGCATGGGTATTCAGGTAGATCCTGCGAAGGTAAAGGCCATACAAGAGATGTCGGTCCCCCACACAGAGAAAGAGGTTAGAGGTTTCTTGGGACGTCTGAATTATATCGCCAGATTCATTTCACATATGACTGCTACTTGTGAGCCAATCTTCAAGCTTCTAAAGAAAGATCAAGTGATAAAGTGGAATGATGAATGCCAGACCTCTTTTGAAAGAATCAAGGAATACCTTCAAGAACCACCAATTTAGATGCCTCCAGTTGAAGGACTACCTTTGATATTATACTTGACAGTGCTAGACAATTCAATGGGGTGTGTTCTGGGGCAGCATGACGAGTCTGGTCGAAAAGAGTATGTCATTTATTACCTTAGCAAAAAGTTTACCGACTGTGAGACCCGATACTCATTGCTCGAGAAAACTTACTGCGCTTTGGCATGGGCTACTTTCCAACTGAGACAGTATATGCTGACTCACACTACCTTGTTGATATCGAAGATGGATCCGATCAAGTATATTTTCGATAAGCCCGCTCTCTCCGGAAGGATAGAAAGGTGGCAAATTATCTTAACCGAATATGACATACAATATACAACCCAATAAGCAATTAAGGGGAGTGTATTAGCTGATCATTTGGCTCATCAGGCCTTGGATGACTACCAGTCCATGAATTTCGAGTTCCCGGATGAGAATATCATGTTAGTGACCGACTATGAAGAGCCTGGACCGGATAAAAGACCTGAGGAAGGATCCCGATGGTCTGTGTATTTTGATGGAGCCTCAAATGTACTAGGTAACAACATTGGCGCTGTAATCATATCTCCTAAGGGTTGTCATACTCCGTTCACCGCCCGATTGTGTTTCAACTGCACCAACAACATGGCGGAGTATGAAGCATGTATCATGGGTCTTCGAGCTGCTATTGACCTGAGGATTAAGTTCTTAAGTGTATTCGGGGATTCTGCTCTGGTGATAAGTCATATCAAAGGCGAGTGGGATACGAAACACCTGAATCTCATTCCTTACAAAGAGTATGTACTGACATTGCTCCCACATTTTAAGGAGGTAACCTTTGAACATTTCCCACGAGAAGAGAACCAGTTGGCAGACGCGCTAGCTACCATGTCTTCTATGTTCAAAGTTAGGTGGGACAATGAAGCTCCCCAGATTACCATTGAGAGGTTGGATGAACCAGTAAACTGCTGTGATATCGACACCAAATAAGTGGCAGACAAACCCTGGTTTCACGAAGTCAAAAGGTATCTCGAGGTTCAGGAGTATCCCAAAGGGGAATCTGTCAATGATAAGAAGTTTCTGAGAAGGTTCGCTGCAAAGTTTTTCCTTAGTAATGGGATCCTCTATAAACGCAACCATGACTCCACACTACTACGGTGTGTAGACAAGAGCGAAGCAGAGAGAATCATGACAGATCTACATGAAGGCACCTTTGGAACCCATTCTAGTGGACATACCATGGCTAAGAAGATCCTACAGGAAGGATATTACTGGTCCACTATGGAAAACGATTGTTATCAGCACTCTCTAACTTGTCATAAGTGCCAAGTCTACGCTGATAAGGTGCATGTGCCTCCAGTTCCTTTGAACATCCTGACAGCTCCTTGGCCATTTGCGATGTGGGACATCGACATGATCGGCGAGATCAGACCTACTGTGTCTAACAGGCATCGCTCATCTTAGTATCCATTGATTACTTTACAAAGTGGGTTGAGGCAGCCTTTTTTGCTATTATAACCAAGAACGTCGTGGCGCGATTTATCCGACATAATCTGATCTATTGATATGGTGTACTAGAGAGGATTATTACTGACAATGGTACGAATCTCAATAACACAAAGATCACCGAGCTCTGCAAAAAGTTCAAGATACAGCATCATAACTCTTCTCCCTACCGGCCGAAGATGAATGGGGTTGTTGAAGCTGCTAACAAGAACATCAAGAAGATTGTATAGAAGATGACGGTGACATATAAATACTGGCATGAGATGTTACCATTTGCTCTTCATGGATACCGTACCTCAGCACGGACTTCGACAGGGGTAACCCCCTACTCTCTAGTATATGGCATGGAGGCAGTCCTACCCATCGAAGTCCAGATACCTTCTCTCAGAATTATGAAGGATGCGGGTTTGAACAAAGACAACTGGATCCAAACCCTACTTGATCAGTTAAATCTAATCGACGAAAAGAGACTTACTGCTATCTGTCATGGTCAAACGTATCAAAAGCGAATGATCAAGGCTTTTAACAAGAAAGTCAGATGCCAGGAATATCAAGTTGGGGATCTAGTGATCAAACGCATCATACTACCGCAAGGTGATCCCAGGGGAAAATGGACCCCCGCATACGAAGGGCCATTTGTGGTTAAGAATATTTTCTCGGGAGGAGCTATGATTCTAACCACCATGGATGGTGACGACCTTCCTCACCCCGTCAATGCAGACATAGTGAAAAGATATTACGCATAATCAAAGACCCGCTAGGTTGACTGGCCTAGGTAAAAAATAAGGGCTTCCCGGTGAACCAAAAGGGTTCGGGAAAAAGTAAGGGATGAAAATAAAAAGAGCTGTACACCCGGAAAGTCAAAAACCCGAAAGGGAGGCTTGGGAAAAAAAGGGTATCCCGGTGGATTGAAAACCCGAAAAGGTAATCCAGGAAAAAGGTAGGGATTGAAGTGTATCACTATGTCTCATTGGATCATCTTATAACCATACTTCGGTATCGACTATCAAGCTCGGACGACACCAATCAATTTGATAAACCTTCGGCCAAGTATCAAAGTGATGTGACGCTTGAAAATATAAAGGCAATAGCAGAGTTGGAACCAAATGGGGTCGTTTCACATAGCTATTTTTCTTTCATTTACACAAATTGTATAATTTTTTATCTTTCGACGGAGTTCTCTTACTGGGACGTCAGCCTCTTTGTACAAAAAATGCCTATTACGGGCCAACTTCAGAAATCAATACAAGTCATTTTCACAAGGAACTTCAATCTGTTTTTCTTTTTCTGTTTTGTTTTGCAAGAACGTCCAATGATTTAGTTTTTTGATATATGCATTTGAAAAATGATTGCTGCTCATAAAGATTTACATAAGAAACAAAAGATAGTTACCCATAATTCCAAAAACAGAGAAAAACAAGAAGTACCGAGCCCGACGGTTCCTCTGCCCAGCAGGTATCGGGATAGAGTCAGCTTTGGAACATGATTATTGGTACATACACTCCCCACAGAGTAAAAGTATCCAAAGGCATTGATGTCAGTTTCCCCGAAACAGGACGTAACTATCCCCAGCCAAAGTTCGTAATCGTAGGCGAGTCAATAAATCGTATCACCCAAGCGGAGTTCATTTCTACAGACACAGAAGCTCAATCTCTAACAGGGCTCATCAGCTCCAGCAACGAAATTCCATCCCCAGATAAATTTATTTCTCCAGATTGGCAGGTATACCAAAAGAGTATCTCTTCCCCAAAGTCTGGTCCCCGCAGAGTTATTCTACAGAATCTCTTCCTGACAAAATATTTACAACTCTCCAGCAATAATCAGGGATTTATTTTCTCAGACGCGAGCATACCCCGATAGCATTTCATAAACATACATCATGACATACGCATACATGACATATACAGCATAATCTCATGTATTTTGAGAACACCATCTCACCCTGCATTTCATGCATCGCATACAACTAACCTTGAAATCTTTTTTGCAGAAAAAACGATTAGCTTCAACATATCCAACAGTTATACAGAGCACATCTACAAACAAATAATGGTGTGATACGGTGAGAGAACTGACTTGAGGTTTTGCGTTTTGTATTCGCACTTGTTCGGTTTAGCAAGAGTCGCCACCGACTTTTTATTTTATCCTAAAGGAAAGGTTAAAAAAGCACAGGAAAAACCTTTTGAGATATTTCGTGGGTTCGGGGGGTAGATTATGAAAAGGGAAGGTATTAGCACCCTTTTCATCCATGGTTATCCATGGGCTCTTAGTTACTTGGTTTTTAGATCACTTGCCTTGATTTTTGATTGCTTGAAAATTGTGTGTGTATGTGTGTGTTTTGAAAATGTTTTTGCAATAGACGCCTTTGTTTCGGCAACCATTGTAATGACTCGTGTTTGAGTATATACAACGGTGTGTATCTTTTCGAAAATATGTTTCAAAATGTTTTTGGAAGTTTGTTTTGAAAGTGTTTGTGGAGTGTGGTTTTGAAAAATAGGCAAGTGTTTTTGCAAGTTCGATCCAAGTAACTAAGCGTTTTGTCTACCCCTAAGTTTACTCAAAGGTTTTCTCTATGTTTTCAACCCTTTTAACAATTTTGTTCCACCATTGTATTTGGTGGACAACCTTGCGTTTAGGATGTGATTGGGACAGGCGCGGGTCATCGTATGGACCATGAATGCAAAGGTGCCAAGTGTCTTTGGCAATTTGCTTGAAGGGACTATGATCATTTTGATAGGCAACTTTCGAAAGCGTCATCGAGGGACTTATAATCATTTGAATTATTTTTCCAAAGAAACTCGGCGTGCAAGCATGGCCCATTTTGGAAGGAAACATGTGGGATTACCCTAGAGGGTGCAAGTGTGATCGTGTATTAATTTCATGTATTTGTCTTGTATTAGGTTATCTAACGTTTGATTTTATGTACATAAAAACCCTAGGTCTAACCATGGTATATTTGAAAGCGGTAAATTGCGGGAATTTAAAGTCTACGCTATTACAAATAGATGTCCGGGAGTGGGGGTACAATTAGTTACAAATGGGGATGAGACTTAAATAGTTACAACCAAATCGAATTGCAATCAAATGTAATAAGTATCAAACGTATAACATAAAGGCAATGCAAGAGGTAACAATGTTTGTGTGTATTGTAAATGTGTAAGTGTATGTGTAAATGTATATGTAATTTATTTACAAGTTGCGGAATGTTAATGTATTATTAAATATGTATTATTAAGTATTGGTCATTTATTTCTTCTGTTGATATGTGCAAAGAAGAAAAATTAATTAAAGGACAAGAAAATGTTTTTAAGTTTTATTCTTTTATGTATAAAAAGAAATTAATGTATTTTAATAAATAAGAAAATTTTAATAAAGAAAGGAAAAAAGTTTTAAGTTCTAATTATGTATTATTGTTTTATGTATAAATAAAATGTTTTAATAAAACAAAAAAAGTTTTAAGTTTAAAAAAGAAAAAGTTTCAATGTTTTATATATTAATTAAAACAAGTTTTGGTAAAATAAAAGATGAAGAAAAGGGTTAGATGGGCCAAAAGGGATTTAGGACTTAAGCAGAATTTGAAACAGAAGCCAGGGGGGGGGGGTGTCAATTGAAACGCGTTTTGGGCTTAAGGCTGAATGGGGCAAGGCCCAAATGGTTTGAGACAAATTATTTTCTAGGGTTTGACATGTTTGTTCATTTGGAATCAGCTTTAGGGTTTCAATGACAGAAGCGGCGCCGTTCACTTCTTTCTCCGTCTTCGTCTTCTCATGTCGGCTTCGCCTCTAAACGATGTTCATCCTTTGCCTATGGCCACCAACGCCACCATTTGTCTTCCTTCCTCCACGGATTAACCAATGATATGGTACAAAGGTTAAGTTTTTGTTCTTTAACGCATTAGGTTTTCATTTTTTATGTCTTCTTGCTTCACTTTTGTTTATTGATTCTGACTTTAGCTTCGTTATTGTTTGTTATGGAGGTTGTGGAAAGGAAAGAAAAATAAGAGAAACTACCTTGACGGAGGAGGGGGACAAAGGACTTGGGGGCGCTTCCGGCGGCTTGACGGTGAGGAGAACGTGATGATGAAGCTAGCTCTTCCTGGTACCTTTATGTTTTTGCCTTTTGTTGGGTTTAATGATGATCTTGAAAACCTAATTTTGATATCACTTCTTTCTTCTTCTCCTCGCTTCTGCTTATGTATGCTTATGTTGCCTTTGTCGATTCTGAGATGATGATTACTGACATGCTTGCTTGTTAATGTTGGCTATACTCAATATGCTTGTGAGTGTCGTATTGTTGTTCAAAACCCTATGATGAAAGTTGTCTGAGGCTTTGATTGCCTTACTCTGTATCTTTGATCTTGAATATTGTTATACTGAGTTGTTGCTTTCAATAATTAACCCTTGGGGTTATGAGAACTTTTGCTTGGATTGAATCCTGTTTCACTTCTTTTCCTCCTCTACTATGGGCCTGCTGAGATGTTTGGTAGTTTACAGGTTATGGCCTATGGCTTTTTGTGCTTACAGTTTTGATGGACTGGTTTGTGTCTTTAGGCCATCACAGGGTTAGAACCAAGGCTTTGTGTTATATGTCTCAAACAGGTTGAGGGTTTAAGTGTTGGAAAACCTGGTTTACTGGTTTTTGGATATCAGTTTTGGCTTTGGCTTTGAATGCAGGTGGCTTTTTATGCAGGGTATTTTGATGAGAAGCAGGTTTTTTGAGAGCTTGTACAGGTTTTGAGGCCTTTTGGCTTATGCAGGCCTGAGGCAGCTTAGGTTAAGCTTGAGAGCTTGGCTTCCTGTTTGTTAATGCAGGTTGCCCTTTTGATAGTTCAGGCTTGGGACTTTATGTTTTTGAGTTATCTTTTTGTGATTTCTTTTGATATGCTTTTTGATATCTTATGCTGCCCCCCTTTTTTTCTGACTTGATAAGTTGGTTATATATTTTTTGTCCTTTCAAGCCAAAACCTGTAAGCCCAACTTCTTTTCTCTCTTCCCTCTCTCTCTAGTACAATTAAAACATTAAATAATGTTTATGTTTGTACTTTTTCTGAAAAGGTAACACTGGAAAATGATGATTTGAAAAGCTTGCTTGCATATGTAGTTTTGCCTCTGCATACTTTATCTCTCTTCCATATTGCCTGCTTCTTTGGGACAGTACTGAGTATCCTTTTGTTTGATATCTTGATATCTTTCCATATTTTGGACAGTTTGACAGCTTTTGGCTTAGTTTGAATGTGAACTCAGTTTGGACTTTGTGGTTCAATTTGGATTTGGACTTTGTATTTGCACATGCTGTTTGTTTTGAACTATGCAGCTTTGTTTGACCCCTTTTGAATTTGTGCATTTCAACTTTGTGCATTCATGTTTAGCAAGCATTATCCATCCCTCTTTGTGAACCGGGAGAAATCCCGTGATTTGCAGAGAGGGCTAACTGATTCCAGTCAGTTGCCTTTAATGATGAACCCGAATTAACTGTCTGTCTCTTTAATTCAATTTATATGCTTCTGACTTTTTCTTCTTTTCTTTGTTTTGCAGATAAAAAGTCAAATGGAGCGAAAGAGGAGGCATTGGATAGAAGAATGAAGATTAGGAAATTAGGATAGTTTATTTCAATTTTAATTATTGTAACTATCATTATTATAAATACTTTGTAAATAAATACTTGTATTTAAATAACAATTGTAACAAATATTTAAAGATGAATAAAAATTCCTTTTAACCAATTAATTCTTTTTATTCTTTTCAATTGTTTATTTATTATTTATAATTCTTTAAATTATAATAATTGAAAATAAATTCCAACCATTTAACTCAGAATAATAAATAATCCATAAACGTCTGGCATCTTGAATAATCAAAGCAATGCACTGTCAAACCATACATGCCCAAATGTCTTTTCTTCTCACTGATTTTAATCAAACACTGGAAACTCAATCCAAATGACTCTTTTCACTGATTTAGTCAAACATTGCAAACTCAATCCAAATGCCTCAGTCCATATCTCGGAATAACTTGAAAAGCACTGTGGGATTAATTCTTTATGAGAATGCGTGCACAAAAACCCTAATTCCTGATCAAATGCCAAAGAAGCGTTCGCCTGATCAAAGTTGAGCCAAAATCAACCAAACCCTAAACAAACTGTTTGAATTGTTCCAGAGCCATGAAAATCAATGAAAACCCTAATTTTGTCTGACTGACGAGAAAAGTCTGTTTGACCGATTCTTGAGCCAATCTGAAAAATCAGGAAAAGCCTGAAGCTGTGATTTCTTGTGGAAAAATACGAGGGCAAATTTTGGGGTACAACAGTTGCCCCTGTTCAATCTTCTTGAACCTGAAGAGTTAGATTGGCAAGTTTGCCTTTCGCGACTCGAGGGTAAAAGGAGATTGGACACTAGAGTGCCCAGAAAATTTGCACTCGGTAATGTGATGGTAGAGGGAATGGGCTTAAAGATGCCATTTGGTGATGGGCTTAAAGATGCCATCTAGTGACTGCTGGTAGGAGGATGGGCTTATAGATGCCATCTGGAAATGGGCTTAAAGATGCCATTTAGAAATGTTTGTTGGGGAGGATGGGCTTATAGATGCCATCTGGAAATGTTGAACTGCATGTCTTTGGTGAGTGGACGAGTATCAGAAAGGTATCCATGTTTTGGAACGTCTCTGAACTGGGGGTCTGAGCCAGCAATAGATTGACATCCGTGTTTGGAGAATCCGTAAACTGTTTTCAGGAGTTGAAGCAGCATCCGTTGTTGGGAAGCGTCCGTGAAGAAGTTACATCTGAACAAGTGATAGATTAACATCCGGTGTTGGGAAGAATCCGTAAACTATTTTCAGAAGTCTCGAAGTGAAGAAGGAACCGATGTAGGGTTTCCTGATGATGCGTCCGTGTAAAACTGCATCTGAGTGAATCTGGAATAAGTATCAGAATGTTGCCGTGTCTGGGTCGCATCTGAACTAATTCTGGATGAATCTGGAATAAGTATCAGAATGTCGCTGTGTCTGGGTCACATCTGAACTATTTCTAGAAAGAATCTCGGAAGATGATGGTCTTTGTCTGTTGATTGCTCTTTCCTGAAAAGGTAAAGAGTTAGTTGTTATGCAACGTCATGATGCATGATGCAATGTATGTTATATCAATGTTTATGATATGAATGTGATGAATGCGCATGTAAGCTGATGAGTTATCTTGCTGAGGATAGATGAATCCTGGACGGCTGAAGATAAAAGAATCTTGACTGCTGCCGAGGAACATAATTCCTTGATTGCTGCTGTGGAGGGCAAGAATCTTTTGATTGTTGAAAATGAGAAGTCTTGGGACCACCGTTGGGGAATCAGAAGCTTAGGTTGTATGCCAAACTACTGGGGAATTCCTGTCTTGAAGGAGATCTTCACCGGAGAATATTCGAATATTCTGCGAGATGCTGAGAATGAGAGTCTTCACTCTGCTTGAGGATTGATAGTTGAAAGTTTTAGCTCCGCTGGGGATAATGAAACTTGACTCTGAAGGGAATTAGATTCTGGAAGACTCTCTGGCTGGGGATTGCAAGAATCTTCTGATTGCTGCAGGTGTTGATCTCGGGAATGGGCTTACAGATGCCATTTGGAGATAGGATGGATAGTTACTGGAGATGTGTTGAATTGTAAGTTGAAAGAAGGAACCTGTGTAGGGTTTCCTGATGACGAGTCCGTGTAAAACTGCATCTGAGGTTGAGAGGGAACTGGTGTAGGGTTTCCTGATGATGAGTCAGTGTAAAACTGCATCGGGTTTCGAGAAGGAACCTATGTAGGGTTGCTTTATGATGAGTCTGTGTAAAACTGCATCGGGTTTCGAGAAGGAACCTGTGTAGGGTTGCTTTATGATGAGTCCGTGTAAAACTGCATCGGGTTTTGAGAAGGAACCTGTGTAGGGTTGCTTCATGATGAGTCTGTGTAAAACTGCATCTGAGGCCGAGAAGGAACCTGTGTAGGGTTTCCTGATGATGAGTCCGTGTAAAACTGCATCTGAGGCCGAGAAGGAACCTGTGTAGGGTTTCCTGATGATGAGTCCGTGTAAAACTACACCTGGTGTTGAGAAGGAACCTGTGTAGGGTTTCTTCATGATGAGTCCGTGTAAAACTACATCTGGTGTTGAGAAGGAACCTGTGTAGGGTTGCTTCATGATGAGTCCGTGTAAAACTGCATCTGGAGTTTGAGAAGGAACCTGTGTAGGGTTGCTTCATGATGAGTCCGTGTAAAACTGCATCTGGAGTTTGAGAAGGAACCTGTGTAGGGTTGCTTCATGATGAGTCCGTGTAAAAACTGCATCTTCCAACAGGTGATGAAGGAACCTGTGTAGGGTTGCTTCATGATGAGTCCGTGTAAAAACTACATCTTCCAACAGGTGATGAAGGAATTGTTGAGCACTTTTGACATTCGAATGCCCCAAGTGGTGATGATGGAGACTTGCCCCAAGTTCACTGAACTTTTGAGAGATTTGTTGAAATCTTGACTGGACTGCCCCAGGTTAAATGAACTTTGAACGATCTGTTGAAACCTTGACTGGACTGCCCCAGGTTAATTGGATGGTGACATGTCATGCCCCTTGTTGATAGGATATTTTTTGTAATGGAAGTGTCATCCTTTTTGAAGTGATTTTGTTCACTGAGAGAGTTTTCGTTCCTCCGAACATTCGCTGTATGAATTTCTTCGTTGTCAAACAAACAGTCAAATGCAAACAGTGATATTCAAGTAACGCAAAGTTTATGTCTGTCTCGAAGTTTTGAAAAATGCGTTTTTTAGCAGAAAACTTTTCATAAGACAAGTTAACACAAGATTTGGAGCAAAGCCTTACAGGAGTCAGGATACCTTTTGTAACAGTATGCTTTCAAACTAACCCATGCTTCAATTAGGACTTTTAAAGGGTTGTAACGTGGCCTGGTTCATGGTTTAAGAAACAAAGGATATAGGCTCAAAGTGTATTTGTACCCACCCGCTCTTCGTGATGTTCTTCAACCCTAAGCTTAGTTAATTGTGCGTCGCACTCTGTTTTGAGTTTGGAACGACCTTTGGGTGATGGTTCACCAATTGAAATTTGGGAGACAGTCATCATCTCCTTTTTTCTTTGCAACATTTTTCATGTTGTTGAGGATTTGTAATGACCTCACTATTTTGATTTTGATTTGTTATCCCTAACTTTTGCCTGACTGTTCCCGTTTCTGAGATCGCAGTCAGCGGGATTCCCTAGCTTTCTTAAGCCTCCTTTACAGGTTTTGGCTTGGTGGGCTTTTCTCCTTTGAGAGATTGACTTCCTATATGATAGGGAACCATCATTGTCTTTTGATTCCAAGGGAATGCTTTCCTTTTTTGACGTCGTTCGTTGTGTTACGAACTGAGAGTTTGCGACTTCAATGCGCATTTTCTTTTGAATTAACTGAGATACTACCCTTCCCCAGGTTTATATCAAAGGTTTTGATTGTTTAGAACAGAAAACTCCTACTTCTTTGGCTCGAAGGGGTTGACTAGGGATTATCTTCCTTATAACTCCAGTGTTTGGGAATTGAAAGAAATGCATGTACATCATCAGCAAGGTCTGTTCAAAAGCAACTGTATGAGATTATGGTATTGTTTCGTCATCCTCCCTCTAAAGGCTTGCAGCTTTTTATCAAGAGTTAAATGTCAAAAAGAAAACATAAGAGTAGTGAAAACGAATGTATGAATTCAAGACAAACATATGCAATGCATTAATGAAACAGAGTTTGACATTAGAAGATAATTGTTTGAATAACAAAAGATTACAACTTTGAAAATTCAAAACGAAACAAACACAATCTCAATGAGCTGTCATAGGAGCAGTGATCATGCTGGGGCCCCTGGAGGACCAAACTCAATTTCCTTGGCATCAATCAAATTCTGAATCTTGTACTTCAAAGCCCAACAGTCGTTAGTGTCATGCCCGGGACTGTCAGAATGATAAGCACAAGTTGCATTAGGATTGTAGTTAGGAGATGAAGTCTTGGGGTTTGGATGAGGCCCTATTAATGCGATCAAATTCATCTTCAACAAGTGTTGAAGTGCTTGAGACAATGACATGTTGATATTGGTGAACTGTCTCTTAGGCTCGTCTGGTCGTTGTTGACTTCCCCTTGGCTGTTGTCGGCGTGACGTAGAACCAGAGATCAGGACTGCCCCTGCATGTTGATCATGACGACTCCTTTGATTGTTCCCAGCATTAGACTCTTTCTTTCCGTTGTAGGGAATTATCTGAGTATCGGAGGTTGTAGCTCCCTGGATCTTTCTACTCTTGATGCCAGCTTCGACCCTTTCGCCGGTCAGTATTAGCTCGGTGAACCCAGCTGAGGAGCTTCCAATTAAGTGCTTGAAGAAAGGCCCTGTCAAAGTTCCCATGAAGATGTAAATCAGCTCTCTGTCAGTTAAAGGGGGTTGCACCCTACCAGCCAGATCTCTCCACTTTTGGGCATATCCCTTGAAGCTCTCGTCAGAACCCATGGTCATGCTCTGCAATTGCACTCGAGTTGGTGCAAGATCAGCATTGTACTGATATTGTTCGTAAAAAGCCCTGGCTAGATCTTCCCAGGTGTGGATGCGAGAACTCTCCAATTGATAGAACCACTCGAGTTGAGCCCCTACCAGACTTTCTTAGAAGAAATGGATCCAAAGCCTCTTATCAGCTGTGTATGGTTGAATCTTGCGGACATAAGACTTTAAATGCATCTTAGGGCAAGAGACTCCATCGTACAGAGCAAAGGTAGGGACTTTGAAATTTGAAAGGATGACCAATCCAGGAACTAGACCCATGTCTCCTAGATCTAAGCCAGGTATTTGTTGGATCTCCATAGCATTGAGGCGATCCTCCAACTCTTTGTACTTGTCATCAGCGAGAGGATATTGTTCCTCGGAGTAGTCAGCTTCAGCTTCATCATTCTCCACATTGTGGTCTTCTTCAAGACTATCCCCTATGTTGGATGGAGTTGCAAGGTCCAGGGTCTTAGGTCTTCTTCTCAAGTTCAGGATGCGGGCTTCCTTCTTGGACTTCTTCTTCTTGTCTTTGAGAAGAAGAGCGGTCAGATCTTCTTGCCCTTTACCCATAGCCAGCAGCATTTGTTGGAATTGAGCATTTTGAGCTTGAAGATCTTTCACTGTTTGTTCCACATCCATCTTACTGAAATAAACAGTAGGAAGAATAAGGAGACCTGTATGGGAGAAACCTGTTATGCAATGATATGTGTGATATATATGAAATGTTTTCAAGGATCTCTTGGGGTAAACACAAGAGAATGTTAGAGGTTGAACTTCGATATTTGATTGGAGAACTTTGCACCGGTGGATGTCTTTCCACGAGAATCAAGCTCACCATGTCAAGTGGGCCATAGCCACTGATTCAAGTTGTTGTACTTGATCTTTGACTGACATTTGTTTAGAGGAGGAACCTCTTGCCTATGGTAGACGTCTGGTTCAACGTAACCCTGCATCAAAAGAACCCTCGAGATCCTTGAAAAGGTTATTGAAAATGCTATGGTATGATGTCATGATGTTATGTACATGTATGCAAAAAGCAAAATGAGCGTATATACAGGAAATCATATTCACACAAAGCAAACAAGTCCTTAGGTTTAGGCTTGCATGGGGTTATAGGTAAGTACCCTCTTGAAGTTAGTTGGCTCATCCTGTCCTAAAATAGAAACCGGGTTCTAAGGAGCTCAATATCATTGGATTGTTTTCTGTGTTCATTGTTTTGGTTTAGCCACTTAACTGGCGACCAAAATATTCCAAGAAAACAACCCTCAATGAGTGTAGTGTCGAGTATCTACCAACTTCGGACTGCACCAAAGTCGGTCATCTCAATACCCCTAAAAAGGCTAGGATGGTCAATTAAGGTTCTAAGAGTTCGTTAGTGCTTCACGACATCACTCAGCGGCCCCGTACTCTCCTTGATTGAACTCAAGGGTTACCGGTACTCACAAATATGTCACACTAACATAGCTTACTGCTTCAACCGTGTCGGTATACCCCGCACAGTTCCCTCACAGTTTTATTGCTATTTACCTAAAAAGGTTCCCCAAATCCGGGTGTAGGATTTACAACAAACCCAAACAAGGACCCAAAAGATAAATCAATCAAGGCAATCAAAGCAAGAATGTAAAGGTGATCTAAACCCTAAGGTAACCCCACTTTTAAATTACTCCCCAGCAGAGTCGCCAGTTCTGTGATACGGTGGGAGAACTGACTTGAGGTTTTGCGTTTTGTATTCGCACTTGTTCGGTTTAGCAAGAGTCGCCACCGACTTTTTATTTTATCCTAAAGGAAAGGTTAAAAAAGCACAGGAAAAACCTTTTGAGATATTTCGTGGGTTCGGGGGGTAGATTATGAAAAGGGAAGGTATTAGCACCCTTTTCATCCATGGTTATCCATGGGCTCTTAGTTACTTGGTTTTTAGATCACTTGCCTTGATTTTTGATTGCTTGAAAATGGTGTGTGTATGTGTGTGTTTTGAAAATGTTTTTGAAATAGACGCCTTTGTTTCGGCAACCATTGTAATGACTCGTGTTTGAGTATATACAACGGTGTGTATCTTTTCGAAAAGATGTTTCAAAATGTTTTTGGAAGTTTGTTTTGAAAGTGTTTGTGGAGTGTGGTTTTGAAAAATAGGCAAGTGTTTTTGCAAGTTCGATCCAAGTAACTAAGAGTTTTGTCTACCCCTAAGTTTACTCAAAGGTTTTCTCTATGTTTTCAACCCTTTTAACAATTTTGTTCCACCATTGTATTTGGTGGACAACCTTGCGTTTAGGATGTGATTGGGACAGGCGCGGGTCATCGTATGGACCATGAATGCAAAGTTTCCAAGTGTCTTTGGCAATTTGCTTGAAGGGACTATGATCATTTTGATAGGCAACTTTCGAAAGCGTCATCGAGGGACTTATGATCATTTGAATTGTTTTGCCAAAGAAACTCGGCGTGCAAGCATGGCCCATTTTGGAAGGCAACATATGGGATTACCCTAGAGGGTGCAAGTGTGATCGTGTATTGATTTCATGTATTTGTCTTGTATTAGGTTATCTAACGTTTGATTTTATGTACATACAAACCCTAGGTCTAACCATGGTATATTTGAAAGCGGTAAATTGCGGGAATTTAAAGTCTACTCTATTACAAATAGATGTCCGGGAGTGGGGGTACAATTAGTTACAAATGGGGATGAGACTTAAATAGTTACAACCAAATCGAATTGCGATCAAATGTAATAAGTATCAAACGTATAGCATAAAGGCAATGCAAGAGGTAACAATGTTTGTGTGTATTGTAAATGTGTAAGTGTATGTGTAAATGTATATGTAATTTATTTACAAGTTGCGGAATGTTAATGTATTATTAAATATGTATTATTAAGTATTGGTCATTTATTTCTTTTGTTGATATGTGCAAAGAAGAAAAATTAATTAAAGGACAAGAAAATGTTTTTAAGTTCTATTCTTTTATGTATAAAAAGAAATTAATGTATTTTAATAAATAAGAAAATTTTAATAAAGAAAGGAAAAAAGTTTTAAGTTCTAATTATGTATTATTGTTTTATGTATAAATAAAATGTTTTAATAAAACAAAAAAAGTTTGAAGTTTAAAAAAGAAAAAGTTTCAATGTTTTATATATTAATCAAAACAAGTTTTGGTAAAATAAAAGATGAAGAAAAGGGTTAGATGGGCCAAAAGGGATTTAGGACTTAAGCAGAATTTGAAACAGAAGCCAGGGGGGTGTCAATTGAAACGCGTTTTGGGCTTAAGGCTGAATGGGGCAAGGCCCAAATGGTTTGAGACAAATTATTTTCTAGGGTTTGACATGTTTGTTCATTTGGAATCAGCTTTAGGGTTTCAATGACAGAAGCGGCGTCGTTCACTTCTTTCTCCGTCTTCGTCTTCTCATGCCGGCTTCGCCTATGAACGATGTTCATCCTTTGCCTATGGCCACCAACGCCACCATTTGTCTTCCTTCCTCCATGGATTAACCAATGATATGGTACAAAGGTTAAGTTTTCGTTCTTTAACGCATTAGGTTTTCATTTTTTATGTCTTCTTGCTTCGCTTTTGTTTATTGATTCTGACTTTAGCTTCGTTATTGTTTGTTATGGAGGTTGTGGAAAGGAAAGAAAAATAAGAGAAACTACCTTGACGGAGGAGGGGGACAAAGGACTTGGGGGCGCTTCCGGCGGCTTGACGACGAGGAGAACGTGATGATGAAGCTAGCTCTTCCTGGCACCTTTATGTTTTTGCCTTTTGTTGGGTTTAATGATGATCTTGAAAACCTAATTTTGATATCACTTCTTTCTTCTTCTCCTCGCTTCTGCTTATGTATGCTTATGTTGCCTTTGTCGATTCTGAGATGATGATTACTGACATGCTTGCTTGTTAATGTTGGCTATACTCAATATGCTTGTGAGTGTCGTATTGTTGTTCAAAACCCTATGATGACAATTGTATGAGGCTTTGATTGCCTTACTCTGTATCTTTGATCTTGAATATTGCTATACTGAGTTGTTGCTTTCAATGATGAACCCTTGGGGTTATGAGAACTTTTGCTTGGATTGAATCCTGTTTCACTTCTTTTCCTCCTCTACTATGGGCCTGCTGAGATGTTTGGTAGTTTACAGGTTATGGCCTATGGCTTTTTGTGCTTACAGTTTTGATGGACTGGTTTGTGTCTTTAGGCCATAACAGGGTTAGAACCAAGGCTTTGTGTTATATGTCTCAAACAGGTTGAGGGTTTAAGTGTTGGAAAACCTGGTTTACTGGTTTTTGGATATCAGTTTTGGCTTTGGCTTTGAATGCAGGTGGCTTTTTATGCAGGGTATTTTGATGAGAAGCAGGTTTTTTGAGAGCTTGTACATGTTTTGAGGCCTTTTGGCTTATGCAGGCCTGAGGCAGCTTAGGTTAAGCTTGAGAGCTTGGCTTCCTGTTTGTTAATGCAGGTTTCCCTTTTGATAGTTCAGGCTTGGGACTTTATGTTTTTGAGTTATCTTTTTGTGATTTCTTTTGATATGCTTTTTGATATCTTATGTTGCCCCCCTTTTTTTCTGACTTGATAAGTTGGTTATATATTTTTTGTCCTTTCAAGCCAAAACCTGTAAGCCCAACTTCTTTTCTCTCTTCCCTCTCTCTCTAGTACAGTTAAAACATTAAATAATGTTTATGTTTGTACTTTTTTCTGAAAAGGTAACACTAGAAAATGATGATTTGAAAAGCTTGCTTGCATATGTAGTTTTGCCTCTGCATACTTTATCTCTCTTCCATATTGCCTTCTTCTTTGGGACAGTACTGAGTAGCCTTTTGTTTGATATCTTGATATCTTTCCATATTTTGGACAGTTTGACAGCTTTTGGCTTAGTTTGAATGTGAACTCAGTTTGGACTTTGTGGTTCAATTTGGATTTGGACTTTATATTTGCACATGCTGTTTGTTTTGAACTATGCAGCTTTGTTTGACCCCTTTTGAATTTGTGCATTTCAACTTTGTGCATTCATGTTTAGCAAGCATTATCCATCCCTCTTTGTGAACCGGGAGAAATCCCGTGATTTGCAGAGAGGGCTAACTGATTCCAGTCAGTTGCCTTTAATGATGAACCCGAATTAACTGTCTGTCTCTTTAATTCAATTTATCTGCTTCTGACTTTTTCTTCTTTTCTTTGTTTTGCAGATAAAAAGTCAAATGGAGCGAAAGAGGAGGCATTGGATAGAAGAATGAAGATTAGGAAATTAGGATAGTTTATTTCAATTTTAATTATTGTAACTATCATTATTATAAATACTTTGTAAATAAATACTTATATTTAAATAACAATTGTAACAAATATTTAAAGATGAATAAAAATTCCTTTTAACCAATTAATTCTTTTTATTCTTTTCAATTGTTTATTTATTATTTATAATTCTTTAAATTATAATAATTGAAAATAAATTCCAACCATTTAACTCAGAATAATAAATAATCCATAAACGTCCGGCATCTTGAATAATCAAAGCAATGCACCGTCAAATCATACATGCCCAAATGTCTTTTCTTCTCACTGATTTTAATCAAACACTGAAAACTCAATCCAAATGACTCTTTTCACTGATTTAGTCAAACATTGCAAACTCAATCCAAATGCCTCAGTCCATATCTCGGAATAACTTGAAAAGCACTGTGGGATTAATTCTTTATGAGAATGCGCGCACAAAAACCCTAATTCCTGATCAAATGCCAAAGAAGCGTTCGCCTGATCAAAGTTGAGCCAAAATCAACCAAACCCTAAACAAACTGTTTGAATTGTTCCAGAGCCATGAAAATCAATGAAAACCCTAATTTTGTCTGACTGACGAGAAAAGTCCGTTTGACCGATTCTTGAGCCAATATGAAAAATCAGGAAAAGCCTGAAGCTGTGATTTCTTGTGGAAAAATACGAGGGCAAATTTTGGGGTACAACAAATGGAAACTCAGTTCCCGAAATCAAACGGGTCAACTAATCTACGTTATCATCACGAAGTAACCTTACCCAGGTTCCTTCTCGGTTCAGATGCAGTTTTACCCAAAATCCTCACAAAGTAACCTTACCCAGGTTCCTTCTCACAGCCCTACTATCCAGGCTTTCATTTTGAAGTAACCCTACTATCCAGGTTCCTTCTCACAGCCCTACTATCCAGGCTTTCACATCGAAGCAACCCTACTCTCCAGGTTCCTTCTCACAGCCCTACTATCCAGGCTTTTATATCGAAGTAACCCTACTATCCAGGTTCCTTTTCACAGCCCTACTATCTAGGCTTTCACATCAAAGTAACCCTACTATCCAGGTTCCTTCTCACAGCCCTACTATCCAGGCTTTCACATCGAAGTAACCCTACTATCCAGGTTCCTTCTCACAGCCCTACTATCCAGGCTTTCACATCGAAGTAACCCTACTATCCAGGTTCCTTCTCACAGCCCTACTATCCAAGCTTTCACGTCGAAGTAACCCTACTATCCAGGTTCCTTCTCACAGCCCTACTATCTAGGCTTTCACATCAAAGTAACCCTACTATCCAGGTTCCTTTTCACAGCCCTACTATCCAGGCTGTCACATCGAAGTAACCCTACTATCTAGGTTCCTTCTCACAGCCCTATTATCCAGGCTTTTCATATCGAAGTAACCCTACTATCCAAGTTCCTTCTCACAACCCTACTATCCAGGCTTTTCATATCGAAGTAACCCTACTATCCAGGTTCCTTCTTATAACCTTACCATCCAGGTTTCTTTTCTCTTATCTCCAAACAGTAGTCCACAACACTGTAAGACTAGAACCTGATCAAACACGATTAGTTTCGCATTTCCCTAATAGAGTAACAGACAACTGAAGCTCCTAAAATTCTATTTCTCCCAAGACAGATACCAATGTTCCTCAACAGATTCCTCGTTGACAATAACAACAGGAACTCTCATCGAAGGAATGTCTCAGGAAATCAACATTATCTAGACGGCATCTTTAAGCCCATCTCTGACGATTCTCCATCGCATCCAGGATGGAATCTTTAAGCCCATCTCCGGCAATATTCCATAATCAACCTCCAAATGGCATCTGTAAGCCCATTCCCGATATCACAAATCAAGTGACATGTCATGCGAGCGCAAATTTCTGGGCACTCTAGTGTTCAATCATCTTCCACCTTCAGATCACGAAAGGCAGAGAAGCCAATCTACATCCTCAGGTTTAAGAAGATTAAACAGGGGCAGCTGTTGTACCCCAAATTTTCCCTCCCATTTTACTTAATCAATGGCAATTGAGGTCCCCAAGTTGCTTAAGGAAGTCCAAGAGTTGACCAGACAAGCTCTCTCCTAAGGCAATGTATCTCAAATTAGGGTTTCATTCTTCATCAAGATGGTTGAACCACAAAGGTTCCAAATTCCTTCCAAGGTCCTAATATGTTCCCAATATCATCCATGTCAATTTTCATACCTTGCACAAGAAGTTTGCTCAGTCAACTGCTCAGATGCTTGAGAATCGACTGTATTAGGTCAAAAGTCAAATGTGGCCCACATACAGTCAAACTTTAATATTTTGGTCAACATCATCATTTTTAAGTGTTATCCATCATTTTATCAATGTTTGATCATGATTCCTTAGGGATTGCTCACAATTCATCAAAACCCAAACGTTGCTAAATTAGGGTTTCTCAATAAAAGTCAACCCATCATTGACCAAGCATAACTTCCACATGCTTTATTAGAAATTTTCCACCCAAAGCTCTTTTTGAAGAGGATGCAATTCCCTACAATTCATCTTCATCCCACAAGTTCAAAATATGCACTCACAAAAAGATGTGAATTTTGACATTATAGGTCATTTTGAAAAGTCAACAAAAACACCTTTTGGGTCAAAGCTTCATACATGAACATGGAAGACTCAATTGAGATGAGACAAAAAAAGGTTGCTTATGGGACACCCTAAGCTTTCTAAAAAGTCGTAGAACATCTCCCTAGGTTCAAAATTGAGAGAGATATGCATTGTCAAAGTTGGCAATTTTTGGAAAATTGTCAAAAGTCAACATTGATCAAATTGGCATTTTTTCCAAAGGGGCCCATGTTTTCTTACTTGAAACATGTTTCTAATAGGACCCAAGACCCCTGAGCTCATTCACCTCTTATTTTATTATTTTTATTATTTATTTTGATTTTTTATTCATTTAAATCAAAATAAATCAAATTAAATGGTAAAATAATGAAATCAAATCAAATCTTGGGATTTTTGTGCACATTTTGAGTCTATATACAACTAGCATGATGGCCAATTTGTGCAAGATTCATTTGGATTGGAAAATATTGGATTGAAGCTTATTTTGGGAAGATATCATACAAAGAGCAAATCAAATCAAATCTCCATTATTTCTCAAGATTCATGCCAATTTTATTAACCTAATTCACTCTACTACATATACACAATAATTTCAGACCATAAGCAGAAGGATTGGAGGCGTGAAACAGCAAGAAAGAAACCAAAATTTTGCAAGAAAAGTGTGAGACCTATCTTTGTCTACAGGCCAATTCAAGTCAGTCCAACGTTTCCAATCGATTCCTGGACATCACAAGAAGCTAACAGCATCATTTGCAAGCCTCAAAGCATCCATAAATCGTCCCCAAAAGCATCACAGTTTGCCCAACACTCAAACTCGATTTCAATGTTTTACGCATCCTAAACGCATGCTAATCATATATTTGTGTTTATCATCTTGTTTGCAAGCTACCTGTACCCTTTTATTGCATTTACCGCGCAGGAATCCATAGTGCCATTGTTAGGATTTCTGAGATGTTTTTAGGGCTTTGTTATACATAAAAAATTGGGCCATGAATGAGGTACCATGACACTCGTGAGACCAAGACGAGTTGATTGGTACCATCATAATAAATTTATCATGCTTGTATTGCATTTTGGAATAATGCAGGGTTTTAGCAACGAACACTGTCCGTGGGTATAGGTGAATACCTAATACGACGGAATCCATGAAGATGACGATGACTTGGCTTCATGTGACTGGCTCGTTTGAACTTTCGCGCGATTTTCTGGGCTTAGTGTGTTTTTTGCATTATATTATTTTTCGTTTATATGTATTAACAAAGAATCAGCAGCGCGGATAGTTGAGAGACACGCCTTCGATGTACATGTCCTGGGTTCGATCCCAGGCATGTGCATTTTGTTATTTTCCGTTTTTATAAACGCAGATTGCACGCACTCCTTACCAAAGGGTCTACTATACTCCATCAACATCCAGCCGCTGGATCACACATGCCATCAGATCCAACGCTCCAGCAATGAGGGACTATGGTGCGCCCCTAGGTCAACGATGCAAGGCACCAAAGGTTGACTGGGCTTGGAGTGTTGTTGGGCCAAGAAATTCAGATCTTCACCCCCCATTTGCTAGCACATACAGGCCCAATTCTCAATCTTTATTTTTTATTTATTTTATTTTCTTTATTCTTTTCAATTTATTAATTTATTTTATTTTAAAAAAAATCTGTTTTTTTCGTAAAATCATAAAATCAAGAATTCACAAATTTAGAATTAGTTTTTTTTTATTATTATCAAATTTATTTTTTTAATTAATTAGCTTAATTTAATTTGGGGTAACTTTAACTCATTTTTACAATTAAAATTAACTAGAAAAATTAGGTTTAATTCTTGATTTAATTATTTTCTTTTTTGCAACAAAAATAAAATATAAAAATAGGTTATTTAGAATTAATTGCTTTTCATTAATTTATTTATTTTCCTAAATTAACATTAATTAGAACTTAGGATTTTCTTTGCAATTTAATTATTCTTTATTTTCTTAAATAAAAAATGACCAAAAATGATTTTTTTAATCAATTGCAGTTAGGTTTAGTCAAGGGTCAAAACCCTGATTTCTCTCTCCTTTAATTTACCACTCGTTTTTAATTTTCTTTCTTATTATTATTGTAACTGTTTCAAGGTTGTAATAGTTTTAATTAGGGTTTTAAATTATGCACTTTTATTTCCCGTCAAGGAAATTATGTAACTGTCAAAGCCATGTAATAGCTAGTTTTATTTCCGCTTTTTACTTTCTACAAATTCTAACTGTTAGATGTATGCTAATAGGACTGTATGGCAAGAATGCATGAAAAATTAATACAGTTAGAAAACCCTACTGTGAGAAGATAATAAACTGAAATCAAACACTCGCACATTCTCACTCTTAGGGTATACTCTCACTTTGGTTTCCTTCGATTAAACGGTCATAAAGCATAGGATGTTTTAGTGGTCGCCCTCCTGTCTAAAAGATCAAATGTCCCATTCGAATGTTGCCTTGGAAATGTTGCTTCGAAAATGTTTCCTCGGAAACGTTGCCTCGAAAAGGTCTTAAGATTCTAGGGTTACTACTAAAGTTTTCTAACTATTGCTTTAGTGATTGTACTTGTCCCTTTCAAACGTCCCTTACAAACTCCAACGAAGGTGCTACCTACTCCTTAATAGTAGGATAGTGCAGTCTAAAGGAAATAGAACGAACAATCTTTTTTTTCGAGTAGGTATAATCTTAAGTACTTTCTCAATAAAAACTTTTCACACAGACACTTTTCCAAACAAATTTTCAAAACAACTTCGTGACACCCTTGAGGACCAATACAAAATTTATCACGAAGTAAAAGCATTTTCAAGACAAACACACACAAGCAATTTGAAAAATGAGCAAGTACCTAAGAGCCCGTAGATAACTACGGATAGAAAGGATGCTAACACCTTCCCTTTCTATAATCTACCCCCCGTACTCAGAATATCTCGAAAAAAGGTTTTTTCTGTTCTTTTTCCTTTTCCATGATTGGATGAAATAAAATTCGGTGGCGACTCTTGCTTACCGCGACATTTTGAAAACACAAAACGCAAAATGCAAACCAGTATTAAACAGTCGGTTCTGCCACCGTATCACACCTCGCATGCAAAGGTTCAGAAAAATCAATAATAAGAAAAATATAAAAATCACATAAAAGGAATTTTAGTTACAGAGAAACAAAATTTTAATTGAACTTAAATTACACTCAATAATTAGGCAGTCCCCGGCAACAGCGCCAAAAATTTGATGGGAGAAATAGCAAGTGTACTATTTTGCCTCTTGTAATAATAGGGATATTCCTCAAATGTCGATCTTAAGGACTACATACAATTATCGAGTCCAATTCACGTTCAATTAAACAAAAACTTAATTGGGGATTTGGTTTAGGAATTGTCACTTAGCATAAATAAAAAAATAATCAAAATGTAAACTATGGCTTTTTTACAGATATGAGGAGCATGCTATGGTATGGTTTATAATTTTCCCCGTAACAACCTTAAATCCTTATCTCTTCAACAAGTTCATATCCTTCAATTATCAGTCCTTTAGATTATCTTCCTCTAAGTCCTTAGTGGGAAAACCTTTAACCATCCATCCTAAATACTAAGTCCTTAGAGATATCTGACAGAGTCAAGCCTTTATTTTATCAAGAGGGATCTGGTAACTATAGGGTATCCCTAGTCCTAGGTGATATCTATTATGGCCTAATCGTACAAAAACCTTAATAACTGCGATCCAGTTGGTTGTTAATCGTAGATCAGTCCTAATTGGTCTGGTTAGAAAAGCATGAAAATATTACACGATTAAATTGAATAAGAAAACAACTCTATTAAAGAACTCAGGCATTCATAATCATTACAGATTCAAATCAGGGACACCCCCTAGCATTGGGGGTTTAGCTTCAAAATAATCACAAGACAAAATATAGACATTACAAGGATTGGGATGAACTTTGATCTTCAATTGCTTCCGCGCATGAAAATCTCCCACTCTCTGAAAACCTTTTGGTTTCTCCAATCTTCAATCATGTAAACTATTTGTCGCTGCCAAAAAGTCCCCTTATTCCTTGTGAAAACTCATTTAAATATTCATCATTCATCCAGGTCGGTTGGAAGTACCCAAAACGCCCTCACACCTTAACATATGGAAAAATTATGAAAAAAATCAGGAAATCAGCATCACAGGCCAACACGGCCCGTGTCAGGCAATGCGGCCACCCGTGTTGGCCCCTAAACTCCCAATTCTTCTTCTAAGGTCCCAGGGGTTGCAACATGGCCTGTGTCAGGCAACACGGCCGCCCGTGTTGCACCCCTGACTTCCATCTTTCTTCATTCGCCCATCCTGACACGGCGCGTGTCAGGAGAAACAGGTGGTCGTGTCAGGCCTCCTGTAGGTGGATTTTTTACTTTCTCCAAAACTCTTAGTTTTTGCACTTTTTCGCCTTGAATTGTCCTGTTTTATTCCTCTGACCCTGAAAACACTAAAACACACAGCCAAAGCATAAAATGTGGTAAAATGAAATAAAACACTCGGTAATAAAAGAAAAAGATAACTACAATTAACAATAAATAACTGTAAATACCACTAACAATAGTTTAAGCCAAATTCGTAATCTTTCAATAATTCTAACCACCTGCGGTGTCTCATATTCGATTCCTTATGATCGAATAGGTACCGCAAGATTTTATGATCATTAAATACTTCAAACCAGGAGCCATAGAGGTAATGCCTCAAAATCTTTAGGATGAACACCACTGTAACGAGTTCTAAATCATGCCTAGGATAATTCCTTTCATGAATCCTCAATTGTCTCAACGCATACGCTACTGCCTTGTCATTCTGCATGAGAACTCCACCTAAACAAAATTTAGAAGCATCATAATATACCATAAATGATTCTTCAAGATTAGGTAATATCAAAATTGAATTCATTGTCAATCTCTTCTTCAGCTCAACAAAACTTTCTTTACATTGGATGTCCCATAAGAATGCTCTGTATTTACAAGTCAACTGAGTTAGCGGAAGTTATAACTTATAAAAACCATAAATAAACCTCCTATAATAGCCAGACATCCCAAAAAGCTTTTAATATCTGTAAATGATTTTGGAGCTTCCCATTGCAAAACTGCATCTACCTTGGACGGGTCTACGGCGATTCCACCACCTGAAATAACGTGACTAAGAAAAATAACTTTCTCTAACCAAAACACACACTTGGACAAATTCTCATATAGCTTCTTCTCTTTTAACACTTGCAATATAATTCGCAAATGTTCAGCATGTTCCTCTTCTGATTTGGAATATATTAAGATATCATCGATGAATACTACCACAAACTGATCCAAATAAGTATGAAAGATGTGATTCATATACTCCATAAACACACTCGGCATGTTAGTAACACCAAAAGGAGTCACTGAATATTTATAGTGTCCATACCGAGTCCTGAAAGCTGTCTTTTGAATATCGTCACTCTTGACTTGAATTTGGTCATAACCTGACCTCAAGAAAATCTTGCATGTGCATCTACCAGTTGACCCATCAAGTCATCTATTCTCAGAAGTGGATACTTGTTTTTTATTTTCACTTTATTCAACTGTTAGTAATCTACACAGAGTCTCATACTACCATCCTTCTTTTTCATAAGTAACACCGGAGCTCCCCAAGGCGATACACTTGGTCTAACAAATTTCTTCTCAAGTAAGTCTTCTAGTTGTTTCTTCAATTCAGCCAATTCAAATGATGACATCTGATAGGGTGCCATAGAGGCAGGTTTGGTACCCAAAACAAGATCAATAGAAAACCTTACTTCTCTCTCTGGAGGCACATCTGTAATATCATCTGGGAAAACTTCAGGAAATTCATGCACCCCCTGCAGCTCATCAATAGCAGCCTGATTCTCAACAGATAAAGACGTCATTAATGAAAACACCTGAGCTTCATCTTGCATCAGTTCATTTAATTGTCTAGCATTCCAGCTTCCCCTTCCCTATCAGGAGTGGAAAACCTTACAAATTTGTTGTAACAGTTAATATGAACGTAATTGTATTCCAACCAGTTCATACTCAAAATTACGTCCAGACCAGTTAACGATAAAAAAAACTAGATCAATAGCACACTCTCTATCATAGATGGACAAATGACACTTCAAGCATACTAGGGAAGTAGTCATTGATCCCTTATCTAGAGTATCGATAACCATTTTCCCATTCATAAAAGATAATACAAGGCCCAACTTTTTAGCACAATCAGTAGAAATAAAGAAATGTGTAGCACCAGTATCAATAATAGTAATTAAAGGAGTACTATTAATGAAGAAAATACCTTTAATTAGACGGACTTCACCAGATGTTTGAGATTCGGATAAAGCAAATACTTTCCCACTAGTTTGAGCTTTCTTCAGTTTCTGACACTGAGTAATCATATGTCCTTCTTCGCCACGGTTGAAACATATTACTGCCTTGTGACTTCAATCAGGTATCTCATGCTCGGTCTTAGATACGGGGGATAATCTAGGTACGGGGGGTTGGTTATGCAAAAGAAAGTGATAACTTAGAAAAACCTTAAATAAACCTCCTATAATAGCCATCCAATCCCAAAAAGCTTCTAATCTCTGTAAATGATTTTGGAGTTCCCACTGCAACACTGCATCTACCTTGGACGGGTCTACAACGATTCCACCACCTGAAATAACGTGACTAAGAAAACTAACTTTATCTAACCAAAACTCGCACTTGGAAAACTTCGCATATAGCTTCTTCTCTTTTAACACTTGCAATACAATTCGCAAATGTTCATCATGTTCCTCTTTTGATTTGGAATATATTAAGATATCATTGATGAATACTACCACAAACCGATTCAAATAAGTATGAAGAGATGCGATTCATATACTCCATAAACACACTCGACACGTTAGTAACACCAAAAGTCATCAATGAATATTCATAGTGTCCATACCGAGTCCTGAAAGCTGTCTTTTGAATATCGTCACTCTTGACTTGAATTTGGTGATAACCTGGCCTCAAGACAATCTTGCGTGTGCATCTACCAGTTGATCCATCAAGTCATCTATTCTCGAAAGTGGATACTTGTTTTTTATTGTCATTTTATTCAACTGTCAGTAATCTACACAGACTCTCATACTACCATCCTTCTTTTTCACAAGTAACACTAGAGATATACACTTGGTCCAACAAATTTCTTCTCAAGTAAGTCTTCTAGTTGTTCTTCAATTCTGCCAATTCAAATGCTGACATTTGATAGCGTGCCATAGAGACAGGTTTGGTACCCGGAACAAGATCAATAGAAAACCCTACTTATCTCTCTGGCGACACATCTGTAATATCATCTGGGAAAACTTTAGGAAATTCACGCACCACCTGCAACTCATCAATAGCAGCCTGATTCTCAACGAATAAAGACGCCATTAATGAAAACACCTGTGCTTCATCTTGCACCAGTTCATTTAACTGTCTAGCAGATAAGAATTTAGATTCACCTTCCTCATCAAGAGTGGAAAACTGTACATATTTATTGTAACAGTTAATATGAACGTAATTGTATTCCAACAAGTTCATACCCAAAATTGCGTCCAGAACAGTCAACGATAAACAAACTAGATCAATAGCAAAATCTATGTCATAGATGGACAAAGGACAATTCAAGAATACTAGGGAAGTAGTCATTGATCCCTTAGCTAGAGTATCGATAACCATTTTCCCATTCATAGAAGATAACACAAGGCCCAACTTTTTATCATAATCAGCAAAAATAAAGCAATGCATAGCACCAATATCTATAATAGTAATTAAAGGAGTATTATTAATGAAGAAAATACCTCTGATTAGACGGCCTTCACTAGATGTTTGAGATTTGGATAAAGCAAATACTTTCCCACTAGTTTGAGCTTTCTTCAGTTGCTCACACTGAGTACTGATATGTCCTTCTTCACCACAGTTGAAACATATTACTGCCTTGTGTCTGTAATCAGCTATCTCATGCTCAGTCTTAGATACGGGGGAGAATCTAGGTACGAGGGTTGATTATGTAAAAGGAAAGTATTAGCACCCTAAACATCTACAGTACTCCTCATGAACCTCTTTGAAAATCTGTGTATTTTGGCTATAAAAGATGTATACAAAATAAGACGGTGGAGATGAAAAAATAAGTATTTTTTACAATTTTTGCACCGGACGCAGTTGTGAACCTTTAGTGCCTACATACCACCTTTCATGTAATAGGAGATCAGGGTACTCGTAGTTCATCTAAAAAAAATTTAAACACATGTGTGTTGGTTGATTTTAAGAGAAGAGACATCTCATCATATCCGAGTTGAAAACATACTTACTACCCACAATTATGATAAAGGAGCATTTGCATCATCTCAAAGTGGAGGACATAACTTGGATTTAAAATCCATCACTCAACACCCAGGTGGAAAATGGCTCACTTTACTACATATCATAGAAGTATAGTAGCTTGCATCACTACAAGAATCAACAAGAGTCTAATATCTTGAGAAAAGTTTTAAAGTAAAAAGCCAAAGTGGCAAAATTTTTTGAATGAAGTTAATTGCTTTTAGTCTTTCAAAAAAATGTCAAAGTGTGATTAAATTGATTAAAGTTTGATTAAGAAAAGATTTTGAAAATGCATAGAACTAGTCCAAGTTTATTATGAAAGCGGTTAAATTTAGAAAACAAGAATTGTTTTAAAAAGGAGGGAGAAGATTTTTAAAATTAAAGAAGATAGGAGGAGATGAAGGGACTATCCTAAGTACATAAAGTAAAAGCTAAGGAAAAGAATGGTCTAACCAACAAGAAGCCAACACTTGACATAAAGAAGTCGATGTAGAATTCCCATTCTTTGGATTAAAACCAAGCAAGGAAGAATACTTAACCTCTTAGGAATACCAAGCCTCAGATGAATTAAGAACCCAACAAAGTCTTCATTGATAAAAACTGGCCAGAGTAACAATTGTATATAGAGGAATTCTCAATCACAAACAAAGCATGAAAATCAGAATAACCTATTGAAGTTCAACTTCATGGATCTAAAAATGGATCTCAAAGACTTGATTCAGTGCATGATTCTCTTTGTTCTTGAGTTGGTTAGCTTCACTGAATGATGATGAAGCTAACTGAGTGGAGCTTTTGAGTGTTTGAAGGGTGGAAAGGAGAAAATGAAGTTCAAGATCAAGAGTTCATATGGGATCTTGGTAGGGCTTATTTATCTATCACAAGCTTGCCCAAATGAGTGAAATATGGTCTATATTTATAGGAGAAGTGAATGAAATCAAGAGGAGGGGTGAATGATAGGCTTTGAGTGAAATGCATGCACACATGTGGTCATGAAGAAAGTGTGATTACATGTGCATCAAAACTCATCCAAATGATGTGTTTTGACACTCTAAATGCTTCAGACATCTTTTCTAATCATGTTTAAGTGAAAATGAAGTGGTAATTTGGTGATTAGAAGCCACATTTCACAAACTCACTTCTAACTTCAAGTGATATTTTCAGTTTCAAAGCATCAACTTTAAAACCATGGTGCAGACAGCTCATGGACCTTTTTTTTCTCATTCTTTTTGCAATGGAAAGACCTTCTCACAATATTTGTAATGTGCCAAGAAAGTGTGCATTCGGTGATCTGAGCTGAAAGTCATGATCATTTGAATTCATGAAAAACACATGGATTCTCAAACTTAGAAAAAGTTCTAAGTATAGAGCTTCAAAATGACCTATAATATTCTTCAAAGTTACATGACCTTGCACTCAAAATTTGATCTTGATCCTTGAAGATGAAGTGAAGTAGACTCTTCAAATTAAATTTTGGAATTAAGGTCACTCAAAAATCATAAAAATTGAAAAAGTTATGGTCTTTGGAAGATGATGAACAAATTTGGGGAAATTCATAAATGACCTATAATCTTTTCAAATATTAAATAAACTTTCAAGCATTTTTAAGCCTAGAACCTTGAAACAAAGTTGTAGTAGACATCCCAAAGATTACTGTAGAAAAAGAATTAGATCAAGGAGATAAAAATTGACCAGCTAAGATCCTTTGAAGTTACACAAGAGAATTTGATAGTCTTTTCAAAGGACTTGTAATCTTCTTCAACCATTAGTGATCTTCCATCCAAAATTAGCCTTAGATCCTTGAAGAGAAGTTGTTAAGGACTCTTCAAAGAGAATCATGGCTTCAGAATCAACCTAATACCTCAAAAAATGAGCAAGATATGGTCCTTAGAAGTCAGCAAACCCTAGCTCACAGAGTGTCAAAATGACATGGAACCCCTTTCAACTTTTGATGACTTTTCTTGCACAATTGGATCTTTCAATGTGAAGAGAAGTTGTTGTAGATGATGATAAGAATACATAGAAAAAATAATCAACTCAAAATATTGAAAATTGAGAGAGTTGTTCACTTGTGATCACTGAATCAAGCATTTTCTCAATTAGGTAAAACTTGTTGAATCAACCTTGATTCTTTTGAACTTTCTTTGAAAAATAGATCATGATGGATCACATTAGGCTTTGAAGTGATGTTATATTGAAGCGCACTCAAAGTTGGAGCTCAAGTCTCAATGAAACTTGTTGAAGAAGGCATGGAAATAAACACATGAACCTATGAATCTTCTTGATGAATACCACCACCAACCTTTAGGAAAACTATACCTAAATAAGGTGAGAGAGCTCTTTGAACCAAAAAACTTTGATATCATAGACATAGCCTTGAAGCTTAAGCTCTTGCAATCCATTTAAGAACCATTTGACTGAGGATTATCCCTCAAAACCCTAGGTTAGATGGTGAGATGGATGCAGTTGTGTCATCACCTATAATATGAACATCCAAAGAAACATATATACATATTTTAATGTTTGTTAGAAATTAATCCACCTCAAAAAACACATGTACAAGATACACAATTCAAGGTGCTTGGTGATCCCTCAAGAGAAAACTTAAGGATAGGATGAAGTAGAAGGGAGAACCAACTCTAATGTGTGATCTTGATGTATTCATAATATGAGATAATGAGAGATCTTAGGGTGAAAAATTGGGATATAAAACCCAGTACACGCATTACTACGATGACCTGGATTCCCACATATGTAACACACGATGTCAGCAGGAGCACCACCCCCACTAGTCCTCCTACCATCATCAACCCTTTATTTTCCTTTGTCATTTGGAGAATTATAAGGCTTCCCATGATTTTTTTTATTGTCTGCCTCTCTTCTCAGTTATGGATTTGTAGTGAGCCTTACTGTCCCCTTGATAGATCCTGCAGCTATTCACCAAATTTGGAAATTTACGGATCTGCTGATACCCAATTGCCTTCTTGATATCTGAATGCAATCCATTCTCAAACTTGACGCACTTTGAAAATTCAGAAGTCTCATCATTGTAATGAGGGTAATAGTTCTCTAATTCCACGAACTTGGCAGCATATTCAGTCATAGACAACTCTCCCTATTTCAGCTCCAAAAATTTAACTTCTTTCTTTT
Organism: Vicia faba; assembly: GCA_948472305.1. Lineage (NCBI taxonomy): Eukaryota > Viridiplantae > Streptophyta > Magnoliopsida > Fabales > Fabaceae > Vicia > Vicia faba. The sequence goes on along the minus strand of OX451739.1, from coordinate 147,265,452 downwards.
CGAGTACATCTTTTGGGTAGTACTTCGTCAGAAATTCCCTGCGGAAAAACATCCCAAGTAATAGTTTCACCTGCACCGTCCAGTCTTTGACGAATGGAAACCCACCAGTCATGAGCCTTTCCCGCCAACATATGCATACCAAAATGCACTTTCTAAGCCTCAGAATAGCCCATAACCTTAAAGATCCTTTCAATTTCTTTGAGCCACTCTTACGCTCTTTCAGGGTCATGCTTCCCCTTGAACGTAGGTGGATGGTTCCTCTAGAAAGTCTCCAAAACATGATATCCATCATTCCCGCCAGCATTAGGCTGATGTTGCACATCCTGAGCCAAAGCCTGCAAAGCAGCAGCAAGTGCAGTGTCGTTTCTTCTAGCCATTACTCTGTTTCACATCATAACATCAAACACAATGGTAATAAGAAACACATCAACAATATTTCATTGTCATATTATACTAATGACTCCAAAACCTGGTCGGACCGACCTGCTCTGATACCAATTGTAACACCCCATTTTCCCATAAGAATAAATATATTCAACAAACATGAAATATATCAGAGTCTACAAATGGGATGTAACATAATTAAAAATTTCATAAAGTCTCAAATCACTTTATTACCTTCATTTACTCTTAATAATTAATTCGGCAGCGAAATAGTAAAATTAATTCACTTTCATGGCATAAAGCCTCACAATAATAAAACTCAACAGACATGTGGTCCATCATAAGTATAAAATTATGATAGGTAACAAATAAAACAATATGAAAATTTAATAAATTCCCAAATCTCGTGTTACATATCATAGCGACTCCTAAGACTCGATCAGGTAATACTTTCTTCAAGCACTACTCGGGTACTTGATTATTTGTACTCCCGAGGAGCACAAATACAACAACCCAAAAGGGGTGAGAATTACATTCAATAAATATATAGTGAATATCACATGCTAAGGGGTAGTAATTCACACAAATTCATATATCACATAACACTTCTCAACGCAATCCATCATTCACATCATACAACATAAATTCAATAATAATGCAATGCAATAAGACCGAAATTACTCAATGCATGTGGTACCATCAGGGCATAACCCCTCAACATAGTGCCAATTGGGAAATAACAGGGCATAAGCCCTCAATATAACGCCATTACAGGCCAACAACAGGGCGTAAGCCCTTACCAATGAAATGCGTGCAACATCAACATACAACAACATAAATTATGAAACCACAAGGCATAATCCTTCAACAATGTGCCAATTCAGGCCACCAAGATCATTATCATCATGCCACATAGATCATAGTATCCATAATTCATCATACCGCGCATATCATCCCAACCGATCTCATAAGAATCTAACTCTCCCTTATCCTAAGTATTGGAAATAAACATCCTTTTCCTCATCTTATTCAACCAGAATGTAGTTTGTTTTGTTATCTATCCAATACTTCGAATGGTGCATCAGTCAGAGTTCTAAAACTCAAGTTATGGTATTTTTAAGAAAATTTGTACAGTCATTCGAATCTGCCATTTGTCGCCCAACGACATCCTCCATCACCTAGCGGCGCTACTTTTGCGTCACCCTTCTCCCGGTGACACTAGAAGTGGCGCATTATAGAAACCTTCATCTTTTCACATCTTTCATCACTTACTGATTCGCCTGAAGAAAACTCCATCGCCTGGCGACACATCCCTCGTTGCTCGACGATCTTGCGCGAACAGGGTTTTCCTGTTGCGATTTCCTGCATAAACCAGTCCAATTTTCCCCCGTTTTGGGCACTTTCAACCTTCAAATTTTGGTCTAAAGCAGTATTTTTTACACATCACAACCTATAGACTTCATCTACTTCATTGATCTATTATCCCATAACAATTTTTCACATCTAAATCCTCATTATTCATCTTCCTCCTAAACCTATAATCTCTAGATTAGGGTTTTCATGTGGTAACTTCATAATAGCAACAATACTCAGCAACGATCACAACATTAACATCACAAGATTCACAATTTCATATAAAATCATATACAAGCAACATCAATCAACCAAAAAGGAGAATCATACATCAATTATACAAAAACCTAAAGAGGGAAAGGAACCCTCACTATCCTTTCATGTTATAATCACCATTTAGAGAATCCGTTCACCCCCTTTACCTTATTTTGAAGCTTTGATCCTTCAAAATTTATGGAATCTTTCTTGCCCTAGCTCTTCCCTTCTCTTCTCTCGTTCTACTATCATTCTATTTTTCTCCTTCTGTTCTCACTTCCTTATTTTTCTAATAATAATCTCTAGACCTCTAACACTTAATCCCTACTATGCCCTTACTCAATTAAATAATTATTTAATAAAATGATATGAATTCTATTATTCTACTAACAATTAAATTTAATTATTATAAAATAATAATAACTCTATTATTTAATCCAAATAATACTAATAGGCCAATTATCTCTCTCACCCTTATGCTTTTATGCTTTTAGCCACACACACCCCTATCATCTTAACTTCTATAGTTTCCAAAGCCTCTACATTCTGTAATTTGCATCATAACACATCATAAAATTAACTAATACATAAAATACACCACATCGCCTAATTATTTAAAATAAAATAATTCTAACTAAGTTGGGGTGTTACATTTTGAAGTTCAATTTAATTAATCTGGATAGAACTTAGGGGGAGCTTACAAACCTCACCCTTTAAACTATTAGACTCAAGGGGAGATTACAAACCTCAGACCCTGAAGTCAAATTGTTAATTAAATCAACAACCATTGTTTATAAATACGTGTGTTTGTCATCACCAAAGAGAGAGAGATTGATAGAACAAAATTGGTTTGTACCATATCCTTAAGGTTTAAATGATAACTAAGTATTTAAAGAAAAACTGGGTATACTAATATATGTTCAGGTGTGCAGGACCATAGACTAAAATTTGAAATATATAGTAAGTTATGGCACTAAAAATTGAACATTAAAGAGAATCTTAAAGATCCAGAATATGAAGGATCAAAACCTCATGGAACCTTGTTTTGCAGGTAATAGAGTTTTGATGATGACAACTATAAAGAAAAGAACAAAGACATCCATCATGATAAAGATGCAACCAATGATAAGGCATATAATGCACTTAAACGATTAAAGATGAAAGCCATGAATATAAAAGTTTGATAAACTTAACTATCAAATAAAGGCAAACAAATCAGATTCTATGAAAAGCCTTAAGAAATCTCAAGCAAATGTCAACACAAAAGATAACAACCGACAAAGACTTAGAGAAAACATGTTAAATTATTAAGTGAGTGAAACTATGTAAAACAAAAAGGAATTTTTCATAGAAGTACATGGATATAAGCACTCACACACTAAAACATTTTTCTCAAAGGATTTACCAAAAGAAAATACTTTGAAAATTATATAGAAGTTGTATAGAACAAGATGGGAGCAATAAGAAATCCATTAAATAATTTTTTACTCTATTTAATTTTTGACTCAATTTCTCATTTCAAAACATCTAGAACACCAATTTATGTATTCTCTCTCTCTCTCTCACTCTCTCTCTCTCTCAGTTTTATTTCTAACTTTCTCTCACTAGTTCTTATAGCCAAATGCTTTCGTGAGGAAAGTACCATTTGTGAGTTAGGTTACATTGTAAAACTGGAAGGATAGAATTGTAAAAATTCACCAAGGTAATCATGTTTATAAATCTTGGTTGAATATTGTCCAAATAGAGGTTATGTATGTGGTTCTAAGCTAAACTCGTTATAAGCTTACTTTTGGGGATTGTGTGACCAGTCCTAGTTATAGGTTGAAGATTAGCATCGTCCCAAAATCTTCACTGGTTTGAGATCAGCCTGGCTAAAATATCAAAGGTTATTTGGTTATCCTGTTAAACCAAAAGGAAGTTTAGATATTTTAGAACTTGAATACTAACTGTTACAAGGTCCGTGTTTGTAGAGAGAAGACTAACCACTTCAATTACAATTATGAAGGAAGCTTGGACACTTCACTTTCAACAAGTTATTAGAGAAAAGATGAAAACGCCTATATGTATCATCTTGTATCATTTGGTTGTACTATAACCACCATTTCCTTGTATAAGTGGGTTCGTCAGTCTTTCCTACTAAAATCTCTCAAGTATTATTGGAAACTCTCAAGGCCAAGTCTTGGGAAGAGGAATAAGTCATTTTTGATTTTGTCTGAACCTCGATAACTCTTGGTGTTCTCCTTCTTCCTTTGACTTTTTATTTTCTACAATTTAAATATTTACTTTCCACTGCTTAGAATTAGAAAATGTTTTCAAACTCTTATTTAACTTAGTAAAAGTTTTCAAAACCTTTTTTCTAAACCATGCAATTCACTCCCTCTTATATGTGAAGTCTCAAGTCCAACAAGTGACATCAGATCCTAAATCATATTTAAGGACTAATCGTCTCGGGAGGAAGATGACTTCCAATATAAAATCGTTTTTAAACATACCACCACCTTTTAAAAAAGATAGTTTTGATATTTGGAAAATCATATTTAAAATTTTTCTTCAAAGATTAAATCATGATTTATAGAAAATCGTAATCAATGGTCTGGTTTACCCTACTCATCAAATAAATGATGAAAAAGTGGAAAACCTTATTGTCTTTGGACCAAAGAAGAAAAGAAATAAATAGATATAAATATCAAATCCAAATTTTTTATAATAATGTCTTTAGATGATATCAACCTATTTGATGTTCGTCATTGTAAAACCGCCAAAGAAATATGGAATACTTTGGAAAAGATATATGGAGCTCCTCCAAGTATCAAGCTAGAGAAGATGAACACAAGAGGTGAGGAAGTTGATGGTGTTTACTTTAAATGTTTTCCTTGCACTAGACACATACGAAATTTCATTAGAAATTATTTTGCTAACAAATATCTAAGAATTAAGAATTGGAAAATTCATCCAACTCTTAAATCTATAGATAGATACCTTCATGAATTTTAAGAAAAATCAAGAAAGAAGGAAATCACAAAGAAGATGGACGAGCTGATTCAACTACTCAAAGATAAACAAATCCAAACTGGAGAATCATCATCCCCTTGTCATGTTCATATAAAACAACTCTAGTTCAATACTTTGAAAGAACATATTCTATCTTTGAACAATCGACATCAGACAAAGGATTCTCTCGTTCAAAGAACAACAACGAAGATGAATAAGTTTCTTTAATTGTTGAACAAAGAGGAGGAAAGACATTAACCTTGGGGAGAAACATGAAAGAATCATCTTCCAACAAAGAGGATAAAATATGCTCAAAGCCACAATACAAGGAAGATATATTTTCAAGATGGATAAAAAGAAAAAGCTTCCAGTGTACAAATGTACCGACTGTGAGAAATAAGGGCACTTAAAATATTGTTGTTTTAAACTAAAAGGATCTAAATGTAAAAACCTTAAATCTTCTATGACTAATGCACCCAGGCACAAGAAGATAATAAGGCCACAAAGGTGAAACTTTAAGTGTTTTCCAGGTTATGCTTTGCAACTTAAAAGTTCAAAAAAGAGATTATTTGAAGAAGTTATACAAAGTATAAATATAATCTAGAAGTATACATGTTTTAAGCTTTTAATCCTAAAAATGAACGATGAAGACAAAGTTTAACCATTGTGATCAAAGCAACGCATTTTGAGTGTTTCTCAAAATTAATGATCTGAGATGATTAGTAGAATGAATAAGCATGTGATGGACTTATTCATTGTTATGTTTTTACCAAACCTCGCATCCAACAATGTATGGAGAAGGAGACACCATCGTGGTGTTTTTCCCTAATAGGACTTTCACCAAGAATTTTCTTGATAAAATAGATAAAATTATTTTAAGGTTGAAATAATTAGTTAAATCTGATTAAAACCCTTAAAATAATTAATTTAATTATTTTTCCCGTGATTTGAACAAATCATTTTAAATTAATTATTTATAACCCATAAAAATGAGTTTGGTCAAGTATTGTAAGCTTAGGGGTACTACAAGAAACAAATGGAGGTGTTAAGGAAACAATAAAGCCAAACAAACCAACCAAAGCTCCAAGGAAGCCTAGATGAGCAATTATAACCGATTAGCACAAGTTTCTAACCAACTATAAATGTTTAAAACGCATAATTTAATCCAAATCAGTCTAATGCGCCTACAAGATCAAATCTCAACATTAATGAAAATCTCAACAATAACTCAAAGATTGAGAAATCTAAAGCAAAATACAACTGAATGGAATACCTAAATATGGATAATTTAGATACGATTTTTGGACAGTATAATCCTCATCCAATTCTTGCTCTGAATACAAGGCCAGATTTATTAGAACACACGCTATAAATAGGTATTATATTCTACCATTCTCTTGCATCTCACACTTTATTTTCTCTACACACTAATAGGATTATTCTCAAAAATTCATCATGAATCCTAGAATATTAAGATTCACCTCCAACCCTCTCATCGATGAATTTATAACCAAACAACAAGAAACCAGATTCTTCAAACACTTTGCCAACCGAACAATCATGAGAGTTCATACATTAGATCCCTAAGAGTTCAAAGAATGAAACTTCTTTAAAATCCAAGAGGAACTCAAACTCATAAAATTTCTTTGCGCACCCATAAAAATAATTTATACCACCCTAGTGAAATTTTTTTCTCAAACCTTCATCTAACTAATGGAATTCTTTATAGCGAAGTAAGAAAACACTACATAAATCTTTTTGTACAAGAATTCAGGGAACTATTATACCTTCCTCATGAAGACCATATCACCAAGTTAGGAGACAAAATCAATAGGTACAATTATGTCATTGTTGTATCCTCCTTAATGAAAAATCCATCTTCACACATAACTTACCCACTCATAACTAAACATATCCTTCCAGAAAGCAGAATAACCCACTATGTGATCTCTCACACTCTCCTTCCTAGGCAAGGAAACCTTTATCACCTAACCAATTGCGGTAAAAACCATTTGGTCATTAGAAAATATAATCAAGGTGAATTTGGTAAAAAAAATAATCAAACATATGATAGAACGTAGGAAATAAGGAACATCCCTTCCATGTGGAAACCTCATCATAAAGATCCTATAAGCAACCTGATACAACTTTGAAAATGAAGAATTCAAGGAACAATATTCTCGAATAGGATAATCCATTATGTCATTATTAAAGCTCGGACTTACAAACAAAAGAATCACTGGAAAACAACAAAGCAAAAGACATCAAAAAATACCCCAAGCAGAAAACTCTTTTCCTCAACAATCTACAATCAAAGACATCAAATATTTCATAGATTAACACCTCATCCCAAACCAAAACCAACAAATTTTTGATGATCTTGATAAACAACTATCTCATTTAGACTACTGTTAAATTCAGTTTTCACTTTTGTACTTCATTTTCCCTTCTTGTACTGCATTTCCCTTTTGTTCTTCAGTCATTAACATGAGTATAATGTTTTCCCTTCTAAAAATTTCTAGAGCACCTTTGACTTTCATAATCTAATAAATGTGATACATTTTTCCTATTTTATACTTGCTCCATATAGCTTAAACAAGATGTTTATCTCTTGCTTAAAAACATCTAATAAATCATTGTTTTGAATAATTACCCTTGCTTGATATACTTTGAAACAAATGTTCATTTTCCTTTCACTAAGATGCCTATGCTTAAGTATAGAATGCAATAATATTTTTTTAATATGAAGTTTCCATCTAATAAAACCATGTTTTACATATTTACCTCAAAAACACGCGCATATATATATATATATATATATATATATATATATATATATATATATATATATATATATATATATATATATATATATATATATATATATATATATATATATATATATATATATATATATATATATATATATATATATATATATATATATATATATATATATATATATATATATATATATATATATATATATATATATATATTGTTGTCTCTTGTATTTCATAATTTTCCATTAAGTTTGATATTTTATTTTGCTATAAATGCCTACACTTCTTAACCTCAAGAGTAAAAATGCAACATGATATTTTGTTTGTTTCTCTAATATACAAATCTTTCCATATCTAACTTTTTCGTAAATTTCATCCTTTACCCACCTTTTTGATTTTGACAAATGGGGAAAAGTATACTCTTAGGGGAAAGATATATATTTTATCTAACTCATGGGGAAACTTTCACTCCAAATATGCTTTATATCTTTTACCACCTCCCATGAGAGATGTGTTGTCATCATCAAAAAGTGGGAGAATATGGAACCTTGTTTTAAAGGTAATATACTTTTGATAATCACAACTATAAGAAAAGAACAAAGACATCCATCATGATAAAGTCAACAAAAACACCTTTTTTGTCAAAGCTTCATACATGAGCATGGAATATCAAATTGAGATGATACCCAAAGGTTTGATTATACGACATCTCAAGATTTCTAAAAAGTCCAAGAACACCTCCAAAGAGTCAAAATTGAGGAAGTTATACATTGGTGAAGTTGACCCTTTTTGCAAAATTGCCAAAAGTCAACTATGCCTAAAACTTCAAATTTTGCCAAATGGGCCCAATCTTTTTCACTTGTTTTGAGTTGGCAACATAGACCACGAGCCCTAGCCCTTTCCACTTGTCCTTATCATGTTTTTATTATTTATTTTGATTTTTATTTGAATTAATTCAATTTAAATCAAAACAAATCATATAAAATCCAAAATATTGAAAACAAAAGATTTTGTGCTTGTTTCAGGTTTTAAATTACAGCTAGAAAGTATTCAAATTCGTATCAAGGCATGGTGTGAACAAAAAGATTAAATTAGGCCAATTTTGGAAAAGTTTCAAAGTGAATCAAATTAAAAATCCAATTCATTGATGGAGCAAGATTGAGGCCAGGTTTTCAAACCTAATTCACTCCTCAATACATATAGAGGGCGTGCAGACTCAAAGCTAGGTTAGAAAACAGGCGCAAGAGGCAGAACAAAAACTTGAAAAATCAAGAAAAAGTGCAAGATCAAATCCAGTGTTCCAGGCATCCTCAAAGCCTTCCTGCTATCTAAATCACTTCCTGAGACTCCCAGCAAGCGAAAGCAATCAAGACCAAGCATTTTCAAGCTCTGTATCGCACTGTAAGTCCATCACGACCTTGCTTGTTTCTTGAAATCGGTTAGCAGGATTTAGGCATTGTTAGCATGAATTAGCCACATATTCTTGATCCATGGAACATTTGCAAGCTTCCTGTATTGATTAATTGCATTTATATGACCTGTGGTGGATTTCAGCATGGCTAAGGTTTACAGCTTCGATTTGGGAGTTTTCTGTGCAGGCTAAATTAGACCATGAAAGGGCCACCATTACACTCAGGAGGTCCAGACGAATCGATTGGTGGCCCTAGTTTTTATTTATTTTGCTCACATTTGATTTTGAGAATGCACAGGTCTATAGCGATGGACGTTGTTCGTAGGTAAAGTTTTCCAAACCTTTTAGCCACGGAGAGAGGAGGGAGACGAAGACGTGGCTTCATCTAATTCGCCCATTTGATTTCGTGCTGAATATTTTATTATTCCATTTGTTTTATATATTATTATTATTATTATTATTATTATTATTCATCATATGTTCAAACAGAAGCAATTGGCCCAGTGGTAGCCAGGCAAGCGTTTAACGCATTAGGAGGCTTGAGGTCAGGGGTTCGAACCCTGCCTCCAACATTTGGTATTTTTCTTAACTTCTTTCAGGTTATCCAGCGCATTCACAAGCCAAAGGATTACTGTATGTCCTCATAATCCAGCCAGCCAAATGTCAGATGGCCAGATCCAAGGGCCATCCATGAGGGTACATCATAAGCCTGGTCAAACGCATAACATCAAATCATGAAGGTAAACGTGGACCTCACTCGAATGGGCCCAGATCTGGCTGTTTGCACCCCCCATAGTTCTCAGGCCCAATTCTTTTTCTCTATTCTTTATTTATTTCATTTAATTTTATTTATTTATTTAATAACAAAATAATTATTTCCATTTATCAAAAAATCACAAAAATATTATTTTTCACCAATTAGATTTAGGTATTTTTTTATCAATAAATTAATTAATTTAATTAGGTTTGTTAATTTAGAAAACTCTAATTATTTTGTACATAATTAAAATTAATTAGAATAATTAGGTTTTTATTCCAAATTTAATTATATTTTATTTTTCCTAAAATAACCAAAAATAGGTCTTGTAATTATTTTTATTAATTAATGTAATCACTAATTATTTTTATATTTAATTTAGAAAACTTATTTCTTTTATTAAAAAACAACAAAAAACAATTTATTTCTCTTAATTAGGTTAGAAGGGTCAAAACCCCAGTTTCTCGTCGATCTAATTTTCATCGCGCGCTTTATTATTATTTTTACCCAATTATTGTATCTGCTCACAGTTTGTAATAGTTTTAATTAGGACTTTTACTTTTCATTATCGCTTTATTTTCAAAGGGTTTGTTTTTTGCTATGTAAATACCCGAAGCCTTGTAATAGTGTAGTTTAATTTCTGCATTTTAAATTCCGCAAATTATTAACTGTTAGATGTATGATATTAGGATGCATGACAAGAATGTATGTTAAGTTTAAAACAGTTAGATCACCATAAATGTGAAAGATAATAAATCTGAAATTGAATCACTCGCACATGCGCACTCCTAGGGTACACTCCCACTTGGTTGCCTTCGGTAAATGGTCATTGAGTATAGGATGTTTTAGGGGTCGTCCTTTTGTCCAAAGATCAAAGTTGCCTCGGAAAGGTTGCCTCGGATATTGTTGCCTCAGATAAATGATCTAAGACATTAGGGTTACTACTAAGACGTCCTAACATTGCTTTAGTGACCGTACGTCCATTTCGAATTGACCCTCAAAACTCCAACGGTGGTGCTACCTACTCACTAATAGTGGGATAGAATTGTCTAAAGGAAACGAACATAGAGCGACTCTTTTTTCGAGTAGGTAGATTAGCTCTTAAGTACTTGCTCAATCAAAACAAACTTTTTTTCACACTTACACTCCTTTAAAAACAAAGTTTTCAAAATCACTTCATTACACTCTTGAAGACAGAAGCAAGAGTTAAATCGAAGTCAAACAAAAGCTTTTAAAATCACGGAAACACAAAGAAAACAATTTTGAAAATGATGAGCAAGTACCTAAGAGCCCGTAGATAACTACAGATAGAATGGGTTCTAATACCTTCCCTTTCTATAATCTACCCCCAGTACTCAGAAATATCTCGAAAAAGGAACTTTTTGTGCTTTTTTCCTTTCCTTGTTGGATAAATAAAAAGTCGGTGGAGAGTCTTGCTTACCGCGACATTTTGCAAACACAAACGCAAAACGCAAACCATCAATTCCTTAAAAAATAGGGAACCACGTCCCAGTTCTGGCCACCGTATCACATAAAGCAAGTTTCAACGCAAAAGATAACAACCAACAAAGACTTAGAGAAAATATCCTAAATTAGTAACTGAGTGAAACTATGTAAAAGCAAATGGAATTTTTCATAGAAGTACATGGCTATAAGCACAAACACCCTAAAACATTTTTATCAAATGATTTACCAAAAAAAATACTTTGAAAAACATATAGAAGTTGTATAGAACAGGATGGGAGCAGTAAAAAAATCATAAAAGAAATTTTTAAACTAATTAATCAGTTGGAGAAAAATGCTAACTTATTATATTGACAAGAACTTGAGGCACAAGGCAAGTTGAATGCACCCATATTCTATACAACGGTATATAGCTTATTTTTCCATATTGGGAACTTACATGCGATTAATTTTCTAAAATTAACCAATTAGAAAAAACTTCAATCGTTTAGATAACATATTTTTTGCTTACATGTTATTTCCTTTATTGGGGAACCACAAGCCTATAAATAGAGGCTCCCTTTCTCATTTCAAAACATCTAGAACATGAATTTGTGTATTGACACTTGTTGTACCCCAAAATTTGCCCCCCCATATTCTTCAAGATTTGTTAATATCAATCTTCAAATGGATCAAGGGGTTGCCCAGTCAAACATCCTCCTAAGCCAGTCAAAATTAGGGTTTTGGTTCCTGCAAAGAATTTGAGGTTTTCAATGGTCCAATCAAGTCTCATGTGCCCATATAAATTGTCAAGCATCTACATGCCAAGTCTCAAGACTCACAGCATCAAGTTGCACAGTCAAAAGCCTCATTTGCTTCATAGTCAACTGCAGGGGCAAAATGGTCATTTTACAGTCAAAAGTCAAAAATTTTGGTCAACATATTATTTTGAGTCCACAATCATCATTTGATCAAATCTTGATCATGATTCCACAAGCATGGCTCAAAAATCATCAAGATGCAAAAGTTGTTATTTTTGGACAGTTGAAAAGTCAACTGTATTTTGACCAAGGCATAACTTTTTCATGGTTCATCAGAAAAATCCCATCCAATGCTCATTTTGAAGGGGATGACATTTCCTACAACTCATCTTCACATTCCAAGTCCAAGAAATGCTCTCACAAAAAGTTATCAATTTCTACATTATAGGTCAATTTCAAAAGTCAACAAAAATGCACTTTAAGTCAAAGACCATAACTTGAGATTGGTAAATCAAAATCACATGGGACCAAAGGCATTGGTTAGAGGACTTCAAGACCTTTCCAAAATGTCCAAGAACATGTTCATATGATCAAAATTGAGCAAGATATGCATTTGAGAAGTTGGGAAATTTTCATGAATTTGCAAAAGTCAACTTTGCTCAAAACACATCATTTTTGCTAATGGGCCTCAAATTCCTTCTTGAATCTTTACCCAAAGAATATGCACGACCCATCAAGCCTATTTGAGTTTATTTTCTTAGTTTTATTAATTAATTGGATTTTTTATTAACATTAATTCATTTAATTGATTTAAAATATAGGAAATTCAAAGATATGGTTTTCAAATCTTTTTATGAAGCAAATATGACCAAGACAAGCTGGAGATTTCGTGTGCACATCAAGGGGACAAAAATCTCCCAATTTGGAAAGGTTTTTCAATCAAAAAGATTGAAAAATATTTGATTGAAAATCAAATATACAAATCATTATTCCATGGATGTTTGGACCAAGATTTACCCTAATTCCATTCAGCTATAAGTGCATAAGCTAAACCTAATTCTATTCACGTGAGAATTGCTGCACAAAAGCCATAAGAACATTGAAAAATATCAAAGAAAACTCAAAACTGAATTCCACCTTCCAACGTGATTCAAAGCCTTTTCTTGTTTCTAACACCTTGCAGGAACTCTCAGGAATCTTTTGGAATCAAAATCAAGGGCTGAAGCTTGAGAAATCATACCAAACAGAATCACGGTTTGTCAATATTTTTCAGAATTGAAACTCACGATTCATGAGCATTTGATACAATTTATGGTTTGTTTTGTATTGCATGCATCCATACAAAGCTATTGGTATTAATTAATTGGATTATCATGCACGGAATTATGAATTGCCATTAACGATTTTTAGGTTTTTGAGTTCTCAGATTTGGGCTTTCTTATTTAGGAAAAATCAGAACCTCTCATGCCTATGGTTAAATTCGTGAGAATCAGACGAATACAATGGACATATCGCGCCATATTTATATAGCCTAGATTTCTATTCGCTATTATTGGCCGTTCTGTTTTGTGGGGGTTAAAAACCCCCGCTATTTGCTTTGTTTTGCAGGTGTTCAACGAGGACGATGATGTGTTGCCAGCGTGCTACTGGATAATTCAAATGGCGAAAGTGGAAAAGTGGAAAACCTTATTGTCTTTGGACCAAAGAAGAAAAGAAATAAATAGATATAAATATCAAATCCAAATTTTTTATAATAATGTCTTTAGATGATATCAAGCTATTTGGTGTTCGTCATTGTAAAACCGCCAAAGAAATATGGAATACTTTGGAAAAGATATATGGAGCTCCTCCAAGTATCAAGCTAGAGAAGATGAACACAAGAGGTGAGGAAGTTGATGGTGTTTACTTTAAATGTTTTCCTTGCACTAGACACATACGAAATTTCATTAGAAATTATTTTGCTAACAAATATCTAAGAATTAAGAATTGGAAAATTCATCCAACTCTTAAATCTATAGATAGATACCTTCATGAATTTTAAGAAAAATCAAGAAAGAAGGAAATCACAAAGAAGATGGACGAGCTGATTCAACTACTCAAAGATAAACAAATCCAAACTGGAGAATCATCGTCCCCTTGTCATGTTCATATAAAACAACTCTAGTTCAATACTTTGAAAGAACATATTCTATCTTTGAACAATCGACATCAGACAAAGGATTCTCTCGTTCAAAGAACAACAAAGAAGATGAATAAGTTTCTTTAATTGTTGAACAAAGAGGAGGAAAGACATTAACCTTGGGGAGAAACATGAAAGAATCATCTTCCAACAAGGAGGATAAAATATGCTCAAAGCCACAATACAAGGAAGATATATTTTCAAGATGGATAAAAAGAAAAAGCTTCCAGTGTACAAATGTACCTACTGTGAGAAAGAAGGGCACTTAAAATATTGTTGTTTTAAACTAAAAGGATCTAAATGTAAAAACCTTAAATCTTCTATGACTAATGCACCCAGGCGCAAGAAGATAATAAGGCCACAAAGGTGAAACTTTAAGTGTTTTCCAGGTTATGCTTTGCAACTTAAAAGTTCAAAAAAGAGATTATTTGAAGAAGTTATACAAAGTATAAATATACTCTAGAAGTATACATGTTTTAAGCTTTTAATCCTAAAAATGAACGATGAAGACAAAGTTTAACCATTGTGATCAAAGCAACGCATTTTGAGTGTTTCTCAAAATTAATGATTTGAGATGATTAGTAGAATGAATAAGCATGTGATGGACTTATTCATTGTTATGTTTTTACCAAACCTCGCATCCAACAATGTATGGAGAAGGAGACACCCTCGTGGTGTTTTTCCCTAATAGGACTTTCACCAAGAATTTTCTTGATAAAATAGATAGAATTATTTTAAAGTTGAAATAATTAGTTAAATCTGGTTAAAACCCTTAAAATAATTAATTTAATTATTTTTCCCGTGATTTGAACAAATCATTTTAAATTAATTATTTATAACCCATAAAAATGAGTTTGGTCAAGTATTGTAAGCTTAGGGGTACTACAAGAAACAAATGGAGGTGTTAAGGAAACAAAAAAGCCAAAGAAACCAACCAAAGCTCCAAGGAAGCCTAGATGAGCAATTATAACCGATTAGCACAAGTTTCTAACCAACTATAAATGTTTAAAACGCATAATTTAATCCAAATCAGTCTAATGCGCCTACAAGATCAAATCTCAACATTAATGAAAATCTCAACAATAACTGAAAGATTGAGAAATCTAAAGCAAAATACAACTGAATGGAATACCTAAATATGGATAATTTAGATACGATTTTTGGACAGTATAATCCTCATCCAATTCTTGCTCTGAATACAAGGCCAAATTTATTAGAACACACGCTATAAATAGGTATTATATTCTACCATTCTCTTGCATCTCACACTTTATTTTCTCTACACACTAATAGGATTATTCTAAAAAATTCATCATGAATCCTAGAATATTAAGATTCACCTCCAACCCTCTCATCGATGAATTTATAACCAAACAACAAGAAACCAGATTCTTCAAACACTTTGCCAACCGAACAATCATGAGAGTTCATACATTAGATCCCTAAGAGTTCAAAGAATGAAACTTCTTTAAAATCCAAGAGGAACTCAAACTCATAAAATTTCTTTGCGCACCCATAAAAATAATTTATACCACCCTAGTGAAATTTTTTTCTCAAACCTTCATCTAACTAATGGAATTCTTTATAGCGAAGTAAGAAAACACTACATAAATCTTTTTGTAGAAGAATTCAGGGAACTATTATACCTTCCTCATGAAGACCATATCACCAAGTTAGGAGACAAAATCAATAGGTACAATTATGTCATTGTTGTATCCTCCTTAATGAAAAATCCATCTTCACACATAACTTACCCACTCATAACTAAACATATCCTTCCAGAAAGCAGAATAACCCACTATGTGATCTCTCACACTCTCCTTCCTAGGCAAGGAAACCTTTATCACCTAACCAATTGCGGTAAAAACCATTTGGTCATTAGAAAATATAATCAAGGTGAATTTGGTAAAAAAAATAATCAAACATATGATAGAACGTAGGAAATAAGGAACATCCCTTCCATGTGGAAACCTCATCATAAAGATCCTATAAGCAACCTGATACAACTTTGAAAATGAAGAATTCAAGGAACAATATTCTCGAATAGGATAATCCATTATGTCATTATTAAAGCTCGGACTTACAAACAAAAGAATCACTGGAAAACAACAAAGCAAAAGACATCAAAAAATACCCCAAGCAGAAAACTCTTTTCCTCAACAATCTACAATCAAAGACATCAAATATTTCATAGATTAACACCTCATCCCAAACCAAAACCAACAAATTTTTGATGATCTTGATAAACAACTATCTCATTTAGACTACTGTTAAATTCAGTTTTCACTTTTGTACTTCATTTTCCCTTCTTGTACTGCATTTCCCTTTTGTTCTTCAGTCATTAACATGAGTATAATGTTTTCCCTTCTAAAAATTTCTAGAGCACCTTTGACTTTCATAATCTAATAAATGTGATACATTTTTCCTATTTTATACTTGCTCCATATAGCTTAAACAAGATGTTTATCTCTTGCTTAAAAACATCTAATAAATCATTGTTTTGAATAATTACCCTTGCTTGATATACTTTGAAACAAATGTTCATTTTCCTTTCACTAAGATGCCTATGCTTAAGTATAGAATGCAATAATATTTTTTTAATATGAAGTTTCCATCTAATAAAACCATGTTTTACATATTTACCTCAAAAACGCGCATATATATTGTTGTCTCTTGTATTTCATAATTTTCCATTAAGTTTGATATTTTATTTTGCTATAAATGCCTACACTTCTTAACCTCAAGAGTAAAAATGCAACATGATATTTTGTTTGTTTCTCTAATATACAAATCTTTCCATATCTAACTTTTTCGTAAATTTCATCCTTTACCCACCTTTTTGATTTTGACAAATGGGGAAAAGTATACTCTTAGGGGAAAGATATATATTTTATCTAACTCATGGGGAAACTTTCACTCCAAATATGCTTTATATCTTTTACCACCTCCCATGAGAGATGTGTTGTCATCATCAAAAAGTGGGAGAATATGGAACCTTGTTTTAAAGGTAATATACTTTTGATAATCACAACTATAAGAAAAGAACAAAGACATCCATCATGATAAAGATGCAACCACTGATAAGTCAAACAATGAACTTAAACGGTTAAATATGCACGCCATGAATATAAATGTTTAACAACCTTGACTATCAGATAAAGACAAACAAACCAGAATCTATCAAAATCCTCAAGAGTTCTAAAGTGTTGTACCCCAAAATTTTCCCTCCCATATTTCTCAAAACATTTAAAGAATGGTAGTCAAGTTGCTCAAGGTAGTCCAAGGGTTGGCCAGACAAGCTCTCTCCTAAGGCAGTCTACCTCAAATTAGGGTTTCATGTTGCATCAAGATACTTGAGTCCAAGGGACCCCAAATGCTCAACATTGTCATAATAGGTTCTCAAGATCATCCATGTCAACCTTCAAGCCTTGCAGAGGAAGTTTGCTCAGTCAATTGCTCAAAGGCCCAAAAATCGACTATGCTAGGGCAAAAGTCAACTGTGGCCCACATACAGTCAAACTTCAAGATTTTTGGTCAACATCCTCATTTTGAAGTATATTTAATCATTTGATCAATGGTTCATCATTATTCATCAAGGATTGCTCATAATTCATCAAGACTCAAAAGTTGCTAAATTGGGGTTTTGTAGGAAAAGTCAACTCAACTTTGACCAAGCATAACTTTCTCATACTTTATGAGAAATGACACATCCAAATCTCATTTTGAAGAGGATGCAATTTCCTACAATCCATATTCATCTCCCAAGTTCAAAATATGCACTCACAAGAAGTTATGAATTTGGACATTATAGGTCATTTTGAAAAGTCAACAAAAACACCTTTTTTGTCAAAGCTTCATACATGAGCATGGAATATAAAATTGAGATGATACCCAAAGGTTTGATTATAGGACATCTCAAGCTTTCTAAAAAGTCCAAGAACACCTCCAAAGAGTCAAAATTGAGGAAGTTATACATTGGTGAAGTTGACCCTTTTTGCAAAATTGCCAAAAGTCAACTATGCCTAAAACTTCAAATTTTGCCAAATGGGCCCAATCTTTTTCACTTGTTTTGAGTTGGAAACATAGACCACGAGCCCTAGACCTTGCCACTTGTCCTTATCATGTTTTTATTATTTATATTGATTTTTATTTAAATTAATTCAATTTAAATCAAAACAAATCATATAAAATCCAAAATATTGAAAACAAAAGATTTTGTGCTTGTTTCAAGTTTTAAATTACAGCTAGAAAGTATTCAAATTCGTATCAAGGCATGGTGTGAACAAAAAGATTGAATTAGGCCAATCTTGGAAAAGTTTCAAAGTGAATCAAATTAAAAACCCAATTCATTGATGGAGCAAGATTGAGGCCAGGTTTTCAAACCTAATTCACTCCTTAATACATATAGAGGGCGTGCAGACTCAAAGCTAGGTTAGAAAACAGGCGCAAGAGGCAGAACAAAAACTTGAAAAATCAAGAAAAAGTGCAAGATCGAATTCAGTGTTCCAGGAATCCTCAAAGCTTTCCAGCTATCTAAATCACTTCCTGAGACTCCCAGCAAGCGAAAGCAATCCAGACCAAGCATTTTCAAGCCCTGTATCGCACTGTAAGTCCATCACGACCTTGCTTGTTTCTTGAAATCAGTTAGCAGGATTTAGGCATTGTTAGCATGAATTAGCCACATATTCTTGATCCATGGAACATTTGCAAGCTTCCTGTATTGATTAATTGCATTTATATGACCTGTGGTGGATTTCAGCATGGCTAGGGTTTACAGCTTCAATTTGGGAGTTTTCTGTGCAGGCTAAATTAGACCATGAAAGGGCCACCATTACACTCAGGAGGTCCAGACGAATCGATTGGTGGCCCTAGTTTTTATTTATTTTGCTCACATTTGATTTTGAGAATACACAGGTCTATAGCGATGGACGTTGTTCGTAGGTAAAGGTTTCCAAACCTTTTAGCCACGGAGAGAGGAGGGAGACGAAGACGTGGCTTCATCTAATTCACCCATTTGAATTTCGCGCTGAATATTTTATTATTCCATTTGTTTTATATATTATTATTATTATTATTATTATTATTCATCATATGTTCAAACAGAAGCAATTGGCCCAGTGGTAGCCAGGCAAGCGTTTAAGGCATTAGAAGGCTTGAGGTCAGGGGTTCGAACCCTGCCTCCAACATTTGGTATTTTTCTTAACTTCTTTCAGGTTATCCAGCGCATTCACAAGCCAAAGGATTACTGTATGTCCTCATAATCCAGTCAGCCAAATGTCAGATGGCCAGATCCAAGGGCCATCCATGAGGGTACATCATAAGCCTGGTCAAACGCATAACATCAAATCATGAAGGTAAACGTGGACCTCACTCGAATGGGCCCAGATCTGGCTGTGTGCACCCCCCATAGTTCTCAGGCCCAATTCTTTTTCTCTATTCTTTATTTATTTCATTTAATTTTATTTATTTATTTAATAACAAAATAATTATTTCCATTTATCAAAAAATCACAAAAATATTATTTTTCACCAATTAGATTTAGGTATTTTTTTTCTCAATAAATTAATTAATTTAATTAGGTTTGTTAATTTAGAAAACTCTAATTATTTTGTACATAATTAAAATTAATTAGAATAATTAGGTTTTTATTCCAAATTTAATTATATTTTATTTTTCCTAAAATAACCAAAAATAGGTCTTGTAATTATTTTTATTAATTAATGTAATCACTAATTATTTTTATATTTAATTTAGAAAACTTATTTCTTTTATTAAAAACAACAAAAAACAATTTCTTTCTCTTAATTAGGTTAGAAAGGTCAAAACCCCAGTTTCTCGTCGATCTAATTTTCATCGCGCGCTTTATTATTATTTTTACCCAATTATTGTATCTGCTCACAGTTTGTAATAGTTTTAATTAGGACTTTTACTTTTCATTATCGCTTTATTTTCAAAGGGTTTGTTTTTGGCTATGTAAATACCTGAAGCCTTGTAATAGCGTAGTTTAATTTTTGCATTTTAAATTCCGCAAATTATTAACTGTTAGATGTATGATATTAGGATGCATGACAAGAATGTATGTTAAGTTTAAAACAGTTAGATCACCATAAATGTGAAAGATAATAAATCTGAAATTGAATCACTCGCACATGCGCACTCCTAGGGTACACTCCCACTTGGTTGCCTTCGGTAAACGGTCATTGAGTATAGGATGTTTTAGGGGTCATCCTTTTGTCCAAAGGTCAAAGTTGCCTCGGAAAGGTTGCCTCGGATATTGTTGCCTCAGATAAATGATCTAAGACATTAGGGTTACTACTAAGACGTTCTAACATTGCTTTAGTGACCGTACGTCCATTTCGAATTGACCCTCAAAACTCCAACGGCGGTGCTACCTACTCACTAATAGTGGGATAACATTGTCTAAAGGAAACGAACATAGAACGACTCTTTTTTCGAGTAGGTAGATTAGCTCTTAAGTACTTGCTCAATCAAAACAAACTTTTTTTCACACTTACACTCCTTTACAAACAAAGTTTTCAAAATCACTTCATTACACTCTTGAAGACAGAAGCAAGAGTTAAATCGAAGTCAAAAAAAAGCTTTTAAAATCACGTAAACACAAAGAAATTTTTTTTGAAAATGATGAGCAAGTACCTAAGAGCCCGTAGATAACTACAGATAGAATAGGTGCTAATACCTTCCCTTTCTATAATCTACCCCCCGTACTCAGAAATATCTCGAAAAAGGAATTTTTTTGTGCTTTTTTCCTTTCCTTGTTGGATAAAATAAAAGTCGGTGGCGAGTCTTGCTTACCGCGACATTTTGCAAACACAAACGCAAAACGCAAACCAGCAATTCCTTAAAAAATAGGGAACCACGTCCCAGTTCTGGCCACCGTATCACATAAAGCAAGTGTCAACGCAAAAGATAACAACCAACAAAGACTTAGAGAAAATATCCTAAATTAGTAACTGAGTGAAACTATGTAAAAGCAAATGGAATTTTTCATAGAAGTACATGGCTATAAGCACAAACACCCTAAAACATTTTTATCAAATGATTTACCAAAAAAAATACTTTGAAAAACATATAGAAGTTGTATAGAACAGGATGGGAGCAGTAAAAAAATCATAAAAGAATTTTTTAAACTATTTAATCAGTTGGAGAAAAATGCTAACTTATTATATTGACACGAACTTGAGGCACAAGGCAAGTTGAATGCACCCATTTTCTATACAACAGCTATATATCTTATTTTTACATATTGGGAACTTACATGCGATTAATTTTCTAAAATTAACCAATTAGAAAAAACTTCAATCGTTTAGATAACATATTTTTTGCTTACATGTTATTTCCTTTATTGGGGAACCACGAGCCTATAAATAGAGGCTCCCTTTCTCATTTCAAAACATCTAGAACATGAATTTGTGTATTGACATTTGTTGTACCCCAAAATTTCCCCTCCCCCCCCCCCATATTCTTCAAGATTTGTCAATATCAATCTTCCAATGGATCAAGGGGTTGCCCAGTCAAACATCCTCCTAAGCCAGTCAAAATTAGGGTTTTGGTTCCTGCAAAGAATTTGAGGTTTTCAGTGGTCCAATCAAGTCTCATGTGCCCATATACATTGTCAAGCATCTACATGCCAAGTCTCAAGACTCACAGCATCAAGTTGCACAGTCAAAAGCCTCATTTGCTTCATAGTCAACTGCAGGGGCTAAATGGTCATTTTACAGTCAAAAGTCAAAAAATTTGGTCAACATATTATTTTGAGTCCACAATCATCATTTGATCAAATCTTGATCATGATTCCACAAGCATGGCTCAAAAATCATCAAGATGCAAAAGTTGCTATTTTTGGACAGTTGAAAAGTCAACTGTATTTTGACCAAGGCATAACTTTTTCATGGTTCATCAGAAAAATCCCATCCAATGCTCATTTTGAAGGGGATGACATTTCCTACAACTCATCTTCACATTCCAAGTCCAATAAATGCTCTCACAAAAAGTTATCAATTTCTACATTATAGGTCAATTTCAAAAGTCAACAAAAATGCACTTTAAGTCAAAGACCATAACTTGAGATTGGTAAATAAAAATCACATGGGACCAAAGTCATTGGTTAGAGGACTTCAAGACCTTTCCAAAATGTCCAAGAACATGTTCATATGATCAAAATTGAGCAAGATATGCATTGGAGAAGTTGGGAAATTTTCATGAATTTGCAAAAGTCAACTTTGCTCAAAACACATCATTTTTGCTAATGGGCCTCAAATTCCTTCTTGAATCTTTACCCAAAGCATATGCACGACCCATCAAGCCTATTTGAGTTTATTTTCTTATTTTTATTAATTAATTGGATTTTTTATTAACATTAATTCATTTAATTGATTTAAAATATAGGAAATTCAAAGATATGGTTTTCAAATCTTTTTATGAAGCAAATATGACCAAGACAAGCTGGAGATTTCGTGTGCACACCAAGGGGACCAAAATCTCCCAATTTGGAAAGGTTTTTCAATCAAAAAGATTGAAAAATATTTGATTGAAAATCAAATATACAAATCATTATCCCATGGATGTTTGGACCAAGATTTACCCTAATTCTATTCAGCTATAAGTACATAAGCTAAACCTAATTCTATTCACGTGAGAATTGCTGCACAAAAGCCATAAGAACATTGAAAAATATCAAAGAAAACTCAAAACTGAATTCCACCTTCCAACGTGATTCAAAGCCTTTTCTTGTTTCTAACACCTTGCAGGAACTCTCAGGAATCTTTTGGAATCAAAATCAAGGGCTGAAGCTTGAGAAATCACACCAAACAGAATCACGGTTTGTTAATATTTTTCAGAATTGAAACTCACGATTCATGAGCATTTGATGCAATTTATGGTTTGTTTTGTATTTCTTGCATCCATACAAAGCTATTGGTATTGATTAATTGGATTATCATGCACGGAATTATGAATTGCCATTAACGATTTTTAGGTTTTTTGAGTTCTCATATTGGGGCTTTCTTATTTAGGAAAAATCAGAACCTCTCATGCCTATGGTTAAATTCGTGAGAATCAGACGAATATAATGGACATATCGCGCCATATTTATATAGCCTAGATTTCTATTCGCTATTGTTGGCCATTCTCTTTTGTGGGGGTTAAAAACCCCCGCTATTTGCTTTGTTTTGCAGGTGTTCAACGAGGACGATGATGCGTTGCCAGCGTGCTACTGGATAATTCAAATGGCGCGCGCTTTTTGTTTGTTTTACAATACGTGCATTAATGTTTTAATATTATATTCATGGTTTACCTTAATAACAGATGCAAGCGAATGGCTCAGTGGAGCGTGCGTTGTCCAAGTACCATTGGGACCTGGGTTCGATTCCCAGGTCCCCCAAAAGCTCCATATTATTTTTTCTAACATGATTGTATGCAGCTTCCTAAACGTGTTCCATCATGCGCTCTAGGCATCATCATGCCATGTGTCACATAATACCAATCCAAAGGCCAGAGATGGAGGATCATGGTGTTCCTCAGTCAACATGCACGTGGACAATTCCAGAAGTCAACAGGCTTGAGTGCTATTGGGCTTAAAATTTCCAACAAAACCTCCTAATTGGGTCCATCAACCCCCCTGGTTTTCTTTTTATGCTTTTATTCTTTTTTTCTTCTTTCTATCTTCTATTATTACTATTATTATTATTAATTCATAAATTAATTATTTTTCATATTAAATTCAGAAACTTAAATATTTATAATATTTTTATTATTTATTATTTTCACTATTAATAATTATTTTTGTAAATAAATGAAAATTAATTAATTTAGTCTTTTTGTTAATTAGGTTTAATTTTAAACTTTTTTACAATAAATAAAACAAACTTAGAATTAGGGTTTTCTTGACTTTTAATTTCTTTTCTTTTTATTTTCATTAAAACATAAAAAACACAAAAAACATTTTTCTTTTAATTAATTAATTAATTAGTTTAGGGTTAATATTTAATTAAATGCAAAGGACCAAATTACTTTATTTTCTCAAAAGGGTCAAAACCCTAAGGACGTCCTGATTAAATTTCTTTTCGCGCATTATCGTTATTTTTGATTATATTTGATGTAACTGTTTCCGAGGATGTAATAGTTAATTAGGATTTTACTGCTTTCTTTACTTTTCTCGTATTTATTTCCAAACGGGTTTTGTTTTTGGCGATGTATAGACCCGCGCCTTGTAATAGCGTAGATTTACCTTTCTGCACTTTATTTTCCGCACTCTTAACTGTTAATTATGCATGACAAGATTGCTTGACAAATAAAATCAATCCGTAGCTCACAAATAACATGTTCAAAGATAAACATTAACATGAAACCTGACACACATGCACATGCCACTCCTAGGGTACGCCTCACTGGTTGCCTCGATGTGGTCGTCAAGTATAGGGTGTTTTAGAGGTCGCCCTCCTGTCTAAAGATCAAAGTTGCCTCGAAACGGTTGCCTCGATAAAAAATGATCTAGGACATTAGGGTTACCGCTAAGGCGTCCTACTATTGCTTCGGTGACCACACATGTCCCTAACAATCGAATTGACCCGAATACCTCCAACGACGGTGCTACCTACTTCTCAGTAGTGGGATAGTACTGTCTAAAGGACTCTTACACAACTTAATTCCTTAGAGTAGGTAGATTTCTCCTGGGTACTTGCTCTTTCAAACAAACAAAAACAACTTTTCGCACCTACACTTTCAAAAAGTTTTCAAACAAATATTTCATACACTCTTGAGGACTGATACAAGGGTTACCTAGAAATTTTTCAAAACGAAACTTTTTCAAAACCCACACACACTTGAAAAGCAAACAATTTTTGAAAACATAAGAGCAAGTACCTAAGAGCCCGTGGATAACCACGGATAGAAAAGGGTGCTAACACCTTCCCTTTCTATAAATCTACCTCCCGAACCGAGAAACATTCTCGAAAAAGGAATTTTGCTGTGCTTTTGTCCTTTCCTTGTTGGAGAAAATAAAAGACGGTGGCGACTCTTGCTTACCGCGACATTTTGCGAAACGCAAACGCGAACCAGCATTTCAAAACAGTCAGTTCTATTTCCACCGATCACAACACTCTCTCTCTCTCTCTCTCTCTCTCTGCCTAAGTTTTATTTTTTAACTTTCTAACACTAATTCTTATAGTCAAATACTTTTGTGAGGAAAGTACAATTTGTGAGTGAGGTCACCATTGTAAATCTGGAAGGGTAGAATTTTAAAAATTCACCAAGGTAATTATGATTATAAACCTTGGTGAATACTATCCAAATAGGGATTATGTATGTGGTTCTAAGCTACCCAATTATTGTCCAAAAATCTTCATTAGTTTGAGATCAACCTGACTAAAATCTCAGAGGTTATTTGGTTATCCTCTTAAACAAAAAGGGAGCTCAAATATTTTGGAACTTGAAGATTAACCGCTATAAGGTTCGTATTCGTAGAGAGAAGACTAATCACTTCAATCTACAGTTGGGAAGGAAGGTTGGTCACTTCATCTTCAACAAGTTATTAGAGAAAAGACACAAACATATATATATATATATATATATATATATATATATATATATATATATATATATATATATATATATATATATATATATATATATATATATATATATATATATATATATATATATATATATAAACAGAGAACACATTTTTGTTATTGTTAGGCGATTGAAGGAAAAAGTAGAACAAAGTTATGTATGATTGTTGTTCTGACCGAGAGAGAGAGAGAGAGAGAGAGATCAGTTGAGAAGCCATGAACTAAGGGAACAAGAACTGAGTAGAAGAAATCGGGATCATGAAAATAGAACAGAGGAAGTGTATCGTGAAAATAGAGCATTGGAGGGGCTGAGTCTTATGAGCATTAGGGTTTTTGTGTTAATTTTCTTGTTTGGGCTTTATGGTCTGCAGCCCATTACGAATTTCTTGTGCACACCTACCAAATTTTTTTGTTATTTTTTTTTATAATTTATTTATTATTTTTGATATTGGGCTTTCTAAACCAATAAGCCCAGCGAATTTCTAGTTCACACCACCATTTTGCTATGTTGTACCCCATTTACTATTAGTTGCACTTTATTTTATTTACTTTGTTTTGTATATTGCTACTAATATTTCTATTTAGATTGTTTTATTTTATTTTTGTTATTAATAATTAGTTTTGTTAATTACTTTTATTTAGTTTAACTAATTTTGATTAATTATTTTTGTTAAATATATTTAATTAACTCAATTAATTTTGTTGTATTAACCATTTAATCGTTAATTATTGCTATTTGATTATTTGATTACATCTTAGCACTACTTTATTACTTCTAACTAATTAATCAAATGTTGATTTAGTTAGTTGATTTTTCTATTAAAAATTAATTAGTATTGTTAATTAATTTTTCTTAACCCAATTAATTAAGTTAATCAACTCTTTATTAATTTGTTAAACATCATTTCATATATCATTCATTTAGCTCTGATACATAGTTCTAACTCATTCGGACTTGATTCTTACTTCACATGAGACCTTTGGGTTATATTTCTATTACCTTGGTTTTGTCTGTTTGTTTGGAGTTTCATCTCATGCAGGGATTCTTATCTGATATATTAATGATCATCGGATGCCTTGAGCTTTATCTGATACCTTGGACTTACCTGATGCATTCTTCGCTTGTGATATATTTTTATCTGATGTATTATCTGCTTGTGATTTATTTTCCCTGGATGCTTGGTATACTCTTGGTTTATTCTATAGGGTCTCCGCTTGTGATTTATCTTTATTATGTTCTAGTCTTTAGGGTGGTTGATGGTGTTTTCTAGGCAAGTTGGGATTCCGGTTAAGTTCTCTGGTTGAACTTCAACCGAAATATGGGGGAGATGGTGGTTTTTTGGGTGGTTACAGTTTATTGTTGCAGAGCGTGAGAATAGAAAGAATAATGAGGAAATAGAAGAGAAATGGATAATGTGAAGGTCTATGGGAGTTGTGTTTGTTTTTGTTTTTGTATTTTGGTTGGTTGACAAGTGGCATCGATGGCCACTTGTCAACCGTAGATGATGGTGATGAAATTTTAATCCCATGCATGCCTTTCTTTCCATAACTGTGTGCTAGTTTCGTTTCCAGCCTCTTATCTTGATCATCATCATGAGCAATAGATCCAACGACCTATATCTATTACCCATGGTCAATAGGATCCTTTGTAACACGTCGGGCCTTCTATATTGGGCCTGGCCAGCATCTCTATCTTTCACCCCAAGTTTACTAGTGATACATGTGCATTTAGGCCTTTCTTTGCTTTGATTCTAGCCCCACTTTCTTTTCTACCTTAGCTTCTATTTGTTATTTTTAATTAATGTGTTTAATTGTTTTCTTTTGTTTTATTTTAATTATTTTTACAATTTTATTTGATAATTGTTGGTAATGTTATTTTATTTTTATTAATTAGTTTTATTAATTAATTTTATTTAGTATTCGTTTAAATAATTATAATTAACACTATTAATTAATTTCATTAATATTATGGTTGTGTGCTTTTGTTTTATATTTCTAGTATCTTGTGTTTGGTTTATTGTATAGTTTATTTTTAATCGCTTCATTCCACCCCCATTTGATAAAATGTACCTCCATTTCCATTAAAGTGTAAATAATTTTACCACTTTCCATCTTATATTATTTTTTGCTTATTGTGATTGTTAATCAAGATTAGTATAGTTTAAAATCAATGTTTTCAAGAAGTTAAAAAAATACTCTATCCAATATCGAACTATCTTTTAACCCTTGTAAGTCGATTATTTTTTGCATCGTTGTCTACCTATTCACCTCATTTCTTAAACTCTCGTAAGTCGATTGTTTTTGCATCACCGTCAAACCAATTTCATAATAAACTTCAACGCTTGATCCAACGTCAAGTTATTTCAATACGTGAAAACATTTTCTTAAAAAAATAGGATTGAACATACGAGATAGAAGCATATCCCACCTTTTCCTAAATTAATTGAATATGAGTTACCTAACTTGGCCATTCGATTAATTACAATTCGATCAAAACACTTTAATTAAGCAAGTTTAATGCAAACTCAACAAATAGTAATCGAGCGAGATGGAATCATATCCTCCCTTTCTCACGAGTATTGGAATATGAGATACCTATCTCAGATGTTTAATGCTCACCCACTGTTAAATATTTAAGATTAAACTTGTCTCACTCTTTTTTAATAAAAAGGATTAAACAGACGAGTTGGAAGCATATCCTATGAGTGCAACTTCATCATTAGATGTTTTGCATTATGTCACAACTAGGAAAACTTGCAATTTTGTATATTGGATGATATCTATGTGTCATTTGGTTCACCCTTGCATTAGAGGTTTTAGGAACCATTCAAAACAAGTTTGAAATAGGCCAAAATCATGAAAAATCGGTTTTTACACAAAAATCACTTACATGTGCCGACACATGATTTTCAGGCCGGCACATATGAAATTTTGGCACACATATACCAAATGTCGAACCAGATGTTATGACACTGGGATTAAATCAGTAAAAACAATAAAAACACTTGTGCGGATAAAAGAAATTGCTGGAAATAAATAACATTAGTAAATTATTAACTCAGTTCGATACAACGTCACCTACTATGGGGCATACAAGCCAAGAATGAAATCCACTATAATAGTATTAGTTTGAATCTTAAATAACCCCTGTTTACAACTTCTCTCCTAATCACTACCCATGC
This sequence comes from Vicia faba, assembly GCA_948472305.1. Taxonomy (NCBI): domain Eukaryota; kingdom Viridiplantae; phylum Streptophyta; class Magnoliopsida; order Fabales; family Fabaceae; genus Vicia; species Vicia faba. The sequence goes on along the minus strand of OX451739.1, from coordinate 147,236,365 downwards.
AATTTCTACCTAGGACACTCCTAGATATGAGAACCCCCTCTCACTTCCCACAATCATACCCCTGTGATTTTCAACAACAAAGATAAACAAAAGTAGAAGACACTCTTCAAAGAATAAATGTGTTCTTCTTAAAATCTTTTAACTGATGAACAATAGAAAACTTGACACACAATCCACTCTTGCTTAAAAGCTCGTGAGTGATTGACAATGAATAACCTAAACTTATTCCAACTCTAATATCAAAGATAATAGAGTAGATCACAATAAATAAAGAACAAAGTAAAAACCCTAAACCCTTATCTCATTCATATGGCTTCTTCAAGTGTTTTTAGGTAAAGAAAGTCCTTATAAAAAGACTCATGTAGTATGTGCTTTGACTCTTCACATAAGTCCAATCTTTCAGCTGCAAATCTTATGCAAAATCTTCTCCATAAAAATAGGAACTAAAACACAAAGTGGTAAAACATGTTGAATGCAACGTCCTATGTTGGTTCTTTCAACATCATGAATTTGTATAGCTGGAATGTTGGATTTTTTAGTTTTTTACAGGTGCAAAATATTCGTTAATATATTAACTATCCTATGTGGCGCTTTGCTTGAAGATTTAAAAATATTCAAGTTGATTTCAAGGAGATTTTTTAGTTTCTAATTATGGAGATAATTGAGGAAACTAATGATTGATGTCCTATCTTTGAGGAGATGATTCTACAGCGCCTCTGTCATATCCAGCTGCATATGTGAAGCTCAAACCCAGTTTATTGAAGATTATAAATAGAAGGCTTCAAACCTAGTGCAAGTTGTCTAACTTACTTTGTATTGTGTTAGGGTTTGTATGTTTATTGTGAGCCTCTTAGTTATCATATTGATGGACGAGTATGACTATTTTTGAGTTGTAAGTTCTGACAATAATTCCAAAGCTTTTAAGAAGTGAATGACTGTGTTTCTTTGAAGTGTGACTTGTTTGTTGTTATTATAAGTGTTTAGAATCGTTCAATCACTATGTTGTAATTATAAGGGATTTAAGAAGGGTCTCATACCTATGGTAGTCTTGGGTAGAAGTTAAGCAATTGTAGTGATTAAGTTAGAAGTTGTAAACGAGGGAGTTTAGCTTCGAATTGATACTATTAGTAGTTAACTTGATCCCTGGCTTGGTAGCCCCCAGAGTAGGTGTTGGTGCACATCGAGCTGGGGTAACAATTATGTGTGTTATTTCCTTTTTGATGATGTTAACTCGCGTCTCTTTAAACATTGACGCTTCGAGTAACTACTCGATATCGGTGCTTGAGCAAATCAAGTGGAAAGAGTTCCTTACTCCCACTTTGAAATCCATTGGATTCATTGTTTATTGTTAGCTCACACTTGATTTTTGTTTTGGTTTTGGTTCGACTTTGTTCGATTGCATTTGTGTTTGTTCTTTTTTTTAAACTTTTACATGTTCCCTTAAGATTTCTTGTTTCATTTTGGATTCAAGGTAGACGTTAGGTTTGTAAATCATGCACACTGACTTAGGTAGACGTTTCCCCTTTGTATCTAAACTATAGGACCACTATTGCATTATAACATTAGGATTGTTAGTCTCCCTTGGACTTTTTAATTCCCATTTTGCATCTTTAAAACAAAACTTATTTTCTTAATAAATGGAAACCACATAAGCATATTCTAACCTTTTCAAAAAGACTAAAAACATTCAACCTCATTCAAATATTTTTGTGCACTACAGCACCTTTTACCTTTAAAACTTTTTCTCAAGATTAGACATGATTCATTTATAATTGAGATGTTATTACTCTATCCCCATGGTTGTCAACTTCTCCACTTGAGTACTAGAGGTATTCTCAAACCCTCCCTCATGTTGGTGCCTAGTCCTTCTTTTTTTATCATACCTTGTGGGTGTTTAGATGAGTCTTCTCATTAAAAATTACAACTTGCCTCTTCATTTAAAATTAATCAATAGACAAGTCTTGTCTAGAAGAACTACGAGTGCCCTGATCCTCTACTGTATGAAAGGTGGAACTAAAGGTTCGCAACTATGGCGGGCACAACTAATAAAATCTTTTTCTTTGTATATACACTTTGCATACATGCATTTTCCCTTAGCTTGATTAGATTTAGATATGAACACACCATTTTATTAGAACAACAATAGTGGATCCCGTGGAGTACCATTGACACGAGGGGTGCTAATATATTCCCCTTGCGTAATCGACTCCCGTACCCGATCTCTCGGTGGTAAGACCGTGATTTATCCATTATCATGTTTTTCTTTGATGATTTTCCTTTCCCTTCTGTGGGATAAATAAATACTTGATGGTGACTTCATTGATTATCACTAGATGATTTTCTATCGGTTGTTTCAGAACCACACCCCTGGAACCAGCCCCAGGTCATTGATGTCCATTCTCGACATTCTTTTCCCTTCAACAGCCTTCAATATCTCTTCTAGAAAATGATACTTCTGATCTTCAGCGGGAAAACTAGCTTTGATGTTATGCATAGAATACAAGTCCTCATTACGGTCTATTTCTAGATCATGTACTCGAGGATTCCTTCTGACATGCTGATGTCCCAACATCTCACCAGGAGTGAAACATGGCTCATATGGTGGTGGTGGTGGGAACCGACCATGATTGACTTGTAGACCCTTATTATGAACATAATCATTATCATTAAATCCACTAACATTCTGAGTAGCGGCAGGACATGGTTTCCCCACGGAGATGTCTTCAAACATATTCTCATGATTTTCCTCTTCATTATGGGACCTCTCAACAAGAGCCCTCAACTCTTGTTGGCCGCGATTATTGTTGGTAATCCCTTCTATAAACTGAGCCATCGGTGTCTCCATCTGAACCTTCATTGCTGCCAAATCAGCTTGAACTTGATCGATTTGTTGATGTTGGTTACTCCTTGTGTGATAACGGTGAAATGCCGAATTTGTAATCTTTTCTAAATAAAAGCATAATCAAGATAAGAATATTGGCCAAAAAACTTGTTATGCATGACATATATGGATGCATGGGTGCATGCAATGTTTTTCGTTTCCAGAGTGTTCAAAAGTTTTGTCAACCGTCAAGAATAACAAACATCATGATAAGAGAAGACAATAAACAATGAAGGTAACATTAATAGAAACTTATCATTTGATTAAAACAAAGGAATATCCCCAAAGGAGTTTAATACATGAAGATTCAAACTATAATTGAACCCATCCAACAAAATTGGTGGTGATCTTTGGAAAAAGAGAAAAACAATACAAAACATCCAACTCCAAATAGCTTAAAGATCATTGTCTCCTGAGTTGTCTTTCAATTGAATCTTGAGCTTTGCATTCTCTTTTATAACTTATGCTAGGTGAATGTTACTTCCCTTGAGCCGAGTCTCTACTGCGAGCCTCTGACTATTTTATTCTTCAAACTAGGCACCTTTGGCTAGAATTTGCTTCTCTAACTCTTCAACCTTGGCCTTGTATCTCTTCTCCATTTCAGCTTTGGATGCTCTAAGGATCTCACAATCTTTGCACATTTGTTTGGACTTCTTTTCAATCTCAGCAACAACTTTCTGATGATCTTCAAAAGAAACAGAATTATCTTCAATCTTGATCTCTTTGTAGCCCTCCTTACTACAGATGTACTCCCCTCAACTCTCTTGAGCTAGTTGAGTCTTATCTTGTGAAACTATAAAGATCTCCATTATAGTCTCATATTCATTCTTGTTAAGTTATATATTCTCAAATAAAACTTGGTTATATTCTTCAGTATGCACAATTCAGACAAAACAAGAGGCGATTGTTCATACAATGGATTCTCTCTCGAAAAAAGGCAATAGAAGGTTTTACACTCTCTTTTTGACCCATTCTACACAAGGAGCTCTGGAAATATCGACTTTCTTCCCTATGGAGTCTCTATTCCTTTTGTGAACATTTATCCAAGCATTCTTCATATTTAACAGTAACTCTGGGTTCTTTCCCTTCTCAAAGTAAACAGTCTCCTCAACTTCTACCTTTTTGGGTTGGTCATTCATAGCATATCCCAACTGTCGAAAAACTAGAATAGGATTATAATTGATGCAAATCTTTGTTCCAATAAGAATAACATTGGGAAATTCTCCACAGCTGGTGATGATATTTGGACCTTCTCCTGATATATAATGTCAGCTTATGTCATAGGAAGTGAGTGCCACAAGCCTCTTTGACCATGGAAGAGAATCTTTAGTGTCTACAAACAGCCCTTTCACATCAAGGTGAATCATGAACCACTTGTAAAGCATAGGTAAGCAATGGTTAACAATTCCTTTCTTCTCATGCCTTGTGTGAATGACATAGTAGGTATCTGCTAACAGCGTTAGTACTAGGTTCTTATTCATGAAAACACATATCGCAGCAAAATCCACAAAATTCTCTATATTCAAAAAGAGAAGTATGCCATAGATCATGATGGCCAGTATCGTGTTGAAATCAACCCAATTCCCTATCTTTTCCACCTCTCTAGCTTTTCTTTCTAGGAAATTTAAAGCAAAACCATGAGTATCACCATTAGGTTTCCAGTTATCTATGACCTCTTTCAAGCTCAAATAAAGAGCACCGGTAATGAGTTCCTATTTTACTTTTTTAGGCATGCAAACAAAAGGTACATGATCATTAACCTTCAAGCATAGAAGATATGCATACTACTCTAGAGTAGGAGCCAACTGATAGTCTTGAAATGTAAAACATTTCAACCACGAATCATAAAATTGTAAGAGAGTCAACAAAGCCTTCTGATCAACTGTGATATCAAGTAACCATAAAAGATTTCCATAACTGTCACTGAACCTCTTCAGATTGTCCTCAACCACTAGAGCACTCAACCCCGTCAAAAGCGACACTTCAACAGTGAAAAATCGGTAGTTGTAAGTGTGTCTGGTAACCTCTTTTTTATTATCAATGTTGCTATCCATTTCTGACGGAGACGGTGACTTTTGAAATACCTTGGAATTGACATGCATACGCAAGTTAGGTATATTATTTTTTTACAAAAATGCTATGATGAAATATGGTAGGATCAAAGCTTCTACAACACTGGATTATTTCTGAACTGTCGAATAATCGGATTTCATAAGATCAAAAGTCTGGAACATGCATCAAAAGAACAGATATACACTAATAGTACCTGTAAGACCAATCTCTCTTCACTCACGGATGAAGTCTATGTCAGGGTAAGGTCAAAGGGAAACATAGTCGTGAGTTCTCGTGAAAGTACTATCACCATTACACATTTGTGATAACGATACTACCCCATTTGAGCCTCGTCTGAGTGTGGCTCTCATGATCAACTTGGTAGGGCATACACCTATTAGTCGTCATGAATCTCCCCTCTATTCCTATATGTTCCTATATGTTTACAACTTTGGCCTCTGTATTGGGCCTTTTACCTTTTAGTAACAACCCACCCACCAAGAAAACACAGACAATCCAGCATATCCATTATATAGGAAAAATAAAATGCAATGCAAACATATACAGATAAACACATATACACAGATGATCAAGATGTAAAGCTAAAAAGAAATACCCTATGAAAAGAAATCAAACAAGAACTAGTACTAACTTACTTAGATGTCCCCAATATAGTCGCCAGCTGAAGTGACTAGAGAAAATAAATCTCTGTAAACCCTGCAGAAGAATTACCAATCAGGTGGTTGAAGAATGGCCCAAACAGGGTCCCCAAGAACATGTCCACGAGTTCACGGTCGGTTAACGGTGGCTGCACCCTGCCAGCCAGGTCCCTCCACTTCTGCACGTACTCTTTAAAACCTTCTCCCGATCCTAGCGACATACCCTGGAGTTGGGTACGTGTAGGAGCGAGGTCGGCATTGTACTGATACTACTTATAAAAAGCAGTAGCCAAGTCCTCCCAGTTACGAATCTTGGTTCCATCCAGCTGATAGAACCATTCGAGATGAGTCCCTGAAAGACTCTCCTGGAAGAAATGGATCCATAAGTTCTTGTCCACAGTATATGGTTGGATCTTCCGCACATAAGATCTGATATGTAGCTTAGGGCAGGACGCCCCGTCATACTTTACGAAAGATGGTGCCTTGAACTTATGTGGGATTACCACCCCAGAAGATAAACCCAGATCTCCAAAATCCAACCCAGGCACCTATTGAATTTCCATGGCACTCAGACGATCCTCTAACTGCTTGTACCTGTCTTCAGAGGGAGGGTACTACTCTTCATTGAAATCTGTCTCGTTGTCAGAGACCACAGGACTAGGAACCCTTCCCCCTTGGGGACTGCCTTTCCCTACAGAAGAACCAGCTTGATCAGCCTCATTACGCAGTGTATTACCAAACCTCCGTCCAGTGTTGAATAGTACAGTTCTCTTCTTCTTCTTCTTGACCAGCAGAGCCTTCAATTCCTCTTGACCTTGGGCTAAACTCATGATCAACTCTTGGAACTGGGCGTTTTGGGCCTGGATGGATTGCTCAGCAGATGATTCAGAATTCATGATGAGACGAGCTGAAATAAACAGCGAAGAAGATTAAGCAACCTGTAAAAAAGAGTACCTGCTATGCACATGATGCATGATATGCTGTTTATGCAATGCATTCAAGGGTTCGAAAGTTCAAATTTATTGTAGACCAAAAGGAACACACATTATCATTAAGAAATAATTGTTCAGTACATCAAGGCCTCATGGGAAAAACATTACAAAGTAAATTAATCCCAAAAGACACTGCGCATCCTCTTTGGAGCTATGTAAGTGTTGAGAGTCTTTTCCTTGTGCAGTAGGCGGGTGAGCTCTAAGACCTTCTTCTCACTGGCATGTAGACTGGCTTCAAGAGAATTTTGTTCTTCCTTAAGCTGGATCCAGCTCTTCTGCATTTCTTCCCAGGATGTAGGCATGTCATGATGTTGAATGGTGTATGAGACCTCTCCTTCCAAAACTGGCTCTTTGATCACGGGAAGAACATGAGGATATGGCATCACCAGTTTCTGGGAGCGGGCTCGTACCCACTTGAGATAAGGCTCCAACGGGATGGAGTTCTTGTGCCCCAGTGTCTTGCTGTCTACCTTGTTGGGCATCCTCCAAGATCTGATAAATCTCTGGCGAAGTCCTTGTGCATCGTTGTCGAAGTCAAAAACTATGTCAGGAAGCAACATGTCATGAGGGCCATCCCTCCGAGCATAACCAAACTGTCTCAAAGCCAAACACGGGTTGTAAGTAATACCTCCTCTGATTCCCAATAAAGGAACATTAGGAAACTCCCCGCAATGATCAATGATAGTGACATCTTCTCTGGACCGAGAACACCAATGTATATCAGCATGTGTAAGAGTCATTAATCGTTGTGACCATCTCAAACCCCGCTTGTTCTTCAAAACTGATTGTGGAAGGTGCGAAATAAACCACCTTGCCAGGAGAGGAGTGAAGCACATGAGAACACCTCTTTTTCTCATGGTTCGAGTGTAACATGAGTGAAGGATGTCCCCAAGCAACGTAGGTATAGGGTTCCTGGACATGAAGATCTTGACAGCATTGATATCTATAAGCTGATCGGGATTCGGGAACAACACTAACCCATAGACAAGGAGAACCACAACTTCTTCAAAGGCTTGTAGGTCAAGGGAATTCCAACATTCTTGGGCCTTCTCAAACAGGAACTTTTCCAAGAATCCTTTGATACCACTTCTAACTTCCCAATGTCCCTTGATGTCAGATGGTTGTAGGCGTAATGCTTTAGCAACCTCTTCAAGTTTGGGTTCCCTTTCCGTACCGTTGTAGGGTAGTTGACTAAGGATGGGGATCTTCAGAAGCTGGGAGAACTCTTCCAAGGTAGGCACCAGTTGATAATCCGGGAAAGTAAAGCAGTGGTGCAACGGGTCAAAGAACTGGAAGAGGACCTTTATCATACCTTCCTCAATGTTGGTGTTGACCAAGCTGATGAGTCTTCCATGTTTCTCACTGAAATAAGAGCTCTCGGGAATCCTGGATGTAAGCTCTTTAAGCTGAGGAGGGACCTTTACAAGGTTGATCTGAATTGTCTTTCTGCGGATAGTTTCCATGTCCTACAAAGCAAGAACAAAGATGAAGATTCGAACCTCTGAAGTAGTTAGTGGATGCATATGATGCTGTATGATGTTATGATATTATGATAAAAACACACCACAAGTATCCACAAAAAGCAAACATGGTAAGGCACACAAGTCACACAAGACAACCCTTAGAGTTTAGGCCAGCATGGGGTCTAGGTATTACCCTCTTGAAGTTGGTGGGCTCAAAACCCGTCCTATCAAAAGTAATCGGGTTCTAAGGATCTCAATATCATTGGGTTGTTTTCTATGTTCATTGTTTCGATTTAGCCACTGAACTGGCGATCAAAATATTTTAAGAAAACAACCCTCAATGAGCGTAGTATCGAGTATCAACCAACTTCGGACTGCACCAAAGTCAGTCATCTCACTACCCTAAAGAGGCCAGGATGGTCAAGTAAGGTTCCTAAGGTCAGTTGATGCTTCACGACACCACGCGGCGGCCCCGTACTCTCCTTGACTTGACTCAAGGGTTACCGGTACTCACCAAAGTGCCACATCAATGTAGCAAACTGCTTCAACCGTGTCGGTATACCCCGCACAGTTCCCTCACAGTTTTGTTGCTACTTTCTAAGAGGTATCCCCCAGATTCGGGTTCGGATCTATAGAACTCCCAAAACAGGCCCACAATATTAAAGCAATCAAAACAGGAAATTGAAAACATAAGAGTGGTCTAATCCTAAGGTACACCTCACTTTTATAAGTTTCCCCAGCAAAGTCGCCAGTTCTGTGATCGGTGGAAATAGAACTGACTGTTTTAAAGCTGGTTCGCGAAATGTCGCGGTAAGCAAGAGTCGCCACCGTCTTTTATGTTCTCCAACATGGAAAGGACAAAAGCACAGCAAAATTCCTTATGAGAATGTTTCTCAGTTCGGGAGGTATATTTATAGAAAGGGAAGGTGTTAGCACCCTTTCTATCCGTGGTTATCCACGGGCTCTTAGGTACTTGCTCTTATGTTTTCAAAATGTTTGCTTTTCAGATGTGAGTGGGTTTGAAAAAGTTTCGTTGAAAGATTTCTTAGTAACTATTGTATCTGGCCTCAAGAGTGTTTGAAAAATTTGTTTTGAAAACTTTTGAAAGTGTCAATGTGAAAAGATTGTTTTGTTTTGTTTTTTAGAGAGCAAGTACCCATGAGTCATCTACCTACCCTAAGGAATTAGGTTGTGTAAGAGTCCTTAAGGTAGTGTAATCCCACCATTGAGAGGTAGGTAGCACCACCGTTGGAGGTGTTCGGGTCAATTCGATTTTAGGGACAGTGTGGTCACCAAAGCAATAGTAGGACACCTTAGAAGTAACCCTAATGTCCTAGATCCTTTTTAATCCGAGGCAACTGTTTCGAGGTAACCGGATCTTTAGACATAAGGGCGACCGCTAAAACACCCTATACTTGACGACCACGTTTCGAAGGCAACGAGTGAGGCGTATCCTAGAAGTGGCATGTGCTTTGTGTGTTGTTTTCATGTTATGTTTTATCTTTTGATCATGATATGGTGAGCTACGAGTTATTTTTAGTTATCATACATTCTTTCATGCAATTAACAGTTAGGAGTGCGGAAAATTAAAGACGGAAAGGTAAAAGCTACACTATTACAAAGCGCAGGTCTATACATCGCCAAAAGACAAATACCCGTTTTTGATAAAGATACGGAAAGTAAAGAAAAGCGATAAACCTAATTACTATTACATCCTTGGAAGCAGTTACATAATAATCAAAAGAAATAAGAATAACTTGCGAAAGAATTAAAATCAGGACGTCCTCGGGTTTTGACCCTTTGCTTGAAATTAAATTAAATTAAAACCTAATTAATTATTTAATTAAAGAAAAGAAAGTGTTTTTTTTTTGTGTTTTTTTGTATTTATTATGGAAATAAAGAAAAAAAGAATTAAAATTAAAGTTAGTGAAACCCTAGTTCTAAGTTTATTTTACTTATTGATGAAAAAGGTCAAAATTAGGCTAATTAACTAAATTATTTAATTTACATGTTATTTAAAAAAGTAATAGTAATTAATAAATAATAATAATAATTAATTAAAGAAAATATGAATGAAAATGTCAAATCCTAATTCTATATAATTTTTATTTATTAAGAAAAAATTGAAGTTAAACCTAAATTAAACTAATTCAATTATTTAGAATTTATTTACAAAAACAAGTTAATCGTGAAATTAATAAATAAAATATAACTTACAATTTTGATTTTCTGATTTTTTATTATGAAAATTAATTTATGGTGAATTAATAATAATAATTAAAACAATTAAAAGAATTCAAAAGAAAAGAAAAGAAAATTAAATATGCAAACCAAGGGGGTGTGATGGCCCATGTGGAGGTTTGTTTTGAGCAATTCTGGCCCAAGAAGACCAAGCCTGGTTGACTTTCAGGAATCACGTGCGTGCTGTTTGACTGGAGCACACCATGGACTCCATCTCTCGGCCTTCAGATTGTTCTTCAAGGCCACTTGGCAAGCTAACGTGTGAGGCTTATGGTGGAACATTGGATGGTTGCTGCATTGGAATGGGTTAAGAAAAATATCAAGAATTATATGGGGGGACCTGGGAATCGAACCCAGGTCCCAGTGGTGAACAAACACGTCACTAGCCACTCAACCATCGCGCTGTATTTGTAATAATAATAACCAACGAAAATAATATGTGAAAAGCAACAATTATGCCTGGACACAAAAAAGTGCGCGTTGAGTTTGAATGATCCACTAGCGTTTGGACAACTCACCCTTCTTCTTCGTTTACCTGCAATAATATGAAACAGATAGCGGGGGTTTTAAACCCCCACAAAACAAAAGTCCCAATAATAGCGGTTAGCAGCACAAATCACATAAATTGAGCGCGAGGATTTGGTTGAATTCGTCTGGCCTTGACGAATTCAACCATAGTCATGATGTGGTCCAATTTTTCCTTATGCATAAAGCCCTAATTGAGAGCTTCAGCAACCCTAGATTTCGTTCATGGTGACTTTCGATTCAGAAGGTTATAACTCAATTAATCCATACACAAAGTTTCAGGAAGATGTCAGCAATACAAATCAATAAGCAAAACATGTCAATGATGTATAGAAATTAGATTTCGATTATGAAAAAATTTGTTAAAACCGTGACTTTGTTTTACCGTTTCCTTGAGCTATGAGGTTGGAAAGTGCTTGCAATATGTTCAGGAAACTCTCAGCAAGGGATTAGAATCAACAAACTTCCTTGAATTTGCCTGGAAGTTAGAAAACAGTTTTGAACTTTTTCACTTTTTTTTCAATGTTGCATATGGTGTTCTTGCAGCAATTGTGCATGTCTAGCTTTAGGGTTTCCTTCAGCATATGTATGTGATGAGAATTAGGTTAAAACCTTGGCCCAAAAGTCCATGAATTTATGTTTTCAATCCTTGATTTTCAATCATATAATTTCCAATCTTTTTTGAATGAAAACCTTGCCAAATATGGATGGTTTTACCTTTTTGATTGAGAAACGAGTTTGCCAGCTTGCCCTGATCTGATTTGCTTCACAAAAGATCCAAAAACCATATCTTTTTAATTTTCCTATAATTAAAATCAATTAAATGAATTAATATTAATAAAAATTCAATTAATTAATTAAAAATAAGAAACTAAATCATTTTAAGTTCAATGGGTCGTGCATAGGCTTTGGGTAAAGATTCAAGAAAGAATTTGAGGCTCATTAGCAAAAATAAAGTGTTTTAGGCAAAGTTGACTTTTGAAAGTTCCCAAAAATTTCCCAACTTCTCCAATGCATATCTCGCTCAATTTTGAAGATATGAACATGTTCTTGGACATTTTGGAAAGGTCTTGAAGTCCTCTAACCAATGCCTTTGGTCCCATGTAAATTTGATTTACCAATCTCAAGTTATGGTCTTTGACTTAAAGTGCCTTTTTGTTGACTTTTGAAAATGACCTATAATGTTGAAATTGATAACTTTTTGTGAGAGCATTTCTTGGACTTGGAATGTGGAGATGAGTTGTAGGAAATGTCATCCCCTTCAAAATGAGCATTGGATGGGATTTTTCTGATGAACCATGAAGAAGTTATGCCTTGGTCAATCTGCAGTTGACTTTTCAGCTGTCCAAAAATAGAAACTTTTGACATCTTGAGACTTTTTGAGCCATGCTTGTGGAATCATGATCAAGAATTGATCAAATGATGATTGTGGCTTCAAAATGATATGTTGACCAAAAATTTGACTTTTGACTGCCAAATGACCATTTTGCCCTTACAGTTGACTATGGAGCAATTAGGGCTTTTGACTGTGCAACTTGATGCTGTGAGTCTTGAAACTTGGCATGTAGGTGCTTGACCATGTATATAGGCATATGGGACTTGATTGGACCCTTGAAAACCTCAACTTCCTTGCAAGAACCAAAACCCTAATTTTGACTGTGTTAGGAGGGTGTTGCACTGTGCAACCTTTAATCCATTTGAAACTTGATCTTGCCAAATCTTGAAGAATATGGGAGGGAAAATTTTTGGGTACAACACATTGGTTTTGAGTTATCGATTCCCCAACATGATGAATTGGTGTGGACATGATGATGAGTGTCTTGACTTTGTATCATAGGCGCAGGTGTAGGTGTGAACGTGGGTGCAAGGGTAGACGTGGACGTAGGTGTAGGTGTGGTCATAGAAATAGGCGTGGATATGAATGTAGGCATGGATATGAATCATAGGTAAGCTACCTAGTGAGATTTTGATAGTGCCACCTTTGACGATTGTGTCCGTTTTCAACTGAGGTAGCTATAGTAAGGTGAATGGATAATTATGGGCTTGGATTTGAATTTGAGTTTGTCTTAGCTGGTAGTCATATGTTTGATATGATTGTGCTTGATGTACGCATGATGTATGGTATGTATGCTTGATATGATAATGTTATGAATTGAAATGATGCGACGATTGATAAATGTAATTCCCCTGTTACTTGAATTGTGGAACCAATGCTCAAGGAAGACTATTAGCCAAGACTTATTCTTTCTGAGAAGCCATGCCAATTAGGGCCAGGCTTTTGAAAAGATATGCCAGATGGGAACTAGGATTTTGAAAATATGGGCCAAACAAGAACTGGGCTTTGCACCCATATCCATATGGTTGCTTGAATAGTATCAACTTGGTGGCTTGGAAAGGTGAAATGGATAGCAAGGTCGCTAATATTAGTAAGGTTACCTAGAGACATTAATTGGAAAGTGTGAGGCTGCTCACGACTTTTAAGTAAGGCCGCTTACGTAGGATGGATGATGAATGCATGAGGTTGCTCATGCCTTGTATGGTTTCCTATGAATGAATAGTGGACGAGGTTGTGTAAGGCTGCTCATGTCTTTGATAAAAAGCATATTAGAAAATGTGTGAGGCTGCTCACGTCTTGGACGGTGGTACATAAGGCTGCTTACGGTTTAGTTTGATGAAGAATGCTTGTATCATAGACTTACTTAGAGGGATAGTCAATGATATGTTAGATATTGTAATAGCGACTCTCCTAGAAATTGACTATATATATTTACGGGGTCCTAAGTCGCGGGCTATGATATGGTATGCATGCATGCAGATGTAGGTGTTAATGCGTAGAATGACTTACCAATGCATGTAATGGGTGACTTGGATATGCGTCGATGGATGTTGAAATTTTGACGTGCCAATGAGAATTGGGCTCTCTGTTAGATCCATGTTGTCGGAATTCGTCAGTTGAATGAGATGATAGGTGTATCTTGGAAATATACTAATGAATGTATGCTAATGATTTATGCAGACTTATGCTTTATGATTATGACTCGCATGATTTGTTAAATGATGCCCTTGTGATGGGTCGTTGACGATTAAGCGTAGAGGTTTGACTATGTAACACAGTTGCTTGTCACATGATGGTTGAATGTTGTGCTTGCATGATTTACTTATACTCGCTTTGAACTTGGAAGATTGTTGATATAGGAGAAAGATCCATTGGAGATTATGAAAGTGCGCGGATAGCTTGCTTTTATGTGGACTTCCTTTTCCTAATTTTTGCTAGGGACTTGGAGGAGATTCTCATTGATATGAGCTTGGAAATAGTTTGATCATAGTATGGATGGCCCCATTATTTCGCACTTTGAACCATCATGCCTTTGACTAATGGGCTCTTGGATGGTTTGTCCTTGATGGGCTACTTTTTTGAACCAACTCCTTTTGATGAGCCTCGCAGTGGCTTGCCCCACCATTCGAATTTTGAAAGAGGTGCCCCTCCATTTCCTGGACTTGGAGGAAGTACCCTCATAAAGAACTTATACCTCACCATGAACTTTGATATAGATTTCCCCAAGATTTGAATTTCTGAAAAGTTTGTACTTGAAGTCGCTTGAAGAGGAACTTGGACCCTACGGGCGGTAGGATGAACCTGATATGTATTTCCCCAACATTTGAATCTTGGAAGATTTCCCCTTGAATCAAATCCTTGAGAGATTTTTTTAAAACGAGGGAACCGAGTCATACCCTGTTATGATATGACTTGATTAATAAATGTTCCTTCGAAAAGTATGCCCCTGATTGAACAGTGCTTTGAAATTTGATCTGAGTCGATTGAATTTCGAAATGATCACCCCTTGTCAATAGTATCTTCATGTGATATTCCCCCATGATCATTATTATTTTCACCTAAATATAGGGATCCTTTTAGATTCTTTGCCCCTAATTAGAAGCTTCTTAGAAATGTTGCCTTTGATCAGACCAATTTTGAAATATCCTTGATGCAAAGTATTGATTTGTAGTCAAATTGTACATTTTGAAAAAATAATTCCATTTGATGCACATGCAAGTTCTTGAAATCGAAGTTTGATTATGGGATAGAAATGGATGTGTAATACGGTGGGAGAACTGACATGGTTGTTTTGCGTTTGATCGCAATTGTTGCGGATAGCAAGAGTCGCCAACGACTTTTCTTTTATCCAATAAGGAAAGGTTGAAAAGAACAGGAAAGACCTTTCGAGATTATTTCTCGAGTTCGGTGGGGTAGGTTATGAAAATGGAAGGTATTAGCATCCTTTTCATCCGTAGTTATCTACAGGATCTTAGTTTCTTTCTAGATCACTTACTTTTGTTTGAAAATGTGCTTGTGGTGTGGGTTTTGAAAGTATTTTGAAACGTATTTGTAATGGCTGTCGTTTCTATAAGAACGCGTACAAAGTGTTGGTTTTGAAAATGGTTCAAAGAGGTGTTTGTGAATGAGTATTTGAAAGTGATTTTGAAAAGTGTCTTTCTAATGGTTCTCTTCTCTATAATAACGCGTACAAAAATCTTTGTCTTTTGAAAATGTTTCAAAATGAAAGTGTGGGTGTATAAAATATTTTTCTTGTGAGCAAGCCAGCAACTAGAAGCATCCTACCTACTCAAAAGGTCTTAATGTTCTTTTCCTCCTCCTTTAGATGTTGTTATCTTACCATTGATTTGATAAGAAGCCTCCTCATTGGATGTGAAGCGACGGGCGTGGTACGTTTGTATAGTCATAAAAGGTAACCTATGGGACGTTTTAGCAATTTTGTTTAGGGACTAGATTATTTACCGAAGGTAACATTGAGGGTCATCGAGGGACTACGATCTTTTATCGAGGGTCTTTGCTAAAACACCCATTTTTGAGGGACATGACTATTTTTCGAGGCAACAAGTGAGATTACCCTAGAGGTGCATGTGTATGAATAATGTGTTTAATTGCATGTATTTTGTCTTTGAATTTTAGGTTATCTACTTGTTGGTTTTATCTTGCCATACATCCTAATTACTAGCATTTATACAAAAGTAATAAAAATTGAGAAAATAAGTCCTACACTATTAAAACCATATTTAATAGCATGAAAATGTAAAGGAAAAATAAAATATAAAAAATAAAAAGGGCTCTTTCGATTTAGGCAGAAGTATCCTTCGATTCTGCTTCTCTAGCTCCCTTTGATTTGGGCCTGGAGTCAGCATGGTCATGTCCTTCGATTTCACCTCTTGCTCGTTCCATTCGATTGGGACCCGGAAGGAAGCATGACTATCCTTCTGGCTGCTTCTTTCATTTGAGACTTGGCAGTCAATATGGACATCCTACTGGTTACTTCCTTCGTTTGAGGCCTGGAGTCAGTGTGAGGTGCACTCTATGCCTCAGGCTCCTTGCTGCCTTCTTTGTCTGCAGGAATACTAGGCCCTCAGGCTGTGATTTGAAAGGCTTGAATACTTAGCCAATCAAAGGGTACAGAGAACCGGCTTTAAACTTTTAAAATGAAACATTCAAGTGTAACTTCCAAAAAGCTACAGGCCAGGGGTTAGCACAAAATTATTGGGTCTCAAAGTCTAAAGCTTAACTAGTCAGAGTTGAGATTTTCAACACATGGGTAGACAGAATCAAAGGTTAAAACATGGTCAGGCTCCCTATATGAAATATCTACATTTTTTCTTTATTGACATGTGCACATGATATTTAAATGAAATAGTTTCAAGTTTAAAGATAAATTACCACTTGAAGTTCTTAAATCGAAGGAAACTGCAAGTGTCTTCCTTGGTAGTGAATGGAAGTTCGTTGGGGCCTTCCTGAGACTAGTTCAGTTACTACTTGGTTCAAGCAGTCACTGAATCGAAGGAAGCTGTATGTGGGTGAATCGAAGGTTACTAGTGTAGCGGTAGAAATGTTTAAGACTAAGCCATGGGATTGACTAGACTTGTACAAATCAAAATAGAAATTGCCACCGCGCTTTATTGTTTCCAAAGGAATGGGAAAAGAGCGAGTAACCCAAAAAAGAGGGGGGGAAGGTTCAAGTTAAGGGGGTTGGTTATGTAAAGGTAATTTATTATCACCCTAAATATCTATGGTACTCCGCATGAACCTCTTTGTAAAATTTGTATATTTTGGCTATGAAATGTTGTGTAAAAATGGATGGTGGAGGTGAGAAAAGAAATATATTTTTATGGTTTTTTCACCCGCCGTGGTTGCGAACATTTAGTGCCTACGTACCACCTTTTCGTGCAATAGGGGATCAAGCTACACGTAGTTCCTATTTAAAAATTTTAAAATGTAAGTGTGCTGGTTAATTTTTATGAGATAAAACATCATCGTCATTATCCGTGTGGAAAACATTCTTACTACCCACAATCATGAGAAAGGAGAATTTGCATCATCTCAAAGTGGAGGATATGGCTTGGATTTTAAAATCAACAATGGCTCACTCAACACCCAAGTTGAAAATATCTCACTTCACTATATATCGTAGAAGTATAGTTGTTTGCATCACTACAAGGATTGACAAGAGTCTAATCTTTTGAGAAAAGTTTTAAAGATAAGAGCCAAAATGGCAAAATGGTTTGAAATGAGATTGATTGACTTTTAGTTTTCTCAAAAAAATGTCAAGGTATTATTAAGTTGATTGAAGTTTACTTGTGAAAAGGTTTTTGAAAATGCATGGACCTAAGTCCAAGTTTATTATGAAAGTGGTTCAGGTTTAAAAGCAAGAAGAGTTTTCAAAAAGAGGGAGAAGATTTTTGAAATTAAAGAAGATGGGGGGAGGAGAAGAGACTATCCTAAAGCATAAGGTAAAAGCTAGGGATAAGAACCATCTAACCAACAAAAAACCAATACTTGACATTATGAGCCAAGATAGAATTCCCATTCTTTGGATTGAAACCAAGAAAGCAAAGATACTTGACCTCTTGTGAGAACCAAAATTCAAGTGTATTAGGTCTTCAAAATAATTGGGCAGAGTAACGGTTGTACACGGGTGAATTCCAGACTACAAGCAAAGTATGTAATCACAATAACCTGCATACAAAACAAAAAACAACCCAATGTCTTGAGGTAAACCTCAAGAACTCCATACAAAATATCAATTAAGGTTACAAATTCTCCAACATAGGCCAAGGTTTCTAATCCTAAGTCCAAAAAGTCTCATACTCCATAATGCCAAGGATAGTAACCAAATAGTCCAAGTATCATTAAAGTTTTTATGGTTTATGTTGATTATTATGTGTTTTAGAAGAAGAAGAAAAAAAAGAAAAGGCTCAAGTGAGCAAAGATGAAGATAGCATGAAATTTAATGCTTAAAGTAAATGGTAAATAAAGCATAAAAAATAAAAGGGCATAAAGTAAAAACAATTTAATAATTAGTGGTTAGTTGGATGACCATCTTGAAACTTGCATTTGGAACTCATTAGAGGATTGGTAGAACCAAAGCCTCAACACAACAAGTTGCATTTGCTTTTTGTCAAGTATATCATCCATTTGGAATCCTAAAAAGTACCATTTAATGATCAATGATGTTTAAGTGATCCGCGTTGACCAAAAGTGTTGTAGATCCATTAGAGGATTGGTAGAACCAAAGCCTCCACACAATGAATCTCAAGGTTATTGGATCAAAGAGATCAAATTAACATACTTGGGCTTGCAAACATAGGTTTGGGCCACGAATGATCATTTATTCGAATTGGGACCAAATTTAGTGATATGTTAAGCAATCGTACATGGACTTATGTAGAATTCGCACCTATTTTGAGGTCGGTCAATAGCAATCTATGTACCATTTGTTTTGAGATATGATATAGAGATCATGCTCCAATAACACTTAGTGCAATAAGAAAGGGATGAGATGAAGAGGGATGGGAATGAATATACAAACCACATTTGACTTAAAATTTAATCAAACTATTATTAAAATCATTCATCCATTTTTTGGAGTTAAATTCAACATCATGGATCCAATGATGTTAATAAAGTTCATGATCAAAAATTCAACCCAAGATTAGCCAGAAAATAATCACAAAATAATGTTGCATTTTAATATATACAAAAAAAGGTTTTAGAAATCTTTAAAATAGAAATAAGGGATAAAAATATAAACTATGTTCAAATTAATCAAGAAATAAAAAGTAAGACCATAGAAAAATCAGAAATGGACTCAAATATTTTTATAAATTTTTTGGTAATTTTTTAAAGTCGGAAACTATTTTTAAAATTATAAGAAACGAGTAAAACAAACCAAAAATGATAAACAAATACCAAAGTCAAAAATAAAAAATAAGTGAGGTCACCAATATTTGTCACAATATCATTGGATTATTTCATATTTTTTCAGAATTTAAAAATGCATGAAAGTATTTTTAAACATTTAAAACAAATCAAATAAAGTTAAAATTTATAAAAAAAATACCAAAACACAAAAATAAAATTGTGAAAAAATAAAAATCAGAAAAAGAAAAATCAAAAATATTTTTCATAATTGTTTCAGATTTTTTGGACTAAAAATGAATTTTCTATGATTTTTTGAAATTTAAAACAATTAAATATAAAAATCATAAAAGAAAATAAAAAAAAATATGGGTCATATGATCAATGTCAAAACGCGTTAGTAAACAGATCAAGTGGACCTGGCGCGTTGTGCATGTTATGGACTTTAGTGGATAATGCATTGAATCATTAATTAAATCAGATTTAAAAAAAACAAGTGGTGTGCCATCATTGGTTGGAAGATGACACATTGGTCATCTTCAACCTCCAGCCAACGTGAATTGCAGGTCTCTCAAACTGTAAAATCAGAAGCTCAGACTTATGCCATTCGCTTCGTGTCTTCAAGACGAAGACAACCACACATTCGCGACAAATTTATATAAATTTAAGCTCAAGAAAATTGGAAGGAAAGTTTTGAAAAGGGATTTGAAATTTCATGGTCAAAACAAGTTTCAAGATGAAAGTAAGTGTTACGACTAGAACCAGGGCAATGAGAGCATCATAATGATATCAAAGTTTTGAAGAATTGATGAAGGAATCTACCTATTGAAGTTGAGTTGTAGAGCTCTGAAACTGAACTTCTATGGAGCAATCTAAGGCACGATTCTTGAATGTAATTATATGATTAGCTTCAGGGAAGATCAAGGAAGGTGAATTGATGGAAAAAATAGATTGAAAAAGGCTTGAAAGCATATTTCGAAGTAGCAGAATTTTGAGTTATGGAACAAGTTTGGCAGGGTGATTCTGGATATCCAAGGTTGAGGAAATGAATGGGGAATGACCCTCTATTTATAGGAAATCAAATGGAATGTCCAAGCGTGTGAAATGATGAAGTTTGGAGGGAAATCGTGTGAAGTTGCAAAAAAGAAAAGTGTGACTTCCAATTTGATCAAAACTCATCCAAACACGCGTTTTGTTGTGCTAATCACTTCTGGAAGTTCACTATACATGTTTAGAGGCAAAAACGCGAAGGAACAAAGTGTTTAGAAGCTAAACCAATGATTTCAAATTCTGACTTATGAAGAAACTTCAGTTCCAAGTTACCAAATTCAATCCTATGGCATTCTCATCTCAAAGGGTCTTAAGGCATGATTCTTGATGCTTTAGAAAGATGAGGTTACAAGCTTTGAAATGGAAAAAGAATGGAATCAAATGGATGCTTGAGCTGAAATTTGCATTGAGTCAAAGTTGGGAGAAAAAAGGTTGACTTTCCATACTTAGAAATATTTCAAGTTTTTCTTCAAAAGTGACCTATAATGTTTTGCATCCAAACATGGACTTCCTCTTGGAATTTTCTATTGACCAAAAAATATGACATGAAATAGACCTCTCGAATGACATTTTGAAACTTAAACCATTCAAAATCTCAAAAAATTGAGAGAGTTATAGATTGTTGAAGTTGGAAAAAAAATCATGAAATGACCTATAATCTTTTGTACCTTTAGGGCATCTTCCATCCATTTTCTCACTTTGAACATAATAGAAGGAATAAAGTTCACATCCTCAAGATCATTGTGGAAAAAGAGTATGCTTAAGGTGATAAAAATTTGACCAAGTTATGATCATTTGAAGTCACACATGAGAAAATGGGAGTTCATCTACAAGACTTGTAATCTTTCTTCATCATCAAGCTTCTTCCACATGAAAACTCCTTGGAACTTTTGAAGTGATTTGTTGATGACGCTTTGAAAATAAGGATGTCTTTGGAATCACTCAAAAATACCAAAAGATGATCAAGATATTCTTCTTTGAAGTTCAAAACCCTAGCTCCTAGATCAAGAAAAATGCCTTGAGGAACTTTTACAATTTTGAACAAAATTCTTGTACCAACACAAATGCTTTGTAAATATAAGTTGTTGAGGATGATAACGAGAACTCATAGCAACCACAACCACTTCCATATCTTAAGAATTGAGAGAAATATTCATTTATGACCAATGGGAACAAAGCCTTGTCTAAGCATGACAACTTCTCCAATCAATCCCTTGTACTTTTGAACCAAATTTGATAATCTTGAAATGTGGTGAACCAAAATAACCTTGCCATGCCATTTACTCCAAAACAATCCAATGGTGAGGTTTGAACTTCTCAAGCTTTATTGACTAGGACATGGAAATAAGCTCATGAACCCATGGAGCAACTTGTTGAATCTCGTTGCCTTTACCTACATGAGTAACAAGCAAGACAAACCAACATTGCATTTTATTTAATTAAAAGAAGAAATCAAGACAAAAAATATTCATGATCACAAAAGAACACAAGTCAAGGTGCTTGGTGATTCCTCAAAGAGAAAATCTAAATATAGGGAGGGGAACCAAGAATCCTAATTTGATATTGTTGTGATGGAATCAACATGGTATGATGAGGAGATCTTAGGGGGAAAATTGGGGTACAACAGCTTCCCTTATTTAAGTTTCTTCTATCCGGAGATACGAAGGTTGAAAATTTTCGTGTCGACACGATTGAAGATACTTAAATATAAAACAAACCCTATTTTTGGCCCTAAGATGCCATGCAGTGCTTATGAGCATGAATGCATATGAACGATACCAATGCAACGCAAAACACCACTGGGGATGTAGCAAAGAAAATTCTGAAACAAAAGAGAAACCCGACCACGAAAATAAATCACAGGTGGATCAAAAGACCTGTCTTAAAGGATGGTAAAAAGTCAAAGGATATACCAACTTCTACTGAAGGAAAAACTACCAACGTTCATTGAAGGTAGAAAGAGGAAAGAAATAACAACATTAACGTTCACTGAAGGTGAGCTACCGACATTCACTGAAGGTAGAGAGAAAATATATCATAGCATCGTCGTTCACTAATGATGAACTACCAACGTTCACTGAAGGTAGCAAAAAGATAATAATCACCAACTTTCACTGAAGGTGACCTACCAACTTTCACTGAAGGTAGAGAGAAAATATATCATAGCACTATCGTTCACTGACGATGAACTACCAACGTTCACTGAAGGTAGCAAAAAGATAACAATCACCAACTTTCACTGAAGGTGACTGTGATCGGTGGATCTGGAACTGACTGTTTAACGCTGGTTCGCGAAATGTCGCGGTAAGCAAGAGTCGCCACCGTATTTTATTTTCTCCAATATGGAAAGGACAAAAGCACAGAAAAATTCCTTATAGAGATTGCTCTCGGTTCGGGAGGTAGATTTATAGAAAGGGAAGGTGTTAGCACCCTTTCTATCCATGGTTATCCATGGGCTCTTAGGTACTTCCTCATTGTGTTTTCAAAATTGTTTGTTTTCTTTTCAATTGTGGGTTTTAAAAAAGTTTCTTTGAAAATTTCAGTTCGACTCTTGTATCAGTCCTCAAGAGTGTTTGAAAATTTGCTTTCGAAAGCTTTTTGAAAAGGTGTCGGTGTGAAAAGTATTTTTTTGATTTGTTTTGAAATTAGAGCAAGTATCTAGAGTCGTCTACCTACCCTAAGGAATTCGTCTGTGTAAATGTCCTTAAAGTAGTGCCATCCCACCATTGAGAGGTAGGTAGCACCACCGTTGGAGGTGTTCGGGTCAATTCGAGGGTTCGGGACATGGTGATCACCGGAGCAATAGGAAGACACCTTAGAAGCTACCCTCATGCCATGTTCATGGACATGAGGACTTACTAAAACATCCTCTACTCGACGACCACCTTTCGAGGGGCAAGGCAACAGTGAGGCGTACCCTAGGGGTGGTGTGTGATTTGTGTGTCGTTTTCAGATATTTTTGTCTTGTTCATGCATTGGTGATCTACGCGTTGCTTTTATTTTTGACATTCATTCTTTCATGTAAGTTAATTAACAGTTAAAAAGATGCGGAATTAAAAGTCCTACGCTATTACAAAGGCGCGGGTCTACATCGCCAAATTAGTCTAAGACCCGATTTGAAATAAAAATGCGGAAAAGATAAATGTCTAATTAAGCTATTACATGGCTTTGGGAGAATTACATGAATATTCACAAAAAGAAATAAAAATGCGAAGAGAATTAAAGTCGGGAATGCGAGGGCGTTGGACCCTTTTAAAGAACTTGAATTAAAATTAATAAAGTAATTAAGTTTAAATGAGAAAAGGAAATTATTTTTGAGTTTTTTGTATTTATGGATTTTTAGTAAGAAAATTAAATGAAATTAAAAAGAAAAGTCAATTAACCCTAATTCTAATTTGTTTTTTAATTTATTAAGAAATATTTTTAGTTTGACCTAATTTTAATTAATTATTTACATGGCAATTTATTTACAAAACAAATAATTAATTATGAATAATGGTAAAAGAAAAGAAAAAAGGATAAAAGTGTTTAAAACCCTAATTCTACAATTTTTAAGTTTATTACAAAAAATATTAAAATTTAAACCTAGAATTAACTAAATTAATCAATACAATTTATTTACAAAGAAAACATTTAAATAAAATATATTTATATTTTTATAGTTTCTGATTTTTTTGGTATTTTTATAAAATTTATTTTTAATGAATTAAAAGAAAACAAATGAATTAAAACAAATAGTAAAAAATAGAAGAAAGAACAGAGAAAGAAATATAATACACTAGGGGGATTCTGCCCCAATCTGGAGGTATTGTCCAGCAATTAGGCCCAAGAAGCTTGGCCTTTTCTGACTTCTCAGTGATCACGTGCGTATGCGTTGACTGAAGCATTCCATAGGCTTTGGATCTGGACCATTGGATTGATGCTATGGGACGTGTGGTGAGCCAAGATATGAGGCTGCATGGTAGGCCTCAGGAAGCAAGCTACACAGAACCACGTTAGGAAGAAAAATATGAAACAAAGTGGGGGGACCTGGGGTTCGAACCCAGGTCCCAAGGCTTACCAATGCTCTCCTCCACCAACTGTGCCACTAGCGCGCGTTGTACATAGAATAAAGAATAAATAATATAAAAGAAAAATGGCGTTAGTGACATAGAACAAAAAAAACGCACGCTGGAATTTAAACTGTCCAATCAGCTCTTGCCACATGATCTTCTTCCTCGTGTGTCCCTGAAACAAAAAGAAGTAGCGGGGGTTTTAAACCCCCCCAAAACGCAGCCTTTTCAAAAATAGCGAATAGCTTGTGAGGCCATATAAATAAAGCGCGATTAGTGTATTGAATTCGTCCAAGCGTCCTGATTCTAGCCATGGTACTGGGGTGCCTTGATTTTACAGTATATGCAAACGCCCAATTTAAAGCTTGAGGAACCCTAAAACATTTTAATGGCAACTTTGCGCACAGTCCATATTAATCCAATTAGATAACACCATTAGCTTTAGAATGGTTAGATTAGTATAAATCAGTATCAAAAACACATAAAAAATGCATGGAGTTCAAGATGCGATTATGAATATATTTCAGAAAAGTGAGACATGGTTCTACCAGTTCTTTGCGTTAGAAGTAGTGATTTTGATCCAGAAACGTTCCTTGAGGCCTCAGGAATGTAATGGGATTGTTCTCTTGCCTTGAAATGCTTCAGAATGCTGTTTTCAGTTTTGACTTTTTTCACAAAAATTGCAAAGTGCATAAGAGGTTTTGGGCGCAGCTTCCCAGTTGTTGGCATTAGGTTTTGCTTCTGACTTATATGAGGGATGAATTCGGGTAAAGATTTTGAGTCAAAAAGCCTTGTAATCATGAATCCAATATTTGATTTTAATGGCATATTTATTCAAATCTTTTCCATGTGTTTTGATGCCAATCATGACCAAATCCTTCCTTTTTTGATGTGCACGAATCTTGAGTCTTTAAGGAGTCTATTAGCTGTATAAAAAGATTCAACCACATTAGTTTAGTATTTTTTTCATATTTTATTTAATTAAATGAATTAATAGTGATTAAAAATTCAAATAAATAATAAAAAATGATGAAATAAATCCCCTTTGGGCCAAATGGTCGTGCATAGTCTTTGGATCATGATTCTTGGAAGAAAATGTGGCCCATTAGCAATTTTGAGGCATTTGAAGCAAAGTTGACTTTTCAAAATTCCCAAAAATTTCCCAACTTCCACAAGGCATATCTTGCTCAATTTTTAAGCTTTGATCATGTTCTTGGACATTTTGGAAAGGTCTTGAAGTCCTCTAACCAATGCCTTTGGTACCATGTCATTTTGATTTACCAATATCAAGTTATGGTCTTTGACTTAAAGTCCCTTTTTGTTGACTTTTGAAAATGACCTATAATGTTGAAATTGATAACTTTTTGTGAGAGAATTTCTTGGACTTGAAGTGTGAAGAGGAGTTGTAGGAAATGTCTTTCTCTTCAAAATGAGCTTTGGATGGAATTTTTATGATAAACCATGTGGAAGTTATGCCTTGGTCAAGTTACAGTTGACTTTTTCAACTGTCCAAATATGGAAACTTTTGCATCTTGAGACTTTTTGAGCCATGCCTTGAAAATCATGATCAAGAATTGATCAAATGATGCTTGTGGCTTCAAAATAAGATGTTGACCAAAAATTTGAACTTTTGACTGTCAAATGACCATTTTGCCCCTGTAGTTGACTGTTGAGCAATTAGGGTATTTGACTGTGCAATTTTGTGCTGTAAGTCTTGAAACTTGACATGAGGATGCTTGACCATGTTTATAGGCATGTGGGACTTGATTGGACCCTTGGAAACTTCAATTTCTTTGCTAGAATCAAAACCCTAGTTTTTGACTGTTAGGAGGCCCTTGAACTGTGCAACCCTTGAGAGATTTTGAAGTATGCTCTTTGCAAATCTTTGAAGAATATGGGAGGGAAAATTTTGGGGTACAACAGTTGCCCCTGTTCAATCTTCTTAGACCTGAGGATGCAGATTGGCTGACGTGCCTTTCGTAATCCGAAGGTGGAAGATGATTGAACACTAGAGTGCCCAGAAATTTGCGCTCACATAGAAGTGTGATGGTGGGGATGGGCTTATAGATTCCATTTGGAGATTGACGGATAGGATGATGGGCTTATAGATGCCATGCTGAGAGGTGATGGAAGGTGGATGGGCTTACAGATGCCATCTGGGTGTCGATCGCGTAAGAGATTCCTTAGCGAGAACTTGCGTACCTGAAAAAAGAAATGAGTACCTGACCTGTTACTGGAGTTGGTCTTCAAACTCTTTGTGTAGATGCGCCCTGACTGGTTACAAGAATTGAATCTGGAACTTCAAAAGGTTATGAATGAACCAGGGATGGTTACTGCCTCAACGGGACGGTGAGAGAACCTTGGATGATTACTACCTCAACAGGGACGCTGAGAGAATCTTGGGACGATTACTACCTCCACAGTAACGGGGAGAGAACCTTGGGCGACTTCAACCTCAACAGTAACGCTGAGAGAAT
This sequence comes from Vicia faba, assembly GCA_948472305.1. Lineage (NCBI taxonomy): Eukaryota > Viridiplantae > Streptophyta > Magnoliopsida > Fabales > Fabaceae > Vicia > Vicia faba. The sequence continues at coordinate 147,209,767 of OX451739.1, read as the reverse complement.
CTTGGGCGACTTCAACCTCAACAGTAACGCTGAGAGAATCTTGGATATCTTCTACTGAGTCTTTATCAGGAAAATCTTTTAGGGATCGATTTAACTGGACTAGAGAAGGCCTTTGACTGGATAAGAAACAGGAAAATCTTAGGGTTGATTTTAACTGAACCGGTCTAGGTCTTGAAATCTTCAACTGGATAAGAAACAGGGAGATCTTAGGGTCGATCTGACTGAACCAGAGAAGGCCTTTGACTGGATAAGAAACAGGAAAATCCTAGGGTCGATTTAACTGAACCGGACAAGGTCTTGAAATCTTCAACTGGATAAGAAACAGGAAGATCTTAGGGTCGATCTGACTGAACCAGAGAAGGCCTTTGACTGGATAAGAAACAGGAAAATCTTAGGGTCGATTTAACTGAACCGGTCTAGGTCTTGAAATATAGCTGAGAACTTAACTGGATCTTTCCTGAAAGGTAAAGGTCAGTCATATGCAATGCATGATATGGATCAAGCAATGATGTTCTCAACATAAATGAGATTTGTAAGATATGATGCATATATGCATGCTATAATGATGTATGTGATGTTTTTGAATGTATGTTTTCGTCTTAGGAAAATAAATCCTTGACGGGTGCCGGGAAGTCACATCCTGGGCTGATGTTGGAGAACAAGATCTTTGCTTCCGTTGGGGATGATAGTTGCAAGAATACCGGTAGGAGAAGATAACTCCGTTGGGGATACCATTGTTTTGTTGGAAGTGTTAATAGACTTCGCTGGGGATAAGAAGACTTCGTCGAGGCCGATCTTTCCGTGGCTTTTGGTTGAGGATAACCCAGTTATATCCTGGTAGGGAAATAACCTTTGATTAAAGCCGGGGGAGCGTTCGTGCTCTGCGGGGATAAGCTTACTGCTGGGGAGATGATTTAACTTTCCTGGGGAAACTGGACTGGACTCTCCTGGGGGAGATTTTTGAACTATAATTTTTGTAAGTTGAAAGAGGGAACCTATGTAGGGTTGCCTGATGATGAGCTCGTGTAAAACCGCGTCTTGGAAAGAAGGACACCTGTGTAGGGGTACTTTGAGGTTGAGCTTGTGCGAAGCTGCATCTTTGAAGAAAGCAAACCTGTATAGGGTTTCTGAGTGACGAGTCCATGTAAAACTTCATTTTTGGAAGGAGAGAACCTGTGTAGGGTTTCTTGATGACGAGTCCGTGTAAAACCACGTCTGGAGAGGGAGAACCTGTGTAGGGTTTCTTCGGGGTAAGTTCGTGTAAAACTTCTTGAGATAAGTCCACGTAATACTTCTGGAGGAACCGGGGTAAGGTTACTTGTGGAGGGTGAGTCCGTGTAAGACTTCGTGATGAACCGGGGTAAGGTTACCTTGAGATAAGTCCATGTAAGACTTCTGGAAGAACCGGGGTGAGGTTACTGTAGGATAAGTTCGTGTAAAACTTCTTGATGAACCGGGGTAAGGTTATCTTGAGATAAGTCCATGTAAGACTTCTGGAGGAACCGGGGTGAGGTTACTGCAGGATAAGTTCGTGTAAAACTCTTTGATGAACCGGGGTAAGGTTATCTTGAGATAAGTCCGTGTAAGACTTCTGGAGGAACCGGGGTAAGGTTACTGCAGGATAAGTTCGTGTAAAACTCTTTGATGAACCGGGGTAAGGTTATCTTGAGATAAGTCCGTGTAAGACTTTTGGAGGAACCGGGGTAAGGTTACTGCAGGATAAGTTCGTGTAAAACTCTTTGATGAACCGGGGTAAGGTTATCTTGAGATAAGTCCGTGTAAGACTTCTGGAGGAACCGGGGTAAGGTTACATGTGGAGGGTGAGTCCGTGTAAGACTTCGTCTGAAAATTGAGAAGGAACCGGTGTAGGGTTACTTTGATGATAAGTCCGTGTAAGACTTTTTCTGAAAGAAAAGGAACCGGTGTAGGGTTGCCTATGGATGAGTCCGTGTAAGACTTTGTCTGAAAGTTGAGAAGGAACCAGTGTAGGGTTGCTTGATGATGATTAAGTGGATGATTGTCCTGTTTGGTTTCGGATGTTAACCCACGATCTGGAATTTGTAAAGGTAGATGGTAATCATCTTTATATTGACCTTTCCTTCGTACTTTGGTTGACAGAGCAATTGGATTGCCTGGACAACTCATTATTGCCCCTGTTTCGGAGGTGAGGGAAGAAGATACCTGTGGGGGTTATTGACAAATCTTCTGGTAGACAAGTGACGAGATGCCAGGAGATAGTCGTACGCTTTGATCCCTAACTTTTGCCTGGGCCGCCCTTTCGGGTTTTCAGTCCACCGGGATACCCATTTTTGCCCAAGCCGCCTTTTCAGGCTTTCGACTTGCCGGGTGTACAGATTTTTTTTCATTTCACCCCTTCATTTTGCCCGAACCCTTTTGGTTCGCCGGGAAGCCCTTATTTTTGCCTAGGTGTGTCAACCTAGCGGGTCTTTGATTATGCGTAGTATTTTTTGACTATGTCCACGCTCTCAGGATGTAGGGAGTTGCCCCAGTTGGAAGTATTTTGCCATGCCCCAGATGATGGACAATGCTCATGCCGTGCCCCTTGATTGGAAGTGTTCTTTCCGCTTGAGGTGACTCTTTTGTGGAGAAGACTTTTGTTCATAAGATATTCGTCGTGCGAACTTCTCTGCTGTTCAAACAAAAGTCATATGCAAACAGGGTTATATCAAAAATGCAAAGCTTATGTCCGTTTCGAAGTTTTGAAAATGCATTTTTCAATAAAAGCAAGTGAGTTTTTTGTAAACTGTGATGTCAACTCGTTATTTTACCGCAAGCCTTAAGGAGTCAGGATACCTTTCGTAACAGTATGCTTTCGAACTAACCCATGCTTCAGCTAGGACTTTTTAAGGGTTATAACGTGGCTTGGTTCACGGTTTAAGAAACAAAGGATAAAGGCTCAAATTATTTGTACCCACCCGCTCTTCGTGATGTTCTTCAAACCTAAACTCAGTTGATCGTGCGTTAGACCTTGTTTGAGTCTTTGTCCTGACGTTCCAATTATGGTTCAGATATTGGTGATTTTGAATATGCAGTCATTTCTTTTTTTGTTGTTGTTGTTTGAGGGTTTGTATGACCTCTTTCTGTTTTGATTTTGTTATCCCTATTATTTTTTTTGCCTGAACTGTTTCTTTTGTGATTACAGTTAGCGGGATGCCCCAGTTTTGTAAGTCTCCCTCATAGGTTTTGACTTATTGGGTTTTTATTTTTTGAGATATAATGACTGCCTATCCTTATGATTATTCGGAATCATTACTGTCTTCTTTTTTTCGTAAGGACCTCTTTGGTGCCATTTGTTATGCACTTGGATCAACTGAGAGAACTACCCTGCCCCAGGTTATGATTAAAGGTTTTAAATTTCGAAAAGAAAAACTCCTACTTCTTTGGCTCAGAGGGGTTGACGAGGGATTATCTTCCTTATAACTCCAGTGTTTAGGGATTGAAACAATGCCTGTACCTCATCAGCGGGATCTGTTCAAAAGCATACTGTAAGGATCGTGGTATCGTTTTCGTCATCCTCCCTCAAGAGGCTCAGAGTTATTAATTGAGAGTTGATCATCACAAAAATACAAAAACAGTTTGTAGTATAGTAAACATAATTAATTCAAGACGGACATGTGTAATGCATTCATGAAATAAAAGAGTTTATTATGACAATTGTTTGTTTGAACAAGAAAAGAAAAATACAACTTGAATTCAAATGAACAAAGATCTCTCAATCCTAGCCATGTTTTGGCAAGGGAGCAGTGGTCACATTGGGAGTCTCAGCAGGCTCGAATTCAATCTCCTTAGCATCGATCATATTCTGGATCTTGTACTTCAGCGCCCAACAGTCCTCAGTATCGTGCCCTGGGCTATTGGAATGATAAGCACACCTCGCCTCTGGATTGTAGTTTGGAGAAGAGGTCTTGGGATTTGTAGGAGGGTTGATCACTGTGATCAGGTTCATCTTCAACATATGCTGTAATGCTTGTGACCATGGCATGTTAATGTTGGTGAATTGTCTTTTAGGCTCATCCGGCCTTCGCTGATTTCCCTTTGGTGGTTGCCGGTGTGGTGCAGAACCAGATATCATGACTTCCCCTGCATGTTGGTCGTGACGACTCTTTTGGCTGTATGCAGCATTAGATTCCTTCTTTCCCATGTAAGGCTTTTTGTGAGTATCAGAAGGTGTGGCCTCTTGAATCTTCCCGGCCTTGATACCAGCTTCAATTCTTTCCCCAGTCAGAATGAGGTCGGTAAACCCTGCAGATGAATTACCAATGAGATGATTGAAGAACGGCCCGGATAGGGTCCCCAAGAACATATCAACGAGTTCCCGATCAGTCAGAGGTGGTTGTACCCTTCCAGCAAGGTCCCTCCATTTTTGAGCATATTCTTTGAAGCCTTCGCCTGTACCCATGGACATTCCCTGAAGCTGAGTGCGCGTGGGAGCAAGGTCGGCATTGTACTGGTACTGCTTGTAGAATGCAGTGGCCAAGTCCTCCCAGCTGTGGATGCTGGCTCCATTCAGTTGATAGAACCAGTCGAGTTGAGTCCCTGAAAGACTCTCCTGAAAGAAGTGAATCCATAAGTTCTTGTCAGCCGTTTAGGGCTGAATCCTCCTCATGTATGACCTGAGATGCAGCTTAGGACAGGATGCCCCGTCATATTTTGCAAAAGCAGGTGCTTTGAATTTGTGCGGGATTACTACCCCAGAAGACAGACCTAGATCTTCGAAGTCCAGGCCAGGCACTTTTTGTATCTCCATGGTACTTAGCCGGTCTTCAAACTGTTTATACCTGTCCTCAGCTGGAGGGTACTGTTCTTCGTTGTAATCAGTCTCGTTGTCGGAGACCATTGGACTAGGAACCCTTTCCTCTTGTAGACTGTTTTTTCCTACAGATGGGGTATTCAGCTCAGCCTCATTTGGGGATCCATTCCCAGATCTGCGTCTAGGGTTGAACAAGACAATCCTCTTCTTCTTCTTCTTCAGAAACAGGGTCTTCAGATCTTGTTGCCCCTGGGCTAGACTCTTAATCAACTCCTGGAACTGGGCATTCTGGGCCTGGAGAGCCTTGATAGATTGTTCGTTGGATGATTCAGGATTTATGATGATGGCTGAAATAAACAGCGAAGAGGATTAAGCAACCTGTAGAAAAGAGTACCTGTTATGCAATGATATGTATGATATGCATGCAATGTTTTCAAGGATCTCGCGGGGTAAATAAGAAAATTGTTAGATTTGGAGTCCGGTGGCTTGATTGAAGGAACTTCATGTTGTGGAGAGTCCTTCTTCAAGGGTCAAGGCTCACCATATCAAGTGGGTCATAGCCCCTGACAACTTTGTCTAGAGGAAAATAAATCCCCTTTGCCCCTTGCTGGACAGTTGGTTCATCATGACATGCATCACAAGCCCTTGAGATCCTTGAAATGGGTTAGTCCTTATGTAGGATGCATGCAATGGTATGATGTTATGCTATGCATGGGGTAATGTAGGTAAACCCTGTTATGAGTCCCAATTAAAGACTATAAACAAAACCTGCAAGAAGCTCAAGTGTCAGATAACAAGTATGCAAATAGTCAAGTACGAAGGCACACGAGTCACACAGAGAGCCCTTAGAGTTTAGGCCAGCATGGAGTTCAGGTATTACCCTCTTTCAGTTTGTTGGTTAAGACCTGTCCTATCAAAAGTAACCGGGTTCTAAGGGTCCCAATATCACTGGATTGCTTTCATTGTTCATCGTTTCGATTTAGCCACTGAATTGGCGACCGAAATATTCCAGGAAAGCAACCCTCAATTGAGTGTAGTATCGAGTATCAACCAACCTCGGACTGCACCAAAGTCAGTTATCTCAACTACCCTAAAGAGGCCAAGATAGTTCAATTAAGGTTCCTAAGGTCAGTTGGTGCTTCATGACACCACATGGAGGCCCCGTACTCTCCTTGACTGAACTCAAGGGTTACCGGTACACACCAAAGTGCCACATCAACGTAGTAGACTGCTTCAACCATGTCGGTATACCCTGCACAGTTCCCTCACAGCCTTGTTGCTACTTTCTAAGAAGGTATCCCCAGATCCGGGTTAGGATCTATAGCACTCCCAAGACAGTCCCACAATTTAAAGCAAACAAGTCAAAGCAATTGAAAACACAGTGATCTTAGCCCTAAGGTACACCTCACTTTAGAGTAATTCCCCAGCAGAGTCGCCAGTTCTGTGATCGGTGGATCTGGAACTGACTGTTTAACGCTGGTTCGCGAAATGTCGCGGTAAGCAAGAGTCGCCACCGTCTTTTATTTTCTCCAATATGGAAAGGACAAAAGCACAGAAAAATTCCTTATAGAGATTGCTCTCGGTTCGGGAGGTAGATTTATAGAAAGGGAAGGTGTTAGCACCCTTTCTATCCATGGTTATCCATGGGATCTTAGGTACTTCCTCATTGTGTTTTCAAAATTGTTTGTTTGCTTTTCAATTGTGGGTTTTAAAAAAGTTTCTTTGAAAATTTCAGTTCGACTCTTGTATCAGTCCTCAAGAGTGTTTGAAAATTTGCTTTCGAAAGCTTTTTGAAAAGGTGTCGGTGTGAAAAGTATTTTTTTGATTTGTTTTGAAATTAGAGCAAGTATCTAGAGTCGTCTACCTACCCTAAGGAATTCGTCTGTGTAAATGTCCTTAAAGTAGTGCCATCCCACCATTGAGAGGTAGGTAGCACCACCGTTGGAGGTGTTCGGGTCAATTCGAGGGTTCGGGACATGGTGATCACCGGAGCAATAGGAAGACACCTTAGAAGCTACCCTCATGCCATGTTCATGGACATGAGGACTTACTAAAACATCCTCTACTCGACGACCACCTTTCGAGGGGCAAGGCAACAGTGAGGCGTACCCTAGGGGTGGTGTGTGATTTGTGTGTCGTTTTCAGATATTTTTGTCTTGTTCATGCATTGGTGATCTACGCGTTGCTTTTATTTTTGACATTCATTCTTTCATGTAAGTTAATTAACAGTTAAAAAGATGCGGAATTAAAAGTCCTACGCTATTACAAAGGCGCGGGTCTACATCGCCAAATTAGTCCAAGACCCGATTTGAAATAAAAATGCGGAAAAGATAAATGTCTAATTAGGCTATTACATGGCTTTGGGAGAATTACATGAATATTCACAAAAAGAAATAAAAATGCGAAGAGAATTAAAGTCGGGAATGCGAGGGCGTTGGACCCTTTTAAAGAACTTGAATTAAAATTAATAAAGTAATTAAGTTTAAATGAGAAAAGGAAATTATTTTTGAGTTTTTTGTATTTATGGATTTTTAGTAAGAAAATTAAATGAAATTAAAAAGAAAAGTCAATTAACCCTAATTCTAAATTGTTTTTTAATTTATTAAGAAATATTTTTAGTTTGACCTAATTTTAATTAATTATTTACATGGCAATTTATTTACAAAACAAATAATTAATTATGAATAATGGTAAAAGAAAAGAAAAAAAGGACAAAAGTGTTTAAAACCCTAATTCTACAATTTTTAAGTTTATTACAAAAAATATTAAAATTTAAACATAGAATTAACTAAATTAATCAATACAATTTATTTACAAAGAAAACATTTAAATAAAATATATTTATATTTTTATAGTTTCTGATTTTTTTGGTATTTTTATAAAATTTATTTTTAATGAATTAAAAGAAAACAAATGAATTAAAACAAATAGTAAAAAATAGAAGAAAGAAAAGAGAAAGAAATATAATACACTAGGGGGGTTCTGCCCCAATCTGGAGGTATTGTCCAACAATTAGGCCCAAGAAGCTTGGCCTTTTCTGACTTCTCAGTGATCACGTGTGTATGCGTTGACTGAAGCATTCCATAGGCTTTGGATCTGGACCATTGGACTGATGCTATGGGACGTGCGGCGAGCCAAGATATGAGGCTGCATGGTAGGCCTCAGGAAGCAAGCTACACAGAACCACGTTAGGAAGAAAAATATGAAACAAAGTGGGGGGACCTGGGGTTCGAACCCAGGTCCCAAGGCTTACCAATGCTCTCCTCCACCAACTGTGCCACTAGCGCGCGTTGTACATAGAATAAAGAATAAATAATATAAAAGAAAAATGGCGTTAGTGACATAGAACAAAAAAAACGCACGCTGGAATTTAAATTGTCCAATCAGCTCTTGCCACATGATCTTCTTCCTCGCGTGTCCCTGAAACAAAAAGAAGTAGCGGGGGTTTTAAACCCCCCCAAAACGCAGCCTTTTCAAAAATAGAGAATAGCTTGTGAGGCCATATAAATAAAGCGCGATTAGTGTATTGAATTCGTCCAAGCGTCTTGATTCTAGCCATGGTACTGGGGTGCCTTGATTTTACAGTATATGCAAACGCCCAATTTGAAGCTTGAGGAACCCTAAAACATTTTAATGGCAACTTTGCGCACATTCCATATTAATCTAATTAGATAACACCATTAGCTTTAGAATGGTTAGATTAGTATAAATCAGTATCAAAAACACATGAAAAATGCATGGAGTTCAAGATGCAATTATGAATATATTTCAGAAAAGTGAGACATGGTTCTACCAGTTCTTTGCGTTAGAAGCAGTGATTTTGATCCAGAAACGTTCCTTGAGGCCTCAGGAATGTAATGGGATTGTTCTCTTGCCTTGAAATGCTTTGGAATGGTGTTTTCAGTTTTGACTTTTTTCACAAAAATTGCAAAGTGCATAAGAGGTTTTGGGCGCAGCTTCCCAGTTGTTGGCATTAGGTTTTGCTTCTGACTTATATGAGGGATGAATTAGGGTAAAGATTTTGAGTCAAAAATCCTTGTAATCATGAATCCAATATTTGATTTTAATGGCATATTTCTTCAAATCTTTTCCATGTGTTTTGATGCCAATCATGACCAAATCCTTCCTTTTTTGATGTGCACGAATCTTGAGTCTTGAAGGAGTCTATTAGCTGTATAAAAAGATTCAACCACATTAGTTTAGTATTTTTTTCATATTTTATTTAATTAAATGAATTAATAGTGATTAAAAATTCAAATAAATAATAAAAAATGATGAAATAAATCCCCTTTGGGCCAAATGGTCGTGCATAGTCTTTGGATCATGATTCTTGGAAGAAAATGTGGCCCATTAGCAATTTTGAGGCATTTGAAGCAAAGTTGACTTTTCAAAATTCCCAAAAATTTCCCAACTTCCACAAGGCATATATTGGTCAATTTTTAAGCTTTGATCATGTTCTTGGACATTTTTGAAAGGTCTTGAAGTCCTCTAACCAATGCCTTTGGTCCCATGTCATTTTGATTTACCAATCTCAAGTTATGGTCTTTGACTTAAAGTCCCTTTTTGTTGACTTTTGAAAATGACCTATAATGTTGAAATTGATAACTTTTTGTGAGAGCATTTCTTGGACTTGAAGTGTGAAGAGGAGTTGTAGGAAATGTCTTTCTCTTCAAAATGAGCTTTGGATGGAATTTTTATGATAAACCATGTGGAAGTTATGCCTTGGTCAAGTTACAGTTGACTTTTTCAACTGTCCAAATATGGAAACTTTTGCATCTTGAGACTTTTTGAGCCATGCCTTGAAAATCATGATCAAGAATTGATCAAATGATGCTTGTGGCTTCAAAATAAGATGTTGACCAAAAATTTGAACTTTTGACTGTCAAATGACCATTTTGCCCCTGCAGTTGACTGTTGAGCAATTAGGGTATTTGACTGTGCAATTTTGTGTTGTAAGTCTTGAAACTTGACATGAGGATGCTTGACCATGTTTATAGGCATGTGGTACTTGATTGGACCCTTGGAAACTTCAATTTCTTTGCTAGAATCAAAACCCTAGTTTTTGACTGTTAGGAGGCCCTTGAACTGTGCAACCCTTGAGAGATTTTGAAGTATGCTCTTTGCAAATCTTTGAAGAATATGGGAAGGCAAATTTTGGGGTACAACAGTGACCTACCAACTTTCACTGAAGGTAGAGAGAAAATATAAGTTTCCCCAAAACTCTGGCATTTCACCTAGAACGGGTCTCAAATTCTTCTTTAACCAAAGCATTCTGCATGGAAAGGGTAATATATAAGTTGTCTCAAATAAAGAGACTACCACTTGTAAAAATTGCACAATGAACTGTCTCTGCGATATTGAAAGTCTTGTCATCTACTAGGGTAATTTGGGCAACATGCTGCAAACTATTAACTCATAGAGAAGATAGAAAAAAAAACAGTTACGTTGACTTTTATAGGGTGTACAGGTTGCTCAAATAAAGAGACCTGCCACTTGCTGTCATGGAGGATTGTAAAAATGACTCTCTGGGGAGAACAGTATGGCTTCCTGGGGAGATGCCAATATATTTCTGCTGAGGAGATAAAGTCTTCTCGTGCAAATTAAATGCACATTCTCAAACCAAGGCTCGAAGCCTGCAGATATCATAAGTAATAATATTGCTGATGATCAAAGATTCAAACCAGAAATAAACTAGGATGGAACAGTCAACCATAATACATCCTTTGAGAAATAAACTCAAGAGGAAAAACCAAATCATCCAGACAAAGAGCTTTTCAAGAAGGCTAGACCAAAAATCTTCCACAGGGGATAACTCAGTGGGGAAATTGAAAGAATATACGCTTTCTTGATTAAGGCCAACACTCTATTGGAGAGAGGACAACGTAACTCTGCAAAACAGGGTGATATGTCAACAAAATATTAACGAATTTGAATGAGCAATGATTTGCCAATTTTAGCTATGCATGATGTATGTATGAATCTATGAGTGTTATCATGCGTATGCTGACAAAATAGATATACAACACTGGGAGTAACCAGGAAAAACCACCTCAGGCACAATCAACACTCGGCTAAATTACATTCAAGATGAAGAATCCAAGAAAAAGTAAGCACCATCTGAGGAAAGAAAACCTACTTCCTGGTTTAACTTTACTGGGGAGAAACGTAATCCGGAAGTAAACAAAACATAGTGACCAAACAGTACAGATACAGAGATACAACATCCTTCTCTAGGCTTTACCAGGTGTTGCACTCAGACTTCAGCGGAAAATAAAATATTTTCAAAAGTAATGCTTCTACTGGGGATTTTGAAAAATCAATTTCAAGTAGAGAAGACGGTCATCAAATCCTCAAAACATTCACTGGGGAATTCAGGACCATTTTGAAAGAGGAAACACACAAACTTTGTTAAGGCGTATAATGTCCTATCATCAAGCCATTAATTGGGGATTTCACGTTGACTTCACTGGGGAGGTTAACACCGCATCCTCAAAGGGAAAACCAATATACATTCTTCACTAGAGAAACCGGAGACCTGCGTTCTTCAAGAGTAGTTATTGTACCAACTTCTCTGGGTAGAAAGAACCTCTATTAAACAAACGAAATTCTTTACTGGAGGAATCTGGGATTGAATCTTCATATCATGCAAACTTGGAAAAGAGGAGAAATGAACGACAACTTGACCGGGGACACTGGAGTCACAAACCCAATATAGAGAGAACATCTTGAGAAAAACTTCCCCGAGAAACAAAACTTCTCAAAACAACTGGAGTCTGTCCATTCCTAGGATCACCACTTTTGTTTTCCTATTGCGTCAAAAATTTTAAAGTAACAGTAAATTGTAAATTCTTTTTGAAAATAAATTTTGTTATTTAATCTTTTTTCTTTGAAAGTTATTATCAATAATAAATGGAGCCTTTGCAAGCTAAATAAAATAGGAACTACAACAAATTTGGTAAAAGCTCAAATTTCATTAATAGAGTGGTAGTCTGTGAATGGAGAGACTCCATGGATGATTACAAAGTTCGGAAAATGGTAATATATAATGGAAAAGATACATTGAGATATAATGACCACTATCCCCTCTAACAACTTTTGAAATCCTGAGCAGCAGCTTCTGTTGAAGTATGATGAGGATCCAAGAAGATTGTTGCTTCAACAATCAAGTCTTGTCTGATGTAGTTACTTGTCAAGAAAGCCCCTAACATTTTCCTAAGCTTCCCTTGCGGGTTTTCAACTTAGCGGGAAATTAATTCTGTTTATGTCTCTAATTTTTGCCTAGACCGCCCTTTCGGGTTTTCAGCCTACCGAGACGCTCTCTTTTTGCCTAAGCTGCCCTTCAGGTTTTCAACTTAGCGAGTTGTTCTTTTATTTCTTTAGGCGAAGTATTTCTTGACTGCATCAGCATTCATGGGACGTGGGAACTCCTCGCTATCCATAGTTTCAAGAATTAATGCACCTCCAAAGAAGGCTTTCTTGACAACATATGAGCCTTCAAAATTGGGAGTCCACTTGCCCCTAGAATCAATGTTGAAAGACATGATCTTCCTGAGCACGAGGTCGCCTTCTCTGAATTCATGAGGTTTGACCTTCTTATCAAAAGCTTTCTTCATTCTCTTCTGATATAACTGTCCATGACACAAAGTTGTCATTCTCTTTTCTTCGATCAAATTCAATTGGTCAAACCTGTTCTGGACCCATTCAACCTCTAACAACTTGGTTTCCATTATCACACGCAAAGAGGGGATCTCAACATCGACTGGGAGTACAACTTCCATTCCATACACAAGGGAAAACGGGGTTGCTCTTGGTTAGGTGCGGACAGGTGTTTGATATCCATGCAAAGCAAAAGGGAGCATTTCATGCAAATCCTTATAAGTAACAACCATATTCTGGATAATTTTCTTGATATTCTTATTAGCGGCTTCAACAGCCCCATTCATCTTTGGCCTGTACGGAGAGGAGTTATGATGGACAATCTTGAATTCTTCACACAGTTCTGTCATCATTTTATTGTTCAGGTTCAAGCCATTGTCGGTGATAATTCTGCTTGCCACACCATACCGACATATAAGATTATTCTTGATGAAGCGCACAACCACCTACTTAGTGACATTAGCATATGAAGCAGCCTTCACCCACTTGGTTCTATCATCCCAATCATGTTAATACCCCACATAGAGAAAGGCCACGGGGAGGAAATCACATTGAGAAGTGTCGGAGGCACATGGACCTTATCTGCATAAATCTAGCATTTATGACACTTCTTTGCAAATTTGTAACAATCAGATTCCATTGTCAGCCAATAGTAACCTGCCCTTAGCATCTTTTTAGCCATCAAATGTTCATTGGCATGAGTGCCAAATGAACCTTCATGAATCTCATGCATCAACATGTTTGCTTCGTGTCTATCCACGCATCTGAGCAAGACCATGTCATAATTTCTCTTATACAACACATTTTCACTAAGGAAGAAACTGCCTGCCAATCTTCTCAATGTCTTTCTATCTTTCTTCGAAGCACCAATCAGGTATTCCTGAGTCTAGAGAAAATGCTTGATATCATAATACCAAGGCTTCTCAACTTCTACCTCCTCTGTTGTAAACACATGAGCGGGCCTATCCAATCGTCGAACCATAATTCGAGGTATATCATTCCAAGTATTTACTTGATACATAGAAACCAGAGTTTCTAGAGCATCCGCCATTTGATTTTCATCTCTTGGAATATGATGGAATTCAACTTTATTAAAGAAGGGTAACAACCTTCTAACATAATCTTTATAAGGGATCAAGCCGGGGTGACGAGTATCCCATTCTCCTTTAATCTGATTTATTACCAAAGCTGAATCACCATACACATCTAGAATTTTAATTCTGAGATCAATAGCTTCCTCGAGACTCGTGATGCAAGCCTCATATTCTGCCACATTATTAGTACAATCAAATGCCAACCTTGCAGTAAAAATAATGTGCGATCCATGTGGAGTGACAATCACAGCACCAATTCCTTTACCATAAGCATTCATAGCTCCATCAAATATCATACTCCAACGAGATTCAGGGTCAGGACCTTCCTCGAGCAAAGGTTCATCACAATCTTTCACTTTCAGGAACATCACATCCTCATTGAGGAATTAATACTCCACAAACTTATGATCCTCCACTGGTTGGTGAGCAAGATAATCTGCCAACACACTACTTTTAATAGCTTTTTGAGTGCGGTATTCAATATCATATTTAGATAGAAACATCTTCCAGCGGGAAATTCTCCCAGTAAGAGAGGATTTTCAAAAATGTACTTGATTGGATGCATTTTGGAGATCAACCAAGTAGTGTGATTCAACATATACTGCCGCAAACATTTTTCCGCCCAGGCTAGAGCACAACATGTCTTTTCCAGCATGGAATACCGTGACTCACGATCATTAAACTTTTTACTGAGATAATAAATGGCATACTCTTTCTTCCCTGTTTCATCTTGTTGTCCCAGGGTATAACCCATGGATTTATCTAACACTGTCAGATAAATAATCAACGGTCTTCCTTTGAAAGGAGGGAGCAAGATAGGAGGTTCAAGCAGATATTCTTTAATGCTTTCAAATGCCCTTTGGCAGTCATCCGTCCATACACAACCTTGATCTTTCTTTAACAACTTAAAGATCGGTTCACATGTTCATGTGGGAAATGAATCTGGAAATATAATTCAAATGCCCGAGGAACCCTCTAACTTTTTTTTCAGTTCTCGGCGCTGGTATCTCTTGAATTGCTTTGACTTTATCAGGGTCAAATTCAATTCCTTTCTGGCTAACAATGAAACCCAACAATTTTCCTGATCGAACATTAAAGGTGCATTTATTTGGATTCAAGCGGAGACGATACTTCCTTAAACGCTGAAACAACTTCAACAAATCTTCTACATGCCCTTCTTCCATCTTGGATTTAGAAATCATATCATCAACATATACCTCAATTTCCTTGTGCACCAGATCATGGAATAGGGTTGTCATAGTCCTCTGGTATGTTTCACCAGCGTTCTTCAACCCGAAGGGCATCACTCTGTAACAAAATATTCCCTAGGGTGTGATGAACGTTGTTTTTTCCATGTCCTCTGGAGCCATTCTTATTTGATTATATTCGTAAAATTTGTCCATGAACGATAAAAATTTGAATTTTGTTGTGCTATCCACTAACATATCAATATCTAGCAAAGGAAAATCATCTTTTGGACTAGCTTTACTTAGATCTCTGTAATCTACGCACATGCAGACTTTTCCATCTTTTTTCGATACTGGGAAAATATTGGAAATCCATTGAGGATACACTGACTTCATAAGAAAACCAGTATTAATCTGCTTTAGAACCTCCTATTTGATCTTCACTGCCATATCTGGGTGAGTTCTTCTCAACTTCTATTTGATTGGCGAACACTCTGGTTTCAACAGTAAACGGTGCTCCACAATATATGTATCTATACCAGGCATATCTTGGCAAGACCAAGCATAAATATCCACATACTCTTTTAACAGCTCAACCAACCTGCTCTTCACATCAGGATGCAGCGATGCTCCAATCTTGACTTTTTTCGGATCTTCTTCTAAACCCAAATTGATCACTTCCAATGGCTCTTCATAGTATTCTTCTTCGGCCCCATACACGGGACATTCAAAGTTGGGAGAGGGTGCAGGGTCATTGTATTCAATGGATTTTTTAATTAATCTGCACATATGATTTATGATTGCTTTTAGAAACTGACACATATAACAAGTGATCATGCTGATTGAATTTCAGTTATTATTTCTTTTGAAGGATTTTTTTTATTACCATTTTCCAAGAAAAAGCAGAAAATAAAGACACAATTTAGGAAACAAGGACAACTTTTATTATTGATTTTAAAAGTCACAGCAAACAGATAAGCCCTACAACATTAATACTTCCACCTTGGGCAGAGTGAAAGCTTTTCAAAAAGATTAACAAAACAAATTACTTTGAAACATGTATGCAAGAGGGAACATCAATGGTGATCCAGTTCTGAACCCTAACTTCATGTGTCACATAATTCGGCATTTCCTGCTCTGCTTCATCTTCCACAATGGAATTAATCCCAGAAACAGTTGGATGAAGATAACCCCCGCTACGGAAGATGTCTTGATACTTGCCTGCAGCAGACTTTGGCTTCATGCTCTTACCTTTCCCATTATTCAAAGAGAACCCCAAGCCGGCTCTGTTCTTGTTTACAGATGGATCCACAATCTATCCCCATACCTCATTATGATCCTTTTGCAGAACTTGTTGCGCATCCTTAAGTGAAACCATTGAATTCTCATTTCCTCTTATGTTGTCAATGGATAAGGCTTGGAACTGGGTTCTAGCAGCAGCTTCATCCGCCTCCACAATGCTGAAAGAGGACAAATGAGATATCAATAATGCATGTTCCCCATTTATGATTACTACTTTCCCTTCACGTATAAATTTCAGTTTCTGGTGTAAAGTTGAAGTGACAGCCCCTACCTCATGAATTCACGGCTGTCCCAACAAACAGCTATAAGCGGGAACAATGTCCATGACCTGGAAAGTTATCCGAAACAAATGTGGTCCTATATGAATAGGCAAGTCCACTTCACCAATAACAGATTTCCTTGATCCATCAAACGCTTTTACAATAATTCCACTTGGGCGCATAGGCGTTCCTTGATATTTCAACTTCATAAGAGTGCTCCTCGGTATAACGTTCAAAGCAGATCCATTATCAATCAGCACATTGGATAGTGAATCATTCTTTTAATTCATAGAGATGTGGAGGACCAAGTTGTGATTCCTTCCTTCATCTGGAAATTCATCATCGCAGAAACTCAAGTTATTACATGATGTAATGTTCCCTATTACGCTGCTGAATTGGTCTAATGGCATATCATTCTCCACAAAAGCTTGGTCTAATAATCACATCAAGTATTCTCTGTGAGCAGATGAGTTCATCAATAAAGCCAAGATAGATTTTTTGGAGGAGTCTGCAGTAGCTGATCTACAATTCTGTAGTCGCTCATCTTGATTATCTTTAAAATATCATCCACTTCTTTCTCTGACGTAGCCCCACTAGTCTCACCCATATCCTTCTTGGGTTCAACCTTCTCAGTAATTTTCTTTCCAGCACTAACATCTCCTTGAACAACTGGTGCAAAAACACGACCGCTACGGGTCACCCTGCTATTTTCAGCGATATTTCCAACATCAGGCATCGGCTGGATGGGAATTTCCACTTCATACTCTAAGATTGTAGCATTGTATTTGTAGGGCACCGCCTTATCTAACTTGTAGGGAACGGGCCTCGGTAAACTAATCGTCAATGGGGTAACAGATGGCTTGCTATAATATTCAACTTCAAGATGGGCGGGTGCCCCAAAACAAGGTACAATGACGTTTACCCCTTCTTCAACATAATCAGTCATTATTGAGTCATTTCAGGAAAACAAATCCTCATCTGAGGAGAAATACTCATCTGTAGAGGCATACTCTTCATCCGACTCTTCTTTAGTCAAACAAACCTCAACCAAATCAACTTCATGGTAATCATCCCTTTGACCTGTAACCTTGATAGTTCCATTATCTAACAACAACGGAACACCTTTCTTCACGATTGAACATCCTCGGGAGTCCCGGCAGCAAATTTGGTAAGACCCATACTGGTGTTCTACCTGACCAGCCATATGGCAGAAAATAGCATGCAATTGCACAAGGTCCTCATTCATATACTCTACATCAAAAATTCTGAATTCTCCAGGACATCCAGAAACCATATTCACCTCCTCTTCATACTCTTCCCTAGGCCTGATTATGTGAATGAGGCCCTCATCCATCATCTCCTGTAAATCAGCCTTTATCTTATCGCAACCTTGTATGTTTGTACTACAAATAGCACAAGCAGAATGGTCATGCGTATAGTAGCTAAATTCACAGAGGTCTGCATGCATTTTCACCAAATATCCTCTAACCAAATTAATATCAAAAATCCAGAAGTCGCCTGGACAACCGGCCACCATATTCACAGCATTTACTCCTTCGTGCTTGGGTAGAGGATTGTCTTTCACATTAGGGCCCACATCCTTGAAAGATAGAATACCTGACTTCACCAATTTCTGCACCTCTGTCTTCAAAGGATAATAATTCTCAACATTATGCCCTGGTGCTCCCTGATGAAAAGCACATGTTTGGTCTGCCTTATAATACCAAGGCAACGGTGGTGGTACAACGGGAGGTGGTCGGGTCTGAACCAACTTTTTCTGAATCAATGCCGGTAATAACTCCGTAGAGCTCATAGGAATAGGTTCATAACTCTCCCTTCTCTAATTATACCCTTGACTCCCCTGTTAGGACGGTCTCTAATAAGCAACGGTAGTTGGAGCTACACCCACAACTGGAGTAACTGAGGTGACTTGCTAATGACGCTGAGAATTCCTTATAGGAGTATTAACCATCCTCTCTTGCATGACTACATTTGCATCCCCTTCCTTCTTCTTGGTAAACCCATAATATGGCTTCTTCACACCTCCAGATCCTTCACTTCTCGTTAAACGACCCTCTCTTACAGCCTCTTCTAAGCAGATACTCATTCCTACCATTTCAGTAAAGTCACTTGGCGCACTCGCTACCATCCTCTCGTAGTAGAAATCACCCAGAGTTTTCAAGAAAATCTTAGTCATCTCCTTCTCTTCCATGGGAGGAATCACTTGGGCGGCCAACTCACGCCATATCTGTGCATATTATTTGAATGATTCCCTGTCTTTCTAAACCATGGCCCTGAGTTGATCACGGTCAATCGCCTTGTCCATGTTGTACTTGTATTGTTTGATGAACGCTTCTCCCAAGTCATTGAAAGTATGGATGTTGACACTGTCCAAACTCATATACCACTTCAGCGCGGCACCGATCAAACTGTCCTGAAAAAAGTAAATCAGCAGACACTGATCATCCGTATGGGTAGACATTCTCCTTACATACATCAGCAGATGGGCACGAGGGCAAGTGTTTCCCTTGTATTTCTCAAAATCTGAGACCTTAAGCTTCACAAGTGTAACACCTCAATTCTACCCGGCAATTATATAAATAAATCAGAGTTATAGAATCATTCATGCAAACGAATCAGGATGCCACAAATTGATCATTAAAAACTCATTGCATTCATCGTGGATACATAACACTTTAAAACTTCGGATAAACCATCTGCATAGCAATTTAATCTCTTAAATCAACAATTTAACATCTACGCAGCGGAATTCTTAATAACATCTTTAATCATCGTTGCAGCAACTTCAAAATAACACATACTTAATAATAATCAAATTAAAGTTCAACAACTGAAATAATCAACAAATAAAAGCAACAAGCGTTCATCCCCCCGAGTGTTACATATCAGAGCAATGACACCGACTCGAACTATTGAAGGTATACAACCTTCACTCTCGATTACCTGCACGTTACCAACATAAGGGAAACATTCAAACAGAAGAGGTGAGATATCTAACAATATAATAAAGCGTATGATAATTAATATATTAAATTAGATCACACAACATCACCACTTCTCATCTTATAATCAACCATAATCGAAACAATAATACACATTCACAACATCAATATGCAACATCTTTATGCAATCATATAATGTGACTCAATACTATGCAAATGCATATGGTACCATTGGAGCAGAACTCCCTGTAAGTCTAAGAGTGCCTAAGAGGGGGGTAAATTAGGTATATAAAAATTTATTCGGTTTTATGAGAATACTTGTAGTAATTTGTGGTTAAGTGTTTGAAGGTTTTTGACTATATCTTATCTTTTCTTGATTATGGTGATGAAAACGATAAAAGCGGAAAAGTAAAGAACACAGCGATATATCCTGGTTCCCCTCACAATCCGAGAGTACTCCAGTCCCCTTTCCAACACGAAAGAGATTTCACTATAGTTTAGAATGATTGTACAGCCTATGCTTACTATCTAACCTATAGGGTGACCAAAGGTTCTTAACACCTTTAAGGTCAAACAAACACTAATGTGAATGAAGAACAATCCTCTTCAAATCACAACACTTACTTCCAACAATCCTGGATAGTAAGGGAATACTTTATTTTTGTAATACAATGATATATTTGAAAGAGATGGAGAGCACTATCAATCTTTGATTGATCTTCTTCTTCAAGAAAGAAACAATTCTCAAGCAATGATTATAAATATTCACAATGAATGTATGAAACTTGTAATGATTTCTTAATGAAAATGTATATGGCAAGTTTCACAAAATTTATGATTTCTAAGAACACTTGAAATTTTGTAAGAATATGCAAATTTGAATGATGAAAATTGTTAATTGAAGAAGGTTATTTGAATTTGAAAATCTGCACATTTTATAATATCATAAATACCTCTTCATTCATGCCATTTGATATGAAAAGATGCAATGCAATCATGAAAGAATACCATTTGAATTATGTTCAAAAAACAAAAGAAAATTTGTACTGCTTCGCTGGGAACCGGTTCCGACCCAGGCAGAACCCGGTTCCTAGTGAACGTTATAACCCAGAATTCAAAAATAACACGCAGGAACCGGTTCCCCTATAGGTACAACCCGGTTCCTGGTACAAATTCCAGGGAAGTGATTTTTGAACAAGTTTGGAACCCGGTTCCCTGTTAGGTAGGAACCGGTTCCTGAAAGTTTATTTTCAAAAAATCCTTTTGAAAAAGATATCAAACATAGTTTTTCTTATTGTTAAAAATGTGGGATATGTATATGATTATGAATGCATATTTGTGAACATCTATATTCAAGTTTAAGAATTATTTATACCTTTTGACATTTGTTGTTTCTTTAATAATTCTTCTTCTAATCTTCAAGACTTGTAACAAGGTTTTATATGATATTGATAAACTTTTTGCACATCCTTTGAATGTTGATATCCATGTTGTCTTCATCAAAACTAATGCTTTAAACATGACTTGAGAAGCTTGCAATTACATTCTCCCCCTTTTTGATGATGACAACCAAGTCTTGAAAACAATTCTTGAAATGTTTATGTTGTTTTGTGTAGCAAAAATGTTAAGCAAATGCAAGGCTCCCCCTAAATTGTATGCTCCCCCTAAGTCCATGATTCTTTGAATTTTGGAGTGAGTTTTATGATAGTTATTTTGGCCTGCAATTTCTTTGAAACAAAACAACACATATGCATATTCTTCTCCCCCTTTGTTAACATCAAAAAGGATGGGGAAAAAGAGTGAAACAAATTCATTTAAAAGACACAAACAATATATACACACATATTTTATCAAATAAAAACATATAAAAGAAGGAGTAGAAGCAGAGTGTACTGAAACATAAAATTTTTTGAAGAAAAATTAAGACGTGCACCTTATGAGAAACATTTAGAGATCACCTTCATCCAAAATACCAAGTTCTCTTAGGATTTTGAAGAATGGTTCTCGAGCAAGCGGTTTTGTGAAGATATCTGCAAGTTGGTTATGAGTATCCACAAAAGTGACTTCGACATCTCCTTGAAGTACATGATCACGGAGAAAATGATGTCGATTATCTATATGTTTGGTTCTTGAATGCATGACCGGATTCTTTGTAATATTGATAGCACTTGTATTGTCGCATCGAAGAGGAATGCATCCGAGATCAAGTCCGTAATCACGGAGTTGTTGCTTGAGCCAAAGAATTTGTGCACAACAACTACCCGCTGCTATGTATTCTGCTTCGGCCGTGCTAAGAGAAACACATGCTTTCTTTTTACAAGCCCATGATACTAATGCATTTCCAATAATGTGACAAGCACCACTTGTGCTTTTACGATCAGTTTTACAACCTGCATAATCCGCGTTAGAATAACCAATTAAAGTGCAAATACTACCTTTAGGATACCATAAGCCGACATTGGTTGTTCCTTTGAGATACTTCATGATCCTTTTAACTGCCATGAGGTGTGATTCCTTTGGATTTGCTTGAAAGCGAGCACAAAGACAAACACTAAACATTATGTCAGGACGGCTTGCCGTCAAATACAATAAGGAACCAATCATACCTCGGTATTTTGTAATATCAATTGGAGTACCGGATTCATCTTGATCAATATATGTACCGGAGCCCATTGGAGTATTCATTTCTTTACAATTGTCCATATCAAACTTTTTCAATAATTATTTGAAATACTTAGATTGGTTGATGAAGATTCCATCTTTTAGTTGCTTGATTTGTAGTCCAAGAAAGTAGTTCATCTTTCCCATCATAGACATCTCGAATTCTCCGTGCATCATCAATGAGAATTCCTCACACATTTCTTTGTTAGTCGATCCAAAAATGATATCATCAACATAGACTTGAACCAATAAACTGTTACTTTTGATTTTCTTAATGAACAAAGTTTTATCAACCTTACCCTTTTCGAAACCTTTTTCACACAAAAAATTGCTAAGTCTATCATACCATGCTCTTGGTGCTTGCTTTAAGCCATAAAGAGCCTTTCTCAACTTAAAGACATGTGTAGGATGTTTGAAGTCTTCAAATCCCGGAGGTTGTTTGACATAGACTTCTTCATTGATGTATCCATTCAAGAATGTGATTTTGACGTCCATTTGAAAAAGCTGAAAATTTAATGAACAAGCATAAGCAAGTAAAAGACGTATAGCTTCTAACCTTGCAACCGGAGCAAATGTTTCTTCAAAGTCGATTCCTTCCTCTTGATTGTATCCTTGGGCAACCAACCTTGCTTTGTTTCTAACAATTAGACCATTCTCATCAAGTTTGTTCTTAAACACCCATCGGGTACCTATGATGTGTTTACCACTTGGTCTAGGAACAAGTTCCCAAACTTGATTTCTCTCGAATTGATTTAATTCTTCTTGCATAGCAATAATCCATTGATCATCTCCTAAGGCTTCATCAACTTTGGTAGGTTCAATTTGAGAAACAAACGCCATGTTTAAGCAAGCATCTTTTAGATTTAATCTTGTTGATACTCCTTGGCTAATGTCACCAATAATTTTGTCAATAGGATGGTCTCTATGAGTTCTCCATTCTTTTGGTAGATCATTGATGTTTGAATCTTGTTGTACAATGTCTTCTTGATTTTCCGGTGATTTCACAACTTGATCATTTGAAAGTTCTTCCGGGGGTAAATCTATAGGATCATCATCATCACACACAACTACTTCCTCGAGATTGTCTTTGTCATTGTTAAGAACAAAACACTTGCATCCAAAAATGTGGAAGTGAGCAATATTTGGCTTTCTTCCTTTGAAGAGTTCATATGGAGTCTTCTTTATTATAGGTCTAATGATAACTTGATTTCCAACATAACATGCCGTACTAACCGCATCCGCCCAAAAATATTTAGGAAGATTTGCATCACTAAGCATTGTTCTTGCAAGTTCCACTAGAAACCTATTCTTTCTTTCAACTACTCCATTTTGTTGTGGAGTTCTAGGTGCTGAAAAATTATGAGAGATACCATGTTCTTCACAAAATTCTTCAAATTGTGCATTTTGGAATTCTCCACCATGATCACTTCCTAAGGATAAAATCTTTAGTGATTTTTCATTTTGGATTTTCTTAGCATACTTCTTAAAAGATTTAAAGGCATCACTTTTCTGCACAAGAAACAAAGTCCAAGAATATCTAGAAAAATCAGCAACAATAACCAAAGCGAATACATTACCTCTGAAGCTTTTTGTTCTTGATGGACCAAAGAGATCCATGTGTAACAATTGTAGTGGCCTTGTAGTAGACACCACATTCTTAGATTTGAATGATGATTTTGTTTGTTTCCCTTTTTGACAAGCATCACAGAGTCTATCTTTGACAAATTTTCTCTTAGGCAAACCAATGACAAGATCACGCTTGATTAGTTTATTCAAGTGTTCCATATGAATATGAGCAATCCTTTTGTGCCAAAGCCATGAATCATCATTGTTTGCCATGAGACATTTTACCTTAAAGGATGGATCATCAAGGGAAATCATAAATATATTATTAATTCTTTTACCTTTGAGTTTTACCTCATTGGTTGCCTCATCCATAAGAAGGAATTCTTCTTTGTTGAATTTGATCTTGAACCCTCTATCGCAAAGTTGACTTATGCTAAGAAGGTTGTGCTTTAATCCTTCAACATAGAGAACATCCTCAATTTGAATGGATGGAGGTGTGCCAACTATTCCAACGCCAAGTATCTTTCCTTTGGTGTTGTCTCCATAGGTGACATACCCTTTGGCTTTATGTACTAGATATGAAAATTGGTGTAGATCTCCTGTCATATGCTTTGAACATCCACTATCAAGATACCAAACATTTGATGTGGATTTCAAGCATACCTACAAAAACAAATTATTTCTTGTTAGGTACCCAAGTTGCCTTGGGTCCTTCATAGTTAGTTCCCTTTTTCACCCATGCATAATGTCAACTAGCCATACTGAATTTTCTAATATAGCATGCATTGGGTGTGTGTCCAATAATACCACAGTAAAAACAGTTTGGAACAAATTTGCTCTTGTATCTAGGAATTTGTTTTCTTTTAGATACATTAGCCTTTTTCTTTTGATGATTATGAACAACTTGCTTCTTTTCTACTTTCTTGGGGTTGGAACTATTACTAGCCTTTACAAAAACAGTGGGATTGTTACTTGGTTTCTTAGTATTCACATAACCAAGACCTCTTTTATCATTTGGATAACGTTGTTGGCTTAGTAATCCTTCCAATCATATTTGTCCTTTTTCATATCGTTCAATGACTCTTTTCAATTGAACAATTTGAAAGACATTTGATTCACACTTGGAGCATGCAAAGTTTTCCTTTTCTTTAATAAAATTTTGTTTTTGAAGATCAAAATCTTTAGTCATGGTGTCAATTTTTTCTAGACAAATTAGAAGTTCTTTTTCTTGTTTTGACACCTTTTTGTATAAACTTTTGCATTCTTTCAAGAGTTCATCAATTGCACCTTGAACATCATCATCAAAAAGATTAAATTCATTACTAACCTCTTCTTCATCGTCGGAGTGATGTGAAGCCATCAATGCTAGATTTGCACTTTCGTCACTATCCGAATCGGATGACGAACTTATCTCATTATCTTCCCATGCAACATAAGCCCTTTTGTTCTTGAACTCCTTTTTTCCTTTGAATCCATTTTTCTTGGAGAGTTTTGGACAATCCGGCTTTATGTGACCTTGCTTTCCACATTCATAGCATGTGACATCTTGTGTTGATGTGGAGGCTTCTTTATCTTTATGCTTATAAAATTTCTTTCTTTTGACAAAGTTATCATTATGAAGATTATTTTTATGACCAAAATATTTTCCTAACCTTTTTACAAGAAGCAAGAAGTTTTCATCTTCCTCTGATGCATCTTTATCTTGACTTTCTTTTGAATCAACTTTCAAAGCAATGCCTTTGGATTTCTTCTCATGATTCTCATGTTTTTCAAGCCTTCCAAGTTCCGTCTCATATTCTTGAAGCTTTCCGAAAAGTGTTGCGGAAGTCATATTTGCTAGGCTTTTCTTTTCGGATATTGCCGTTACTTTTGGTTGCCATTCCCTAGTTAAGGACCTAAGCACTTTAAGATTTAATTCATCGTTAGTTAAAGTCTTACCGAGTGCCTTCAAATGGTTTGTCAAGTGAACGAATCTCTTTTGCAAGTCAAGGATGGATTCTCCGGGCAGCATTCTGAATAATTCATATTCTTGACTCAAAGTGTTCAATCTAGACCTTTTGACTTCGGCGGTTCCTTCATGAGTTTCTACAAGAGTATCCCAAATTTCCTTTGCCGTTGTACATGCCGATACTCGGAAAAATTCATCCATACTAAGAGCACTTTGGAGAATATTGATTTCCTTTTTGTCAAAGAGAACTTTTTTCTTGTCATCGTCATCCCATGATGCTTTAGGCTTTGATGACCCAACACCATTGACAACACACACCGGAGTAAATGGACCATTCTCAACAGCATTCCATATTTCTTCTCCTTGCGCTTCAAGATGAGCCTTCATGCGAATTTTCCAAAAGTCAAAGTATTCACCACAAAACAATGGAGGCTTGTTGTTACTACCACCATCTTTGAAAACCGGATTTTGATTTGCGGAAGCCATTCTGGATCTTTAGAAACAAGTTACCTATAACTTGCTCTGATACCAATTGTAAGTCTAAGAGTGCTTAAGAGGGGGGGTGAATTAGGTATATAAAAATTTATTCGGTTTTATGAGAATACTTGTAGTAATTTGTGGTTAAGTGTTTGAAGGTTTTTGACTATATCTTATCTTTTCTTGATTATGGTGATGAAAACGATAAAAGCGGAAAAGTAAAGAACACGGCGATATATCTTGGTTCCCCTCACAACACGAGGGTACTCCAGTCCCCTTTCCAACACGAAAGAGATTTCACTATAGTTTAGAATGATTGTACAGCCTATGCTTACTATCTAACCTATAGGGTGACCAAATGTTCTTAACACCTTTAAGGTAAAAAAAACACTAATGTGAATGAAGAACAATCCTCTTCAAATCACAACACTTACTTCCAACAATCCTGGATAGTAAGGGAATACTTTCTTTTTGTAATACAATGATTTATTTGAAAGAGATGGAGAGCACTATCAATCTTTGATTGATCTTCTTCTTCAAGAAAGAAACAATTCTCAAGCAATGATTATAAATGTTCACAATGAATGTATAAAACTTGTAATGATTTCTTAATGAAAATGTATATGGCAAGTTTTACAAAATTTATGATTTGTAAAAACACTTGAAAGTTTGTAAGAATATGCAAATTTGAATGATGAAAATTGTTAATTGAAGAAGGTTATTTGAATTTGAAAATCTGCACATTTTATAATATCACAAATACCTCTTCATTCATGCCATTTGATATGAAAATATGCAATGCAATCATGAAAGAATACCATTTGAATTATGTTCAAAAAACAAAAGAAAATTTGTACTGGTTCACTGGGAACCGGTTCCGACCCAAGCAGAATCCGGTTCCTAGTGAACGTTATAACCCAGAATTCAAAAATAACACACAGGAACCGGTTCCCCTATAGGTACAACCCGGTTTCTAGTACAAATTCTAGGGAAGTGATTTTTGAACAAGTTTGGAACCCGGTTCCCTGTTAGGTAGGAACCGGTTCCTAAAAGTTTATTTTCAAAAAATCCTTTTGAAAAAGATTTCAAACATAGTTTTTCTTATTGTTAAAAATGTGGGATATGTATATGATTATGAATGCATATTTGTGAACATCTATATTCAAGTTTAAGAATTATTTATACCTTTTGACATTTGTTGTTTCTTTAATAATTCTTCTTCTAATCTTCAAGACTTGTAACAAGGTTTTATATGATATTGATAAACTTTTTGCACATCCTTTGAATGTTGATATCCATGTTGTCTTCATCAAAACCAATGCTTTAAACATGACTTGAGAAGCTTGCAATTACACTCCCATCCTAAAAATCTGCCAATAAATAGAGGCATTAACAAGGCATAAGCCTTCATGTTAATATTCACCAATACAGGCCATCTTAATGAGCATAAGCTCCATATTGAAATGCAACGTATGCGACACAATCATGAATGTAATCTCAACACCATAACTATCAACATCTCAACACAACATCATCGTTGGCCAAAAGCCTACATCTTAAAAGCTGCCAATTATTAGAGGCATCTCAACATCTTTCATCAACATCATATATATATATATATATATATATATATATATATATATATATATATATATATATATATATATATATATATATATATATATATATATATATATATATATATATAATGTATTTCACAGCAACTCAGCGACAATATTAATACAACAGTAATTCGCCAATCTCGCAACATTGGCCATAGGCCTACAACATGATATCACCTATAATTAATTAATAATATAAGGCTTACTCCTAAATGACCAAACCTCTACATATTACTATTCTGTAATACTACATCAGCATCATCATTAAATCAACTGTTACAAACCAGACAGTAATCTATAACTGTCTCATCCTCATCATTCTTCACAAAAACCAACATAGCGATTACTGCGGGAAATACCTCTAATACTAATTTGGATACTAGTATTATACTTCCTATTCCTTATTTTAATCCTTAAGAATGAAGGTCATTGCGTTAGCTATTCAACGCTTCGAACGGCACCTCAAACGGAGTCCGAAAACTCAAGTTACAGCATTCTCAAACTAATTCTACCAAAAACCAGACAACATGGATCGACGCGTAATGCCTTGGGTCGACGCGTACTGAACTGGACACGCTACATGAGTCGATGCATTTTCTCTTTTTATTGACTCATACTGAGCCTGCAACACCGTATGTATCGGAGTTTCCCATTGCAACACAACATCAACCTTCGATGGATCTACAGCAATACCACTACCTGAGATCACATGACCAAGAAAACTAACCTTCTTTAACCAGAATTCACACTTGGACAGCTTTGCATACAAATTCTTCTCTTTCAAAACTTGCAATAATACTCTTAAGTGTTCTGCATGCTCTTCTTCTGACTTTGAGTAAATCAAAATATCATCAATGAACACCACCACGAAGCGATCCAAATAAGTATGAAAGATATGATTCATATATTCCATGAATACTCCCGGCGCATTAGTAACACCAAAAGGCATCACTGAATACTCATAATGTCCATAACGCGTTATGAAAGCCATCTTTTGGATATCTCATCCTCCACTTTAATCTGATGGTAACTCGACCTCAAATCAATCTTACTAAACACACGAGCATCCACCAATTAATCCATCAAGTCATCTATTCTTGGAAGCAGATACTTGTTCTTAATTGTCACTTTATTCAACTGTCTATAGTCAACACAGAGCCTCATACTTCCATCTTTCTTCTTTACTGACAACATTGGAGCTCCCCATGGCAATACACTTGGTCTTATAAACTTCTTTTTAGGTAACTCTTCCAATTGCTTCTCTAACTCTGACAGTTTAGATGCATACATCCTGTATGGTGCCATAGACACATGTATGGTACTAGGTACAAGATCAATAGCAAATTCAACTTCCCTCTCTGGCGGTACATCAGGAATTTCATCAGGCAAAACTTCAGGAAATTCACACACCACTTGCAATTTCTCAATTATAGCTCGAGTCTCTACAGATAGCGACGCCATCAACGAGAACATTTGTGCTTCTTCCTGCATCAACTTCCTCAATTGTTTAGCAGACAACAGACTACCTTCATCTTCTTCAGGAGTAGAAAACCTCACAGACTTGTCATAACAGTTAATATGAACACATTTATGCTCTAACCAGTTCATACCCAAAATCACATCCAAACCTCTTAACGATAAAAAAACCAAATCAACAGCAAAGTCTCTATCGAAGATCGACAAGGGACACCTTAAACACATAAAAGAAGTAGTCACCGACCCCTTGGATGGAATATCGACAACCATTTCTACATTTATAGAAGACAACACAAGACCCAATCTTTCAACACAATCAGCAACAATAAATCAATGAGTAGCACCAGTATCAATAATAGTAATTAACAGAGTACTATTAATATAACATGTACCTCTCATAAGTCTGTCCTCAACAGTTGTTTGATCCTCAACCAAAGAGAACACTTTACCACTTGTTTGCGCCCTCTTCGGTTTCTGACACTGACTGCCAATGTGCCCTTCTTCACTACAGTTGAAACAAATCACATTCTTATGCTTGCACTCAGATACAACATGTTCGTTATTACCACAACAGAAACACCTCTTTACTTCAGTAGTACATACATTACTCTTATGCCCGGGTTTCCCACATTTAAAACAAACCACACCAGCAGGAGCATCTCCCCCACTAGTCCTCTAACCCTGAGCAGCTTTCTGTTTACCTTTACCAGCTGGGGTATCATAAGGCTTACCACAATTCTGTTGGTGCTTTCCCCTCTTCTCACTGAAAATCTTGTAATGAGCATTATTATCCTCCTCATAAATCCTGCAACTATCAATCAAATCATCAAAGACACAGATCTTCTGGTATCCAACTTCCTTCTTGATCTCTGGGCGCAACATATTCTCAAACTTGATGCACTTTGAAAACTCAGCGTCTGCTTCAGCATAGTGCGGATAAAACTTAGACAACTCAGAAAAATTGGCAGCATACTCAACAACCGACATATTCCCTTGCTTTAGCTTAAGGAATTCAATTTCCTTCTTACCACGAACGTCTTCAGGAAAATACTTCCTCAGAAATTCCCTACGGAACACAGCCCAAGTGACATTCTAACCTGCAGCTTCTAATCTCTGACAAGTCTCTAGCCACCAGTCATCAGCCTCGACTGCTAGCATATGAGTACCATAACGAACCTTCTGCGCTAGAGTGCAGTCCATCACACGGAAGATTCTTTCAATCTCCTTCAACCAATCCAATGCTCCGTCATGATCATACTTTCCCTTGAACGTAGGCGGATTATCTCTCTGGAAAGTCGCCAAGCTACGAGATCCAGCATTCCCGTCAGCATTCGGCTGATTCTCCATCGCATGCGTCATTGCTTCTAAAGCAACAACAAGTGAAGCATCATTCCTTCCATCCATCTGTACTTATCACTACAACATAAACAACAGTTAGAACTCAAATTAACAATACTCGATTGTTAGACAACTACGACTCGACAACAAGGTCGGACCAACCTTTTGGTCTGTTACCAACTTTGTAACACCCTAATTCTACCCGGCAATTATATAAATAAATCAGAGTTATAAAATCATTCATGCAAACGAATAAGGATGCCACAAATTCATCATTAAAAACTCATTGCATTCATCGTGGATACATAACACTTTAAAACTTCAGATGAACCATCAGCATAGCAATTTAATCTCTTAAATCAATAATTTAACATCTACGCAGCGGAATTCTTAATAACATCTTTAATCATCGTTGCAGCAACTTCAAAATAACACATACTTAATAATAATAAAATTAAATTTCAACAACTGAAATAATCAACAAATAAAAGCAACAAGCGTTCATCCCCTCCGAGTGTTACATATCAGAGCAATGACACAGACTCGAACTATTGAAGGTATACAACCTTCACTCTCGATTACCTGCACGTTACCAACATAAGGGCAACATTCAAACAGAAGGGGTGAGATATCTAACAATATAATAAAGTGTATGTTAATTAATATATTAAATTAGATCACATAACATCACCACTTCTCATCTTATAATCAACCATAATCGCAATAATAATACACATTCACAACATTAATATGCAACTTCTTTATGCAATCATATAATGCGACTCAATACTATGCAAATGCATGTGGTACCATTGGAGCAGAACTCCCATCTTAAAAACCTGCCAATAAATAGAGGTATCAACAAGGCATAAGCCTTCAACTTAATATTCGCCAATACAGGCCATCTTAACAAGCATAAGCTCCATATTGAAATGTAATGTATGCGACACAATCATGAAGGTAATGACAACACCATATTATCAACATCTCAACACAACATCATCGTTGGCCAAAAGCCTTCATCTTAAAAGCTGCCAATTATTAGAGGCATATCAACATATTTGATCAACATCATAATTCATCAAACATCATATATATATATATATATATATATATATATATATATATATATATATATATATATATATATATATATATATATATATATATATATATATATATATATATATATATATATATATATATATATATATATATATATATATATATATATATACATCATATATTTCATAGCAACTCAGCCACAAAAATAATACAACAACAATTCGCCAATCTCGCAACATTGGCCATAGGCCTACAACATGATATCGCCTATAATTAATTAATCATCTAAGGATTACTCCTAAATCACCAAAACTCTACATATTACTATTCTATAATACTACATCAGCATCATCATTAATCCTAATGTTACAAACCAGACAATAATCTATAACCGTCTCATCCCCATCATTCTTCACAAAAACCAACATAGCGATTACTGCGGGAACTACCTATAATCCTAATTTGGATACTAGGATTATCCTTCCTATTCCTTCATTTAATCCTTAAGAATGAAGTTCATTGCATTAGCTATTCAACGCTTCGAACGACACCTCAAACGGAGTCCAAAAACTCATGTTACAGCATTCTCAAACTAATTATGCCAAAAACCAGACAACATGGATTGACGCGTAATGCCTTGGGTCGACGCATACTGAACTGGACATGCTACATGAGTTGATGCATACTCTCTTTGTATTGACTCATACTGAGCCTATAATACCGTATGTATCGACACATGCTCCTACGTATCGACTCATCCTGAGTCTAAAAGCCCTCATGTATCGATACATGACTCCTTCGTGTCGACTCATCCTGAGTCTAATAGCATTCTTGTATCGACACGTAGCGTTTGGGATCGACACATACTGCTCTTTCATGAATAATTTCTGTGATTTTCTTTGCATTTTCACTACGTGTTCCATACTTTAGGCCCTAAAAACATCTCCTAATCATAGATAATTATCAACTATAATTATCCTATGTTTCTACATCATATATACAGCATTGGGACATCATTATTCATCTTTCAATCGTCAATTTCCATCGTACAACATCATATATAATTCAATCATGAACAAAACAACATTTTACCTCTAAATCCACATATCAATTATCACAAACCCTATTATAGAGTCAGAACCCTACCCTTACCTTGGATTGAAGGTCGCTCTATAACTTTTCCGGTTGAATTCTCGTTCTGCCTCTTTCCTCTTTTTCCAACAGCTTTCACGTTCTTTCTTTAACCCTTATTCTTCTTACTGCTTCTTCTTTTCTATTCTTTCTAACAATAATAAAATAACCTATTATTCTCTTTATTCCTTAATGGGCTTAAGACTACTACACCCCCTTATTACTACTTCTATCCTTTAAAACAAGCCCACATCAAATAATATTATCCTTCTAATATTATTTCACTACTTAATAAAATAATTAAATATAATTAATCACAACACAACTTCACCAATATTCCAAAACAAAATAATTTAATTAAATAATTAATTAAATTACAGGCGTTACAACTCTCCCCCCACTTGGAATATTTTCGTACTCGAAAATTTACCTTAATCAAATAACTCAGGATAGGAGTCTCGCATCTTGATCTCCAACTCCCAAGTCATACTTTCTCCGACAGCCCCTAGCCAAACCACTTTAACCAAAGAAATTTCCTTTCCCCTCAGAGTCTTTGTTTCACAATCCGCGATCCGTACAGGCATCGTCTCCACAGTAAGATTATCTCGTACTTGCACATCATCCATATGAATCTCATGAGATGGATCTGAAATATACTTCAGGAGTTGTGACACATGAAACACATCATGCAAATTCGAAAGATTAGGCGGTAAAGCCACTCTATAAGCAACATTCCCCACTCTCTCTGAAATCTGATATGGTCCAATAAAACGAGAAGTGAGCTTCTTAGACTTCAACGCTCGCCCAACACCTGTCACAGGTGTAACTCTTAAAAACACTTGGTCACCCGCTTGAAATTCTAAATCTTTCCTTCGCTTGTCATAATAACTCTACTATCTACTTTGGGAAGCTTTCATATTATCTCGAATCAACTTCACCTTCCCAGTAGTCTCACGAACAAGTTCAGGCCGAAGTATAGCACTTTCACCAGATTCATGCCAACATAAAGGAGTTCTACATCTTCGACCATACAACACTTCAAAAGGTGCCATCCCAATACTGGAATGGTAATTGTTATTATAGGTGAACTCTATCAACGGAAGATAAGTATCCCACGAACCTCCCTGCTCAAGAACACATGCCCTCAGCAAGTCTTCCAACAATTGAATTGTCTGTTTAGTCTGGCCATCTGTCTGGGGATGATACGCTGAACTTAACCTCAACTTAGAATCCAACACTTCTTGCAAACTCTTCCAAAAATCAGAAGTAAATCTTGGATCTCTATCTGACACAATGCACAAAGGAACACCATTCAGCTTCACAATCACACTAGTGTAAATCTCAGCCAACTTCGATACTGGAAAACTGATGTTAATAGGAATAAAATGAGTCGACTTCGTAATCCTATCAACAATCAGCCAAATCGAATCATGTCCTCTTAAAGTATTAGGTAACCCCGTCACAAAGTTCATCGAAATGCTATCCCATTTCCATTCTGGAACTTCTAACAGTTGCATCAACCCCGCTGGCTTCTAATGTTCAACTTTCGACTTCTGACAAGTCAAACATGCATACACAAACCGAGCCACATCACTCTTCATTCCAGGCCACCAAAACAAACCATTCAAATCTTGATACATCTTCGTAGCTCCTGGATGAATACTCAACTTACTTCTATGACTCTCTTCAAGTATCACTTTCTTCATTTTAGCATCATCAGGAATACAAATCCGGTTACAAAATCTCAACACACCATGCGCATCTAGCTTAAAATCATTATTATAAGACTGATCAATTTCAACCATCGAATCTACCAGTTTCACATCCAACTTCTGAGCTTCTTCGATACTGTCTAGAAATTCATTATTAATCTTCAACATACCCAACATAACACTCTACGGTGTCACCTCGTAACCTAAGCTCATATCTTTGAACTGCTCAATTAATTCCAACTCTTTAACCATCATTACCTACATATGTAAAGTCTTTCGACTCAACGCATCAGCTACCACATTCGCTTTTTCTGGAAGATAATTCAAACCGAAATCATAATCCTTTAACAATTCCAACCATCTTTGTTGCCTCATATTCAACTCCTTCTGATTGAATAAATACTTTAAGCTCTTATGGTCACTAAACACTTCAAATCTAGAACCATAAAGATAATGCCTCCAAATCTTCAACACAAAGACAACTGCAGCAAGCTCTAAATCATGCGTAGGATGGTTCTTCTCATGAGTCCTTAACTGCCTTGACACATAAGCAACTACGTTACCATTCTGCATAAGCACGCCTCCCAAACCCATTTTGGAAGCATCACAATACACCACAAAAGGATCTCCTGGATTAGGCAACATCAAAATCGGAGCCGACGTCAACCTCTTCTTCAATTCTGCAAAACTTTCCTTGCACTGAACATCCCATACAAAAGCTCTACCTTTACAAGTAAATCTAGTCAACGGAAGTGCCAACTTAGAAAAACCTTCGATAAACCTTCTATAATAACCAGCTAATCCCAAAAAGCTCATAATCTTAGTAGCTGACATCGGAGTTTCCCATTACAACACATCATCAACCTTCGATGGATCTACAGCAATGCCACTATCTGAGATCACATGACCAAGAAAACTAACCTCCTTTAACCAGAATTCACACTTGGACAGCTTTGCATACAACTTCTTCTCTTTCAAAACTTGCAATACTACTCTTAAGTGTTCAACATGCTCTTCTTCTGACTTAGAGTAAATCAAAATATCATCAATGAACACCACCACGAACCGATCCAAATAAGTATGAAAGATATGATTCATATATTCCATGAATACTCCTGGTGCATTAGTAACATCGAAAGGCATCACCGAATACTCATAATGTCCATAACGCATTCTGAAAGTCGTCTTCTGGATATCTTCATCCTTCACTTTAATCTGATGGTAACCCGACCTCAAATCAATATTACTAAACACACGAGCATCCACCAATTGATCCATTAAGTCATCTATTCTTGGAAGTGGATACTTGTTCTTAATTGTCACTTTATTCAACTGTCTATAGTCAACACAAAGCCTCATACTTCCATCTTTCTTCTTTACTAACAACACTGGAGCTTCCCATGGCGATACACTTGGTCTTACAAACTTCTTTTTAAGTAACTCTTCCAATTACTTCTTTAACTCTGATAGGTTAGATGCATACATCCTGTATGGTGCCATAGACACAGGTCTGGTATCAGGTACAAGATCAATAGGAAATTAAACTTCCCTCTCTGGTGGTACATCAGGAATTTTACCAGGGAAAACTTCAGGAAATTCACACACCACTTGCAATTCCTCAATTATAGCTTGAGTCTCTATAGATAGCGACTCCATCAACGAGAACATATGTGCTTCTTCCTGCATCAACTTCCTCAATTGTTTAGCAGACAATAGACTACCTTCCTCTTCTTCAGGAGTAGAAAACCTCACAGACTTATCATAACAGTTAATATGAACACAGTTATGCTCTAACCAGTTCATACCCAAAATCACATCCAAACCTCTTAACGGTAAACAAACCAAATCAACAGCAAAGTCTCTGCCGAAGATCGACAAGGGACACCTTAAACACATAAAAGAAGTAGTCACTGACCCCTTGGATGGAGTATCAACGACCATTTCTCCATTCATAGAAGACAACATAAGACCCAATCTTTCAACACAATCAGCAGTAATAAATCAATGAGTAGCACCGGTATCAATAATAGTAATTAACGGAGTATTATTAATAAAACATCTACCTCTGATAAGTCTGTCCTCAACAACTATTTCATCCTCAACCAAAGCGAACACTTTACCACTTGTATGCGCCCTCTTCGGTTTCTGACACTGATTGCCAATGTGCCCTTCTCCACTATAGTTGAAACAAATCACATCCTTATGCTTGCACTCAGATATAACATGTCTTTTCTTACCACAACGGAAACACCTCTTTACTTCAGTAGTACACACATTACTCTTATGCCCGGGTTTCCCACATTTAAAACAAACCACACCAGCAGGAGCATCTCCCCCACTAGTCCTCTGACCCTTAGCAGCTTTCTGTTTACCTTTACTAGCTGGGGTATCATAAGGCTTACCACGATTCTGTTGGTGCTTTCCCCTCTTCTCACTGATAATCTTGTAATGAGAATTATTATCCTCCTCATAAATCCTACAACTATCAATTAAATCAGCAAAGACACGGATCTTCTAGTATCCAACTGCCTTCTTGATCTCCGGGCGCAACCCATTCTCAAACTTGATGCACTTTGAAAACTTAGCATCTGCTTCAGCGTAGTGCGGATAAAACTTAGCCAACTCAGAAAACTTGGTAGCATACTCAACAAGCGACATATTCCCTTTCTTCAGCTCAAGGAATTCAATTTCCTTCTTACCACAAACGTCTTCAGGAAAATACTTCCTCAGAAATTCCCTATGGAACACAACCCAAGTGACATTCTCACCTGCAGCTTCCAATCTCTGTCAAGTCTCTAGCCACCAGCCATCAGCCTCGACTGCCAGCATATGAGTACCATAACGAACCTTCTGCGCTGGAGTGAAGTCCATCACACAGAAGATTCTCTCAATCTCATTCAATCAATCCAATGCTCCTTCAGGATCATAATTTCCCTCGAACGTAGGCGGATTCTCTCTGGAAATTCGCCAAGCTACAAGATCCAGCATTCTCGACCGTATTCCCGTCAGCATTTGGCTGATTCTCCATCGTATGTGTCATTGCTTCTAAAGCAACAGCACGTGCAGCATCATTCCTTCTAGCCATCTCAACTTATCACTATAACATAAACAACAGTTAGAACTCAAATTAACAATACTCGATTGTTAGACAACTACGACTCGACAACAAGGTCGGACCAACCTTTTGCTCTGATACCAACTTTGTAACACCCCAATTCTACCCGACAATTATATAAATAAATTAGAGTTATAAAACATTCATACAAACGAATCAGAATGCCACAAATTCATCATTAAAAACTCATTGCATTCATTGTGGATACATAACACTTTAAAACTTCGGATGAACCATCAGCATAGCAATTTAATCTCTTAAATCAATAATTTAACATCCACGCAGCGGAATTCTTAATAACATTTTTAATTATCGTTGCAACAACTTCAAAATAACACATACTTAATAATAATCAAATTAAATTTCAACAACTGAAATAATCAACAAATAAAAGCAACAAGTGTTTATCCCTCCGAGTGTTACATATCAGAGCAATGACATCGATTCGAACTATTGAAGGTAAACAACCTTCACTCTCGATTACCTGCACGTAACCAACATAAGGGCAACATTCAAATAGAAGGGGTGAGATATCTAACAATATAATAAAGTGTATG
This sequence comes from Vicia faba, assembly GCA_948472305.1. NCBI lineage: Eukaryota > Viridiplantae > Streptophyta > Magnoliopsida > Fabales > Fabaceae > Vicia > Vicia faba. The sequence goes on along the minus strand of OX451739.1, from coordinate 147,171,866 downwards.
ATAATTAATATATTAAATTAGATCACACAAGATCACCACTTCTCATCTTATAATCAACCATAATCGCAACAATAATACACATTCACAACATTAATATGCAACTTCTTTATGCAATCATATAATGCGACTCAATACTATGCAAATGCATGTGGTACCATTGGACCAGAACTCCCATCTTAAAAATATGCCAATAAATAGAGGCATCAACAAGGCATAAGCCTTCAACTTAATATTCGCCAATACATGCCATCCTAACGAACATAAGCTCCATCTTAAAATGCAATGTATGCGACACAATCATGAATGTAATGACAACACCATAATTATCAACATCTCAACACAACATCATCGTTGGCCAAAAGCCTACATCTTAAAAGCTGCCAATTATTAGAGGCATCTCAACATATTTCATCAACATCATAATTCATCAAACATCATATATATATATATATATATATATATATATATATATATATATATATATATATATATATATATATATATATACATCATATATTTCATAGCAACTCAGCCACAACAATAATACAACAGCAATTCGCCAATCTCGCAACATTGGCCATAGGCCTACAACATGATATCTCCTATAATTAATTAATCATCTAAGGCTTACTCCTGAATCACCAAACCTCTACATATTACTATTCTATAATACTACAGCAGCATCATCATTAATCCTACTGTTACAAACCAGACAATAATCTATAATCGTCTCATCCCCATCATTCTTCACAAAAACCAACATAGCGGTTATCGCGGGAACTACCTCTAATCCTAATTTAGATACTAGGATTATCCTTCCTATTCCTTCTTTTAATCCTTAAGAATGAAGTCCATTGCGTTAGCTATTCAACGCTTCGAACGGCACCTCAAACGGAGTCCGAAAACTCAAGTTACAACATTCTCAAACTAATTCTGGCAAAAACCAGACAACATGGATCGACGCGTAATGCCTTAGGTCGACACGTACTAAACTGGACACGCTACATGAGTTGATGCATACTCTCTTTGTATTGACTCATACTGAGCCTGCAACACCATATGTATCGACACATGCTCCTACGTATCGACTCATCCTGAGTCTAAAAGCCCTCATGTATCGATACATGACTCCTTCGTGTCGACTCATCCTGAGTCTAACAACATTCTTGTATCGACACATAGCATTTGGGGTCGATACGTACTTCTCGGTCATGAATAATTTCTGCAATTTTCTCTGCATTTTCACTACGGGTTCCATACTTTAGGCCCTAAAAACATATCCTAATCATAGATAATCATCAACTATAATTATCCTATGTTTCTACATCATATATACAGCATTGGGACATCATTATTCATCTTTCAATCATCAACTTCCATCATACAACATCATATATAATTCATTCATGAACAAAACAACATTTCACCTCTAACCCCACATATCAATTATCACAAACCCTATTATAGATTCAGAACCCCACACTTACCTTGGATTGAAGGTCGCTCTATAACTTTTCCAGTTGAATTCCCGTTCTGCCTCTTTCCTATTTTTCCAACATCTTTCACGTTCTTTCTGTAACCCTTATTCTTCTTACTGCTTCTTCTTTTCTATTCTTTCTAACAATAATAAAATAACCTATTATTCTCTTTATTCCTTAATGGGCTTAAGACTATTACACCCCCCTTATTACTACTTCTATCCTTTAAAACAAGCCCACATCAAATAATAGTATCCTTCTAATATTATTTCACTACTTAATAAAATAATTAAATCCAATTAATCACAACACAACTTCATCAATATTCCAACAAAATAATTTAATTAAATAATTAATTAAATTACGGGCGTTACAGCAGGTACTTTGACATTCAGGACCAAGCATAATTCATTCACGTTCTTCCCAAATAACTATTTTCCCCTGAGGGCCTTCATCTCCCTCTGCATCTTGTCAAACTGCTCTTGAAAATCTTCCATTCTGTCATAAAGACCCAAGTCTTCACTCGGTGGAGGGAAAGGACGACACACATCATCGTTAACAAACGGTAACCTTGAGGCATGCAGTTCTGAACAATAGATGGAGTAGCAGATACAGGAGCAGTCGGAGCTTCAGTAGTAACCCTTGTTGGCTGAGGTTAACCACTCGGTGGCTGATTCTGAGCAGCCACCAAAGATTCCATCAGAGCAGTAAGATTAGCCATGCCGGCCTTCAAAGCAGAAACCTCCTCGCGCAGCTCGCAATTCTCTTGTTCTAAGTTATCCATCTTCTTTCTAAAATTAGCCCGAGTGTTGTAGTGATGAGTCAGCTTGCTGAATGAAGTAAAGAAGCTTGGTAAGACACCTTGATATGCATAACAAATGCAAGAAATGTGTGCAATATGATGCATGATGTGCAATGCTCATGATTTTATTTCATTATTTAATGTTTCAAGGGATTTAAAATTTAGGGACATATTGCAAATATCAAAGTTATAATGCATTTGAGAATACTGGAAAAAAATTATTATAATAACTTCAAAAATGGGTTACAAGTTTTAATGATCCCAAGTACAAGATGAAAATAAAATCTAAAATACTGATAAGTAAAGCTTGATAGAGATCACTCTACACGCTGGCGCTTTCCTGTGAGCCTGGAAATCTGAGCCTTCAACCTCTAGTTTTCTTCCGCATATATGGTGGCAACCTCCTTCCAATCACCTGAATCATGGAGTGAGCAAATAGCATTTGACCGAGGCTTAGGATAAAATAAATCCCCTTGCCTCTCCATAGTCTCTATAGCCCGTGTCTCAAGGATCTCAATCAAGTCGTCTTTCTCCTTCAAGTCCTCTCTATAGGAAATCTCTAAAGTTTGGCACTTATTCTTCCAAGCGACCTTTTCCTGTTGCATCCTGACCAAAGCAAGCTGCAGCTCTTCTAGATCATCTAATAGGGGAGGAGTGGTCTTCACAAACAAATCAGGCATAGGTGTTTCCTGGGAATACGACATCTTCAACTGAATGGCTCTCGTCTGGACCCACTACAGATATGGCTCCAATGAAACAGCACCCATAGGTCCCAAATCCTTCCTACTCTTCTTATGAATGTGACACCAGGCCTTCACAATCTGATCCCTAGCTTCCCTGTGGTCTTCTCCCTCCTTTAGAAAGAAACTACTCAAATGAATACTATTTGGTTTATCCCTCATCAAATAACCAAGATGTCGCCGTGCAAGAACAGGGTTATAGTTAATTCCTCCCTTTGTACCAAGAAGAGGTACATTGGGGAAACTACCACAACTGTCAATAATCTTTATATCCTGGTAATCTCGATGATACCAATCAATATCTGAGTGAGTAAGTGCCATGACCTTAGAAGCCCAACGGGGTTCCTTCTTGACATCCCAAAAAGCATCAAATTGAGGCATATGAGAGATAAACCACCAGTACAACAGAGGCGTGCAACAGATAATCATCCCCCCATGGTAAGAATTCTGAAGATGAATAGAGTAATAAGCATTACCCAACAATGTAGGAACTGCGTTTCCGATCATGAAGATCCTGATAGAATTAATGTCAACAAACTTGTCCACATTAGGAAATAAGAACAACCCGTAAGCAAGTAGAGCAAAGATGGCCTCAAAAGCGATTATACTCTTCATCCTGGAAAAGTAGCGAGCTTTCTCCAATAAGAACTGAGCTGGTAATCCTCTAATCCCTGCTTTAGTATTCATATGGGCATCAACCTCAGACTTCCCCAGTTGGATCAAAGCAGCAATCTCATGTGATTTTGGCTCATCCTCCAAGCCAGTAAAAGGAGCACGATCGGTAACAGGTAAATCCAATAGATAAGAATACTCCTCTAGTGTAGGCATCAACTGATAGTTGGAAAAAGTAAAGCAATGATACATCGGATCATAGAACTGGACCAAGGTCGAGAGAATACCCTCCTTCATCTTCAGCTTCATGAGAGGAATGATGGATCCATATTTCTTCCGAAAATCTGCAGAACACTCAATCTTGGGAATTAGACTGATCAACTCATCTATCTTGGGATCCTTGAAAATGTACTTCTCGGTCTTTCTTTTTCCAAAATCCATGGTTAAAAAGTACCTGAGATATTCACAAATGGTCAACTTTTAAATCTCTTGAAATAAGATTTCTTCAAAAGATGCTTATGAGTGCATGGATGCATGGTGCAACAATCATACACAAGATCACACATATAGGGTTCATAGGTTTAACGTCACGAGCATGAGGTCGAAGGTACTACCCATAAGGTACGGTCTAAAAGTTATCACCTTCCTAACAAGGTTCTAGAGGTTCTCAGAGTCTAGAACAAGTTATTACCAACTTCCTGATTAACTCAGTAATTAGTAATATTCTCAAGAAAGACTCGTCCTAGCGTAGTATCGTGTGACAACTATTTCCGGATTACTCTGTCATAGCTTCCGCACTACACCTAAAAGGCCAAGATGGGTTTGGTATTCTACGGTCCTCAGCTTCAGCAGGCTCCGAGGTCGAAAGCAGTATGTCTTCCCAATTACTCGGTAAACGACATTACAGTCAAAGGGGCCTCCACTGAGTGGGGGATCTCATGCCTCCTTTTTTTGGATTACTCCCTCAAAGTTAACATGACTATACTGTCCGTCCTATCTTAAAGTTTGCCCAAGTCTGGGTATAGGACTTATGAGTAATCACCAAGCACCCTGAAAACAAGGAAAATCCAGATAACATATATTCAACATATAACACATAAATAACAATAGCATATACGCAGATATAAACAAATATAGGCTCAACCCACTTAGAGATGGACCAGCAAGAGGTCAATCTCTCCCCAGTGAAGTCGCCATTTTTCTGTAGCGGTAGAAATGTTTAAGACTAAGCCATGGGATTGACTAGACTTGTACAAATCAAAGTAGAAATCGTCACCGCGCTTTATTGTTTCCAAAGGAATGGGAAAAGAGAGAGTAACCCAAAAAAGAGGGGGGAAAGATTCAAGGTAAGGGGGTTGGTTATGTAAAGGGAAGGTATTAGCACCCTAAACATCTATGGTACTCCGCAGGAACCTCTTTGTAAAATCTGTATATTTTGGCTATGAAATGTTGTGTAAAAATGGATGGTGGAGGTGAGAAAAGAAATATATTTTTATGGTTTTTGCACCTGCCGCGGTTGGGAACCTTTAGTGCCTATGTACCACCTTTTCATGCAATAGGGGATCAGGATACACATAGTTCCTCTTTAAAAAATTTAAAATGTAAGTGTCTTGGTTAATTTTTATAAGATAAAACATCATCGTCATTGTCCGTGTGGAAAACATTCTTACTACCCACAATCATCAGAAAGGAGAATTTGCATCATCTCAAAGTGGAGGATATGGCTTGGAATTTAAAATCAACAATGCCTCACTCAACACCCAAGTGAAAATATCTCACTTCACTTCATATCATAGAAGTATAGTTGTTTCCATCACTACAAGGATTGACAAGAGTCTAATCTATTGAGAAAAGTTTTAAAGATAAGAGCCAAAATGGAAAAATGGTTTGAAATGAGATTGATTGGCTTTTAGTCTTCTCAAAAAAATGTCAAGGTATTGTTAAGTTCATTGAAGTTTACTTCTGAAAAGGTTTTTGAAAATGCATGGACCTAAGTCCAAGTTTATTATGAAAGTAGTTCAGGTTTAAAAGCAAGAAGAGTTTTCAAAAAGAGGGAGAAGATTTTTGAAATTAAAGAAGATGAGAGGAGGAGAAGAGAATATCCTAAAGCATAAGGTAAAAGCTAGGGATAAGAACCATCTAACCAACAAAAATCCAATACTTGACATTATGAGCCAAGATAGAATTCTCATTCTTTGGATTGAAACCAAGCAAGCAAAGATACTAGACCTCTTGTGAGAACCAAACTTCAAGTGTATTAGGTCTTCAAAATAATTGGGCAGAGTAACGGTTGTATACAAGTGAATTCCAGACTACAAGCAAAGTATGTAATCACAATAACCTACACACAAAACAAACAAACAACCCAATGTCTTGAGGTAAACCTCAAGAACTCTAGACAAAATATCAATTAAGGTTACAAAGTCTCCAACATAGGCCAAGGTTTCTAATCCTAAGTCCAAGAAGTCCCATACTCCATAATGCCAAGGATAGTAACCAAATAGTCCAAGTATCATTAAATTTTTTATGGTTTATGTTGATTATTAATTGTTTTAGAAGAAGAAAAAAAAAAGGCTCAAGTGAGAAAAGATGAAGATAGCATGAAATATAATTCTTAAAGTAAATGGTACATGAATCATAAAAAAATAAAAGGGCATAAAGTAAAAACAATTTAATAATTAGTGGTTAGTTGGATGAACATCTTGAAACTTGAATTTGGAACTCATTAGAGTATTGGTAGAACCAAAGCCTCCACACAACAAGTTGCATTTGTTTTTGTCAAGTATATCATCCATTTGGAATCCTCAAAAGTACCATTTAATGATCAATGATGTTTAAGTGATCCGCGTTGACCAAAAGTGTTGTAGATTCATTAGAGGATTGGTAGAACCAAAGCCTCCACACAATGAATCTCAAGGTTATTGGATCAAAGAGATCAAATTAACATACTTGGGCTTGCAAACATAGGTTTGGGCAACGAATGATCATTTATTCGAATCGGGACCAAATTTAGCGCTATGTTAAGCAATCGTAAGTGGACTTATGGAGAAGTCACACCTATTTTGAGGCCGGTCAATAGAAATCTATGCACCATTTGTTTTGAGATATGATATATAGATCATGCTCCAATAACACTTAGTGCAATAAGAAAGGGATGAGATGAAGAGGGATGGGAAAGAATATACAAACCACATTTGAATTAAAATTTAATCAAACTATTATTAAAATCATTCATCCATTTTTGTGGAGTTAAACTCAACAACATGGATCAAATGATGTTAATAAAGTTCATGATCAAAAACTCAACCCAAGATTAGCTAGAAAATAATCACAAAATAATATTGCATTTTAATATATACATAAAAAAGATTTTAGAAATATTTAAAATAGAAATAAGGGATAAAAATATCAACTATGTTCAAATTAATCAAGAAATAAAAAGTAAGACCATAGAAAAATCAGAAATGGACTCAAATATTTTTATACATTTTTGGTAATTTTTTAAAGTCAGAAACTATTTTTAAAATTAAAAGAGATGAGTAAAACAAACCAAAAATGATAAAAAATACCAAAGTCAGAAATAAAAAATAAGTTAGATCACCAATATTTGTCACAATATCATTGGATCATTCCATGTTTTTTTCAGAATTTAGAAATGCATGAAAGTATTTTTAAACATTTAAAATAAATCAAATAAAGTGAAAATGTATAAAAAATACCAAAACACAAAAATAAAATTGTGAAAAAATAAAATCAGAAAGAGAAAAATCAAAAATATTTTTCTTAAATTTTTCATATTTTTTGGACTAAAAATGAATTTTCTATGATTTTTTGAAATTTAATACAATTAAATATAATAATCAGAAAAGAAAATAAAAATCAAAAAAATATGGGCCATCTGATCAATGTCAAAATGCGTTAGTAAACCCATCAAGTGGACCTGGCGCGCTATGCATGTTATGGACTTTAGTGGATACTGCATTGAATCATTAATTAAATCAGATTTTAAAAAAAACAAGTGGCATGCCATCATTGGTTGGAAGATGACACGTTGGTCATCTTCAACCTCCAGCCAACGTGAATTGCAGGTCTCTCAAACTTTAAAATCAGAAGCTCAGACATATCCCATTCGCTTCGTCTCTTCAAGGCGAAGACAACAACACCTTCGCGACAAATTTATATAAATTGTAGCTCAAGCAAATTGGAAGGAAAGTTTTGAAAATGGATTTGAAATCCCGTGGTCAAAACAAGTTTTCAGATGAAAGTAAGTGTTGCGACTAGAACAAGGGCAATAAGAGCATCATAATGATATCAAAGTTTTGAAGAATTGATGAAGGAACCTACCTATTGAAGCTGAGTTACAGAGCTCTGAAACTGGACTTCTATGGAGCAATCTAAGGCACGATTCTTGAATGTAATTATATGGTTAGCTTCAGGGAAGATCAAGGAAGGTGAAGTGATGGAAAAATTGGATTGAAAAAGGCTTGAAAGCAGATTTTGAAGTAGCAGAATTTTGAGTTATGGAACAAGTTTGGCAGGGTGATTTTGGCTATCTAAGCATGAGGAAATGAATGGGGGATGATCCTCTATTTATAAAGAATCAAATGGAATGTCCAAGCATGTGAAATGATGAAGTTTGGAGGGAAATCGTGTGAAGTTGCAAATAAGAAAAGTGTGACTTCCAATTTGATCAAAACTCGTCCAAAACACGCGTTTTGTTGTGCTGATCACTTCTGGTACTTCACTAAACATGTTTAGAGGCAAAAATGTGTAGGAACAAAGTGTTTAGAAGCTAAACCAATGATTTCAAATTCTGACTTATGAAGAAACTTCTGGTTCAAGTTACCAAATTCAATCCAATGGCATTCTCATCTCAAGGGGTCTTAAGGCATGATTCTTGATGCTTTAGAAAGATGAGGTTACAAGCTTTGCAGTGGAAAAAGAATGGAATCAAATGGATGCTTGAGCTGAAATTTGCATTGAGTCAAAGTTGGGGAAAAAGGGTTGACTTTCCATACTTAGAAATATTTCAAGTTTTTCTTCAAAAGTGACCTATAATGTTTTGCATCCAAACATGGCCTTCCTCTTGGAATTTGCTCTTGACCAAAAAATATGGCACGAAATAGACCTCTGGAATGAAATTTTGAAACTTTAACCATTCAAAAAATCCAAATATTGAGAGAGTTATGGATTGTTGAAGTTGGCAAAAAATCATGAAATGACCTATAATATTTTGTATCCTTAGGGCATCTTCCTTCCATTTTCTCACTTTGCACATAAAAGAAAGAATAAAGTTCACAACCTGAAGATCATTGTGTAAAAAGATTGGGCTCAAGGTGATAAAAATTGACCAAGTTATTATCATTTGAAGTCACACATGAGAAAATGGGGTTTCATCTAGAGGACTTGTAATCTTTCTTCATCATCAAGCTTCTTCCACATGAAAACTCCTTTGAAATTTTGAAGTTAGTTGTTGATAACTCTTTGAAGAGAAGGATGTATTTGGAATCACTCAAAAATACCAAAAGATGAGCAAGATATGCTTCTTTGAAGTTCAAAACCCTAGCTCTTAGATCAAGAAAAATGCCTTGAGGAACTTTGACAATTTTGAACAAACTTCTTGTACCAACACAAATGCTTTGTAAATATAAGTTCTTGAGGATGATAATGAGAACTCATAGCAACCACAACCACTTCCATATCTTGAGAATTGAGATAAATATGCATTTATGACTAATGGGATCAAAGCCTTGTCCAAGCATGACAACTTCTCCAATCAATCCCTTGTACTTTTGAACCAAATTTTATAATCTTGAAATGTGGTGAACCAAAATAACTTTGCCATGTCAATGGTGAGGTTTTAACTTCTCAAGCTTTATTGACTAGGGCATGGAAATAAACTCATGAACCCATGGAGCAACTTGTTGAATCTCATTGCCTTTACCTACATGAGTAACAAGCAAGAAAACCAGCATTGCATTTTATTTAATTAAAAGAAGAAATCAAGACAAAAAATATTCATGATCATAAAATAACACAAGTCAAGGTGCTTGGTGATTCCTCAAAGAGCAAAGTTAAATATAGGGAGGGGAACCAAGAATCCTATATGATCTTGTTGTGATGGAATCAACATGGTATGATGAGATTTTAGGGGGGGAAATTGGGGTACAAAAACTAGGTAAGGGAGTGAATCAAAAGATTTTTATATTGTGGTTGGGGGAGTGGGTCAAAGGTTAGCTCTCTGGTCACTTGGGGAGTGAATCGAAGGATTCACTTAGTGTACTAAGGGGGCTGAGTTTTTTAGGAGTATTAGAAATATTTAAAGAAAAACGTTGGATGGATGTTTGAGAGTTTTTTTGAAGAATTTCTCACAAGAGTTTTCTTGCAACTATTTCGGGGCCCCGAACATGTGTGGTGGAGGCTCATATTTATAGATGGTTTTGGCTGATGTTTTAGGAGGGAAAACAAAAAGTTTAAACAAAAAAGGCATGTTGTGTTTGTAGCTTTCGGGGGTAGTGTTTGTATGTCATTTTGGTGCAAGAAATAAGGTAGTGTTGCAGGACTATTGTGCAACAGTTTTGGAGTTTTATGGCCAGTGTATCAGGCCTGAACTTGGCAGCATGTGGGACTTGGTCAGCAAGCACCTTTGGGAATCTCAACCTTTTGTTTTGACCCCTAGCCCTATCCTTCGACCAGACTCCTCAACAACATTTCCTTTTTTCAAATCAAAAGTGTCATTCGAAGGGCTCATATGGGTATCCTTCGACCAAGCCTTTTATGGGTTCCTTCGAATGGTCCCAATACATGCTTCTGGAATGGATCAACAAAACATGTCCTTCGATTGTGACATCCAGACATTTCTGGGAAGTCCTTCGAATGTGCCACCATGGTACTTCTTTCGCACGAGACAATGGCATAGTGTAGAATTTGAAGCAAGTTATTTCCAAGGGAGATACTGCCCACTCAAACTTGCATGCAAGGGGTCATATGGCCAAACCAAAAGGGTGTATGTAGGGGGTCCCTGCTTTGTGAATTCATGCACACATGAAAGAGATATTTGCTCAAACGAAAGCTTGCATGAAGGGAGCCACATGCCCAAATGAAAGGTGTAACCAAAAACTTGTACTGAAGGATTCATACGCCCTAAACTAAGAATGCATGCAGAGGATAAAGGGAACAATCGAAACTTGCAACAAAGGAGGGCCACATGCCCCAAACGAAAGAGGCATGCAGGAGGCAAAATGTGCAATCGAAGGATACCAGAAAAAAGGCCTTTGCCTCCTGAATCGAAGGACATCAATCAAGAGGCTCTTTGCCTTGGAATCGAAGGAGGCTACAAGAGGCTCTTGCCTTGTGCTTGCTGGCCTGGTGGGAGCCTCTTGCGTGCAAGAAGGAATTTATGGCTCAATCGAAGGCTACATATAGCCAGCCATCACTTTGTGAGTCAAAGCAAGCATGGAGGGGAATATTTGTCCATTCAACACAGGCATGCAAGCATCAAACATCCAAACAAAGCAGGCACATAGGCAGCTATTGTATTGTGAACTATATGAGGCCAAATATGCAATCGAAGGTTGCATGCAGGAAGCTCCTACCTTATGAATCAAAGCCAGCGTGCCAGAGGACCACGCCCAGTCGAAGGATACAATCCAAGCTTGCATAGAAAGAGGCCAAAAGGCCAATCGAAAGAGATGAATTGAAGAAGGATTTTTTTCTCCAATTTGTCAAAAATATTATTTTCATCTATTTTCCCCTTTTTAACAGCTTCCTCTTTAATTTGATGCTGAAAGATCCAGTTGTACTTGTGCAAGTTTGAATTTTGAGAATCCTTGTGAGAAATGCCTTGAGAAATGAGAGGGAAAATTTTGGGGTACAACAGCTGCCCCTATTCAATCTTCTTAAACCTAAAGAGTTAGATTGCCGAGTCTCCCATTCGTGACTTGAAGGTGGAAGATGATTGAACAATAGAGTGCTCAGAAATTTGCACTTGATTATGTGGTGGTCGATTGTGTAGGGAAGGGGCTTAAAGATTCCATTTGGAGAAATGATGGATAGTTGTCGGAGATGGGCTTATAGGTGCCATCCAAAGGTGATTGTGGATAGAAATTAAGTCTAAACTTGATTTTAACTGGAAAAGAATCAGAATAAATCTTTGGAATGATTTGTCTGAACTAGAGAAAGTGTCTATCGGAAAAGAATCAGGATAAAACATTGATCGATTTAAACTGAACTAGCAGAGGTCTTGAATAATCTTTAACTGGAAAGAATCAGGATAAATCTTTAGAGTGTTTATCTGAACCAGAGAAAAACCCTACCGGAAAGGAATCAAGATAAACCATTTATCAATTTAAACTGAACCAGCAGAGGTCTGGAAAAGAATCAGAATAAATCTTTGGACTGATTTGTATGAACCAGAGAAAGTGTCTACCAAAAAGGAATCAGGATAAACCATTGATCAATTTAAACTGAACCAGCAGAGGTCTGGAAAAGAATCAGAATAAATCTTTGGAGCGAATTATTTGAACTAAAGGAAATGTCTACCGGAAAGGAATCAGGATAAACCATTGATCAATTTAAACTGAACCAGTAGAAGTCTTGAATAATATTTAACTGGAAATAATTAGGATAAATCTTTGAAGCGATTTATCTGAACCAGAGAAAGTGTCTACTGGGAAGGAATTAGGATAAACCATTGATCAATTTAAACTGAACCAGCAGAAGTCTTGAATAATCTTTAACTGGAAAGAATCATGATAAATCTTTGGAGCGATTTATCTGAATCAGAGAAAGTGTCTACTGGAAAGGAATCAGGATAAACCATTGATCGATTTAAACTGAACCAGCAGAGGTCTGGAAAAGAATCAGAATAAATCTTTGGACTAATTGTCTGAACCAAGGAAAGTGTCTACCGGAAAGGAATCAGGATAAACCATTGATCAATTTAAACTGAACCAGTAGAGGTCTGGAAAAGAATCAGAATAAATATTTGGAGCGATTTATCTGAACCAGAGGAAATGCATACCAGAAAGGAATCGGGATAAACCATTGATCAATTTAAACTGAACCAGTAGAAGTCTTGAATAATCTTTAACTGGAAAGAATCAGGATAAATCTTTGGAGTGATTCATCTGAACTAGAGAAAGTGTCTACTAGAAAGGAATTAGGATAAACCATTGATCGATTTAAACTGAACCAGCAGAAGTCTTGAATAATCTTTAACTGGAAAGAATCAGGATAAATCTTTGATCTATTTAAACTGAACCAACAGAAGTCTAAAGGAAGTATTCATCATGTAGATAGTCACCCAGTCCTGTTTCGGGATTTGATCTACAATTAATAGTTGTTCTGTCTTGTTGAAAATTTGTTGATGATAATTCTCTGTTGATTGATCTTTCCTCTAAAGGTAAAGAGTTAGTTGTATGTAATTTCATGATGTATGAAATGCATGGCGTAATGATGTTTCTCAAAATAAATGAGATCGCGACATATGCATTTATGTTTTCGGTGTTATGATGTATGAATGCAATGTATTAACATAGTATTTGTTCTGTTGTAGTGTTGTTGGACTAGGGAAAATAAATCCCTGACTGCCACTGGGAATATGGAGTGTAAGTCTTCATTTTTTGTTGAAATTGAAGTGTTGATAGATGGGTTTCTATTATTAGAGAAATAAACTATGTTGGGGGAGGGAAACACCATGCATTATTTGTAGACTTTGTGAAATCCTGTTGGGGAATCCTGAGAAGCTAGGTGACTTTAACTAGGGAATCTTTGGTGCGGAAATTGGAAATTTTGCTCCGTCGGGGATATGAGAGCACTTGATACCATTTGGCTGCATACTGAAGATACGCCAGTGATCTTGTAGCAGGATGTCCTTGCTTCTGCTTCCTGCTGGAGAAAGTACCTGTGGGGATTTTATGGAATGGCCTGTAGGTATTATCCTATTTCTTAAAGCCATTAGTAATTGTCTTTCTGTTTTCTGTTCCCCCTTTTTTTATGCGCTCATTTGTAAACAGTAATTACGTTCAAATGCATATGTTCAAAAATAATCATTGAACATTTTTGCAAACAAAACAGGAAAGTAAAAGAAAAATAGATAGTTTTGCACTTGTAAAGGAATAGCTTTGTATTAAATTGAATAAGTATTTTTGTACAAAGAGACGAACATCCTAGTAAGAGAATTTTGTTGTAAGAATTAAAACTAATACAAAGAAAGACAGCTATGTGAAATAATCCCATGGAGTTCCCATTTTTCTATAGCCTTTATGTCTTTGAGCGTCTCATCCACTTCCTGCTTTGTCCGAAGTTAATTGGATTGATTAGAACAGTTTGAGTTTGACGATTGATAATAAAGATTGGCTTTAAGGTGATCCAACGGGACATAGTCATACGCTTTAAATCCCTAACTTTTTCCTGGACCGCCCTTTCAGGTTTTCAGTCCATCGGGATACCCTTTTTTGCCCAAGCCGCCTTTTCAGGTTTTTAGCTTGTCCGGTGTAGAGATTTTTTGTGTTTTATCCCTAATTTTTTCCTAGGCCAGTCAACCTAGCAGGTCTTTTTCATGCGTAGTATCATTTAACTATGTTCGTGTTTACAGGGTGCGGAAGATTGTCGCTGTCCATAGTGGTTAAGACCATGGCCCCACCAGAAAATATGTTTTTGATCACAAATGGTCCTTCATATGTAGGATTCCATTTTCCCCTGGAATCACCTTGTGGTAGTATGATACGCTTGATTACCAAGTCACCAACCTGATATACTTGACGTCTGACCTTCTTGTTAAAAGCTTTAATCATACATTTTTGGTACATCTGGCCATGGCAGACAGTCGTGACTCTCTTCTCATCAATCAAGTTCAACTGGTTAAGTCGAGTTTAAATCCATTCATCTTCATTCAACCTTACATCCCTCATGATTCTCAAAGAAGGTATCTAGACTTCAATTGGCAGGACAACTTCCATGCAGTATACCAAAGAGAAAGGAGTTGCCTCTGTTGATGTGCGCACCGTGGTACGGTAACCGTGGAGAGAAAATGATAACATCTCATGCCAGTCCTTATAGGTCACTGTCATCTTTTGTATGATCCTCTTGATATTTTTATTAGCGGCTTCTACAACACCATTCATCTTTGGTCGGTAAGGAGAAGAGTTATGATGCTGGGTCTTGAATTGCACGCATAGTCCGGTGATCATAGTATTGTTAAGATTGGTGCCATCATCTGTAATGATTCTCTTCGGAATACCATACCGACAGATAAGATTTTGTCTGATGAATCGGGCTACAATGTTCTTGGTAACAGAAGCGAATGAAGCTTCCTCGACCCACTTCGTGAAGTAATCAATGGCAACCAAGATGAAGTCGTGTCCATTAGAAGTTGTAGGTTTGATCTCTCCAATCATGTCAATGACCCACATTACAAATGGCCAAGGAGCAGTCAGGACGTTTAGAGGAACCGGATGCACATATACTTTGTCAGCATAGATCTGGGCTTATGACAAGTTCGTGAATGCTGATGACAATCTACTTCTATGGTGGACCAATAGTATCCTGCCCGTAGGATCTTTTTAGCCATCGTGTGCACACTCGAATAGGTGCCAAAGGTACCTTCGTGCAAATCAACCATGATCTTTTCTGCCTCACTTTTGCCTATGCACCGAAGTAAAGTAGAGTCGTGGTTGCGTTTATAGAGGATTTCGTTACTGGGGAAGAATTTAGCAGAGAACCTTCTCAGGAACTTCTTATCATTGACTGAAGCTCCCTCCGGATATTCTTGGTCCTCGAGATATCTCTTAATTTCATGGAACCAAGGTTTGTCCACTACTTCTTCAATATCAATCTCGTGACAGTATTTTGGTTCGTCCATCCTCTCAATAGTGATATGAGGAGCCTCATTATCCCATCTGATTTTGAACATGAATGACATAGTGGCTTGCGTGTCTGTTAGTTGATTTTCCTCTCGTGGAAAATGCTCAAAGGTAATTTCCTCAAAATGTGGGATCAGTGTCAACACATTTTCTTTGTAAGGGATGATATTAGGATGCTTCGTGTGCCATTCTCCTTTGATCTGACTGATTGCTAAGGATGAGTCCCTGAATACACTTAAGGATTTGATCCCCAAATCTATGGCAGCTTTGAGTCCCTGAAACATAGCCTGGCCGTGAAGGGAGTATGACAACCTTCAGAGGATATGATCACAGTGCTGATACCATTACCGAGTGCGTTGGAAGCTCCGTCAAAAACCATGGTCCACCGGGATCCTTGTTCAAGTCCGTCATGCGGTCCGAGTTCTTTACAATCATTTACCAACATGATGTCTTCATCTAGGAATTAGAAATTCATGGATTGATCGTCATCCACAGCCTAATAAGCCAAATGATCAGCTAGTACACTTCCCTTTATGGCTTTTTGGGTAGTGTACTGAATGTCGTATTCAGTAAGGACCATCTTCCATCTTGCTATTCTTCTAGAGAGGGAGGGCTTCTCGAATATGTATTTAATAAGATCCATCTTGGATATCAATAAGGTAGTGTGAGTCAGCATATATTGTCTTAGCCGGCGAGCAACCCATGCCAGAGCGCAGCAAGTTTTCTCGAGCAGTGAATATCTGGTTTCATAGTTGGTAAACTTTTTGTTCAGGCAGTATATTGCATGCTCTTTTCGGCCAGACTCGTCATGCGGCCCCAACACACACCCCATTGAATTTTCCAAAACTGTTAGGTACATGATCAGAGGTATTCCCTCAACTGGCAGCATCAAAATGGGAGGCTCTTGAAGGTACTCTTTGATCCTATCAAAGGCAGCCTGGCATTCGTCATTCCATTCCACCACTTTATCTTTCTTCAGTAATTTGAAGATTGGTTCACAAGTAGCGGTCATATGGGAAATAAATCTGGCGATGTAGTTTAGCCGTCCTAAGAATCTCCTAACTTCCTTTTCAGTGCGAGGAGCAGGAATTTCTTGTATTTCTTTTACCTTTACAGGGTCCACTTTGATACCTTTGCTGCTGACAACGAAGCCTAAGAGTTTACCGAACCTTACTCCAAAAGTGCATTTATTCGGGTTCAGCCTTAGTTTATATTTCTTCAGTCTTTCAAACAGCTTCTGCAGGTGGTCAAGGTGTTCCTCTTCAGTTTGAGATCTTTCTATCATGTCATCTACGCAGACCTCTATCTCGTGATGGATCATATCGTGAAACAAAGCTACCATGGCACGCTGATAGGTTTCCCCGACCTTCTTCAGCCCAAATGGAATAACTTTGTAACAGAACGTGCCCCACTGTGTGACGAAGGTCATTTTCTCCATGTCCTCAGGTTCCATTTTGATCTGATTGTATCCAGAGAAGCCATCCATGAAGGAGAATACTTTATGTTGTGCGGTGTTGTCAACCAGAATATCAATGTGGGGAAGAGGGAAGTCATCCTTGGGGCTTGCCCTATTCAGGTCTCTGTAATCCACACACATACGTACCTTACTGTCTTTCTTAGGCACTGGAACAACATTGGCGACCCACTGTGGATAGGAGGTGACAGCTAAGAATCCGGCATTGAACTGCTTCATGACTTCAGTCTTGATTTTCTCAGACATTTCTGGCCGCATACGATGAACTTTCTGTTTTACTAGAGAGCGATCCTCTTTTGTCGGTAGACGATGGACCATGATATCAGTGTCAAGTCTTGGCATGTCTTTGTATGACCAGGAAAAGACCTCAACATAGTCATGTAGTATTTCATTTAAACGCTTCTTGACACTATACTCCTGATTGGCACCTATCTTGACTTCTTTCTTGTCCTCTTCAGTACCTAAGTTAACTGTTTCAACTGGTTCTTTGTGGGGCTGTATGGTCCTTTCTTCCTGTTGTAATAATCTGGAAAGTTCCCCTGGCACCTCACAATATTCCCTACCTTCGTCCTCGGCTTGGTAGATCGTATTTTCAAAGTCATGATAGGCCATAGCAGAACCGTTACCAACGGGATCCCGAGTGGATGTGGATCTGCATTTTGATATATGAGTGTGGGTAAGAGCATAGCTATATTTGATAAAATAAAAGGTAGAAAAAGAAAAACAAAGAGCGTAAAAATTGCATGCAAAAACGTCCCATGATTTATTAATGACATATGAAGATGAAGTAACAACCCTCACAGATGGACCATTGTGCCTCGGGTAAGACACAAGGTTTTAAAGTCTAAATTGTTTAAATATTACAAGTCTGAAAAATTTAAAAGACAATTACTCTTGAATAAAAGTAATAGGAATGAAATTGTTGGCCTCCCAATTTTTGAGTCCTCCGTCGATGGTTGGAAAAATCCACTTGTCCATGTCACAGCTGCTATCACTGTCTTCCAATGCATTGGCTCCCTGATTGCTGATACGTAAAGGTGGTCCCCCAGTGCGAGTACGTTGAACAACTCTTTGGGCCTCCTAAGTAAAACCTAAACCAAATTTGTTGGATTTGTAGGGAATATCCGGAAGTTGACCCCAAATGGTACATCCACCTTCCTCAACTACTTCTCTAGCATCCTTCACAGAGGCCATTTTCAATAGAGATCTGGTAACCTTCAGAGTCTTGGTAGCAGTCTTGGTTGCAGCAACCGTCTGTGGGACCTCTTCAAAATTCTGACATGGGGTCTCAATGAACTCATTTCCATTTCAACATACATGAAAGAGTTCAGGTGGCTAACCATGTATTCCTCCTCCCCATGGAATTTAATGATCTTTCCCTTGACTGGGTACTTCAACATCTGATGTAGGGTTGAAGTGACGGCACCAGCCCCATGGATCCATGGTCGACCCAATAGACAAGAATAGGATGGGCGGATATCCATCACATAGAATGTTGACTCAAAAGTCAGAGTTCCAACTTTGATAGGGATGTTTACTTCTCCGTGCACTATTCTTTTAGAACCATCGAAGGCACTTACCACAATGTTATTGGGCTTTAATGTGAGTCCTTCGCAATCTAACTGGTCAAGAGCATTCTTGGGTAAGACATTCAGTGATGAACTTGTATCCATCAGAATATGGGCTAATGTAGTGCCCCTGCACTTAATGGAGACATGTAAGGCATCAATGTGTTTCCTTCCTTTGGGAGTTAAATCAACGTCAGAAAAACCCAGTCCATTATCAGCAGTTAGACTGGCCACACAATTCTCAAATTGATCAAAGGAGGTCTCTTGGGGCACGTGGGCGGTCTTCGGAAATTTTACTAAAGCTTTAGCGTGGGCTTCGGAGCATAAAAGTAAAGCCAGCATTGATATTTTTGAAGGGGTCTGCCCCAACTGCTCCACGACGTTGTAATCACTTTTCTTGATTATCTTTAATATCTCTTCCATTTCCTTTCTAGAAGCCTCGGGAATGACTTCTGGATGCACCTTCGTCTGGACAGGCTCAAACAATAACTCTTTGCCCCGTGTCTCGGTAGCAGGGATAACAGTAGGACTAACAATGGGACTAACACTGGGAATACTGACAGGAGCGGTAGAGGGAATAATTACAAGAGTAGAAATGGTCTTTAGACAGATCCCGGGGGAGAAAACCCTTCCACTTCTTGTTATCTTACTGGTCCCAACGATATTGTCGACACCAGGATCAGTACTTCCAGCAACTTTGTCTTCGATAGCCAATAGATCTTTCTTAACGCCATGGTAATAGATGTCAGCCTCATAGTTCCAGGGAACAACTTTATCTGAGGAATACGGTATTGGCCCCGGCATGGTGATGATTAGGGGAGAAGACTTTGGAATAGATGTAATCCTGACGGGTCTTTTGGTGGAGACCCTGGGAGGATTGTCGGAAATGGTGATTATTGAAACATCTTCACAGGAATTTATGGTTAGAGGAACTTTCTCGAACAAGATTTCTTTGTTAACCATCAGGCACTGGACACCCATCTTCAGTAACAAACAGCCATCTGGTAGAGACATACATAAGGGACAACTTTCATCACATCCCGGAAACAGACCGGCTTGCAACAGATTCTATTTAATAGTCAAAAGGGGAGTAGTTAACTCATCCACAGAGGAAACAAAACAGTCATTGTCAATAGCATTGACCCCTTGGCCATGTTTGGGCATTGGAGCTGTTATTACATTAGGTGTTTCTAGGGGGTCAAACTCAATCTCTTTTGCCTCAATAAGGTCTTGTACCTTATTTTTCAAGGTCCAAAAATCGTTTGTATCATGCCCCGGACTTTCAAAATGATAGGCACATCGAGCATTCAGGTTGTAGCGGGGGGAAGCAGTATTGGGGTTTTTGGAGGTTCCCTTAGAGTCACCAGATTGGACTTCAATAGATATGGCAAAACCTGGGACAAGTTCATATTGATCCGGGTGAATCGTCTCATGGGCTCCTTCTGTGTTGATGGTTTCGCTGTTGATTCGATACAGGATTGGAGATCATAACAGCCCCTACCTTCGGGAGACGTTCAATTTTTTTTTGATTCATGTGGTCATAAGCAACACTGACCTCCTTCTTTCCAGTAAAGGGTTTCTTCATCGTGCTTGAGGATGCATCCCTTTAAATTTTTCCGCTCTTAATACCGGCTTCTACCTACTTGCCAGTCATGATTAGTTCAGTAAATCCAGCCGAAGAGCTTCTAATTAGATGGTTGAAGAATGGACCAGACAACGTGCCCAAGAACATATCCACTAACTCCCTATCAGATAAAGGGGGTTGGACTTTTCCTGCGACATCCCTCCATTTTTTAGCATAATTTTTTAAACCCTCACCAGCACCCATAGACATACCTTGAAATTGTGTTCGAGTTGGAGCTAGGTTAGCATTATACTGGTATTGCTTATAAAAAGCAGCAGCCAAATCTTCCCAATTGCGAATATTGGTTCCTTCCAACTGATAGAACCAATCCAACTGCGTCCCTGACAAACTTTCTTGGAAGAAATGTACCCATAGGTTCCTATCAGCAGTATGGGGTTGAATCATCCTGACGTATGACCTTAAATGAAGCTTAGGACAAGAGACAATGTCATATTTAGCAAATGTATGGACCTTAAATTTCTTCGGGATGACCACCCCTAAGACAAGTCCTAGCTCTTCAAAATCCAGCCCGGGTATCCTCTGAATCTCCATAGCATTGAGGCAATCCTCTAGCTGTTTGTATTTATCGTCAGCAGGAGGATACTATTCTTCAGAGTAGTCAACTTCTTCTTCTTCTTCAGACTCTGGGTTGTCATTTCCTCACTTGTTCTTTCCTTCTTGATTATCTCCTTCACCCGACGAGGTTACAAAGTCTAGAGTTCGCTTGGCGGGTCCTCTGAACCTTCTTCCCAAATTCAAAACACCGACTAGTTTCTTCGCCTTCTTCTTTTTATCTTTGATCATAAGAGCTTTCAGGTCCTCTTATCCTTTAGCCAGAGACAAGAACATTTGTTGGAATTGAGCATTTTGCACTTGAAGATCCTTTATTGTCTGTTCAATATCCATCTCACTGAAATAAACAGTAGAAAGATAAGGAGACTTGTTGTAAGAAACCTGTTTGTGTTATGATGAATGAAAATTCATATGCAAATGATCTCAAGGAAATTAGAGACTTAAATTTGTTTAGACAAAAGGAAACACATGTTGTATTAATAAATCCAAGTTCGAGTACATCATGCCTCTTTGGGCTTACAACGAAAGAAATAAAATTCAAAAACTCCTAAGACAAAAAGGTCGAACGCATCCTCTTCGGTGCAATGTAGGCGTTCAAACTCCGCTCTTCATGAAGCTGCTTGGTGAGTTCCAGAACTTTCTTCTCACTGGCATAGAATTGGGATTCGAAGGTGTCTCGCTCTTCCTTTAGCTGAACCCAGTCCTTTTGCAAGTCTTCAAGAGAGGTAGGCATGTTGGGATAAAGGACAGTATACGAGACATCTCTTTCAGCAACAGACTCTAGGATAACAGGTAGGATGGAGGGGTAAGGCATTATGAGACTCTAAGCAAGATCTCGCACCCACCTAAGGTAAGGCTCAAGGAGAATAGAGTATTTGTGTCCTAATGTCTTACTATCAACTTTGTTTACCATTCTCCAAGCTCGTATAAACCTTTGACGGTAGCCTTGGTCTTTGCTCTCATAGTCGAACACCACACCTTGGATGAGCGCATCATGAGGACCATCTCTTCATGCATATCCAAACTGTCGCAAAGCTAAGCAAGGGTTGTAAGTGATACCTCCCCTAATGCCAATAAAAGGGACATTAGGGAATTCCCCACAACGGTCGATGATAGTAATGTCCTCCAAGGATCGAGAACACCAATGAATATCCGAATGTCTGAGTGACATCAACCTATTGGACCATCTCAAACCTTGCTCGTTCTTCACAACGGATCGATGGAGGTACGAAAAAAACCACCTAGCTAACAGAGGAGTGCAACACATGAGGGCTCCTTTTCTCTTCATGGTGCGAGAGTGGATAGAATGGAGGATATCTCCCAACAAAGTAGGCACTGGATTGTGAGATATGAATATTTTGACAACATTCACATCTATAAGTTGGTTAGGATTTGGAAATAGTACCATACCATAGATGAGAAGAACCAAGATTTCTTTGAAAGCTTGTAAGTCCAGAGTGTTCCAACAGTCTTGAGCTTTTTCCAACAGGAACTTGGCTAGGAACCCTTTGACACCACTTCTTGTTTCCCAGTTAATCATGACGTTGGATTGTTGCAAGTGTAAGGCTCGGGCAATCTCTTCAGGGATTGGGTCTCTTTCAATAATGTTGAAAGGTAATTGATTGAGAATTGGAATTCCCAAGAGTTGTGAGAATTCTTCCATAGTAAGAATAAGCTGGTAATCAGGGAAGGTAAAGCAATGGTGCAAAGGGTCGAAGAACTGGAAAAGCACCTTCATTATGTCTTCATCAAATCTTGAGGTAACCAGGTTGAGAAGTCGTCCATGTCTTTTGGTGAACGGAGAGTTCTCAGGGACCCTTTATGCTAATTCTTTGATCTGAAAAGGTACTCGTACGAGATTGACTTGGATTGTATTCCTGCGAGTGGGAGTCATGTCCTACAAAACAGAACAAAGATGAATCTCAAGATCCTTGAAATGGTTAGTCTAAAATGCTATGGTATGATGCCATGATGTTATGTACAAGCATATGCACAAGTTAATAAAACAAGTCCTTAGGTTTAGGCTTGCAGTAGGTTCATAGGTAAGTACCCTCTTGAAGTTTAGTTGGTTCAACATGTCCTAGAAAGTAAACAGGTTCTAGGGAATCTCAATATCACTGATCTTTCTTCATCGGGCATTGTTTCAGCGCAAGCCTCTTTATTGGTGACCGAAATATCCCGAAAGTCTGATCTTAATGAGCATATTATCGAGTATCAACCAACTTTGGACTGCACCAAAGCCGGCTACCTCACTACTTCCTAATGGCCAAGTTGTTCAAGTAAAGGTTCTAAAGCTAGTTAGTGCTTCATGATACCATACAACGGCCCCGTATTCTCCTTGACTACTCAAGGGCTACCGATACCAACAAATGTGTCACACTAACATAGATATTTCTTTGACCATGTCGATATACCCCGCACAGTTTCCACAACTTATTGCTACTTACCTAAAAAGGTGCCCCAGATCCGGGTAGAGGATCAAAACAAGCCCAAATAAGGAACCATAATGTAAAGCAAGCAAGTCCAACAATGAAAAGCAAATAAAGGTGATCTAGCCATAAGGTAACCCCACTTTTAAGTTTCCCCCAGCAGAGTCGTCAGTTCTGTAATACGGTGGGAGAACTGACTTGGTTGTTTTGCGTTTGATCGCAATTATTGCGGATAGCAAGAGTCGCCACCGACTTTTCTTTTATCCAATAAGGAAAGGTTGAAAAGAACAGGAAAGACCTTTCGAGATTATTTCTTGAGTTCGGAGGGGTAGGTTATGAAAAGGGAAGGTATTAGCACCCTTTTCATCTGTAGTTATGTACGGGCTCTTAGTTGCTTGCTAGATCACTTGCTTTTGTTTTAAAATGTGCTTGTGGTGTGGGTTTTGAAAGTATTTTGAAAACGTATTTGTAATGGCTCTCGTTTCTATAAGAACGCGTACAAAGTGTTGGTTTTGAAAATGATTCAAAGAGGTATTTGTGAATGAGTTTTTGAAAGTGATTTTGAAAAGTGTCTTTGTAGTGGTTCTCGTCTCTATAAGAACGCGTACAAAAAGCTTTGTCTTTTGCTAATGTTTCAAAATGAAAGTGTGGGTGTATAAAATGTTTTTCTTGAGCAAGCGAGCAACTAGGAGCATCCTACCTACATAAAAGATCTTAATATTATTTTCCTCCTCCTTTAGATGTTGTTATCTTACCATTTATTTGATAAGAAGCCCAATCATTGGATGTGAAGAGACGGGCGTGGGACGTTTGTATAGTCATAGAAGGCAACCTATGGGACATTTTAGCAATTTTGTTTAGGGACTAGATCGTTTACCGAAGGAAACATTGAGGTTCATCGAGGGACTACGATCTTTTATCGAGGGTCTTTGATAAAACACCCATTTTCAAGGGACATGACTATTTTTCGAGGCAACAAGTGAGATTACCCTAGGGGTGCATGTGTGTGAATAGTGTGTTTGATTACATGCATTTCGTCTTTGAATTTTAGGTTATCTACTTGTTGGTTTTATCTTGACATACATCCTAATTACTAGCATTTATACAAAAGTAATAAAAATGCAGAAAATAAATCCTACACTATTACAACCATATTTAATAGCATCAAAATGTAAAGGCAAAATAAAATAAAAGAAAGAAAAAGGGCTCTTTCGATTAAAGAAGAAGTATCCTTCGATTATGCTTCTCTAGCTCCCTTTGATTTGGACCTAGAGTCAGCAAGGTCATGTCCTTCGATTTCACCTCTTTCATGTTCCTTTCAATTGGGACCCGGAAGGCAGCGTGACCATCTTTCTGGATGCTTCTTTTATTTGAAACTTGGCAGTCAGTGTGGGCATCCTACTGGTTACTTCCTTCGTTTGAGGCCTCAAGTCAGTGTGAAGTGCACTCTTTGCCTCAGGCTCCTTGCTGTCTCCTTCGTCTGCAGGAATGCTAGGCCCTCAGGCTGGGATTCGAAAGGCTTGAATACTTAGACAATCGAAGGGTACAGAGAACCTATTTTAAACTTTTAAAATGCAACATTCAAGTCTAACTTCCAAAAGCTACAGGCCAGGGGTTAGCACAAAATTATTGGATCTCAAAGTTTAAAGCCTAACTAGTCAGAGTTGAGATTTCCAACACATGGGCAGTCAGAATCGAAGGTTAAAACATGGTCAGGCTCCATATATGAAATATCTACATTTTTTCTTTATTGACATGTGCACATGATATTTAAATGAAATAGTTTCAAGTTTAAAGAGAACTTACCTCTTGAAGTTCTTAAATCGAAGGAAACTGCAAGTGTCTTCCTTGGTAGTGAATGGAAGTTCGTTGGGGCCTTCCTGAGACTAGTTCAGTTACTACTTTGTTCAAGCAGTCACTGAATCGAAGGAAGCTGTATGTGGGTGAATCGAAGGTTACTAGGTAAGGGAGTGAATCAAAAGATTTTTATATTGTGGTTGGGTGAGTGGGTCGAAGGTTAGCTCTCTGGTCACTTGGGGAGTGAATCGAAGGATTCACTTAGTGTACTAAGGGGGCTGAGTTTTTTAGGAGTGTTAGGAATATTTAAAGAAAAATGTTGGATGGATGTTTGAGAGTTTTTTTGAATAATTTCTCACAAGAGTTTTCTGGCAACTATTCCGGAGCCCCTAACATGTGTGGTGGAGGCTCATATTTATAGATGGTTTTGGCTGATGTTTTAGGAGGGAAAACAAAAATTTTAAACAAAAAAGGCATGATGTGTTTGTAGCTTTTGAGGGGCAGTGTTTGTATGCCATTTTGGTGCAAGAAATAAGGCAGTGTTGCAGGGCTGCTGTGCAACAATTTTGGAGTTTTATGGCCAGTGTATCAGGCCTGAACTTGGAAACGCATGGGACTTAGTCAGCAAGCACCTTTGGGCATCTCAACCTTTTGTTTTGACCCCCTAGCCCTATCCTTCGACCAGACTCCTCAACAACATTTCCTTTTTTCAAATCAAAGTGTCCTTCGAAGGGCTCATATGGGTATCCTTTGACCGGGCCTTTTGTGGGTTCCTTCTAGTGGTCCCAATACATGTTCCTAGAATGGATCACTAAAACATGTCCTTCGATTGGGACATCCAGACATGTCTGGCAAGTCCTTCGGATGTGCCACCATGGTACTTCTTTCGCATGAGACAATGGCATAGTGTAGAATTTGAAGTAAGCTATTTCCAAGGGAGATACTGCCCACTCAAACTTGACTGCAAGGGGTCATATCTCCAAACAAAAGGGTGTATGTAGGGGGGGTCCCTACTTTGTGACTTAATGCACACATGCAAGAGATCTTTGCTCAAACGAAAGCTTGCATGAAGGGAGCCACATGCCCAAATGAAATGTATAACCAAAAACTTGTATTGAAGGATTCATACGCCCCAAATGAAGA
Source organism: Vicia faba (assembly GCA_948472305.1). NCBI lineage: Eukaryota > Viridiplantae > Streptophyta > Magnoliopsida > Fabales > Fabaceae > Vicia > Vicia faba. Next base: position 147,145,762 of record OX451739.1, on the reverse strand, counting down.
ATGCATGCAGAGGATAAAGGGCACAATCGAAGCTTACAACAAAGGAGGGCCACATGCCCCAAACGAAAGAGGCATGCAGGAGGTAAAATGTGCAATCGAAAGAGACCAGAAAAAAGGCCTTTTCCTTCTGAATCGAAGGACATCAATCAAGAGGTTCTTTGCCTTAGAATCTAAGGAGGCTACAGGAGGCTCTTGCCTTGTGCTTGCTGGCCTGGTGGGAGCTTCTTGCATGCAAGAAGGAATTTGTGGCTCAATTGAAGGCTACATATAGCCAGCCATAACTTTGTGAGTCAAAGCAAGCATGGAGAGGAATATTTGTCCAGTCAATACAGGCATGCAAGCATCAAACATCCAATCGAAGCAGGCACATAGGCAGCTACTGTATTGTGAACCATATGAGGCCAAATATGCAACTGAAGGTTGCATGCAGGAAGCTCCTACCTTATGAATCAAAGCCAGCGTTCCAGAGGCCCACGCCCAGTCGAAGGATGCAAGCCAAGCTTGCATCGAAAGAGGCCAAAAGGCCAATCGAAAGAGATGAATCGAAGAAGGCTTGTTTTTCTCCAATTTGTCAAAAATATTATTTTCATCTATTTTCCCCTTTTTTATAAGCTTCCTCTTTAATTTGATTCTGAAAGATCCAATTGTACTTGTGCAAGTTTGAATTTTGAGAATCCTTGTGAGAAATCCCTTGAGAAATGAGAGGGGAAATTTTAGGGTACAACAGGATGGTTAGAGATGGATATTCGCAGAAGCGAAGTGATTAGCAATAATTTTAACAAACATAGGAGTCAATTTAACATGAATTTTGCTGAGTATCCTTTTATAGTTAAGCTTGCTTCAATTAGAACTTTTGGAGGTTGTAACGTGGCCATGGTTCGTGGTTTAAGAAACAAAGGATATAAGGCTCAAAATTTATTTAGCCCACCCCATTCTCCTTGATGTTCTCCAATCCTAAGTTCAATTAATCCAACGGATGCGTTCAATCTCCAAGAGAAATTTCACTGTTGCGCAGATGATGAGAAGCATAGATAAAGTCCAAGCATTGATAAGATCTAAGCGTTGATGAGAAGCCTTTAAGGTGGAAGTCACAAGATTTTTCTCCAATTTTGTTTTCAATCCCTTGTTTTTTCATGGACCAGTTTTTTTTTAAATTTCTGGTCCATCGGGATGCCCTAACTTTTTCCTAAGTCAAGTCTTGATTTCTTTTGACTTAGCGGGCTTTCTCCTTCTTTTTTTTGAATTTACTTTTTCTTTTTTATTGCTTTTGATTTTGAAATTTTTTGACCGCCACACTGATTGTTGTAAGCTTTGTCTTCATCGTTTTTCTCGATTTTGAATGATGTATTGAGGAAGAAGATATTGAGAGCCTCATGCATTCCTCATTCTTGATGGATGCGAGGAAAAGGATGTGCTCGAACCCTTGCTTAGATTATTTCCTCAATGATGTATAGAGGAAAGAGATATGCTTGAACCTTTTGTTTAGATAAATCACTTCTCTTGAGAATAGAACACGTCATTGAATTAATTGAAAGACTACCCTGCCCCTGGTTAAGATTAATGATATTTTAGAGAATATAAAGAACTTCGACTTCTGGCTCGAGGGGGTTGACTATGGATTAACTCCTTATTTCTCCATTGTTTAGGAATAGAAACAATGCCTTACATCGTCAGCTCGGTCTTACCATTGAAAGCATACGTTAGCAAATTCTTTTTATTTAATTTTCATCATTCTCCATCGAAGTTTGTTAATTTGAAAATGGAAAAGAGTGAAAATAGAAAGTTGTTAATATTTGTGGATTCAATTGATTTCAAAAACATGCATGCTCATTTTATTAGAATTACTAATCCAAAGAAAAAATTTACACCAAATGAACCTTAGCAACTAGGAAATTATAATTTGTACTTGATAAAGCCTAATGATCCTATGGAAGAGCTTTTAGTTGATCCACTGACTTTAGGAGATGCTTCGTAGTTCTTGGACTTATCAGAGCATGGAGATGACCCTTGAATTTTCTTGGGCATACTTATTTCGTTGATAGGGCATTTTCTCTTGATGTAGAGGAATCATCAATGGTAGTGGCATTTGAGGTGCTGTGTAGGCCCATTGTTGACCTTGTGAAGGGCTGCCTTCTTTCTTTGTAGGACCAAGTTCAATTGAGTCTCCAATAGATAATCTTCTTTTTCATAGTTTTATAATTTCTTGAATGGTTGACGAGTACCAAGAAATCAACTAAAATATGGATGATAAAGGGATAAGGTGGAAATGTATGAGATGCAAATGTATGAATGTATGTAAATGCATGGGTATGCAAAATATTTTTTATTTTAAGGGTATACTAAGAAAGTTTTGTGGATATGTGTGATGCGGTGGGAGAAATGACTTGAGGTTTTGCGTTTGTGTTTGCAAATGTTTCGGTTTAGCAAGACTCTCCACCGACTTTTTATTTTATCCAAAGGAAAGGTCAAAAAGCACAGGAAAGACCTTTGAGATTGTTTTTGGGTTCGGGGGGTAGATTATGAAAAGGGAAGGTACTAGCACCCTTTTCATCCATGGTTTTCCATGGGCTCTTAGTTACTTGTTTTAGATCACTTGCTTTTGCTTTTCAATTGTTTGAAATGGTTCTTTTGTGTGTGGTTTTGAAAGTATTTTGAAAAGAGGCCTTTGTCTAGGCAACCTTTTTAATGATTCTTGTTTGAATATATACAAAGTTGTTTTTCTTTTGAAAAATGTTTCAATGTTTGAAAGTTTGTTGGGAAAATGTTTTGAAATTGTATTGTGTGTTTTTTAAAATAGCAAGGATGGTTTGCAAGTTTGATCAAGTAACTAGGAGTTGTCTACCCTACTCAAAGATCTTTCCTACACATTTTTAACCCTTTTGACATTGTTGTTTTACCATTGCATTTGGTAAACAACCTTGTATTTGGATGTTAAACGGGACGGGCGTGGGTCATCGTATGACCATGATAGCAATATTGCCAAGTATCTTAGCAAGTTTTTTTGAGGGACTAGGTCATTTTTGTATAGGCAACCAAGATAGCGTCATCGAGGGACTATGATCTTTTGTTTTGTTTTTGTTTTGCCAAGATACCTAGCATGCATATCATGGCCATTTTTAAGGAAACAAGTGAGTGAAACCCTAGAGATGCTTGTGTGCATTGTGTTGTCATTTTTCATGCATTTTTGTCTTGTATTTAGTCATGCTATTTGTTTTTTTTAATTTTTGGTTATCATACAAACCCTAATCTTACTATCATGCATATAAAAGCAATAAAATGCGTAAAAGTAAATCTAAGACTATTACAACATTGTTATGGGGAGGGGATACAAGTTTGAATAGGGGGATATTGCTCAAAAATAAACCCTAAAACTATTATTACAACCAAATTGAAATATTGCACAAATAAATAAATAGACAAATATTTAAATGTACAAATAAATATAAATATGCAAAAGATGTTTTTGTATTTATTTTATGTATGTAAAATAAATTATTTATGTCTCAAAAAAAAAGAAAATAAAATGATTATTTTCGAAAGGGTGAAAACCCTAATTTTTGTTTTAAGAAAATATATTCTATATTATTTATTTATATACAAGAAAATAAATAAAAATATATACAAAAGTGTTAAAAAATTAAAATGTGTGAGAAAATATCATTTAAGTGTATAAATAATAAAAATAAAAATATATGATATTTTTGTATTATTTACAAATTTTATTTAAGAAAATAAGTTATATTATTATTAATAAACTATTTCTATGTCCAAAAAATAATAAAAATAATAAAAATAATAAAATAAAATGTGAAAAATTAAGAGAATATTTTTTTTGTGATTTTAAATGTTCAAGAAAAAATAATAAAGTCAGAAAATAAAAAGAGAAATGAAAAATATGCAAAAATAAAGAAAATGGGCCAGGGGGTGCAAATAGCACAATGGAGGGTGCAAACAGCAAGGCCAGCCAGGCCCAGCCCAAGCTGCACTTCGTCCCTGACCTTGAGACAAAAAATGCGCGTTCTGCATCTTCAACCTGTTCTCTCTTGTTCTTGCATGAAATCAAAAACTTTCAACATAAAAGTTATAGCATTTTCAATCACGATTCCAACCATGTAAAAAACTTGATCTAACTCTAAGAAACCAGGGAGAATTTCAGTGCCCCTAATTTATGACCTAAATTTTTTAGCAACTTCAACATCCAAATTCTCCTAGCTCAGCTAATATAAATACAAGCTATGCATATGTACAGCTCAAGGACATTGAGGACTACATTTTTGCTTCACAAACCTAAGCCTAATGATGCCTAAATAAGGAGATAGAAAGTTGGAAAATACCTGTTTCAGTCAAGTTCGAGTATGGCAATGTAGGAGTTGTGAGTGAGGCCTGAAGGACTTTTGAGCTTGCTTGATGTTCCCTTGACCTTTCCCAATGCTTAGCTTGCTTTGAAATGGCTTGAATCTCCCTATAGAACTCAACCTGCAAACTCAGAATTTGAAAATGGTGAAGCTTGAAAATTAAGTTACATTTGCTGGACAGGGACTTGGGTAGCTTGGATGGGGTGTATGCACTGTGTATGAAGTGGTTTGGGATAAAACACACGAGTGGAATTTGTTTTGGAAGTGGTTCTGCAGGGCTTGCCCTGTTTTGGGCAGAAATGGAGTTTTTGGTGTATTGGGGTGTTTGAGAGCTTATGGAATCGTGTTTCTGGCTTCTTACAATACGTTGAAGTTGTTTTTAATGTGCACAAGACTTTGTTTTAACAGATACAAGAGATATGGACCTTTTGCAAGTTGACTTGTTTTTGAAGCAAAAGTTGAAATGACCAAGGCCAAGGTTGTACAAGCTAGCTCAAGGTCTGCATATAGTTGGTACACCTTTCCTGATATTTGTGGAGTTGGTTTCCAGCAAAAGCTTTGGTCCAATGCTCAAGATAAACAATTTGACATAAAGCATGCTTTATCAAAGTGGCAATGTTACCTTTATGCCATTTTTGGATTAAACCTTTATACAAAGCTTCCAAGACAAAAAAAAAATGCCATTAACCATTGTATTTGCATTCAATTTTTGAGTTTATAAGAGATTAGAACCTGTAAACCAAGTACAAGCATGCTTAGGACAGATTTGCAAGTTGTAACATGGTGCAAAATGCCTTGGACAAAAGTGATGATTTGCCATTTTCAATCCTTCGATTCTCCCTAACCACAAATAATCTTGGAGAATTCTTAGACATTTTGGAAAGCTTGTAACATGTTCTACAATCCATATTTTAAATGCATTTTGATATTCCACTTGGAACTATGTGAAAAATTGCCATGAAGATAGGTCAAAATCCTGCCTAAACTAGGGCAAAATTTCACTAAGTTAAAAGTTTCATGGACCCTTGTTCACAAAATCATAACTTGAGATCCAAGCATCATTTTGGAAAACTTTGTGAATCAAAGTTGTAAATTTTGTGGAGTAATACAACTTTCATGTTGTAAGTTTTCTATAAATCCAATTACATCATGGTGAAAAAGTTGGGAAAAGTTAGAAAAAAATAAGAAATTTTCATAACAGAAAATTTCTAAGTTATGAAAATTTTCCATTTTAAACCCTAATTTTTCAAAATTAGGTTTCTTGGTGAACAAGTTACATGTTTTTACATATCTTGATGAAAAATGACCCTTGACACTTGATTTTGACCAAAAAGTCAAAGTTTGACTTTTCAGTGTATAGTTGATTTTTGATCAGTTGACTGGAAAATTCATCTGTCAATCCAATGCATTTGAGATCTTTTGAACCTTGTGATTAGGTCAAGATGATTCCATTTATTTCTTGAATCCATGCTTGAACCCAATTTGCCATTGGCTAGGTTAAAACTCAGAAATTGCCCTTTCTTAGTCAAAACCCTAAAAATGACCATTTTGCCCTTTTGATGATCTGATCAAATTTCTTGAGGAGTTGTGACTTGATCAAATGGTTCATATGAGTTTATAATGTTGATGTGGATCAAAAATTATGAGTTTTGACTGTAAATTGGCCATAGTTGACTTTTTCCCCAATACAGTTGATTTTTAGGTCAACTGTCTAATTGACTGGGCAAAAATTTGATTCAAGGCTTGAAACTTGGTATGAGCAATCTTAGGAGTTCAACATGAAGCATGAAAGTCACATGAGGCATTGGAAGTCCAAAAAATCCCTGTGCAAACTCAAACCCTAATTTCAGGTCAACAATGTAAGGAGATGTCTTGAGCTGAGCAAACCCTAATCTGGTCTTGAGTCCAAAGAGTCTTGTGGGGAGAAACTTGATAAAATGAGAGGGAAATTTTGGGGTACAACAGCTGCCCCTGTTCAATCTTCTTGAACCTGAAGAGTTAGATTGGCGAGTTTGTCATTCGTGACTCGAAGGTAAAAGATGATTGGACACTAGAGTGCCCGTAAATTTGCACTCGTCAAAATGTAGTTGAGGAAATAGGCTTAAATATTCCATTTAGAGATGTGATAGAATCTTGCTGGAGATGGGCTTAAATATGCCATCCAAGGATGTTTATTGAATTGAATGTTGTAAGTCAGAGGAACGAGTATCAGAATGGTATCCGCGTCTGGAACGTATCTGAATTGTATCTGGTAGTTGGAATCTTAATGAGCAATAGAATAGCATCTGTGTCTGGAGCATCTCTAAGCTGTCTCTGAACTTTGAATCTGAATAAGCAATAGAATAGCATTTGTGTCTGGAGCATCTCTAAGTTGTCTCTGAACTTTGAATCTGAATAAGCAATAGAATAGCATCCGTGTCTGGAGCATCTCGAAGCTGTCTCTGATTGTATATTGGTAGAAAGGGTGCTAACACCTTCCCTTTCTATAAATCTACCTCCCGAACCGAGAATCATCTAGAAAAGGAATTTTGCTGTGCTTTTGTCCTTTCCTTATTGGAGAACATAAAAGACGGTGGCGACTCTTGCTTACCGCGACATTTCGCGAACCAGCATTCCAAAACAGTCAGTTCTATTTCCACCGATCACAGAACTGGCGACTCTGCTGGGGACACTTAAAAGTGAGGTGTACCTTAGGATTAGACCACTCTTGTTTTCAATTGCTTGCTTTGTTTGCTTTAATATTGTGGGCTTGTCTTGGAGTTTCATAGATCCTAACCCGGATCTGGGGGATACCTTTTAGAAAGTAGCGACAAACTGTGAGGGAACTGTGCGGGGTATACCGACACGGTTGAAGCAGTTGCTACGTTGATGTGGCACTTTGGTGAGTACCGGTAACCCTTGAGTCAAGTCAAGGAGAGTACGGGGCCGCCGCGTGGTGTCGTGAAGCATCAACTGACCTTAGGAACCTTACTTGACCATCCTGGCCTTTTTAGGGGTAGTGAGATGACCGACTTTGGTACAGTCCGAAGTTGGTAGATACTCGATACTACACTCATTGAGGGTTGTTTTCTTGGAATATTTTGATCGCCAGTTCAGTGGCTAAATCAAAATAATGAACATAGAAAACAATCCAATGATATTGAGCTCCTTACAACCCGATTACTTTTGATAGGACAGGTTTTGAGCCCACAAACTTCAAGAGGGTAGTACCCAAACTTCATGCTGGCCTAAACTCTAAGGGCTGTCTTGTGTGACTTGTGTGCCTTCAAACTTGAACTACTTGCACATTCTTGTTATCTGACACATGAGTTCCTTGCAGGTTTTGTTTACAGTCCTCAATCTGGACTTATTACAGGGCTTACTTACACCTCACACCTTTGCATCCACGTACATAACATCATACCATCATAACATTGCATGCATCCTGCATAAGGACTAACCTGCATACATCTTGCATAAGGACTAACCCATTTCAAGGATCTCAAGGGTTTGTGATGCAGGTCATGATGAATCAAAATGTCTAGCAAGGGGCAAAGGGGATTTATTTTCCTCTAGCCAAGGTTGATAACTTGAGTCAGGGGCTATGACCCACTCGATATGGTGAGCTTGACTCTTGAAGAAGGACTCTCAGCAACATGAAGTTCCTTCAATCGAGCTACCAGGTTCAGTTTCTAAAGTTTCCTATTTACCCCGCGAGATCCTTGAAAACATTCCATACATACATATCATTGCATAACAGGTCACCCTTTACAGGTCACTTACCTTCTTCGTTGTTTATTTCATGCAATGGCTTTCCAACCAGACAACCAGGATCTTCGTACTCAAGAGACTCAGTTCAGGGAAATCTTCCTAAGCCTATCCAAGGGGCAGGAAGAGTTGAGAACACTCCTCATGGGGACTTTGGTCAGGAACAGTCCTGAGGACGATAAGGACGAACGGCTGAAACATCTACAAGCTGAGGTAGATGCAATGAGGACTCAGATGCTGGGGCAGATGGCCCTTATCCAAGGCTTAGCTTGGGAGCAAGAAGAGTTGAGAACTGTGATCAACCAGCTTCATCAAGACAGTATGAAGCAAGTAGTCAAGGCTGGGGATCAAACCGGTAATCAGCCTCCAAGAAGACAAGAGTTTGGTATGGTGAAGAATGGGCCTCTCCAAGGTGCTACTACTTCACAGGTCCAACAACGACCTCACCAAGAACAATGGGTTGATCAGAGCAAGCCAGACAAGCCCAGGAGGCAATTCACCCAGCTCAACATGTCGTTGTTTCAAGCTTTACAACGCCTGTTGAGATTGAATCTGATCACATTAAGGGCTCCTCCCCGGAATCCCAACACCTCAGCTCCTACCTATCATCCCAATAAAAGGTGTGCCTACCACTCTGCCAGTCCAAGACATGACACCAACGACTGTTGGTCTCTAAAGAACAAGATCCAAGACCTGATTGATGAAGGAGCATTAGAATTCACACAAGATGGTCAGGCGGAGTTCTTCTACCATCCCTCCAAGGTTCACCATTTGAAGTGACAAGTCCTGAGACGAGAAGACTTTTTGCTCATTAGAATTTTTTCAATTTGTAATTTTCTTTTGATTGTTCAAACATTTCGTCATGGCAAACTTTTTTATTTCATTAATGCATCACATATGTCTGTTTTGAATTAATCCATTTGTATTCACTATATTCAAATTACTTTCATATTTGTGATGATTAATTCTCGATTAAAAAATGCTAAACCTTTTGAGGGAGGATGACAAAAATGATACCACGATCTTTACAGTATGCTTTTGAACAGACCCCGCTGACGATGTACAGGCATTTTTTTCAAATCCTAAACAGTGGAGTAATAAGGAAGATAATCCCTAGTCAACCCCTTTGAGCCAAAGAAGTTGGAGTTTTTCTTTTCAAAAATTAAAACCCTCAATCATAACCTGGGGCAGGGTAGTCTTCTCAGTTGATCCTGGTGCACAATAAATGGCATCAAAGGAGTCCTTCCAAAACAAAAGACAATGATGGTTCCCTATAATCGTAAGGACAGGCAGTCATTATCTCTCAAAATAAAAGCCCAATAAGTCAAAACCTATGAAGGAGACTTACAAAACTGGGGCATCCAGCTGACTGTAATCACAAAAGAAACAGTTCAGGCAAAAAACAGGGATAATGAAATCAAAAAGAAAGAGGTCCTACAAACTCTCAACAAAATGACTGCCTGTTCAAAATAAATTGTCAGTATCCGAACCATCACTGGTATGTCAGAGCAAAGACTCAAACAAGATCTAATGCACGATTAGCTGAGTTTAGGATCGAAGAACATCACGAAGAGCGGGTGGGTACAAATAAATTTTGAGCCTTTATCCTTTGTTTCTTAAACCGTGAACCAGGCCACGTTATAACCCTTAAAAGTCCTAGCTGAAGCATGGGTTAGTTCGAAAACATATTGTTACCAAAGGTATCCTGACTCCTGTAGGGCTCGTTGATAAAATCTCGAGTTGACATCACATTTTACAAAATTTGCTTGTTTTACTGAAAAAATGCATTTTCAAAAAAAAAAAAACTTCAAGACAGACATAAGCTTTGCATTCTTAATATAATGTTGTTTGCATATGACTATTTGTTCGAACAGCAGAGAAATTCGCACGATGAATATCTAGTGAAAAAAACCTTCTCAAGGGTCATCTCAAGTGGAAGAAACACTTCCAACCAAGGGGCAGACATGATCATTGTTCATCATCTGGGGCAGTCCAGTCAAGATTCAGGGAATCTCTCAATATGCCAAATAGCCTGGGGCAAACCTCCGCCTGAGTCACTTGGGGCATCGAACATGAATTTCAACAACGAATCTTGCATGATCAGACATCTTCTGGTAGTATGGCAACACGACACTACCGACAGTGACAACTCCCTGCACTCGGAGAGCGTGGACATAGTCGAAAAAATACCGCGCGTGAATCAAAGACCCGCTAGGTTGACACACCTAGGAAAAAATAAGGGCTTCCCGGCGAACCAAAAGGGTTCGGGCAAAAATAAGGGATGAAAATAAAAAAATGAAAATCTGTACACCCGGCAAGTCGAAAACCTGAAAAGGCGGCTTGGGCAAAAATGGGTATCCCGGTGGATTGAAAACCCGAAAGGGCGGTCCAGGCAAAAATTAGGGATCAAAGCGTACGACTATGTCCCGGCATCTCGTCACTTGCCTACCAGAAGAAGATTTGTCGATCGGCAGTTATCAAGCTCCTCATAGGACTTCTTCTCCCGCAGAAACTGGGGCAATAAGAATTGTCCGAACAGTACAAGATATTCTGTCCACCAAGGTACCAAGGTAAGTTCAGCTGAAGAACATGACCAAGTTACCTCCACTCCCCACAGAGTAGGACAAGAATCAGCAGTACTCTCCCCAAGCAGAGTTGTTCTCCCATCAGCCCCAAAAAGGCACAGTATTCCCCAGCAGGTCAGTGATACTCTCCCCAAGCAGATTTAGTCTACTGTCAGCCTTAAGGAAGTTGGGCATCCCCCAGAAGATCTCAACATTCCCCAGCAGAGTACAGATATTCCTCAGCAAGCATCCCCGGCAGTCTTAATATTCCTTGGCGGAAATATAAGATTGTTCCCCGGCGGAATACCAGATACCCAGTGGAGCCATCCCCCAGTGCAGCCCAAAAGTTTCCCCAGGAGAGCTGAATCATTCTCCCCAGTAGATTCTGGAAGCTTATCCCTAGTAGATTCTGGAAGCTTATCCCCTGCAGAGTACGAAAGCATCTCCCCGGCTTTATTCAGAAGGTTATCCCCCACCAGAGCCTATAACTGGGTTATCCTCAGCTAATTACCACGGAAAGACCGTCCTCGGCGAAGTTCTTCCTATCCCCCAGTGGAGTTCATCAAATTCCCTCAACAAAACTTATCAACGGTATCCCCAGCGGAGTTATCATCAAATTCTCAGTGAAGTATCTCTTCCCACATAGTAGTTCCCCGCAGAGTAATCTCTCCAACAAGTTTATTCCCCAACGGAGTCATCTTCTCCTACCGGTTTATTCTTGCAATCATCATCCCCAGCAGAAACGAAGAACTCTACTCTTCAGCATCAGCCCAGGATTCAACAAGCTCCCGGCATTCGTCAAGGATTTATTTTCCCAGACGAAAATGCATTCATAAACATATCACATCTCATACTTCCTGCTTACATACATGATAAAGTGCATACAACACTATCGCATTTATTTTGAACATCATGACATCATGCATTTAATACATCATAACATTGCATACAACTGATGTTTTGCCTTTTCAGGAAAAAGGTCAATCCAAAGATGATTACTATCAATTGTCGCAGTTCCAGATTCGACACATGTATCTAGCCAGGGCATATCTGTGAGCGATTGATTGTAGATTCGATACCTGTATCTAGCCAGGGCATATATGCATGAACCTTTTGAAGTTCCAGATTCGATACCTGTATCTAGCCAGGGCATATCTGTGAGCGATTGATTGTAGATTCGATACATGTATCTAGCCAGGGCATATCTGCATGAAGAGTTTGAAGTTCCAGATTCGATACCTGTATCTAGCCAGGGCATATCTGTGAGTGATTGATTGTAGATTCGATACATGTATCTAACCAGGGAATATCTGCATGAAGAGTTTGAAATTCCAGATTCGATACCTGTATCCAGCCAGGGCATATCTGTAGACGACCAATTCCAGATTCGATACTTGTATCTAGCCAGGGCATATCTGCATGAAGAGTTTAGAGATTTGATACCTGTATCCAGCCAGGGCATACCTGTAGACGACTAGTTCTGGATTCGATACCTGTATCTAGCCAGGGCATATCTGTGAGCGACTGATTAGAGGTCTACGCATGTATCCAGCCAGGAAAGCTATCTCGATCAACCTTTTGAAGTTCCAGATTCGATACCTGTATCTAGCCAGGGCATATCTGTGAGTGATTGATTGTAGATTCGATACCTGTATCTAGCCAGGGCATATTTGCATGAAGAGTTTAGAGATTTGATACCTGTATCCAGCCAGGGCATATCTGTAGACGACTAATTCCAGATTCGATACCTGTATCTAGCCAGGGCATATCTGTGAGTGATTGATTGTAGATTCGATCCTGTATCTAGCCAGGGCATATCTGCATGAAGAGTTTAGAGATTCGATACTTGTATCCAGCCAGGGCATATCTGTAGACGATCAATTCCAGATTCGATACCTGTATCTAGCCCGGGCATATCTGCATGAAGAGTTTAGAGATTCGATACCTGTATCCATCCAGGGCATATCTGTAGACGACTAGTTCCGGATTCGATACCTGTATCTAGCCAGGGCATATCTGTGAGCGACTGATTAGAGGTCTATGCCTGTATCCAGCCAGGAAAGCTATCTCGATCAACCTTTTGAAGTTCCATATTCGATACCTGTATCTAGCCAGGGCATATCTGTGAGCGATTGATTGTAGATTCGATACCTGTATCTAGCCAGGGCATATCTGCATGAAGAGTTTAGAGATTCGATACCTGTATCCATCCAGGGCATATCTGTAGATGACTAATTCCAGATTCGATACCTGTATCTAGCCAGGGCATATCTGTGAGCGATTGATTGTAGATTCGATACCTGTATCTAGCCAGGGCATATCTGCATGAAGAGTTTGAAGTTCCAGATTCGATACTTGTATCTAGCCAGGGCATATCTGTGAGCGATTGATTGTGGATTCGATACCTGTATCTAGCCAGGGCATATCTGCATGAAGAGTTTGAAGTTCCAGATTCGATACTTGTATCTAGCCAGGGCATATCTGTGAGCGATTGATTGTAGATTCGATACCTGTATCTAGCCAGGGCATATCTGCATAAAGAGATTGAAGATCAATACCTGTAACAGGCCAGGAAATTATCTTTCTTTCTCAAGTACGCAAGTTCTCGCTAAGGAATCTCTTACGCGGTCGACACCCCCGGATGGCATCTTTAAGCCCATCTCCACAACCATCCATTACATCTCCAGATGGCATCTATAAGCCCATCCCCGACAAGATTTTGTCTCATCTCCAGATGGAATCTATAAGCCCATCCTCTTATCCATCATATCTCCAAATGGCATCTGTAAGCCCATTCCCGACATCACGCTGTTGATACTCCACTATGCGAGTACAAATTTCTGGGCACTCTAGTGTTCAATCATCTTCCACCTTCGGATCACGAAAGGCACGCAAGCCAATCTCCATCCTCAGGTCTAAGAAGATTGAACAGGGGCAACTGTTGTACCCCAAAATTTGCCCTCCCATATTCTTCAAAGTTTGTCAAGAATCATCTTCAAATGGTTCAAGACTACTCAAAGATTGCACAGTCCAAATGCCTCATAAGCCAGCTGAAATTAGGGTTTTGGTTCTTGCAAGGAATTTGAGGTTTTCAATGGCTCAATCAAGTCCCATAGGCCTATATATATTGTCAAACATCTACATGTCAAGTCTCAAGACTCACAGGGTCAAATTCCACAGTCAAAGGCTTCATTTGCTTCACAATCAACTGCAGGGGCAAAATGGTCATTTTACAGTCAAAAGTCAGAATTTTTGGTCAACATCTTATTTTGAGCTCACAATCATCATTTGATCAAGTCTTGATCATGATTCCACAAGCATGGCTCAAAAATCATCAAAGATGCAAAAGTTACTATTTTTGGACAGTAGAAAAGTCAATTGTATCTTGACCAAGGCATAACTTTTTTATGGTTCATCAGAAAAATCCCATCCAATTCTCATTTTGAAGGGGATGACATTTCCTACAACTCATCTTCACATTCCAAGTCCAAGAAATGCTCTCACAAAAAGTTATCAATTTCTACATTATAGGTCAATTTCAAAAGTCAACAAAAATGCACTTCAAGTCAAAGACCATAACTTGAGATTTGTAAATCCAAATGACATGGGACCAAAGGCATTGGTTAGAGGACTTCAAGACCTTTCCAAAATGTCCAAGAACATGTCCATATGATCAAAATTGAGCAAGATATGCATTGGAGAAGTTGGGAAATTTTTGTGAATTTGCAAAAGTCAACTTTGCTCAAAACACATCATTTTTGCTAATGGGCCTCAAATTTCATCTTGAAACCTTGTCCAAGGCCTATGCACGACCCATTGAGATTAAATTGAATTATTTTCTTATTTTTTATTAATTAATTGAATTTTTAATCAATATTAATTCATTTAATTCATTTAATTGTAGGAAAATATCAAGACATGGTTTTTCAATCTTTTCATGAAGCAAATATGACCAATATGTGCTGGAGATTTCGTGTACACATCAAGGGGACAAGGATCTCTCAATTTGGCAAGGTTTTTCAATCAAAAAGATGCAAAAAGATATGATTGAAAATCAAATATACAAACCATAATTCCATGGATCTTTGGTCAAAGATTTAACCTAAATCCACTCTACTATATATGCACAAGCTAAACCTAATGCATCACACGTGAAAAGCTGCTGCAAAAAGCCATAGCCATATTGGATTTTTTTCAAGAAACTTGAAAACTGTTTTCTCACTTCAAGGCCAATTCAATACTTTTAATTGCTTCTAACACATTGCAGGGGTCCCTAGGAACATATTGCAATCAAAATCGCACGCTAAAGCTTAAGAAATTGCCTCCAACAGATTCACGGTTTGCTTACTATTTTGATAATCGAAACTCATATTCCATGCGCATTTAGCATGATTTGTTGGTTGTTTTGTGTTGCTTGAATCCACAGGAAGCTTTTGGTATATTTTAATTGCATTAAAACACCCTGAAACAGAAATCACCATTGATGAATTCTAGGGTTTCCAAGCTTTCAGATTAGGGCTTTTCAGTATAGGAAAAATCAAGCTTCATAAGACCTATGGTTGAATTCGTCAAGGCCAGACGAATCAAACACCATGCTCGCAAAACATTTATGTGCATCAGGGGCCTATTCATTATTTTTCGCCGTCCTGTTTAGTGGGGGTTAAAAACCCCGCTATCTGTTTATTATTTTGCAGGTTTCGTGAAGAAGACGAGGACGTGGTGCTATGCCATTGGACGATTCAAAAGGAGCGCGCGTTTTTATGTTTGTGTACAGCATATTTACTTGTTTCATATATTATATTTACTCATTATTATTATATCAAATGCAGCGTGATGGCCTAGTGGCTGGTGTGTTGGCATGTAACCATTGAGACCTTGGTTTGATTCCCGGGTCCACCCCATATTTGTTTCTTGTTTTGCATAACATAATCATGTGCAGGCTATCCAAAACATTCCACCATGGACTCCAGCCATCCAGGCGCCAGTTGTCTTCCAACACAAATCTGAAGGTCATGAGGTGCTGACCACCATGTTCCTAGTCAACCAACGTGCATCCAATTTCCAAAGTCAACGCAGGCTTGAGCTTTTTGGGCCTCAGAAATTCCAGACTAACCTCCTTATTTGGGTCATCACCCCCCTGGGTTCTTCTTTTCTTTTCTTCTTTTTCTCTTTTATATTTTCTTTACTAATTATTATTATTACTATTTAATTAACAAATTAATTATTTTCCTAATAAAATTCAGAAACTTAAAATATTATTTATTTTTATTATTATTAATTTCACCTTAATTTAATTATTTTGTAAATAAATACTAACAAATTAATTAGTTTAATTAGGCTTAATTTTGACTTTTTCATAAATAAATAAATAAATTAGACTTAGGGTTTAGATTAACTTTTGACTTTATTCTTATTTTATTTTTTTATTTTCATTAAAACATAAAAAAACATAAAAAATAATTTTTTTTTTAATTAATAATTAATTAGTTTTAGGTTTAATATTTGATTTAATTGCAAAAAGGACTAAACTTCTTTCTTTTCTCAAAAAGGGTCAAAACCCTAAGGACGTCCCGATTCAATTTCTTTTCGCGCATTATTCATTATTCTGATTATATTGATGTATCTGCTCCGAGAATGTAATAGATAATTAGGATTTTTATCGCTTTCTTTTACTTTTCCACAATTTATTTTCAAGGGTTATGTTTTTGGCGATGTAAATACCCGACGCCTTGTAATAGCGTAGATTCAACTTTCCGCAATTTATTTTCCGCAAATTATTTAACTGTTAACTATGCATGACAAGACTTGTATGAAAAATAAAATCAACCTGTAGCTCACAATGATGCATGCAAAGACAATTTAACATGAAACTGGACACACGTGCACATGCCACTCTTAGGGTACGCCTCACTTGGTTTCCTCGACGTGGTCATCAAGTATAGGGTGTTTTAGAGGTCGCCCTCCTGTCTAAAGATCCAGTTGCCTCGAAACGGTTTCCTCGGATAAAAAAGGATCTAGGACATTAGGGTTACCGCTAAAGTGTCCTACTATTGCTTTGGTGACCACACATGTCCCTACAATCGAATTGACCCGAATAACTCCAACGACGGTGATGCCTACTTCTCAATAGTTGGATAGTACTGTCTAAAGGACTCTTACACAGCTTAATTCCTTAGAGTAGGTAGATTTCTCCTGGGAACTTGCTCTTTCAAAAACAAAAACATCTTTTCGCACCTACACTTTCAAAAAGTTTTCAAACAAATACTTCATACACTCTTGAGGACTGATACAAGAGTTACCTAGAAGTTTTCAAAACGAAACTTTTTCAAAACCCACATACACAAGAAAAGCAAACAATTTTTGAAAACATAGTGAGCAAGTACCTAAGAGCCCGTGGATAACCACGGATAGAAAGGGTGCTAACACCTTCCCTTTCTATAAATCTACCTCCCGAACCGAGAAACATCTCGAAAAGGAATTTTGCTGTGCTTTTGTCCTTTCCTTATTGGAGAACATAAAAGACGGTGGTGACTCTTGCTTACCGCGACATTTCGCGAACCAGCATTCCAAAACAGTCAGTTCTATTTCCACCGATCACAGAACTGGCGACTCTGCTGGGGACACTTAAAAGTGAGGTGTACCTTAGGATTAGACCACTCTTGTTTTCAATTGCTTGCTTTGTTTGCTTTAATATTGTGGGCTTGTCTTGGAGTTTCATAGATCCTAACCCGGATCTGGGGGATACCTTTTAGAAAGTAGCGACAAACTGTGAGGGAACTGTGCGGGGTATACCGACACGGTTGAAGCAGTTGCTACGTTGATGTGGCACTTTGGTGAGTACCGGTAACCCTTGAGTCAAATCAAGGAGAGTACGGGGCCGCCGCGTGGTGTCGTGAAGCATCAACTGACCTTAGGAACCTTACTTGACCATCCTGGCCTTTTTAGGGGTAGTGAGATGACCGACTTTGGTACAGTCCGAAGTTGGTAGATACTCGATACTACACTCATTGAGGGTTGTTTTCTTGGAATATTTTGATCGCCAGTTCAGTGGCTAAATCAAAATAATGAACATAGAAAACAATCCAATGATATTGAGCTCCTTACAACCCGATTACTTTTGATAGGACAGGTTTTGAGCCCACAAACTTCAAGAGGGTAGTACCCAAACTTCATGCTGGCCTAAACTCTAAGGGCTGTCTTGTGTGACTTGTGTGCCTTCAAACTTGAACTACTTGCACATTCTTGTTATCTGACACATGAGTTCCTTGCAGGTTTTGTTTACAGTCCTCAATCTGGACTTATTACAGGGCTTACTTACACCTCACACCTTTGCATCCACGTACATAACATCATACCATCATAACATTGCATGCATCTTGCATAAGGACTAACCTGCCTACATCTTGCATAAGGACTAACCCATTTCAAGGATCTCAAGGGTTTGTGATACAGGTCATGATGAATCAAAATGTCTAGCAAGGGGCAAAGGGGATTTATTTTCCTCTAGCCAAGGTTGATAACTTGAGTCAGGGGCTATGACCCACTCGATATGGTGAGCTTGACTCTTGAAGAAGGTCTCTCAGCAACATGAAGTTCCTTCAATCGAGCTACCAGATTCAGTTTCTAACAGTTTCCTATTTACCCCGCGAGATCCTTGAAAACATTGCATACATACATATCATTGCATAACAGGTCACCCTTTACAGGTCACTTACCTTCTTCACTGTTTATTTCACGCAATGGCTTTCCAACCAGACAACCAGGATCTCTGTACTCAAGAGACTCAGTTCAGGGAAATCTTCCTAAGCCTATCCAAGGGGAAGGAAGAGTTGAGAACACTCCTCATGGGGACTTTGGTCAGGAACAGTCCTGAGGACGATAAGGACGAACGGCTGAAACATCTACAAGCTGAGGTAGATGCAATGAGGACTCAGATGCTGGGGCAGATGGCCCTTATCCAAGGCTTAGCTCGAGAGCAAGAAGAGTTGAGAACTGTGATCAACCAGCTTCATTAAGACAGTATGAAGCAAGTAGTCAAGGCTGGGGATCAAACCGGTAATCATCCTCCAAGAAGACAAGAGTTTGGTATGGTGAAGAATGGGCCTCTCCAAGGTGCTACTACTTCACAGGTCCAACAACGATCTCACCAAGAACAATGGGTTGATCAGAGCAAGCCAGACAAGCCCAGGAGGCAATTCACCCAGCTCAACATCGCTGTTTCAAGCTTTACAACGCCTGTTGAGATTGAATTTGATCACATTAAGGGCTCCTCCCCGGAATCCCAACACCTCAGCTCCTACCTATCATCCCAATAAAAGGTGTGCCTACCACTCTTCCAGTCCAGGACATGACACCAACGACTGTTGGTCTCTGAAGAACAAGATCCAAGACCTGATTGATGAAGGAGCATTGGAATTCACACAAGATGGTCAGGCGGAGTTCTTCTACCATCCCTCCAAGGTTCACCATTTGAAGTGACAAGTCCTGAGACGAGAAGACTTTTTGCTCATTAGAATTTTTTCAATTTGTAATTTTCTTTTGATTGTTCAAACATTTCGTCATGGCAAACTTTTTTATTTCATTAATGCATCGCATATGTCTGTTTTGAATTAATCCATTCGTATTCACTATATTCAAATTACTTTCATATTTGTGATGATTAATTCTCGATTAAAAAATGCTAAACCTTTTGAGGGAGGATGACGAAAATGATACCACGATCTTTACAGTATGCTTTTGAACAGACCCCGCTGACGATGTACAGGCATTTTTTTTCAAATCCTAAACAGTTGAGTAATAAGGAAGATAATCCCTAGTCAACCCCTTTGAGCCAAAGAAGTTGGAGTTTTTCTTTTCAAAAATTAAAACCCTCAATCATAACCTGGGGCAGGGTAGTCTTCTCAGTTGATCCCGGTGCATAATAAATGGCATCAAAGGAGTCCTTCCAAAACAAAAGACAGTGATGGTTCCCTATAATCGTAAGGACAGGCAGTCATTATCTCTCAAAATAAAAGCCCAATAAGTCAAAACCTATGAAGGAGACTTACAAAACTGGGGCATCCCGCTGACTGTAATCACAAAAGAAACAGTTCAGGCAAAAAATAGGGATAATGAAATCAAAAAGAAAGAGGTCCTACAAACTCTCAACAAAATGACTGCCTGTTCAAAATAAATTGTCAATATCTGAACCATCACTGGTATGTCAGAGCAAAGACTCAAACAAGATCTAATGCACGATTAGCTGAGTTTAGGATCGAAGAACATCACGAAGAGCGGGTGGGTACAAATAAATTTTGAGCCTTTATCCTTTGTTTCTTAAACCGTGAACCAGGCCACGTTACAACCCTTAAAAGTCTTAGCTGAAGCATGGGTTAGTTCGAAAACATACTGTTACCAAAGGTATCCTGACTCCTGTAGGGCTCGTAGATAAAATCTCGAGTTGACATCACATTTTAGAAAATTTGCTTGTTTTACTGAAAAATGCATTTTCAAAAAAAAAAAACTTCAAGACAGACATAAGCTTTGCATTCTTAATATAACGTTGTTTGCATATGACTATTTGTTCGAACAGCAGAGAAATTCGCACGACGAATATCTAGTGAACAAAAACCTTCTCAAGGGTCATCTCAAGTGGAAGAAACACTTCCAACCAAGGGGCAGACATGATCATTGTTCATCATCTGGGACAGTCCAGTCAAGATTCAGGGAATCTCTCAATATGCCAAATAGCTTGGGGCAAACCTCCGCCTGAGTCACTTGGGGCATCGGACATGAATTCCAACAATGAATCTTGCATGATCAGACATCTTCTGGTAGTATGGAAACACGACACTACCGACAGTGACAACTCCCTGCACTCGGAGAGCGTGGACATAGTCGAAAAAATACCGCGCGTGAATCAAAGACCCGCTATGTTGACACACCTAGGCAAAAATAAGGGCTTCCCGGCGAACCAAAAGGGTTCGGGCAAAAATAAGGGATGAAAATAAAAAAATGAAAATCTGTACACCCGGCAAGTCGAAAACCTGAAAAGGCGGCTTGGGCAAAAATGGGTATCCCGGTGGACTGAAAACCCGAAAGGGTGGTCCAGGCAAAAATTAGGGATCAAAGTGTACGACTATGTCCCGGCATCTCGTCACTTGCCTACCAGAAGAAGATTTGTCGATCAGCAGTTATCAAGCTCCTCATAGGACTTCTTCTCCCGCAGAAACTGGGGCAATAAGAATTATCCGAACAGTATAAGCTATTCTGTCTACCAAGGTACCAAGGTAAGTTCAGCTGAAGAACATGACCAAGTTACCTCCACTCCCCGCAGAATAGGACAAGAATCAGCAGTACTCTCCCCAAGCAGAGTTGGTCTCCCATCAGCCCTAAAAAGGCACAGTATTCCCCAGCAGGTCAGCGATACTCTCCCCAAGCAGAGTTAGTCTACTGTCAGCCTTAAGGAAGTTGGGCATCCCCCAGAAGATCTCAACATTCCTCAGCAGAGTACAGATATTCCTCAGTAAGCATCCCTGGCAGTCTTAATATTCCTCGACGGAAATATAAGATTGTTCCCCTGCAGAATACCAGATACCCAGTGGAGCCATCCCCCAGTGCAGCCCAAACGTTTCCCCAGGAGAGCTGAATCATTCTCCCCAGTAGATTCTGGAAGCTTATCCCCAGTAGATTCTAGAAGCTTATCCCCTGCAGAGTACGAAAGCATCTCCCCGGCTTTATTCAGAAGGTTATCCCCCACCAGAGCCTATAACTGGGTTATCCTCAGCTAATTACCACAGAAAGACCGTCCTCGGCGAAGTTCTTCCTATCCCCCAGCGGAGTTCATCAAATTCCCTCAACAAAACTTATCAACGGTATCCCCAGCGGAGTTATCATCAAATTCTCAGTGAAGTATCTCTTCCCACAGAGTAGTTCCCCGCAGAGTAATCTCTCCAACAAGTTTATTCCCCAATGGAGTCATCTTCTCCTACCGGTTTATTCTTGCAATCATCATCCCCAGCAGAAACGAAGAACTCTACTCTTCAACATCAGCCCAGGATTCAACAAGCTCCCGTCATTCGTCAAGGATTTATTTTCCCAGACGAAAATGCATTCATAAACATATCACATCTCATACTTCTTGCTTACATACATGATAAAGTGCATACAACACTATCGCATTTATTTTGAACATCATGCATTTCATACATCATAACATCGCATACAACTGATGTTTTGCCTTTTCAGGAAAAAGGTCAATCCAAAGATGATTACTATCAACTGTCGCAGTTCCAGATTCGACACCTGTATCTAGCCAGGGCATATCTGTGAGCGATTGATTGTAGATTCGATACCTGTATCTAGCCAGGGCATATCTGCATGAACCTTTTGAAGTTCCAGATTCGATACCTGTATCTAGCCAGGGCATATATGTGAGCGATTGATTGTAGATTCGATACCTGTATCTAGCCAGAGCATATCTGCATGAAGAGTTTGAAGTTCCAGATTCGATACCTGTATCTAGCCAGGGCATATCTGTGAGCGATTGATTGTAGATTCGATACCTGTATCTAGCCAGGGCATATCTGCATGAAGAGTTTGAAATTCCAGATTCGATAACTGTATCCAGCCAGGGCATATCTGTAGACGACCAATTCCAGATTCGATACATGTATCTAGCCAGGGCATATCTGCATGAAGAGTTTAGAGATTCGATACCTGTATCCAGCCAGGGCATATCTGTAGACGACTAGTTCCGGATTCGATACCTGTATCTAGCCAGGGCATATCTGTGAGCAACTTATTAGAGGTCTACGCCTGTATCCAGCCAGGAAAGCTATCTCGATCAACCTTTTGAAGTTCCAGATTCGATACCTGTATCTAGCCAGGGCATATCTGTGAGTGATTGATTGTAGATTCGATACATGTATCTAGCCAGGGCATATCTGCATGAAGAGTTTAGAGATTCGATACTTGTATCCAGCCAGGGCATATATGTAGACGACTAATTCCAGATTTGATACCTGTATCTAGCCAGGGCATATCTGTGAGTGATTGATTGTAGATTCGATACCTGTATCTAGCCAGGGTATATCTGCATGAAGAGTTTAGAGATTCGATACCTGTATCCAGCCATGGCATATCTGTAGACGACAAGTTCCAGATCCGATACCTGTATCTAGCCAGGGCATATCTGTGAGTGATTGATTGTAGATTCGATACATGTATCTAGCCAGGGCATATCTACATGAAGAGTTTAGAGATTCGATACCTGTATCCAGCCAGGGCATATCTGTAGACGACCAATTCCAGATTCGATACTTGTATCTAGCCAGGGCATATCTGCATGAAGAGTTTAGAGATTCGATACATGTATCCAGCCAGGGCATATCTGTAGACGACTAGTTCCGGATTCGATACCTGTATCTAGCCAGGGCATATCTGTGAGCGACTGATTAGAGGTCTACGCCTGTATCCAGCCAGGAAAGTTATCTCGATCAACCTTTTGAAGTTCCAGATTCGATACCTGTATCTAGCCAGGGCATATCTGTGAGCGATTGATTGTAGATTCGATACCTGTATCTAGCCAGGGCATATCTGCATGAAGAGTTTAGAGATTCGATACCTGTATCCAGCCAGGGCATATCTGTAGATGACTAATTCCATATTCGATACCTGTATCTAGCCAGGGCATATCTGTGAGCGATTGATTGTAGATTCGATACCTGTATCTAGCCAGGGCATATCTGCATGAAGAGTTTGAAGTTCCAGATTCGATACCTGTATCTAGCCAGGGCATATCTGTGAGCGATTGATTGTGGATTCGATACCTGTATCTAGCCAGGGCATATCTGCATGAAGAGTTTGAAGTTCCAGATTCGATACCTGTATCTAGCCAGGGCATATCTGTGAGCGATTGATTGTAGATTCGATACCTGTATCCAGCCAGGGCATATCTGCATAAAGAGATTGAAGATCAATACCTGTAACAGGCCAGGAAATTATCTTTCTTTCTCAAGTATGCAAGTTCTCGCTAAGAAATCTTTTACGCGGTCGACACCCCCGGATGGCATCTTTAAGCCCATCTCCACAATCATCCATTACATCTCCAGATGGCATCTATAAGCCCATCCCCGACAAGATTCTGTCTCATCTCCAGATGGCATCTATAAGCCCATCCTCCTATCCATCATATCTCAAAATGGCATCTGTAAGCCCATTCCCGACATCACGCTGTTGATACTCCACTATGCGAGTGCAAATTTCTGGGCACTCTAGTGTTCAATCATCTTCCACCTTCGGATCACGAAAGGCACGCAAGTCAATCTACATCCTCAGGTCTAAGAAGATTGAACAGGGGCAACTGTTGTACCCCAAAATTTTCCCTCCCATATTCTTCAAAGTTTGTCAAGAATCATCTTCAAATGGTTCAAGACTACTCAAAGATTGCACAATCCAAATGCCTCCTAAGCCAGCTGAAATTAGGGTTTTGGTTCTTGCAAGGAATTTGAGGTTTTCAATGGCTCAATCAAGTCCCATAGGCCTATATATATTGTCAAACATCTACATGTCAAGTCTCAAGACTCACAGGGTCAAATTCCACAGTCAAAGGCTTCATTTGCTTCACAATCAACTGCAGGGGCAAAATGGTCATTTTACAGTCAAAAGTCAGAATTTTTGGTCAACATCTTATTTTGAGCTCACAATCATCATTTGATCAAGTCTTGATCATGATTCCACAAGCATGGTTTAAAAATCATCAAAGATGCAAAAGTTACTATTTTTGGACAGCAGAAAAGTCAATTGTATCTTGACCAAGGCATAACTTTTTCATGGTTCATCAGATAAATCCCATCCAATTCTCATTTTGAAGGGGATGACATTTCCTACAACTCATCTTCACATTCCAAGTCCAAGAAATTCTCTCACAAAAAGTTATCAATTTCTACATTATAGGTCAATTTCAAAAGTCAACAAAAATGCACTTCAAGTCAAAGACCATAACTTGAGATTGGTAAATCCAAATGACATGGGACCAAAGGCATTGGTTAGAGGACTTCAAGACCTTTCCAAAATGTCCAAGAACATGTCCATATGATCAAAATTGAGCAAGATATGCATTGGAGAAGTTGGGAAATTTTTGTGAATTTGCAAAAGTCAACTTTGCTCAAAACACATCATTTTTGCTAATGGGCCTAAAATTTATTCTTGAAACCTTGTCCAAGGCCTATGCACGACCCATTGAGATTAAATTGAATTATTTTCTTATTTTTTTATTAATTAATTGAATTTTTAATCAATATTAATTCATTTAATTCATTTAATTGTAGGAAAATATCAAGACATGGTTTTTCAATCTTTTCATGAAGCAAATATGACCAATATGTGCTGGAGATTTCGTGTACACATCAAGGGGACAAGGATCTCTCAATTTGGCAAGGTTTTTCAATCAAAAAGATGCAAAAAGATATGATTGAAAATCAAATATACAAACCATAATTCCATGGATCTTTGGTCAAAGATTTAACCTAAATCCACTCTACTATATATGCACAAGCTAAACCTAATGCATCACACGTGAAAAGCTGCTGCAAAAAGCCATAGCCATATTGGATTTTTTTCAAGAAACTTGAAAACTGTTTTCTCACTTCAAGGCCAATTCAATACTTTTAATTGCTTCTAACACATTGCAGGGGTCCCTAGGAACATATTGCAATCAAAATCGCACGCTAAAGCTTAAGAAATTGCCTCCAACAGATTCACGGTTTGCTTACTATTTTGATAATCGAAACTCATATTCCATGCGCATTTAACATGATTTGTTGGTTGTTTTGTGTTGCTTGAATCCACAGGAAGCTTTTGGTATATTTTAATTGCATTAAAACACCCTGAAACAGAAATCACCATTGATGAATTCTAGGGTTTCCAAGCTTTCAGATTAGGGCTTTTCAGTATAGGAAAAATCAAGCTTCATAAGACCTATGGTTGAATTCGTCAAGGCCAGACGAATCAAACACCATGCTCGCGAAACATTTATGTACATCAGGGGCCTATTCATTATTTTTCGCCGTCCTGTTTAGTGGGGGTTAAAAACCCCCGCTATCTGTTTATTATTTTGCAGGTTTCATGAAGAAGACGAGGACGCGGTGCTATGCCATTGGACGATTCAAAAGGAGCGCGCGTTTTTATGTTTGTGTACAGCATATTTACTTGTTTCATATATTATATTTACTCATTATTATTATATCAAATGCAGCGTGATGGCCTAGTGGCTGGTGTGTTGGCATGTAACCATTGGGACCTGGGTTCGATTCCCAGGTCCACCCCATATTTGTTTCTTGTTTTGCATAACTTAATCATGTGCAGGCTATCCAAAACATTCCACCATGGACTCCAGCCATCCAGGCGCCAGTTGTCTTCCAACACAAATCTGAAGGTCATGAGGTGCTGACCACCATGTTCCTAGTCAACCAACGTGCAGCCAATTTCCAAAGTCAACGCAGGCTTGAGCTTATTGGGCCTCAGAAATTCCAGACTAACCTCCTTATTTGGGTCATCACCCCCCTGGGTTCTTCTTTTCTTTTCTTCTTTTTCTCTTTTATATTTTCTTTACTAATTATTATTATTACTATTTAATTAACATAATTAATTATTTTCCTAATAAAATTCAGAAAGTTAAAATATTATTTATTTTTATTATTATTAATTTCACCTTAATTTAATTATTTTGTAAATAAATACTAACAAATTAATTAGTTTAATTAGGCTTAATTTTGACTTTTTCATAAATAAATAAATAAATTAGACTTAGGGTTTAGATTAACTTTTGACTTTATTCTTTTTTTATTTTTTTATTTTCATTAAAACATAAAAAAACATAAAAAATACTTTTTTATTCTTTTAATTAATAATTAATTAGTTTTAGATTTAATATTTGATTTAATTGCAAAAAGGACTAAACTTCTTTCTTTTCTCAAAAAGGGTCAAAACCCTAAGGACGTCCCGATTCAATTTCTTTTTGCGCATTATTCATTATTCTGATTATATTGATGTATCTGCTCCGAGAATGTAATAGATAATTAGGATTTTTATCGTTTTCTTTTACTTTTCCGCAATTTATTTTCAAGGGTTATGTTTTTGGCGATGTAAATACCCGACGCCTTGTAATAGCGTAGATTCAACTTTCCGCAATTTATTTTCCACAAATTATTTAACTGTTAACTATGCATGACAAGACTTGTATGAAAAATAAAATCAACCCGTAGCTCACAATGATGCATGCAAAGACAATTTAACATGAAACTGGACACACGTGCACATGCCACTCTTAGGGTACGCCTCACTTGGTTGCCTCGACGTGGTCATCAAGTATAGGGTGTTTTAGAGGTCGCCCTCCTGTCTAAAGATCCAGTTGCCTCGAAACGGTTGCCTCGGATAAAAAAGGATCTAGGACATTAGGGTTACCGCTAAAGTGTCCTACTATTGCTTTGGTGACCACACATGTCCCTACAATCGAATTGACCCGAATAACTCCAACGACGGTGCTGCCTACTTCTCAATAGTGGGATAGTACTGTCTAAAGGACTCTTACATAGCTTAATTCCTTAGAGTAGGTAGATTTCTCCTGGGTACTTGCTCTTTCAAAAACAAAAACATCTTTTCGCACCTACACTTTCAAAAAGTTTTCAAACAAATACTTCATACACTCTTGAGGACTGATACAAGAGTTACCTAGTAGTTTTCAAAACGAAACTTTTTCAAAACCCACATACACAAGAAAAGCAAACAATTTTTGAAAACATAGTGAGAAAGTACCTAAGAGCCCGTGGATAACCACGGATAGAAAGGGTGCTAACACCTTCCCTTTCTATAAATCTACCTCCCGAACCGAGAAACATCTCGAAAAGGAATTTTGTTGTGCTTTTGTCCTTTCCTTATTGGAGAACATAAAAGATGGTGGCAACTCTTGCTTACCGCGACATTTCGCGAACCAGCATTCCAAAACAGTCAGTTCTATTTCCACCGATCACAGGCATTGATACCATTGTCAAGTGAATTGGATGCCCCATCAAAGAACAGGGTCCATCGGGATCCTTGTTCATGTTCGTCATATGGCCTAAATTCTTTACAGTTGTCTAACGCCATGATGTCTTCATCCAGAAATTCGAATTTCATGGACTGGTAGTCTTCTACAACTTGGTGAGCAAGGTGATCGGCTAATACACTTCCCTTTATTGCTTTCTGGGTAGTATATTGTATGTCATATTCCGTCAGGATCATCTGCCATCTTGTTATTCTTCCCAGAGAGAGAAGGCTTCTAGAAGATGTATTTTATCGGATCAATTTTAGATATCAACAAGGTAGCATGGGTCAGCATATACTGTCTTAGCCGGCGAGTAGCCCATGCCAAAGCGCAACAAGTTTTCTCGAGCAGTGAATATCTTGTTTCACAGTCGGTAAACTTTTTGCTTAGGTAATAAATAGCATGCTCTTTTCGGCCAGACTCGTCATGCTTCCCGAATACACACCCCATTGAATTTTCTAAAACAGTCAGATACATGATCAATGGTCTTCCCTCCACTGGTGGCATTAACCCAGGAGGCTTTTGCAGGTATTCTTTGATTTTGTCAAAAGAAACTTGGCATTCATCATTCCATTTGAATACTTGATCTTTCTTAAATAGTTTTAAGATTGGCTCACAAGTAGCTGTCAGGTGGGAAATGAATCTGGCAATATAGTTCAGACGTCCCAAGAATCCTCTGACTTCCTTCTCAATACGAGGAGCATACATCTCTTGTATTGCTTTAACTTTGGCAGGATCGACCTCGATACCTTTGTTGCTGACGATAAAGCCTAGGAGTTTACCAGACCGTACCCCAAATGTGCATTTGTTTGGATTCAACCTCAGCTTGTACTTCTTCAGTCTCTCAAACAGTTTTTGTAAGTGATCAAGATGCTTTTCTTCTCTTTGAGATCTGGCTATCATATCGTCCACATAGACCTCTATTTTGTGACATATCATGTCGTGAAATAAAGCTACCATGGCATGCTGATAGGTTGCCCCAGCGTTCTTTAGTCCGAATGCCATCACCTTATAGCAGAAAGTGTCCCACTGCGTGACAAACGTTGTTTTCTCCATGTCCTCAGGCGCCATTTTGATTTGGTTGTAGCCTGAGAAATCGTCCATGAAGGAAAACACTTTGTGTTGTGCCATATTGTCAACTAGAATATCAATTTGGGGGAGTGGAAAATCATCCTTAGGGCTTGCCCTATTCAAATCACTGTAGTCCACACACATTCGAACTTTGCTGTCTTTTTTGGGTACGGGAATAATATTGGCAACCCATTGGGGATAAGAGGTGACAGCCAGGAATCTAGTGTTGAATTTCTTCTTGAATTCTGCTTTAATATTTCCTGATATATCATGCCTCATGCGGCGAACCTTTTGCTTTACTGGCGGACAATCCTCTCTTGTAGGCAGACGATGTACCATAATGTCTGCGTCAAGTCCCGGCATGTCTTCATGCGACCAAGCAAAGACTTCAACATAATCGTGTAACAACTGAATCAGACACTCCTTGATACTGGGTTCCAGATTGGCGCCCATCTTGACCTCTTTTTTGTCTTCTTTGGTACCTAGGTTGATTGTATCCACGGGTTCCTCGTGAGGCTGAATGGTTCTCTCTTCTTGTTGTAGTAGTCTGGCAAGTTCCCCTGGTACTTCACAATCTTCCTCACCTTCGTTTTCGGCTTGGTAGATTAGATTCTCAGAGTCACAAAAGGCCATAGCAGTATCGTTACCCATGGGATCCCGAATGGATGTATACCTGCATTGTGAGTGTGGGTGTGTGTAAGGGTATAGCTATCTTTGAAAGAAAATAAAAATGTAAAAGAAAAACAATGAGCACAAAAGTTTGTATGCAAAAATGACCATGATTCATTAATGTCATATGAAAATGAGATAATAACCCTTACAAATGGACCATTGTTCCTCAGGTAAGACACAAGGTTTTAAGAGTGCGAATTGTTTTAATATTATAGATCCAACAAAATGTAAAGACAAATTACTGTGGGATAAAAGTGATTGGGACAAAATCTCTAGCCTCCCAATTGCTGATCCCTCCATTGACAGTTGGGAAGATCCAATCCTCCAGGTTGTAGCCATCTTCACCATCTTCTACCGCGTTGACTTCATGGTTGCTGATCTTTAGGGGTGGTCCTCCAACACGAGTGTGGCGTACAGCCTTCTGAGCACTTGAAGTGAAACCTAAGCCAAACTTGTCAGACTTATATGGGATATCTGGGAGTTCCCCAGATAGTGCACCCACATTCTTCTACCACTGCTTTGTCATCCTTCAGAGATGACATCCAGAATGGAGGCCTTATAATCTTGGGAACTTGAGACACAGCCTTGGTCACTGCTACATCTTGGGGGACTTCTTCAAAATGTTGAAATGGAGTTTCAATAAATTCACCATCTAATTCCACATATCTGAAGGAATTGAGATGGCTAATCATGTACTCTTCCTCTCCATGAACGGTGATAATCTTCCCTTGAATTGGATACTTCAGCATTTGGTGCAACGTAGAAGTAACAGCGCCAGCATTGTGGATCCATGGTCGGCCTAGCAAGCAGGAGTATGAAGGGCGGATGTCCATTACATAAAAAGTTAAATTGAAAGTTTGGGTTCCAATTGTTGTACCCCAAAATTTTCCCTCTCATTTATCAAGATTTTTCTCACAAGATCTCTTTGACTCAAGACTGGATTAGGGTTTGACCAACTCAAGACATCTCATCCTGCACTGATGACCCCAAATTAGGGTTTGAGTTTGCACAAATATTTTTGGACTATCAATGCTTCATATGACTTTCAAGGACAAATATGTACCCCAAGATTATTCATGTCAAGTTTCAAGCCTTGAATCACATTTTTGATCAGTCAATTGGACAGTTGACCTAAAAATCAATTGTATTGGGGAAAAAGTCAACCATGGCCAATTCACAGTCAAACTTCATAATTTTTTATCCACATCAACACTTTATACTCATATGTATCATTTTATCAAGTTTGGACCATAATTCCTCAAGAAATTTGATCAAATCATCAAAAGGGCATAATGGTCAAAATTAGGGTTTTGACTGAGAAAGGGCAATTTCTGATTTTTGACCTAGCAAATGATCAATTGGTTTGAATCATGATTTAAAGAGTTAAATTGCATCATCTTGACATAATGACATGGTTCAAAACATTTCAAATCCATTGGATTGACAGATGAATTTTTCAGTCAACTGATCAAAAGTCAATTGTATACTGAAAAGTCAAACTTTGACTTTTTGGTCAAATTCAAGTGCCAAGGACCACAATTCATCAAAACATGTCAAAATGTGAAACTTGTTCATCAAGAAATCAAGGATTGAAGATTTTTGTTTTGAAATTTGAAATTTTTTAACTTAGAAGTTTTTCTAAGTATAGAAAATTTCTTATTTTTTCTCAACTTAAAGCCAAATTTTAACCATGATACAAGATGATTCAAAGAAAGTTCCCAACATGAAAGTTGTATATCTCCATGAAATATACAACTTGTCTTCACACAATTTCTCCTAAATATGCTTGGATATCAAGATATAATTTTGTGAATACATGCTTATGAACTAAAATAACTTAGTGAAATTTTGCCCTAGTTTAGGAAGGTTTTTGACCTAACTTCATGGCAACTTTTTACCTAGTTCCAAGAGGAATATTAGAAAGAAATTCAAAGATGAGTTATATAGCACATTGCAAGCTTTCTAAAATATCCAAGAACTCCTTGAGATCATTCTTGAGTAGGGAGAATCGAAGTGATAAAGTTGGCAATTTCTCACTTTGATTTCAAGCCATTTCATGAAGAACAAAATTCAAATCCTCAAGCATGCTGTACAATCTTCACTTTTCAGGCCTCAAACTCGTTTTTAACTCCACCATTAATGAATTTCACAAGGTTTCATTCCCTAAAGCCAAGCATTCAATGCTTTGTACATGAACAATTCCATTTTTGGCACAAAGGTGCCATTTCCATTTTGATAAAGCATAACTTTTGCAAATTTTCACTCCTTGAGCCTTGCACTTGTTTTCTCTGCACATAAGAAAAGCCACAACAAATAGAAACTTGCCTGAAGCCTCTACCAAACCATACCACGCCTGTACAGCACTTAGGGACTTGTCTCCTCACCTTGCTTCAAAAATAAGAAATGTAGCAAGACATGTGATCTTGTACTTCTGAGCAAGCACAAGTCCTCCAACCTTTTGCTCTATATAAAGTCATCACTTTGCAACTTAAACCACGGATGCCCAAGCCTTGAAACACCCTAGAATCAGAAATTGCATACCAAGCCTCCAAACTTGCCATTTCTGACTTGTGAACTGAATCTTCCATTCCACTCGTGCGTTTTCAGGCCTTTTGCTTTCCTAAGCTTCCTTACCTTACAAGTAAACCATCCCACACCCTGAAACATCACCGTAACTCCATCTTCCCCATTGTTGAAGTTAAAAACCAGATTAACACAGGTGGACTTCTCCAAATCATTCCAGCCACCCTCAAGACAAGTTAAGCATTGCATTAGCTTCCTAGAGGTTCAAGCAAGCTAACCTGATCATCACAACATCCTAAAGCAAGCTCATTTCCAAAACACGATTTCCATTTTCAAGGTGAGTTTTCTGTTTTTCTAACTCTTAATACAGGCATAGTTAGCTTTCCCTTTGTGAATAAAAGATGTAGACATCATTGCTACGAAGCTGTACATATCCATAGCTTGCATTTATTTGGCCTGAGTTTAGAGAATTTTGAGTTTGAAGTTTCTGGAAAAATTAGGTTAAGAATTAGGGCCAACCAAATTCTCTTTGATCTTGGACTTATAGTTTTACTTATGCACATGTTTAGAATCGCGAGGTAAAATGCTATAATGTTAATGTTATCACTTCCCATTTTTGTTGAAAGATGAAAGGAAGTGTTTTATGTTATGTATTTTTGTTTTCATTTGAACTAACGGATGTACAGCCACCCCAGTGGCAAGGCAGCATGCAGAAATGCCTTAGGTCACAGGTTCGAGCCTTGGCGCTGCCTTTTGCAATTTTCCATATTTTTCCACCTTTTTTTTTGTTTCTTGCAGCGTGGGCCTTCTGATTGTTGGGCTTTGTGATTTGTTTTCTAACATCCACCTCCTGATTACTCATGGCACCCCTGGCCCAAGTATTTTATTTAATATTTCTATTTTCATTATATTTTATCAAATATATTTTTCTTAATAATATAAAATCATAAAATATATAAAAATTATATATATTATATTTTGTTTATTTTATTTTATTTTCTCATAAAAAATATTTTTATTTAATTATATATTAACTATTTTTCTTAATAAACTTGTAAATTAAAATAGAATTAGGTTAAATATTTATTTATTTTTCACACGTATTAAATATTTATTTTAACATATAAAAAGACTAAAATATTTCATAAATACCATTTATTATTTTCAAGATAAAAAATACAAAAATACTTAAAAACTTAAAGAAATTTATTTCCTTTTTTTAACAATAAATTAGAATTAGGGTTAATCAAAATCTTTTCTAAAAAAATAATTTCCTTTCTTAATTAATTTAAATTCAATTTTGATTTATTTATTAGGCTTAGATTAAAACTTTTTCACATAAAAAAATAAAACAAAATCTTCTTCTTGCATTTATATATCCTTGCATATTTAATTTGTCTTGTACATTATTTATTCCAATATTTGTACAAATTCAATTTGGTTGTAATAGTTTAATTAGATTTATATTATTGAAAATCCCCATTCATAGATTGTATACCCCCCCCCCCCCATACACAAAATGTTGTAATAGTGTAGTAATCTTTAAATTACGCAATTTATTGCTTTTACATAACATGTTAGTAATTAGGGTTTGTATGGCAAGATAAAACCAATCAAATAGAAAATCTTAATCCAAGACAAAATCAAGCATGAAAATAACACACTTGCACACAAGCACTCCCTAGGGTTACTCCACTTGGTTGCCTTACACAAAAATGGCCATATTACGCATGCGAAGTATCTTAGCAAAACAAACAAATATAAGATCATAGTCCCTCGATGACGATATTCAAAGTTTCCTTACAAAATGATCTTAGTCCCTCAAAAATGCTAAGATACTTTACAACATTGCTAATCATGGTTTTACGATGACCCACGCCCGTCCCGTTTACATCCAAAGATAGGGTTGCTTACCAAATCAATGGTAAGACAACAATGTCAAAGGAAAAGAAAATGAACAAGAAAGACATTTTAGTAGGTAGATTACTTTTAGTTACTTACTCCATTTCAAATAAATATCCTTGCTATTTTCCAAACAAACACACACATTTTCAAAAAGACAAACATCTTTGTATACATTCTTACAAACGAGAATCATTACAAAGATTGCCTAAACAATGGCCTCTTTACAAAATACTTTCAAAAAACCACACCAAGCATAATTTCAAACAAAAGCAAGTGATCTAGAAAGTAACTAAGAGCCCATGGAAAACCATGGATGAAAAGGGTGCTAATACCTTCCTTTCTCATAATCTACCCCCCGAACTCAAGAAACAATCTCAAAGGTCTTTCCAGTGCTTTTTTACCTTTCCTTATGGATAAAAGAAAAGTCGGTGGCGACTCTTGCTAACTGCAACATTTGCGATAAAACGTAAAACCTCAAGTCAGTTCTCCCACCGTATCACACCAACCTTTATAGGGATATCCACTTCCCCATGCACCATCCTTTTCGAGCCTTCAAAAGCCCTTACTACTATGTTTCTTGGCTGTAATGTCAATCCCTCGCAGTCAAGCCTATCGAGAGTCTTTTTAGGCAATACATTCAGGGATGAACCGGTATCAACTAACACATGATCCAACATCGTGCCCCTACATTAAACTGAGACATGCAATGCCTCATTATGCTTCCTTCCCCTTGCCGTTAGATCAGCATCTGAAAAACCTAAGCCATTATCTGCAGTCAAGTTGGCTACACAGTCTTGGAACTGATCGGCAGATGTTTCTTGAGGTACATGGGCAGTTTTTAAGGACTTTACCAAGGCCTTTGCATGAGCCTCAGAACACAATAATAAAGCCAACATGTATATTTTAGATGGAGTTTGCCCCAGTTGTTCAACTACATCGCAGTCGCTTATTTTTATGATTTTTAGAATCTTCTCCATCTCTTTCTTGGAGGTCTCAGGGATAGTCAATGATTGTGCCTTCTTCCGGACAGGCTCAATCAGAATACTTTTTCCTCGAGTCTCGGTTAACTCGGCAGCCGGAATATCAGTAGGGGTGATAATAGGGATTGGAACAGCTTCGTCAATAGGAGTACTCGTAGAGATGATTATAGGATTGGGAGTAACCTTTGGAGGGGTAACATCAATGGGAATGATTACGGGTCCAGAAGCAGCTTTTGGGGGAGCAATTTCTAGAGAGAAGATCCTACCACTTCGGGTAATCTTACTAGTTCCTGCAACATTACTGGCGTCGGGATCCACTTTCTCAGAACTTGAATCTTCGGCATCTGGCCAATCTTTCTTAATACCGTGGTCGTAGACATCCCCTCCATAATTCCATGGTACGATTTTGTCTGACGTATACGGGACTGGTCCAGGCATTGTAATTATCAAAGGAGTTGCTTTCGAAATTTATGTAATTCTAACGGGTCTTTTGGTGGAGACCCTTGAAGAATTGGTGGAAATGGTGATGATAGAAACATCTTTAAAAGGAATAAGTGGAACTAAAGTCTTTTCAAACAAAATTTCTTTGTTATCTATTAGGCACTGAATGCTTGTTTTCAACAAAGGACAGCTAGTTAGTAAGGACAAACAGAAATGACAGCCTTCATCACAGCCCGGGAACACACCGGTATTCAACAAGTTTACTTTAACAGTCAGGAGTGGGGTCATAAGTTCATCAACTGAAGTAACAAACATTTCTTCTTCAATGGCATTGGTATTATGGCCATGTTTGGGTATAGGGGCAGAAATGACATTTGTTTTTTCGGGCGCATTGAATTCAATCTCTTTTGCTTCAATGAGGTCTTGTATTTTTTTCTTTAGATCCCAACAGTTATTAGTATCGTGACTAGGACTTTCAGAGTGATATGCGTAACGGGCATTGGGATGATAGTGGGGAGATGTTGTGTTGGGGTTTTTTGGAGCTTCTTTCAAGGTCACCAAATTGGATCTTAGTAGATGCGGTAATATCTGAGATAGGGTCATGTTAATTCTGGTGAATTTCCTGACCAATCTTTCCATCCTTGGTTAGTCGCTTCTTTGCTGATCGGGTGCAGGTTTAGGAATCATAACAGCCCCGACCATTGGACGGTGCTCGATCCTATCTTGGTTTCTTTGCGGATATACAACAACCACTTCCTTCTTTCTGATAAGTGGCTTCCTTATAGCAGCATAGGAGGATGTATCTCTCTGAATCTTTCCACTCTTTATCCCGACCTCTACCCTTTCTCTGGTTAATATCAATTCAGTAAACCCCGCCGATGAACTCCAATTAGGTGATTGAAGAAGGGACCAGACAAGGTGCCCAAAAACATGTCCACTAATTCTCTTTCAAATAGGGGAGGTTTCACTCTTCCAGCCAAGTCTCTCCATTTTTGCGCATAGTCCTTGAAACCTTCATTGGAAACCATGGCCTTACTCTAGAGTTGAGTACGAGTAGGCGCAACATCAGCATTGTATTGGTATTGTTTATAGAAGGCTGCAGCAAGATCTTCCCAATTGTGAACATTGGCTCTTTCTAGTTGGTAAAACCAGTCAAGTTGAGTTCCATACCGACTGTCTTGGAAGAAGTGTACCCATAAGTCTTTATCAGCGGTATGAGGCTGGATTTTCCTCACATATGACCGGAGATGCATTTTAGGTCATTAAATTCCGTCATATTTGGCGAACACAGGTGCTTTGAATTTTTGAGGAATAAAAATCCCCGACACTAAACCCAATTCCTCAAAGTCCAAGCCAGGCACTTTTTGGATTTCCATCGCACTCAACCACTCTTCGAGATGTTTATACTTGTCATCAGTTGGAGGGTATTGTTCTTCAGAATAGTCTTCTTCTTCCTCTTCCTCTTCTAATTCTGATAGGATAATTGTTTCCTTGCCTTTCCCATCTTGATTGTCTCTTTCACCGGATGTTGTTGTAAAGTTTAAGGTCCTTCTTGTCTTCTCATGAAATCTTCTTCCCATGTTTAGGACTCCGGTCACCTTCTTTGCCTTCTTTTTCTTCTCCTCTGCCAGTAAATTCTTCAACTTTTCTTGTCCTTTGTCTAGGGTCAAGAGCAACTGTTGAAACTGTGTATTATGAGCTTGGAGGTCCTTCACTTTTTGCTCAAGATCCATCTTACTGAAATAAACAGTAGAGAGATGAGAAGACTTGTTGCAAGAAACTTGTTTATGTTATGATGAATGGTAAATGCATATGCAATATTTTCAAAGATTTTAATATTCAAATTCGTTTTAGACAAAAAGGAAGCACACGTTATACTAATAGATTAAAGCTTGAGTACATCAATTCCTTCTTGGGTAAAATAATATAAAAACTCTAAGATAAAAAGGTAGTACGCATCCTCTTTGGTGCAATGTAGGCATTCAGAGTCTTCTCCTCATGAAGTAGCCTAGTGAGTTCCAAAACCTTCTTCTCGCTTGCGTAGAATTGGGCTTCGAAGGTATCTCTCTCTCCTTTGAGTTGTATCCAATCCCTTTGTAAGTCTTCAAGAGATGTGGGCATGTCAGGATGTAGGATAGTGTATGGAACATCTCCTTCCTTAACAGGCTTAATAATTACCGGGAGAACAGAGGGATAAGGCATCATAAGACTCTGAGCGCGAGTTCGTACCCATTTGAGGTAAGGCTCAAGAGGGATGGAATTCTTGTGCCCCAAAGTCTTGCTATCCACCTTGTTCAACATCCACCAAGCTCGGATAAATCTCTGACGAAGACCTTGATCGTCGCTGTCGTAGTCAAATACCAAACCTTGAATCAACATCTCGTGCGGACCATCCCTTCGGGCGTAACCAAACTGTCTTAAAGCTAAGCAGGGGTTATAGGTGATTCCTCCCCTAATTCCAAGTAAATGGACATTAGGAAATTCCCCACAATGATCGACAATGATAACATTCTCTTTGGATCGGGAGCACCAATGAATGTCTGAATGTTTGAGTGTCATCAACCTTTGTGATCACCTTGAACCTTACTCATTCTTTAATACAGATTGGGGAAGATGAGAAATAAACCATCTTGCCAAGAGAGGAGTGCAACACATAAGGACACCTCTTTTCCTTATTGTGCGAGTGTGAAAAGAGTGTAGGATATCCCCTAGTAATGTAGGCACCGGGTTGCGTGATATGAAGATTTTGACGGTGTTCACATCTATGAGTTAGTTAGGATTTGGAAACAAAACCATCCCATAGATGAGTGCAAGTGTAGATCTTGAGCAATCTCTTCTGGATTTGGGTATCTTTCCTTACCGTTGAAAGGTTGTTGATTGAGAATGGGAATCCTCAAGAGTTGGGAGAATTCTTCCAAAGTAGGCACAAGTTGATAGTCGGGAAATGTGAAGTAATGGTGTAAAGGATCAAAGAACTGAAAGAGCACCTTCGTCATGTCCTCATCTGTGTTAGAGGTGACCAAGTTGAGTAGGCGACCATGCCTCTCGGTAAATGGAGAGTTTCAGGAATCCTTGAAGCTAACTCTTTAAGTTGTGGAGGGATCCTTACAAGATTGACTTGAATAGTTTTCCTGCGAAGAGAATCCATATCCTACAAAACAAGAATAAAGATGAATCCCAAAAATCCTTGAAATGGTTAGTGAATGTGTATGATGTTATGATGTTCATGATGTTATGTACAAGTATGTATATACAAACAAGGCAAACAATTCCTTAGGTTTAGGCTTGCATGGAGTTTCATAGGTAAGTACCCTCTTGAAGTTTCGTTGGCTCAAACTTGTCCTAGTAATAGTAACCGGGTTCTAAGGAGCTCAATATCACTGGCTTATTTCCTTGGTCATTGTTTCAGCACAAGCCTCTTTAATGGCGACCGAAATATCCCAAGAAATCAAACCTCAATGAGTGTAGTATCGAGTATCTACTAACTTCGGACTGCACCAAATCCGGTGATCTCACTTCATCCTAAAGGGCCAAGTTGGTCAAGTAAAGGTTCTAGAAGTTCATTAGTGCTTCATGACATCACTCAGCGGCCCCGTATTCTCTTTGATTAACTCAAAGGCTACCGATACCCACAAATATGTCGCACTAATGTAGCTATTGCTTAGACCATGTCGGTATACCCCACACAGTTTCCACAACGTATTGCTCCTTACCTATAATGTATCCCAAATCCGGGTAGAGGATTCAAACTCAAACAAAGAACCATAATTTAAAGCATACAAGTCAAATAATGTAAGCAAGTAAATGTGATATATCCCTAAGGTAACCCCACTTTTAGAATTTTCCCCAGCAGAGTCGCCAGTTCTGTGATACGGTGGGAGAACTAACTTGAAGGTTTTGCGTTTGATTGCAAATGTTGCGGTTAGCAAGAGTCACCACCGACTTTTCTTTTATCCAAAAAGGAAAGGTGAAAAAGCACGGGAAAGACCTTTGAGATTGTTTCTTGAGTTCGGGGGGTAGATTATGAAAAGGGGAGGTATTAGCACCCTTTTCATCCATGGTTTTCCATGGGCTCTTAGTTACTTGCTATATCACTTACTTTTGTTTGAAATTGTGCTTTGTTTGGTTTTTGAAAGTATTTTGTAAAGAGGCCATTGTTTAGGCAATCTTTGTAATGATTCTCGTTTGTAAGAATGTATACAAAGATGTTGATCTTTTGAAAATGTTTTCAAGTTTTGTAAGATGTTTTGGAATGTGTAGGTGTTTGTTTTGAAAATAGCAAGGATGTTTGTTTGAAATGGAGCAAGTAATTAGGAGCAATCTACCTACTTAAATATCTTTCTTGTTCATTTTCTTTTCCTTTAATATTGTTATCTTACCATGGATTCGGTAAGTAACTCTATCTTTGGATGTAAACAGGACGACTGTGGGTCATCGTATAGCCATGATTAGCAATGTTGCAGGGTATCTTAGCATTCTTTTTGAGAGACTAAGATCATTTGTAAGGCAACTTAGATAGCGTCATCGAGCAACTATGATCTTGTATTTGCTTGTTTTTGTTAAGTTACCTTACATGCGTAATATGGCCATTTTGTATAAGGCAACCAAATGGGATAACCCTAGGGGTGTTTGTGTGCAAGTGTATTGTTTTCATGCTTGTTTTTGTCTTTAATTAGGGTTTTCTACTTGATTGGTTTTATTCTTTCCATACAAACCCTAATTACTAGCATGTTATGTAAAAGCGATAAACTGCAAAATTTAAAGTTACTACGCTATTACAACATTTGTGGGGAGGGGATGTACAATTGGTAAATGGGGATTGCAAGAATATAAACCTAATTAATCTATTACAACCAAATAGAATTTGTACAAGAATTACATAAATACAAAGTATAATGATGAATAATGTATAAGGATGAAAAATGTAAAGAAAATGAATTTGTTTGATTTTTATGAAAAAAGGATTATTTTTTTGTCTTAACCTAATTTAAACAAAGAAAATAATTAAGTTTGAATTTATTAAGAAAAATATTTTAAAAGAAAACCCTAATTCTATTAATTAATCAAAAGAAAATAAATTTAAGAAAAGTATTTTTGGTATTTTTATCTAAAATATATTTATAGTATTATAAAATATTTGTAGTCCCTTTTTATATTAAAATAATGCATTTTAAATGGTGTAAAGAGATATAAATAAACAATATAATATTAATTAAGTTCGTAAGGTTTACTTAATAAATAAATAAAGTCTAAAACATTTTTGTTTATGGAGAAAATAAAATAAAATATGTCAAAATATAAATATATCATTTTTTGTGTTTTTATGATTTTTTAGTATTTTAGAAAAGAAATATTTAAGAAAAATAAAATGAGATAAATAAACAAATAAATAAATTGGGTCAGGGTGCAAATATGAAACAGGGGGGAGGTTAGAAAAAAGTCAGGCCCAGGATGGGGGAGGCCCATGCGCTGGAAGGAACCAAAAAAGACAGAAAATGTAAAAATGTTTGCAAAAGGCAGCACTGGGTTCAACCCCATGACCTCTATCAATAACGCGCGCTGCCTTACCACTGGGGTGGCTGTACATCCGTTAACTTAAATGAAAGATTAAATACATAAGGTAAAACATTTACATGGCCTGTACTTCGTCTTCAACCTTCAGCCAGCCATACCACCTGTATCTCATTCATTTCTCAACAAAAATGGAAAATGAAAACATGAAAATTGTGTTATTTTTCCTCACGAATCCAACCATATAACTTATGTAAGCTAAAAGTCAAAGACGGAGATTAATTTTGCTGGCCCTAAATTGAAACCTAATTTTCTCATAAATTTCAAATCCAAAATTCTCTATACACAGTCAATATAAATGAGAACTATGAACATGGTTAGCTTTAGAGCAAAGATATCTACATTTTATCTTCACAAATCAGGACCAAATGATGCTTGTATGAGGAGAAAGAAGTTTGAAAACTTACCTCTTGCAGCTAGAGTCGTGAATGGAGTTTGATCAACTTTTAAGATGGCCTGAGGATCTGTTTAGCTTGCCTAGACCTCCTTGAGTTTATTTCAACTCCTACTTTGCCTTGAAAGTCCTTGAATCTCTCTACTCAAGTCCACCTGCAAGCTTGATGTTTGAAAATGGTGGATAGTGATGGAGGAGTTACAGTCTTGAAACAGGGGCATGGATTACTTTGGTATGATGTATAGAAGGTGTTTGAATGGTTGGTTTTTATAACGCACGAGTGGAAATGAAGATGATGAGTTTTGGCTCAAAACTGTCAAGTTGGGCAGTTATGTGCAGCAATTGTGTTTTTGAGAGTTTTAGGATGCTTGGAATCTTGTCTCAGCTTGCAATCAACTTGTTAATATGTATGGAAAAGATTAGAGAACAAAATCACTCCAGGTGTCTGAGTTATAGGGTTATGGCTCTATAACTTGCTTTTGAAGAAAAGTGAAATGACAAATCTCAAATGTTGTACAAGCATGTCCTGAGCTTCTTCAGGCCTTAGACACCTTGATTTTGGATTATAGGGATTGTGTGAGCATAAAGAACAAGTTAGAAGCTCAAGACAAGTTGACTTTGTGATTAAAGCAACTTTTCAAGAATGGAATGGTAGCTTTCTTCCAAAAATGGCAAATTGGCTTGGAAAATGCTTGGAACACTTGGATAATAGCTCAAAAGCAAGTGTAATCTTCTGATTATGGAGATATCTTGAGGTTTAGAAGCCTGCAAAACAAGATTGTACAACATGGGTTTGAAATTGGATTTTTGTTCATCACAAAATGCCTTGTAATTCAAGTGACAAAACACCAACTTCATATCTTCGATTCACCCTACTCAAGAATGATCTCAAGGAGTTCTTGGACATTTTGGAAAGCTTGCAATGTTCTTCACAACTCATCTTTGAATTTATTTTGAAGATTCCCCTTGGAACTATGTGAAAAATTGCCATGAAGTTAGGTCAAAAATCTGCCTAACTAGGGCTAAATTTCACTAAGTCTTTTTTAGTTCATGAGCATGTATTCATAAAATTATAACTTGAGATCCAAGCACTTTTAGTAGAAGTTGTGTGAATAAAAGTTGTAGATTTCATGGAGATCTACAACTTTCATGTTGTAAGTTTCCTTTGAATCATCTTGCATCATAATGAAAAAATTGCTCAAAGTTATGAAAAAATAAAAATGTTTGACACTTACAAAAATTTCTAAGTTTAAAAATTTTGACTTTTCAAAATGAAATATTGATTTCTTAATGAACAATTTTCCTATTTTGACATGTTTTGATGAATTGTGATCTTTGGTACTTGAATTTGACCAAAAAGTCAAAGTTTGAGTTTTCAGTATACAGTTGACTTTTGATCAGTTGACTGCAAAATTCATCTGTCAATCCAATGGACTTGCAATGTTTTGAACCATGTCATTAGGTAAAAATGGTGAAATTGGACTCTTGGGATCATGCCTTAAACCACTTGATCATTTGCTAGGTCAAAAATCAGAAATTTCCCTTTCTCAAACAAAACCCTAATTTTGACCATTTTGCCCTTTTGATGATTTGATCAAATTTCTTGAGGAATTATGTCCAAACTTGATCAAATGATACATGTGAGTCTAAGATGTTGATGTGGATCAAAAATTATGAAGTTTGACTGTGAATTGTCCATGGTTGACTTTTTCCCCAATACAACTGATTTTTAGGTCAACTGTTTAATTGACTGATCAAAAGTGTGATCCAAGGCTTGAATCTTGACATGAGTAATCTTGGGGGTCCACAATGGTCCATGAAAGTCATATGAAGCATTGATATTTCAAAAATCCTTGTGCAAACTCAAACCCTAATTTTGGTCATCAGTGCCTAAGGAGGTCTCTTGAGCTGATCAAATCCTAGTGTAGTCTTGAGCCCAAGTAGATCTTGTGAGCAAATTCTTTATAAGTGAGAGGGAAAATTTTGGGGTACAACACCTACGTATCCTCTTATGAGGAATCAGAGTCCCAATTTGTAGTTCGTATGGGGTTGGTGTTTTTTAGGGGGTTGCAAATGTATTTTGAATCACCTCGCATTTGACCTGGAGTAGTGATTGCGGAGATTTTGGCTAAATGTGTTATTAGTCAAAATCCGTTTGAAACCCTTTTTCAAAAAAACAGTAGTTTAGATTAGTTTGTTCGCGAAAAAATAGTTTGAGATTTGTTAGTATTTTTTTAATCGTATTAATTGAAAAAATCTTAATTAAT
The DNA here is from genome assembly GCA_948472305.1 of Vicia faba. Lineage (NCBI taxonomy): Eukaryota > Viridiplantae > Streptophyta > Magnoliopsida > Fabales > Fabaceae > Vicia > Vicia faba. Next base: position 147,102,210 of record OX451739.1, on the reverse strand, counting down.
GCATGACTAAAAAATATTGTAATGTGAATATATAAGAAAATATATGCATGAGTTTTGAATAAAAATAATTTATTTATGCTAATATAAAAATATTTACATATAATAAATAATAATATAAGAAAAAGAATTAATATTAATAATAATAATTAATAAAAAAAACAATAAATAATAAGAAATAAAATAGAATTAAAAACTAGAATTATAAACAAATATAGAAAAATAGATTAATCAAGGGGGGTGTAGTTACAGTTAGCAAGTAAAAATAAAAGGGGTGCTAATAGTCAGGCCGGACTAGCCCAAATGCAGTTCTAAAGGGGGCTGTAACACTAGTCTCGCTTCAGCAATTAGGCAAAAAGGATGTGCGAAGAGTGATTGGGCCTAGGCCCAAAACGTGTTTGAGAGGCCTGATGGATTGGGTGTGCAAGGATACATTGTCTTACGATGAGACTTGGCCTTACGGCCGTCTGATAAGGATCTAAGGGATGTGATTTCAAGGGAACATGATAGGCATTATAGTCATGGGCGCATGGAATCACTACGTAATATAACTATTGTTTTTTTCACTTCCTTATTCATTTTTTTTGTCTTTACGCTAAGCCTTCCATCCCTCTTCTCTTACACCCTCTCCTTCCTCAACCCAAACCCTAACCCTCTTTACCGTGGTGGCGCTTATACCAACATTTACCCTTAAACCAGCAAAACCTAAATACAAGAATAAGAGAGATGAATTCAATTACCCCTTTGTTGTTCCGCTTCTCTTCTTGATCTTTCAAGTTAATCTCTCTTCCGATTTGCAGGTTCTGTGAACGGTGGTGAAGGTGGTGCATTGACGGCAATGATTTGAGAGTGAAGACGACTCAGCGGTGCTCCAAGGGCTTCGCAGCGGCGTGGTTATCAGTGGTGATTAGGGTTTCAGATATTGAAACCCTAATCACGTCTTCTTCAATATTCAACGTAAAGGCTCGGTTTAAATTTCCTTCGCCCATAATTTCCTCCAATAATTTCTTCCCCTGTTCTTCTGTATTCGTCTTCTGCTGTCTCCTCGATCCCTTCTGTTCTTCAATTTTTCTTCAGAAATATGTTCTTTCGTCTTTGCCTCGGTATTACGGCATGCTCTCCTCTCTCTGTCTATCCCCCCCCCCCCTTTTAGTACTGTATTTTCATTCTGTATTTATAGGGTTACAATTCAATTGTTGTTACAACTAGTTAGCTTTGATTTAAGATTTTTTTAGAACAAATGTAGGGATCTGAATCTGTATAATTGATTTTGTAATATGGACTATGTGATGTAATAGAGATTTTTAAACTTGTTCTGTTACAGAGCTGGCCTGATTTACTGATTTGTATATTTGACTGAATGATGTAGATTTGATTTTGTAACAAATTTAGGTTTTAGATTTGATTTAGTTTAATTTGATTTCTACAGTACTGGTAAATGGAGAAAATGTGCACAATTTTGGATATGATTCGCATAGTGTATGTTAGTTCAATATTTGGGCCTACGATAAAATCTGAATTTATTTTATCCAGCACGCGTTTTGAAATTGGGCCAAAATTCCTTCTCAGCCTCACAGCAATTTACACACCTTTTCTTTTGATACAAACCAGGCCAAATACTTGGCCCCTTAAGACAGATTTCCAAATAAAATTTAATAAGTGATTTTAAAACTCAATATCTAATAAACAAAAAATTGTTTCAATAATAACGTTTTGTTTTAAAATAAAAACAATAAATAAAAATGTTAATTGGCTTTAACAAACTAATCCAGCCAATTTCTTTTTAAAATAAAAATCTTAATAAAAATGTTTAATAACCAAGTATTTATATAATTTTATAAAAGACTTTTTTACTCTAGTAAATTCACTATAATAACAGAAAATGTTTTTATCAATCTTTTCTAAAATAAAACAGCAATACAAAGACAAATGGGCTAATTTAAAAGGACTTTACTGGGCTTAGTTTATTTTATAAGCACACCCCTTTTGCTAACAGCAATAATCCCTAAATGGTTTTATATTAGAAAAACAGTAAAACAAATGTTCACATAAGAATGTCAAAGAACCTTAATGGACTTTTAATACCGATACCCCTCTTTTGATATCAACGAGAATGGAAATGGGCCAAAAAAATTGGCTCGCATATTGCAAATTCAACCTCTTCTTCTTACTAACAACAACAAAACTTACATGGAATTTATAATTACGACTTTAATAATTATTTTTGAAATTATTTTCCATGTTCGAGTTTCATGGTCCATTGGCCAACATGCTTCGCAAATGGATTTACGAATACATGGGTCTTTCTAATTTAGAAAGCTCCACTCTCCTAAATTAAAATACACCCCCTGTTGATCTGAATTCTTCTTAAAAAATGGACCAACAGATATTGTTGGACCATCTTTAATTAAAAGGTCTTCTATTTTTAATCTTGAAAATAAAGGTAGGGCAAATTTGGGGTACGACAGCTGCCACTATTCAATTATCTTCCAGTCGAATAGCGTGAGAATACACGAGTCTTGTGCATTCTGATTTGGAGTTTATTGAATACTTGGAATACCCCAAATTTTTCCGACCAATCATAAGGTTACGCTGATATAGCATACCCTTACGAGTCTCAAGGAAGTAGGCAAAGCTGATGATGTATCACTTACCAGGGTTTGATAACGAGGCAGATGGTCTTGAGCTTTTAGAGAAAAAAATTGTATATCTTGGTTTAGTTTTGATTATTCACCCATTTGGAGGATGAATAAAATAATAAATGATGATGCATAGCTGCTTGAATACTGAGGCCACTGGTTATGTTTGTGAATCGTTGCATAACGTCTTAGGCAATAGGATAAATTTGGTTTTCGAGTATCGCTGCATGAAGTCTTAGGCGATGTTCTATATTGCAGAATAAAGAAACGCACTGCTGCATGAAGTCTTAGGAAATGGTCTTTATTACACAACAAGGAACTGCATTGTTGTATGATGTCTTAGGAAATAAGCTTAAATTTTGGTTTTCGAGCATCGTTGTATGAAGTCTTAGGCGATGGTATGTATTACAGAATAAAGAAACACATTGTTGCACGATGTCTTAGGTAATGGTCTTTATTAAGGAACAAGGAACCGCACTGCTGCATGATGTCTTATGTAGTGTGTTAGGTTCGCGAATCGCTGCATGAAGTCTGAGGCAATAGGCTAAATTTGGTTTTCGAGCATTGCAGCGTGAAGTCTTAGGCGATGGTCTGTATTACGGATTAAAGAAATGCACTGCTGCATGAAGTCTTAGGCAATGGTCTTTATTACGGAACAAGGAACCGCACTGCTGCACGACATCTTAGGCAGTGGGTTAGGTTTGCGAATCGCAACATGAAGTCTTAGGTGATAGGCTAGATTTTGGTTTTCGAGCATCACTGCATGAAGTCTTAGGCAATGGTCTATGTTGCAGAATAAAGAAACGCATTGCTGCATGAAGTCTTAGGAAATGGTATTTACTACGGAACAAGAAACCGCACTGCTGCATGAAGTCTTAGGCAATGGGGTAGGTTGGCAAATCGCTGCGTGAAGTCTTAGGCGATAGGAGAGATTTTGGTTTTTGCACATTACTGCATGGAGACTTAGGTAATGTACTGGGTTTTGCATATTACTGCATGGAGACTTAGGTAATGCTACATTGTAAGGAACACATCACTACATGGAGTCTTAGGTGATAGGCTGAACACATCACTGCATGGAGTCTTAGGTGATGGGTTGGATTTGTAGGAGAAGTGTGCTTTGATGACTGACCCTTAGATAGATAAATCAAGGGTGAGATTGCTTGTTTGTTGTATGACGCATGTGTATGACGTCGGATATTGAAGTGGAACCCTGACTGTATGTGTATTGAATGTTTGTATTGATTTGGAACCCTGAGTGTATGTGTGTTGTCGTGGCGTCTTTGAATTTATTTAAATGCGATGACAAGTACTAGCAAGGATGCAGGCGTAGGTGTAGAAGTGTGTAGACTTTTGTGTTGTAAGTGCGGGCGTAGGTGTGGTCGCAGAAATAAGCATGGATGTGGACGTATGTGTAGGCATGGTCATAGAAATAAGTGTGGATGTGGACGTGGGTGTGGATATGGATCCTAGGTAAGCTTCCTGGTGAGATTTTGATAGAGGCACCTTTTACGATTGTATTCTTTGTCAACCGAGGTATCTATATCAAGGTGAATGGATAATGTTGAGCTTGGATTTGAATTTGAGTTTGTCTTAGCTGGTAGTCATGCCTTGAGATTTTTCCGCAATTTTCTATGGGTGTGTATGATTGAATGTAATGCATGCATGCATGTTGGATATGATTATGCTTGATTTATACATGATGTATGGTATGCATGCTTGATATGATAATGTTATGAATTGAAATGATGCAATGATTGATAAATGCAATTCCCCTGTTATTTGAACTACGGAACCAACGCTCAAGGCAGACTATTAGCCAAGACTTGTTCTTTCTGAGAAGCCATGCCAATTAGGGGCTGGGATTTTGAAAAGGTGTTCCAGACGGGAACTGGGATTTTGAAAAGATAGCCCAGACGGGAAGTGGGCTTTGCACCAATATCCATATGGTTGTTTTAATAGTGTCAACTCGATGGCTTGGAACGGTGAAACAGATAGCAAGGTCTCTAATATTGGTAAGGTTACCTAGAGACATTAATTGGAAAATGTGAGGCTGCTCACGACTTTTACGTAAGGCTGCTTACGTAGGATGGATGATGAATGCATGAGGTTGCTTGTGCCTCATATGGTTGCCTATGAATGAATAGTGAATGAGGTTGCGTGAGGCTGCTCACGTCTTTGATGAAACGCGGATTTAGAAAATCTGTGAGGCTGCTCACGTCTTGGACGGTAAGGCTGCTTATGATTTAGTTTGATGAAGAATGCTTGTATGACAGACTCACTGGGAGGGATAGTCTGAGGGATGTTAAAGATAGCTACTCTCCTAGAAATTGACTCTAGATTATTACAGGGTCCTAAATCTCGAGCTATGATATGCTATGCATGCATGCAGATGTAGATGTTAATGCGTGGAATGACTGACCAAGGCATGTATTGGATGACTTAGATATGCATCGATGGATGTTGAAATTTTGACGCGCCAACGAGAATTGGGCTTTTTGTTATATCCACGTTGTTGGAATTCGTCATCTGAATGAGATGATAGGTGTAGCTTGATTATATCCTAATGAATGTATGTTAATGATTTATGCAGACTTATGCTTTATGATTATGACTCGCATGATTTATTGAATGATGCCCATGTGATGGGTCGTTGATGATTAAGCATAGAGATTTGACTATGTAACACGGTTACTTGTCACATGATGGTTGAATGTTATGCTTGCATGATTTCCTGATACTCGATTTGAACTTTAAAGATTGCTGATGTAGGAGAAAGATCCATTGGAGATTACGAAAGTGCGCGGAGAGCTTGCTTTTTGTGGCCTGACTTTCCCTAATTTTTGGTAGGGTCTTGGAGGAGATTCTCATTGATATGATCTTGGAAATAGCTTTATGATAATGTGGATGACCCCATTATTTTGCATTATGCCCCCGATTAAAAGACTCTTGAAGATGCTTGGCTTTGATGGACCATTTTGAATCAACTCCTTTTGATCGAGCCTCGTAGTGATTTACCCCACCATTCGAATTTTGAAGGAGGTGCCCCTCAATCAAAGCCTTGAGAGATTTATTAAAATTAGGGAACTGGGTCATACCCTATTATGATACGATTTGATTAAGGAATGTTCCTTCGAAAGGTATTCTCCTGATTGAACAATGCTTTGAAATTTGATCTGAGTCGATTAAATCTAGGAATGATCGCCCTTTGTGAATAATATCTTCTTGTGATATGCCCCTAGGATCATTAGTATTTTCCCGGCATATGGGGATCCTTTTAGATTCTTTTCCCCAGTTAGAAGCTTCTTGGAAATGTTGCCTTTGATCAGACCAATTTTGAAATCTCCTTGATGCAAAGTATTGATTTGTAAATAAAATTGTACATTTTGAAAAAATAATTCTTAGTGATGTACATGCAAGTTTTGAAATCGAAGTTTTAATGGAAATGGATGATTAGAGATGGAGATTCGAAGAAGAAAAGTGATTAGTAATAAATTTAACAAATGTAGGAGTCAGTTTAACACGAATTTTGCCGAGTATGCTTTCATAGTTAACCTTGCTTCAATTAGGACTTTTGAAGGTTGTAACATGGACAGGGTTCGTGGTTTAAGAAAAAAAGATATAAGGCTCGAAATTTATTTATCCCACCCTATTCTCCTTGATATTCTCCAGTTCTAAGTTCAATTAATCCAACGGATGCGTTCAATCCCCAAAGTTTCATAGTCGCGCAGATGATGAGAAGCGTAGATAAAGTCCAAGCGCTGATGAAAAGAATTGATAAGATTCAAGTGTTGATGAGAATCCTTTTAGGTTCTTGAGGTGGCAGTCACGAGATTTTTCTCCAATTTTATTTTCAATCCCTTATTTTTGCATGGACCAATTTTTTTTTTGAATTTCCGGTCCACCGGGATGCTCTAACTTTTGCCTAAGTAAAAAATGTTTGCTTTTTGTTTTTGACTTAGCGGGCTCTCTCTTTCTTTTGAATTTTTTTCATTTGAGATTCTTTTTGTGTTTTGATTTTGAATATTCGTGACTGCCACGCCGATTGTTGTAAGCGTCGTCTTTATTGTTTTCCTCGATTTTGAATTATGTATTGAGGAGGAAGATGTTGAGAGCTTTGTCTTTATTAATTGCTTCCTCAATCTTTATTGATGTGCACAAGGAAGATGATGTGCTTGAACCTTTTCTTAGATTGTTCCCTCAATGATTTATCGAGGAAGGAGATAGACTTGAACCTTTTATCTAGATAAATCACTTCTCTTGAGAATAGAATGCGCCATTGAATTAATTGAAAGACTACCCTGCCCCTGGTTGAAATTAAGTTTTTTTTTTAGAAAATACAAACAACTCCAACTTCTAGCTCGAGGGGGGTGACTATGGATTATCTCCTTATATCTCCACTATTTAGGAATTGAAATAATTCTTTACATCGTCAGCTCAATCTTACATTGAAAGCATAGCTTAGAAAAATTCAGTTATTTGATTTTCATCATTCTCCCTCAAAGTTTGTTAAAGTTAATTTGAAAAATGGAGAAGAAGAGTGAAAATGGAAATTCATTGATTTTTGTGGATTGAATCGATTTCAAAAACACGCATGCTTATTTTATTAGAATTACTAATCAAAAGATACAAAGTTTCACCAAATACAACTTAGAAACTTGGGAATTACAAATTGAAACTGATAAAGCCTAATGATCCTATGGAAGAGCTTTTAGTTGATCCACTGACTTTAGGAGATGCTTCGTAGTTCTTGGAATTGTCAGAGCGTGAGGGTGACCTTTTGTTAGAACATAGTTTGATTCTACTACCCTTGATTAGAGTTTTGATGATAACAAATACAAAGAATAAATAAATGCAAATAATATATACAAAGAATAAACATTCACCTTAAAATTATGTTTTATGTATGCAGAAGTTCTAATGGGATCAGTATCAGAAGATAAGCTGAAGAATTACACACTTAAGCAAAATAGTTTTTACGCTGAAGTTTGATGACCAGAATCTGCTCCTAAACAAGTAAACTCTGACTTTGAACAAAGACATATCAACCAAGTCATCAACACTCTGAAGCGTCGTCAGCAGTTAAAATAAAGAAGACTCTGAAGCGTTACTGATTATTCAAGACAGAATTAAATGCCAACGGCTTTCTTCAGACAAGATCTTCTACAAAACGAAAGTGTGTTATTAACATTAAACTTGCTTTATGGACAACGTCTCTTTCTTTCTGTGATGCGGTGGGAGAACTGACTTAAGGTTTTGCGTTTGTGTTCGCAAATGTTTCGGTTTAGCAAGAGTCGCCACCGACTTTTATTTTTATCCAAAGGAAAGGTCAAAAAGCACAGGAAAGACCTTTGAGATTGTTTTTTGGGTTCGGGGGGTAGATTATGAAAAGGGAAGGTGCTAGCACCCTTTTCATCCATGGTTTTCCATGGGATCTTAGTTACTTGTTTTAGATCACTTGCTTTTGCTTTTCAATTGTTTGAAATGGTGCTTTTGTGTGTGGTTTTGAAAGTATTTTTAAAAGAGGCCATCGTTGTGGCAACCTTTGTAATGATTCTTGTTTGAATGTATATAAAGGTGTTTGTCTTTTGAAAAATGTTTCAATGTATGAAAGTTTGTTTTGGGAAAATGTTTCAAAGATCTTTCCTACACATTTTTAACCCTTTGACATTGTTGTTTCACCATTGCATTTGGTAAACAACCTTGTGTTTGGATGTTTAAACGGGACAGACGCGGGTCATCGTATGACCATGATAGCAATTGTGCTAAGTATCTTTAGCAAGTTTTTGTTTGAGGGACTAGATCATTTTATATAGGCAACCAAGATAGCGTCATCGAGGGACTATGATCTTTTTGTTTTGATTTCGTTTGCCAAGACACCTAGCATGCATACCATGGCCATGTTTTTAAGGCAACAAGTGGATGAAAACCTAGGGGTGCTTGTGTGCATTGTGTTGTCAATTTTCATGCCTTTTTGTCTTGTATTAGTCAAGCTATTTGTTTTGATTTTGATTAGCATACAAACCCTAATCTTACTAACATGGCATATTTGAAAGCAATAAACGCGTAAAAGTAAATCTACAACTATTACAACATTATTATGGGATTGGGGTACAAGTTTGAATAGGGGGATATTTGCACAAAAAATAAAACCCTAAATCAACTATTACAACCATATTGAATTCATTGTACAAATAATAAATTGACAATATTTAAATATGCAATTAAATATGAATATGCAAAAATGTTTTTGTATTTATTTTATGTATGTAAAATAAATTATTTAATGTATCAAAAATAAGAAAAATATTAATGATTATTTTTGGAAAGGGTGGAAACCCTAATTTTGTTTTAAGAAGATATATATTCTAAATATTTATTTATTCATTTTTTATGTACAAGAAAATAAAATAAAATATATACAAAATGTTTAAAAAAATAAAAAAATAAAATATGTATGACAATATTATTTTATATATATAAATAAATGAAAATAAAAATAAATAATATTTTTATAATATTTACAAGTTTTTATTTAAGAAAATAAATGTATTAAACCTAATAAACTAAATATTATGCCAAAAATAAAATAAAAAAATAAAATAAAATGTGAAAATTTAAGAAAATATTTTTAGTAATTTTTAATATTTGGAAAAAATAAATAAAAGTCAAAAATGCAAAAGAAATAGAAAAATATGCAAAAATAAAGAAATGGGCCAAGGGGGTGCTAAAAAAAAGAAGGGGTGCAAAAAGCAAGGCCAAGTCAAGCCCAGCCCATTTCCACTTCATCCCTGTCCTCCAGAACAAGAAAAACGCGCGCCATGTTCAAACTGCTAACTCCTGCATTTGTGCTTAAAAACAAAAACTTGCAACATGAAAGTTATAGCTCTTGATCACACGATTCTAACCATGTAAAAAACTTAATCTAACTCTCAAAGACCAGAGAGAATTTCATTGGCCCTAAATCTTGACCTAGTTTTTTCAGAAAGTTCAACTATCAAATACTCCTAGCTCAGTTAACATAAATGAATTCTATGCATATGTACAGCTCAAGGACAATGAGGACTACATTTTTTCTTCACAAACCTAAGCCTAATGATTCCTAAATAAGGAGATAGAAGTTTGAGAAATACCTGTTTCAGTCAAGCTCGAGTATGGCAATGTAGGGGTTGTGAGTGAGACATGAGATACTTGTGAGCTTGCTTGAAGTTCCTTTGAGCTTTCCCAATGCTTAGCTTGCTTTGAACTTGCCTGAATCTTCTTGTAGAACTCAACCTGCAAACTCAGAATTTAAAAATGGTGAAGTGTGTAAATGGAGTTACAGTGGCTTGGGAATGGTTGGGATAGTTTAGGTATGGTGTATGGAGTGTGTTGGAACTGGTTTGGGACAAAACGCACGAGGCAATGTGAAGATGGAAGTGATTTTGCAGGGGCTGCCCTGTTTTTGCAAGAACTTATGATTTTGTGGTATAGGGTGTTTGATAGGCTTAGAGCTCTTGTTTCTGGCTTGGTGTGATGTGCTGAAGTTGTTTCAAATGTTCACAAACTTTGGTTTTAACAGATACAAGAGTTATGGAGTTTTTGCACAATGACTTGTTTTTGAAGTAAAAGTGAGAAGTGACCATGTCAAGGTTGTACATGCTTGTATTCTAGTTGCACAAAGTTGGTGAACTTTGCCTGAGTTTGTGGATGTTGTTTGCTGCAAAAGATTGGGTTCACAGCTCAAGAGAAACAACTTGACATAAAGCAAGCTTTATCAAAGTGGCAATGTTGCATTTTTACCATTTTTAGATTAATTCCTTGTACAATACCCTAAAGCTCAGAATAAAGCCTTAATACAATGTGTTTGCATTTAATTTATGAGTGTGGAAAGGTTTACGTACCTCTAAACCAAGTACAAGCATGGTTTAGACAGATTTGCAACTTGTATCAATGTGCAAAATGCCTTGGCCAAAAGATATATTTTGCCATTTTCAATCCTTCGATTCTCCCTAACCACAAATGATTTTGGAGAGTTCTTGGACATTTTGGAAATCTTGTAACATGATATACAATCCATATTTGAAATGCATTTTGATATTACAATGGGAACTAGGTGAAAATTTTCCATGAAGATAGGTCAAAATTCTGCCTAAACTAGGGCAAACTTTCACTAAGTTAAAAGTTTCATGGACCCTTGTTCATAAAATCATAACTTGATATCCAAGCATCCTTTTGGAAAACTTTGTGAATCAAAGTTGTAGATTTTGTGGAGGACTACAACTTTCATGTTGTAAGTTTTGTTTGAATCCAATTGCATCATGGTGAAAAAGTTGGGCAAAGTTGGGGGAAAATAAGAAATTTTCATAACTTCGAAAATTTCTAAGTTATGAAAATTTTCCATTTTAAACCCTAATTTGCAAAATTAGGTTTCTTGGTGAACAAGTTTCATGTTTTGACACATATTGATGAAAAATGACCCTTGGCACTTGATTTTGACCAAAAAGTCAAAGTTTGACTTTTCAGTGTACAGTTGATTTTTGATCAGTTGACTGGAAAATTCATCTGTCAATCCAATGCAATTGAGATCTTTTGAACCTTGTGATTAGGTCAAGATGATTCCATTGAGTCCTTGAATCTATGCTTGATCCCAAATTGCCATTGGCTAGGTGAAAAATCAGAAATTGCCCTTCTACAGTCAAAACCCTAAAAATGACCATTTTGCCCTTTTGATGATCTGATCAAATTTCTTGAGGAGTTGTGGTCCAAACTTGATCAAATGGTTCATATGAGTCTATAATGTTGATGTGGATCAAAAATTATGAGGTTTGATTATAAATTGGCCACAATTGACTTTTTCCCAATACAGCTGATTTCTAGGTCAACTGTCCGATTGACTGGGCAAAAATTTGATTCAAGGCTTGAAACTTGGTATGGGCAATCTTATAAGTCCAACATGAAGTATGAAAGTCACATTAGTCATTAGAAGTCCAAAAATCCCTGTGCAAACTCAAACCCTAATTTCAGGTCAACAGTGCAAGGAGATGTCTTGAGCAGAGCAAACCCTAATCCTGTCTGGAGTCCAAAGAGTCTTGTGAGGGGAAATATTGATAAAATGAGAGGTAAAATTTTGGGGTACAACATCTGCCCCTGTTCAATCTTCTTGAACCTGAAGAGTTAGATTGGCGAGTTTGTCGTTTCTGACTCGAAGGTAAAAGAATGATTGGACACTAGAGTGCCCGTAAATTTGCACTCGTCAAAATGCAGTTGAGGGAATGGGCTTAAAGATGCCATTTGGAGATGATTGAATCTTGTTAGATATGGGCTTAAAGATGCCATCCAAGACTTGTTTGTTGAAAATCAGGAGAATGAACATCAGAATGGTATCCGTATCTGGAACGTATCTGAGTTGTATCTGGAGATTGGATTTGTATAAGCAATGGAATGGCGTCTGTGTCAGGAGCATATCCGAGTTGTAACTGTATTTAACTATTGAATGAATAACAGAATGACTGTTGTGTCTGGAGTTTATCTGTATTGTATCTGAAATCTGAAATCTGAATAAGTGACAGAATAGCATCCATGTCTGGAGCATCTCTGGGCTGGGGAAAAAGGTCTGAATGAGTGACAGAATGGCTTCCGTGTCTGGAGCGTATCTGGACTGTATCTGAAGTTGAGATCTGAATGAGTAGTAGAATGACTTTCGTGTCTGGAGTGTATCTGAACTGTAAATAGGATCTGAAGTTGAGATCTGTATGAGTAGCAGAATAACTTCTGTGTCTGGAGTGTATCTGAACTGTAAATAGGATCTGAAGTTGAGATCTGTATGAGTAGCAGAATGACTTCCGTGTCTGGAGTGTATCTGAACTGTAACTGGGATCTGGAGCGTATCCATATTGTATCTGATTGTTGAAGTCTGAATGAGTGACAGAATGGCATCCGTGTCTGGAGCGTATCTGGACTGTATCTTGACTTTGAATTCTGAATGAGTAGTAGAATGACCTCCGTGTCTGGGGTGTATCCATACTGTATCTGAATAAGAGATCTGAATGAGTAACAGAATGACTTCCATGTCTTGGAGTGTATCCATACTGTATCTGAAATCTTTGAATATTTGTTAAAGATAGCTTTTAATCATATCCTGAAAGGATAAAATGTTAGTTGAAACACAAAGTTATGTTGCATGAAATGTATGATGCAATAAAATGTGCTTTATCAATGTTCATGATATATGAATGTAATGTATGCGCATGTAAGCTAAATAGATGTCTTGCTGGGGAAAATAAATCCTTGATGGATGGAAATAATAAAATCCTTGACTGCTGTCGTGGAAAATAAATCCTTGATCGCTGTTGGAGATTCAAAATCTTGGATTGCTAAGGATGAAAAACATTGCTGACTGTTATTGGTGATAGAAAATCCTTAGCGACTTGTGGGGATTAACAAGAACTTAGACAACTTCTGTAGGGATGTGAGAATCCTTCCTGACTTTCCTGGGGATAAGGATCTTTTAAGTCTGTTTGAGAAACCTGCTTGGGGAATCCCGATAACTTTGATGACTATGGCTGGAGGTTACACCAGGGGAATCTTTACTCGTATGGGGAATAAGGAAACTCTGATGAATCTCTACTAGGGATTAGATGACAGAAATATCTTGATCTGTTGGAGAATAAGGAAGACTCTGGTGGTTTCTGCGGAGAATTAAGAATGAGAATCTTCAATCTTCTGGGGAATTGAAACCTTGGGGGCTTCACTGGAGAAGTGAGAATGAGAATATTCGATCTGTAGGGGATTAACAATTCTGACAAACTCATGCTGAAAAGTATGAAGACTCTGGCAACTTCACTGGGGAATGAGAATCTTCAATCTGCTAGGGGAATTTGAATCCTTGGGGACTTCAAACTGGGGAGTTAAGAATGAGAATCTTCATTCTGCTGGGGAGTAAAAAAAACTCTGTGGGGAAAAGGCTTATTCCTGTTTGGAAAAAGTTCAAGATTTTGGGTTGTATGCCAATCTACTGGGGAATTATCCTAGTTGGGGATAAAAGTTAATTGTTATCTGGTTGATTCTCAGACTTTAAGACAACTTGTTAAGGAGATTGTTGAAAACTGAATGGTTTCCGATGTGGATTGGTAGTTGGAAATTTGACTCCATTGGGGAAGAAGGTTTCATCTTTGCTGGGGATTTATGACCCAAAGTGTTTACTCAGTGGGGAATTGGGAGTTTGAAGACTTAACTCTGATGGGAAATTAAGGTTTGAAAATATAACTTCGCGCGGGGATTGGGAGTTTGAAGATTTAACTCTGGCGAGGATTTTGAAATTTAATTCCGCTGGGGATATGTATTTCAATGGTTGTAGCTCCGCTGGGGATCTAGATGATGTACTGCAGGGGGTTTCTCTTGGAATATCCTAAAGACGTTTTCCTATCACTTTAACCTGTCAGTAATTATTCTTTCACATTTCATTTATTTGTAAACAATGATTATATTCAAATGCATATGCTCATTTAATAAATCATTAGACGTTTTCAAATAAAACACGAGTGTAAAAAGAAGAAAAGGCAAATAGTTTTCTGCACTTTGAAGTATCTTTGTATTAACTTTGTGTAAGTATTTTGTACAAAGGAGACAGACATCCTAGTAAGATAATGTTGCCATAAAAATTGAGAAAAATTTATACAAAGAAAGATGGCTAAGTGTAAAAATTCCATGGGGTTCCCATTCTGTTATAGCCTTCATAACTCTGGATATCTTGTCCATTTGCTGCTTCGTCCGAAGATGACTGGATTGATCAGAAGCCAGGATCTTGTCTGGTGAAGAGATTGCCCTTTCAAGTTTTCGGTCCACCGGGAAACCCTTTTTTTCCCAAGTCGCCCTTTTGGGTTTTCAACTTGCCGGGTGTACAGATTTTTTATTTATCCCTAATTTTTGCCTGAACCACCCTTTCAGATTTTCGATTCACCGGGATGCCCATTTTTGCCCAAGTCTCCCTTTCGGGTTTTCAACTTGCCGGGTCGTTTATGCGTAGTATCTTTTGACTATGTCTGCATTCGCAGGGTGCGGTAGGTCGTCGCCGTCCATGGTGGTCAGGATCATTGCCCCGCCAGAAAAGATATTTTTGACCACAAATGGTCCTTCGTAAGTATGAGTCCATTTGCCCCTGGGATCACTTTGCGGCAAGATGATCCGCTTGATTACAAGGTCCCCAACTTGATATACCTGGCGTCTGACTTTCTTGTTAAAAGCCTTGATCATTCGTTTCTGATGCGCCTGACCATGCCAAATAGCAGTAAGTCGCTTATTGTCAATCAAGTTAAGTTGATCAAGTCGGGTCTGAATCCAATCGTTTTCACTCAAACCAGCATCCTTCATGATTCTCAAGGAGGGAATCTAAACCTCGATAGGTAAAACAGCTTTCATGTTGTGATACGGTGGGAGAACTGACTTGGGATTTTGCGTTTGTGTTCACAAATTTTTCGGTTTAGCAAGAGTCGACACCGACTTTTTATTTTATCCTAAGGAAAGGTCAAAAAGCACAGGAAAGACCTTTGAGATGTTTTCTTGGGTTCGGGGAGTAGATTATAGAAAGGGAAGGTATTAGCACACTTTCTATCCATGGTTATCCATGGGCTCTTAGTTACTTGCTTAGATCACTTGCTTTGCTTTTCAATTGTTTGAAATGGTGCTCTTCAATTGTTTGAAATTGTGCTTTGTGTGTGATTTTGAAAGATGTTTTGAAAAGAGGCCATCGTTGTGGCAACCTTTGTAATGATTCTTGTTTGAATGTATACAAAGGTGTTTTTGTCTTTTGAAAAGTTTTCAATGTTTGAAAGTAGGGTTTTGAAATTGTGTGGTGAAGTGTGTTTTGAAGATAGCAAGGATGTTTTGCAAGCTTTTGATCAAGTGACTAAGAGTTGTCTACCCTATTTTACTCAAAGATCTTTCTTATGTTTTTAACCCTTTTAACAGTGTTGTTTCACCATTGTATTTGGTGAACAACCTTGTGTTAGGATGTTAAACGGGACAGGCGCGGGTCATCGTATAGACTTGATAGCAATGGTGTCAAGTATTTTTGGCAATTTTCTTGAGGGACTTGATCATTTTGTTTAGGCAACTCAGATAGCGTCATCGAGGGACTATGATCTTTTGTTTTGTTTTTGTTTTGCCAAAGTACTAGACATGCATATCATGGCCCATTTTTTAAGGCAACAAGTGGATTGTAACCCTAGGGGTGTAAGTGTGCATTGTGTTTGTTTTTTCATGCATTTTTGTCTTTGATTAGGTCAAACTATTTGTTGGTT
Source organism: Vicia faba (assembly GCA_948472305.1). NCBI lineage: Eukaryota > Viridiplantae > Streptophyta > Magnoliopsida > Fabales > Fabaceae > Vicia > Vicia faba. The sequence goes on along the minus strand of OX451739.1, from coordinate 147,086,294 downwards.
TTAATTTTGCATACAAACCTTAATTCTCTAATCATGGCATAATTGAAAGCTTAAAGGTGAGAGAACTTAAATTCTACACTATTACAACATGATATAGGGAGGGGGGTACAAATTTGAATTGGGGATTATTTTGCAAGAAATTGATCCCTAAATTATTACAACCATATTGAATTTGCAAGGCATAATATTTAAATATACAATATTTAAATAAATACAATAAATAAATATATAAAATGTATTATGCAAAAGAAAGGGTTTTTTTATGTATGTAAAATATTTTCAATGGAAAGAAAAGTAAAGAAATAAAAAAAGTTAATTTTATTTGTTTTTAGGGCAAAAACCCTAATTTCTTAAGAAAATAAATATAATGTATTATTTATGTACAAAAATATATTGATATGTATAAAAATGAAATATATTAAAAAAGGGTATTTTTTAGTATAAAATAATTAAAAAAAATAAAAATGTATTTATTTTGTGTTTTTTGGTTCTAATCATTTAATAAAATATAGTATATATATATATATATATATATATATATATATATATATATATATATATATATATATATATATATATATATATATATATATATATATATATATATATATATATATATATATATATTAAATATATTAAGTGTGTGAAAAGTAAAATAAATTATTTACAAAAATGTGTATATTTCAAGAAAATATTTTCAAATGTGAATAAAAATAATAAATGAAAATAAAAAAATTTTACATTATTTTTAAGTTTTAACAAAATAGTATAAAGTATTTAATCATTTTAATGTTAGAAATAATTAAAATAAATACCAAATAAATGTAAAAATTTATGAAAATATTTTTTAGCCATTTTTTATGTTTGGAAATAAAATAATAAAGTCAGAAATGAAATAAAAATGCAAAAATAACAAATATACAAGAAATGGGCCAGGGGGTGTGAAACTGAGAATGGGGGTGTCAAAAGTAGGAAGTAACCAGGCCCAGCCCAGCTACTTCATCTTCTTCCTCTGTCCAAGAAAAACGCGCGCATGGCTTAGTTCAAACCTGTATCTCCTGTTTCAGTGCTTTTTTGACAAAACTCAAAACATGAAACTTGTAGAGCATCAAACAACGAATCTAACCATATAAAAAACTTAAGCTAACTCTCAAAGACCAGAGAGAATTTCTCTGGCCCTAATTTCTAACCTAGTTTTTTCAGAAAGTTCATGGATGAAATTCTCCTAGCACGATTAATATAAATGAAAACTAAGCACATGTATGGCTTCAGGGCAATGAATACAACATCTTTCATTCACAAACCTAAGTCTAAATGTTCCTAAATAGAGAGATAGAAGTTCATGAAATACCTGTTTCAGTTGAGTTCGAGTTGGACAATGCAGCAACTTCCAATGACGCCTGAGGTTCTTTTGAGCTTGCTTGATGTCCCTTGAACCTTTCCCAATGCTTAGTTTGTTTTGAAGTGGCCTGAATCGTGCTACAGAACTCAACCTGCAAAGCTTTCAAACAAAAATGGTGAACACTGTAAATGGAGTTACAGTTGGCAATGGAGGTTTGGTATAGTTTGAGTGAGTTGAATGGAAGATATTGGAACAATTTTGAGGCAAAACGCATGAGGCAAAGTGAAGTTGGAAGTGATTCTGTAGGGCTTGCCCTGTTTTGCAAGAAAATGGTGTTTTTGAGTATAAGGGTGCTTTAGGGATGAAAAGCTCGTGCTTCTGGATTACAAGGGTATGCAAAACTCGTTTGACAACTTTGCTTGAGTTGGTTTTATCAGATGTATGAGTTATGGACTTTTGGTACAATGCCTTGGTTTTCAAGAAAAATGTGAGAGTTGACAATGCAAGGCTGTACTGGCTTGGAACCTAGCTGCACAAAGTTGTTGAGCTTTGCCTGACATTAGGGAGCCTTGTTTGCAGTAAAAGGCTTGGTGTATGGCTCAAGAAATGAAACCTGACATAAAGCATGCTTTATGTAAATGGAAGTGTGATCTTTATGCTTAAAATGGAAAAGTTCATTGTACAATGCTCTCTTGATCAAAACAATGCCAATGTCCAATGTATTTGCATTCAATTTTTTAGTGTAAATTGGTTTAGAGGCTTGTAATTATGTACTAATCTAGTTTGGTCAGATTTGCAACTTGGTATGAACATGTATTGGCCATGGTTACAAAGTGAGTTTTTGCCAACTTCAAGCATTCGATTCTCCCTAACCACAAAGGTGTTTGAGGAGTTCTTGGACAATTTGGAAAGCTTGCAACATTTACTATAATCCATCTTTGAAATTCAACTTAAGACTCCAAGTGTAACTATGTGAAAAATGTCCAAGAAGATGGGTCAAAATCCTGCCTAAACTAGGGCAAAATTTCTCTGTTAAAAGTTTTAGGGACCCTTGTTCCAAAAATCATAACTTGAGATCCAAGCTTCTTTTGAGAAAACTTTGTGAATCAAAGTTGTAGACTTTGTGATGGACTACAACTTTCATGTTGTAAGCTTTGTTTTAATCCATTTGCATCTTGGTGAAAATGTGGGGCAAAGTTACGAAAAAATGAGAAAATTTCATAACTTAGAAAATTTCTAAGTTATGAAATTTTTCCATTTTAAACCCTAATTTGCAATTTTGGGTTTCTTGATGAACAAGTTTCATAATTTGACATGTCTTGATGAAAAATGACCCTTGGCACTTGATTTTGACCAAAAAGTCAAAGTTTGACTTTTCAGTGTACAGTCAAATTTTGATCAATTGACTGAAAAATTCATCTGTCAATCCTATGCATTTGAGACCTTTTGAACTTGTTGAATGAGTCAAGATAATTTCATTGAGTCCTTGAGTCCATGGTTGAGCTTGATTTGCCATTGGCTAGGTCAAACAGTCAAAAATTGCCTTTACATAGTCAAAACCCTAAAAATAACCATTTTGCCCTTTTGGTGATTTGATCAAATTTCTTGTGGAATTGTGATCCAGACTTGATCAAATGGTTCATATGAGTTCATAATGTTGATGTGGGTCAAAATTCATGAGGTTTGACTGTCAATTGGTCACAGTTGACTTTTTCCCCAATACAACTGATTTCTAGGTCAACTGTTCAATTGACTGGGCAAAAATTTGATTCAAGGCTTGAAACTTGGTATGGACAAACTTGTGAGTCCAACATGAAGTACGAAAGTCACTTTGGACATTGTAGGTCAAAACATCCATGTGCAAATTCAAACCCAAATTTAGGTCAACAGTGCAAGGAGGTGTGTTGAGCAGAGCAAACCTAGCTTGGTCTTGAGTTCCAAGAGTCTTGTGATGAGAAAATGTTGATGAAATGAGAGGGAAAATTTTGGGGTACAACAGTTGCCCCTGTTCAATCTTCTTGAACCTGAAGAGTTAGATTGGCAAGTTTGCCTTTCGCGATTCAAAGGTAAAAGAGGATTGGACACTAGAGTGCCCGTAAATTTGCACTCGTCAAAATATAGCTGAGGAAATGGGCTTAAAGATGCCATTTGGAGATGGTGGAATCTTGCTGGAGATGGGATTAAATATGCCATCCAAGAATGTTTTTTGAATTGCAATGTTGTAGGTCAGAAGAATGGGCATCAAAATGGTATCCGTGTCTGGAATGCATTTGAACTGTATTTGGAGACTGAGTCTGTATGACCAAAAGAATGGCGTCCGTGTCTGGTGCGTATCTGAGCTATAACTGTATTTGAACTTTGAATGAATATCATAATGACTGTTGTGTCTGGAGTATATATGTATTGTATCTGAATTTGAGATCTGTATGAGTAGCAGAATGACTTCCGTGTCTGGAGTGTATCTGAGACTGTAATTGGGATCTGAATAAGTGACAGAATGACTTCCATGGCGACTGCACTGGGGAGAATCAAACTTCTGGTGTAAGGGCCAGAATGGCATCTGTGTCTGGAGCGTATCTGAATCTTGAAGTGGATAGTTGAATCTGAATGAGAAATAGAATGGTCGTCGTGTCGGGAGCGTATCTAGTCTATATCGGATTGCTGAAGTCTGAATGAGTAGTAGAATGACCGCCGTGTCTGGGGTGTATCTGTACTGTATTTTAACTTGAAATTGTGAATGAGTAATAGAATGACCGCCGTGTCTGGGGTATATCCATACTGTATCAGGAAAATTGTTAACGATAGCCTTTTAATCTTATCTTGAAAAGGGTACAATGTTAGCTAAAACACAAAGTTATGTTGCATGATATGTATGATGCAATGAACTGTGCTTCATCAATGTTTATGATATATGAATGTAATGGATGAGCATGTAAGTCGAGTGGCTGTCTTGCTGAGACAAAATAAATCCTTGGCTGCTCCTGGGGATTGAAATCTTTGACTGCTGCCGGGGAAAGTAAATCCTTGACCGATGTTGAGGATTCAAGACTCTTTGATTGCTGAAGATGAGAGATCCTTACTAACTTCTTGGGGATTAAATATCTTTGTTTATTTGAGAAGGAGAAATCCTGGGACCACTACTGGAGATTGAAAATCCTCAACGATTTGTGGGGATTAATAAGGCCTTTGACAACTTCTACAGGGGAATGAGAATCCTTCATGACTTTCCTGGGAAATAGGGAAAACTCTAAAAATCTCTACTGGGGAAATAAAACCTGGGAGGCTTCTGCTTGGAGAAATGAGACCGAGAATATTCGATCTTACTGGGAGATAACTCTGTGGGGAGAATTTTTACTCGGCCGGTGAAATCAAGAGCTTTGGGTTGTATGCCAAACTACTGGGGAATCACCCTAGTTGGGGATAAGCCAAGAAGTTAACTGTTATCTGCTTGGTTTTCAGACTTCTAAGATAGCCTGCTGGGGAAATTGGGGGAAGTTGAACAGTTCCCACCGGGGGTTGATAGTTGGAAATTTGACTTCGTTGGGGAAGAAGGTTTAAAATATTCTGGCTCCGCTGGGGATAGGTATTTCAAGGTTTGCGGGCTCTGCTGGGGATCTTGAAGTTTAATTCCGCTGGGAATGTATACACTCCAAAGTTTTAGCTTTGTTGAGGATCTGAATGATGTATTGCAGGGGATTTCTTCTGGAATGGCACAAATATATCTTCCTACACCTTCAACCTACCAGTAATTATCCTTTCTCAATTCCGTTTTATTTGTAAGTAGTGATTATATTCAAATGCATATGCCTATTTAACAAAACATTGGACGTTTTCAAATAAAACATAAGTGTAAAAAGAAAAGAAAGGCTAGCAAATTTCTGCACTTTGAAGTATTTTTGTATTAACTTTTGTAAGTATCTTTGTACAAAGGAGACAGACATCCTAGTAAGAGAATGTTGTCGTAAAAATTGAAAAAGTTTATACAAGAGAAAGATGGCTATGTGTAATAATTCCATGGGGTTCCCATTCTGCTATAGCCTTCACAACTCTAAGTATCTTGTCCACTCGCTGCTTCGTCCGCCGATGATTGGATTGATCAGTAGCTTGGAGCTTTGTTGGTGAAGAGATTGTTCTTAAAGTGATCCGACGAGACATAGTCATACGCTTTAATTCCCTAACTTTTTCCTTGACCGCCCTTTCAGGTTTTTGATCCACCGGGAAACCCTTTTTTGCCCAAGTCGCCCTTTCGGGTTTTCAACTTGCCGGGTGTACAGATTTTTTGTTTTATCCCTAATTTTTTCCTGAACCTCCCTTTCGGGTTTTCGATTCACCGGGATGCCCATTTTTGCCCAAGTCTCCCTTTCGGGTTTTCAACTTGTCGGGTCATTTTATGCGTAGTATCTTTTGACTATGTCTGCATTCGCAGGGTGCGGCAAATCGTCGCCGTCCATGGTGGTCAGAATCATTTCCCCACCAGAAAAAATGCTCTTAATCACAAATGGCCCTTCGTAAGTAGGAGTCCACTTGCCCCTGGGATCACTTTGCGGCAAGATGATCCGCTTGATTACAAGATCTCCGACTTGATATACCTGACGCCTGACTTTCTTGTTGAAAGCCTTGATCATCCGTTTTTGATACGTCTGACCATGACAAACAGCGGTAAGTCGCTTCTCGTTGATCAAATTAAGTTGGTCAAGCTGGGTCTGAATCCAATCATCTTCACTGAAACTGGCATCCTTCATAATCCTCAAGGAAGGAATCTGAACTTCCATGGGTAGAACATCTTCCATGCCATATACCAAAGAAAATGGGGTTGCCCCTGTTGAAGTACGTGTCGTGGTACGATATCCATGTAGAGAAAACGGTAACATCTCACGCCAGTCCTTGTAGGTGATTGTCATCTTTTGAATGATCTTCTTGATATTTTTGTTCGCGGCTTCAACAGCACCGTTCATCTTCGGCCAGTAGGGAGATGAATTGTGATGATAAATCTTGAACTGTTCGCATAGAGCGGTGATCATAGTGTTGTTCAAATTTGTACCTTTGTCCGTGATAATCCTGTCGGGGATACCATACCGGCATATGACGTTCTGCTTGATGAAGCGGGCAACCACATTCTTTGTAACTGAGGCGTAGGAAGTTGCTTTGACCCACTTGGTAAAATAATCAATAGAGACCAAGATGAAGCGATGTCCATTGGATGTCGTAGGCTTGATCTCTCCAATCATGTCAATGCCCCACATTCCGAATGGCCAAGGAGCTGTCAGAACATTGAGAGGAACAGGAGGAATATGTACCTTATCGGTGTAGACTTGGCATTTGTGGCAGGTACGGGAATATTGATGACAATCAGCTTCCATGGTAGACCAGTAGTAGCCTGCCCTTAGAATCTTCTTAGCCATCGTATGTTCGCTCAAGTGGGTGCCAAATGTGCCACTATGTATCTCGGTCATGATCAACTCTGCTTCAACCTTGTCCATACAATGAAGTAGAACACAATCATGGCTACGCTTATAAAGGATTCCATTGCTTAGGAAGAACTTGGCAGCAAATCTCCTTAAGAACTTTTTGTCATTGACGGAAGCTCCTTCAGGGTATTCTCGAGTCTGGAGATACCTTTTGATTTCATGAAACCAGGGTTGTTCCACTACTTCTTCGGTGTTAATCTCGTGACAGTGCGCAGGTTCGTCCATTCGCTCGATGGTAATTTGGGGAGCCTCGTTATCCCAGTTGAGTTTAAACATGGAAGACATTGTAGCAAGAGCATCAGCTAACTGATTTTCTTCTCGCGGGAAGTGTTCGAAAGTAATCTGCTCGAAATGAGGCAACAATGTCAAGACATGTTCTTTGTATGGGATAAGATTAGGATGTTTGGTGTCCCACTCTCCTTTGACTTGACTGATAACCAAAGCCGAGTCCCCAAATACGACCAAAGATTTGATTCCCAAGTCTATAGCAGCCTTGAGACCAAAGATGCAAGCTTCATATTCAGCCATGTTGTTGGTACAGCTGAAGTAAAGTCGGGCAGTGAAGGGTGTATGGCAACATTCCGGAGAAATGAGTACCGCACCGATACCGTTGCCAAGTGCATTTGAAGCACCATCAAAGTACAGGGTCCATCGGGATCCTTGTTCAGGTCTGTCATACAGTATGTTACCTTCAATGTTGTCCAATGTCATGATGTCCTCGTCAGGGAAATCGAATCTCATAGATTGGTAATCTTCGACGGCTTGATGAGCTAGATGGTCAGCTAGTACACTCCTCTTTATAGCTTTTTGGGTAGTATACTGGATGTCATACTCAGTCAGGATCATCTGCCATCTAGCGATTCTTCCAGATAAAACAGGCTTCTCGAAGATATACTTGATCGGATCTATCTTGGAAATCAGCAGAGTGGTATGAGTCAACATATACTGCCTTAGCCGGCGAGCAGCCCATACCAAAGCGCAACAAGTTTTCTCGAGCAGTGAGTAGCGAGTCTCACAGTCGGTGAACTTTTTGCTAAGGTAATAAATGGCATGCTCTTTTCGGCCAGACTCGTCATGTTGGCCCAGTACGCACCCCATTGAGTTATCCAAAACAGCCAGATACATGATTAACGGCCTTCCTTCGACGGGTGGCATCAGAATAGGAGGTTCCAATAAATACTCCTTGATCTTATCAAAAGCAACTTGACAATCATTGTTCCATTCAACTACCTGATCTTTCTTCAGCAGCTTGAAGATTGGCTCACAGGTGGATGTCAGGTGAGAGATGAACCTCGCAATATAGTTTAAGCGTCCCAAGAATCCTCTAACCTCCTTTTCAGTGCGGGGGGCAGGAATTTCTTGTATAGCCTTTACTTTAGCTGGATCAACCTCAATGCCTTTGTTGCTGACAATAAATCCCAAAAGTTTACCAGACCTAACTCCAAAAGTTCACTTGCTTGGGTTCAGTTTGAGCTTATACTCCTTCAACCTAGCAAACAGCTTTTGCAAATGATCAAGGTGTTCTTCTTTTGTCTGTGATCGAGCTATCATGTCGTCTACGTAAACTTCGATCTCATGATGTATCATATCATGAAACAAAGCTACCATGGCACGTTGATAGGTTGCCCCTGCATTCTTCAGTCCGAATGGCATCACTTTGTAGCAGAAAGTACCCCATTGTGTGACAAAAGTAATTTTCTCCATGTCCTCGGAGGCCATTTTGATCTGGTTGTATCCCGAGAATTCATCCATGAAGGAAAATACCTTGTGTTGAGCTGTGTTGTCAACCAAGATGTCGATATGTGGCAGTGGAAAATCATCCTTGGGGCTAGCCCTGTTTAAGTCCCGATAGTCCACACACATTCTGACTTTGTCGTCCTTCTTAGGCATGGGCACAATGTTAGTAACCCATTGTGGATAGGAAGTAACAGCCATAAAGCCAGCGTTGAATTGCTTCATTACCTCAGCTTTGATCTTCTCATAAATGTCGGGCCTCATTCGGCAGAACTTTTGCTTGACCGGTGGACAGTCTTCTCTTGTAGGGAGACGATGAACCACGATATATGTGTCTAATCCCGGCATATCTTCATAGGACCAGGCGAAGATTTCAACATATTCGTTCAACAACTGCCCTAAGCGCACTTTGACACTTGGTTCCAGGTTGGCACCCACCTTTACCTCCTACTTGTCTTCCTTTGTTCCCAAGTTGATGGTTTCTAGCAACTCTTCATGAGGCAGAATAGCCCTCTCTTCTTGTTGCAAAAGTCTGGCTAACTCTCCCGGCACTTCACAGTCTTCGTAAACTTTGTACTCAGCATGATTGACCAAATCTTCAGAGTTACCTAAGGCTAAAGCAGAATAGTCACCCATGGAATCCGAAGTGGATGGGTACCTGCATTTGTGAGTGTGGGTGTGTGTAAGGAATAGACATCCTTAAACAAAACAAAATGCAAAAAGAAAGAAAATGAACACAATAGTTTAGATGAAGACGTCCAATGATTCATTAAAACATGGCATATGATAATGAAGAAAATCAAGCCCTTACAAATGGACCTACATGCCCCGGGCAAGGCATGAGGTGAAAATAGTGTACGAATTGTTTAGTTATTACAGACCAAAATAAGAAATTGTTCAAAGATAAATTTATTGGTTGATGAAGGTGATGGGAATAAAATCCTTTGCTTCCCAGTTGCTTAAACCCTCTTTGACGGTTGGAAAGATCCAATCTTCGAAGTTGTTCTCTTCATCTTCATCTTCAACAGCATTGATTCCATGCTGAGAGATTTTGACGGGCGGTCCTCCATCCTTGGAGCGACGCATAGCCTTCTGTCCTGCAGCAGTAAACCCTAATCCAAACTTGTCCGTCTTATGGGGAAAATCAGGTAGTTTCCCCCATACTATGCTCTTTCCTTCTTTGACTACAGCCTCTGCGTCCTTCAGGGATGCCATCCTAGATACATGCTTGGGAACGATAGGCACTCCAACCATTGTCTTCGCCACCACGACCTCAGGAGAAACTTCCTCAAAATGTTGGAAAGGCATTTCGATGAACTCGCCATCCAACTCCACATATCGGAAGGAGTTGAGGTGACTTATCATGTACTCTTCATCGCCGTGCACCGTTATAATCTTACCTTTAACAGGGTATTTCAGCATTTGGTGTAAAGAGGAGGTAACTGCCCCAACATAATGGATCCACGGTCTTCCAAACAAACACGAATATGAAGGACGGATGTCCATCACATAAAAGGTGGAGTTAAAGACTTCAGTGCCCACTTTGATAGGAATGTCAACCTCTCCGTGAACCATTCTTTTGGACCCATCAAAATCCCTAACAACGATGTTACTAGGTTTGAGGGTCAATCCTTCGCAGTCCAAACGGTCTAGTGCTTTCTTCGGCAGCACATTCAAGGAAGAACCAGTATCAACTAAGAAATGGGTGAGGGTGGTTCCCCTGCATTCAACTGAGACATGTAGTGTGTCGTTGTGTTTCCTTCCCTTGGGAGTCAGATCAGCATCGGAAAAGCCAAGACCATTATCAGCAGTAAGACTGGCCACACACTCCTGAAACTGGTCAGCCGAAGTTTCTTGGGGCTTGTGTGCCGTCTTTAAAAATTTGATTAAGGCCTTAGCATGGGCCTCAGAGCAGAGTAGAAGAGCCAACATGGATATTTTAGAAGGGGTCTGCCCTAGCTGTTCCACGACGTCGAAATCGCTCCTTTTGATGATTTTCAAGATTTCCTCCATTTCTTTCTGGGTGGTTTCGGGGATAACCACATCATGAGCCTTCGTCCTGACAGGCGCTTCTAGTATCCCCTTACCCTTATCGGTATTATCAACAGATGGTCTTACTTCAGGAGTATCCACTTCTTCAATTAATGGGCCTTGCACAAATGGCCTAACAGGTACGGAAGCTTTCGAGGGTCCGAAAACTGCTCGAGGGGGAGCAATCTTCGGAGAAAAAATCTGGCCGCTGCGGGTTATCTTGCTTGCACCCGCAATGTTCCCTTCTTCAGAATTCTCTTGGACTGCTTCAATCTGTTTGATACCATGATAGAAGATTTCTCCTCCATAGTTCCATGGTATCGTCTTGCTAGATTGATACGGGACAGGCCCCGGCATGGTGATTTTTAATGGTACAAACTCAGGAACAGGTGTAATCTTGACAGGCCTTTTGCAAGCCTTGGGAAGATCGTCGGAAATGGTTATTATTGCAACATCGTTGGTTGAAGTAGCAAAAGTAGCAGGAGTAATAGGTGTGAAGGTATCAACATGGGTCTTTTAGAAGAGTATCTCTTTGGTATCCATCAGGCGTTGGACACCTGATTTCAACATTGGGCAGTCATCTCGTATGTTTAAGCAAAAGTAGCAGTCTTTTCCACAACTAGGGAATATCCCGGCTCTCATCAAATTCTCTTTAATCACTAATAACGGAGTCAAAAGGTCAGCAACATCGGTAACATGAAGGTCTTCCATAACGGCATGAACATTATGACCGTGCTTGGGCATTGGGGAAGAAATCACATTTGGCTTTTTGGGCGCATCGAATTCTACTTCCTTGGCGTCAATCAGGTCTTGGATTTTATTCTTAAGCGCCCAACAATTATTGGTATCGTGCCCTGCACTGTCAGAGTGGTAAGCACACTTGGCATTGGAGTGGTAGTATGGAGAGGAGGTATTAGGGTTCTTTGGCGCTTCCTTCAAACTGGAAAGATTCCGCTTTAACAAATGAGGGAGTACTTGAGCTGGCGTCATGTTGATTCGGGTGAACTGTCGTTGTGGCCTTTCTATCCGTTGTTGATTAGGTCTTGGCTGATTGCTGTGAGGTTGATCATTTGAAGAGTTTTGAATCATCACAGCCCCCACAGTTGGCTGACGCTCGATTCTTCCTTGACTTTTCTGAGAATAAACAGCAGAGGCTTCCTTCTTAGCTGGGAAGGTTTTCTTAACAGCAGTGGACGCGGAGGTATCTTTCTGAATCTTACCACTTTTAATACCGGCCTCGACCCTTTCGCCGGTCAAAATTAGTTCGGTGAATCATGCGGAAGAACTCCCAATTAAATGATTGAAGAAAGGACCAGACAGGGTCCCTAGAAACATGTCAACCAGCTCTCTATCCGACAATGGTGGCTGCACCCTTCCAGCCAGATCACGCCACTTCTGGGCATACTCTTTAAATCCCTCATTAGAAGCCATACCCATACTCTGTAGCTGAGTACGAGTGGGCGCCAAATCAGCATAGTATTGGTATTGACGGTAAAAAGCAGCAGCTAAGTCTTCCCAGTTATGAACCTCATACCTCTCAAGTTGATAAAACCAGTCCAATTGTGTGCCTGACAAACTGTCTTGGAAAAAGTGTACCCAAAAGTCTTTATCAGATGAGTGGGGTTGGATCTTTCTGACATAGGGTCTTAGATGCATCTTTGGGTAGGACAGGCCGTCATACTTAGCAAATGTTGGTACTTTGAACATGGGAGGAATGACGATCCCAGCGACCAACCCTAGTTCTTCAAAATCTAAACCAGGTACCCTTTGCATCTCCATGGCTGCCAATCTATCCTCAAGATTCTTATATTTATCATCCATCGGGGGATATTGTTGTTCGGAGTAGTCTTTGTCTTCTTCCTCTTCAACTTCAGATTCAGAAGGTACCGCAGCCCCTTTTCCTTTACCAGCCCCTTCATCAGACATTGAGGGGAACTCGAGAACTTTTCTAGCATTGCTTTCAAACCTTCTTCCAAAAGTGGCTACTCCGGGCCTTTTCTTCTTTTTCTCTTTATTCTTCTCCAACAGTGCTTTAAGGTCCTCTTGACCCTTTGCTAAGGTCATGAGGAGTTGCTGGAATTGAGAATTATGTGCCTACAGATCCTTAATTGTCTGCTCCAAATCCATCTTGCTGAAATAAATAGCAGAAAGATAAGGAAACCTGGTGTGAAGACTTGTTTATGCATATGATGAATGATGTGTTATTCATGTAATGCATTCAAGGATTCAGAAATTCAAATTTGTTGCAAACAAAAAGGAACACACGTCATATTAAGAAGAAATTGTTAGTACATAAGTGCCCCATGGGTAAAATATTACAAAATTCTTAATGTAAAAAGACATTGCGCATCCTTTTTGGTGCGATGTAAGTGTTGAGAGTTTCCTCCTCACGAAGTCGGCGGGTAAGCTCCAAAACCTTCTTCTGACTGGCATAGAAGCTGGCTTCAAAAGTATTCCGTTCTTCCTTGAGTTGGATCCAACTCTTTTGCATTTCTTCCCATGATGTTGGCATGTCAGGATGTAGGAGGGTGTATGGAACCTCTCCTTCCATAACGGGCTCTTTGATCAAGGGGAGAATGTGAGGATATGGCATCATAAGATTCTGGGCGCGGGTTCGTACCCACTTGAGATAAGGCTCAAGGGGGATGGAATTCTTGTGCCCCAGTGTCTTACTATCCACTTTGTTGGGCATCCTCCAAGCTCTGATGAACCTTTGTCGAAGTCCTTGCGCATCGTTTTCAAAGTCAAAAACTAGGTCAGGAATCAGCATGTCATGAGGGCCATCCCTCCGAGCATATCCAAACTGTCTTAGAGCTAAATATGGGTTGTAGGTAATGCCTCCCCTAATGCCAAGTAGTGGGACATTAGGGAATTCCCCACAATGATCAATGATGATGACATTTTCTCTGGACCGAGAACACCAATGTACATCAGAATGTGTGAGGGTCATCAATCGTTGTGACCACCTTAAACCCTTCTCATTCTTCAAAACTAATTGTGGAAGGTGAGAAATAAACCACCTTACTAGGAGAGGAGTACAGCACATGAGAACACCTCTTTTCCTCATTGTTCGTGTGTAAAATGAGTGTATGATGTCCCCAAGCAATGTAGGTACAGGATTTCGGGATATGAAAATCTTGAAAGCATTCACATCTATAAGTTGATCAGGGTTTGGGAACAGGACCAACCCATAGATAAGGAGTGCCACAATCTCTTCAAAGGCTTGTAGATCAAGAGAATTCCAGCAGTCTTGTGCCTTCTCAAACAGAAACTTTTCCAAGAAACCCTTGACACCACTTCTGGTTTCCCAATGTCCCTTGATGTCAGAAGGTTGCAAGTGTAATGCTTGAGCAACATCTTCAGGCTTTGGTTCTTTTTCTGTACCGTTGTAGGGTGGTTGATGAAGAATAGGAATTCTCAGGAGTTGAGAAAATTCCTCCAAAGTGGGTACTAGTTGGTAATCAGGGAATGTGAAACAGTGGTGTAAGGGGTCAAAGAACTGGAAGAGAACTTTCACCATGTCTTCTTCAATGTTGGAGTTGACCAAGTTGATAAGCCTACCATGTCTTTCACTGAAGAGAGAATTCTCTGGAATCCTAGAAGTGAGCTCCTTGAGTTGAGGAGGGATTCTCACAAGGTTGACTTGAATTGTTTTCCTGCGAAGAGATTCCATGACCTACAAAACAAGAACAAAGATGAAGATCCAAACCCTTGAAATGGTTAGTGGATGCATATGATGCTTTATGATGTTCATGATGTATGCACAAACACATGTACAAGCAAATCACACAAAACCCTAGTTTCAGGCTTGCATGAGGTTTCATAGGTAAATACCCTCTTGAGTTTAGTTGGCTCAAACCTGTCCTATAAATAGTAACTGGGTTCTAAGGAGCTCAATATCACTGGATTGTTTTCTATGTTCATTGTTTTGGTTTAGCCACTTAACTAGCGACCAAAATATTCCAAGAAAACAACCCTCAATGAGTGTAGTATCGAGTATCTACCAACTTCGGACTGCACCAAAGCCGGTCATCTCACTACCCCTAATAAAAGGCCAAGATGGTCAAGTAAGGTTCTAAGAGTTCATTAGTGCTTTAAGACATCACTCAGCGGCCCCGTATTCTCTTTGATTGACTCAAAGGCCACCGGTACTCACAAATATGTCGCACTAATATAGATATTGCTTCAACCATGTCGGTATACCCCGCACAGTTTCCACAACGTATTTCTATTTACCTATGAATGTTTCCCAAATCCGGGTAGAGGATTTCAAGCCCAAACAAGAGAACCAAATGTAAAGCAATCAAAGAAAACAATATAATCATGCAAAGGGTGATCTAAGCCCTAAGGTTACTCCACTTTTAAAGTTTTCCCCAGCAGAGTCGCCAGTTCTGTGATACGGTGGGAGAACTGACTTGGGATTTTGCGTTTGTGTTCGCAAATGTTTCGGTTTAGCAAGAGTCGCCACCGACTTTTTATTTTATCCTAAGGAAAGGTCAAAAAGCACAGGAAAGACCTTTGAGATGTTTTCTTGGGTTCGGGGAGTAGATTATAGAAAGGGAAGGTATTAGCACCCTTTCTATCCATGGTTATCCATGGGTCTTAGTTACTTGCTTAGATCACTTGCTTTACTTTTCAGTTGTTTGAAATGATGATCTTCAATTGTTTAAAATGGTGCTTTGTGTGTGATTTTGAAAGATGTTTTGAAAATAGGCCATCCTTGTGGCAACCTTTGTGATGATTCTTGTTTGAATGTATACAAAGGTGTTTTTTTCTTTTGAAAAGTTTTCAACGTTTGAAAGTAGGGTTTTGAAATTGTGTGGTGAAGTGTGTTTTGAAGATAGCAAGGATGTTTTGCAAGATTTTGATCAAGTGACTAAGAGTTTTCTACCCTATTTTACTCAAAGATCTTTCTTATGTTTTTAACCCTTTTAACAGTGTTGTTTCACCATTGTATTTGGTGAACAACGTTGTGTTAGGATGTTAAACGGGACAGGCGCGGGTCATCGTATAGACCATGATAACAATGGTGTCAAGTATTTTTGGCAATTTTCTTAAGGGACTTGATCATTTTGTTTAGGCAACTCAGATAGCGTCATCGAGGGACTATGATCTTTTGTTTTGTTTTTGTTTTGCCAAAGTACTTGACATGCATATCATGGCCCATTTTTGAAGGCAACAAGTGGATTGTAACCCTAGGGGTGTAAGTGTGCATTGTGTTTGTTTTTTCATGCATTTTTGTCTTTGATTAGGTCAAACTATTTGTTGGTTTTGATTTTGCATACAAATCCTAATTCTCTAATCATGGCATAATTGAAAGCTTAAAGGTGCGAGAATTTAAATTCTACACTATTACAACATGATATAGGGAGGGGGTACAAATTTGAATTGGGGATTATTTTGCAAGAAATTGAACCCTAAATTATTACAACCATATTGAATTTGCAAGGCATAATATTTAAATATACAATATTTAAATAAATAAATATATAAAATGTATTATGCAAAAGAAAGGGTTTTTTATGTATGTAAATTTTTTCAATGGAAAGAAAAGTAAAGAAATAAAAAAAGTTAATTTTATTTGTGTTTAGGGCAAAAACCCTAATTTCTTAAGAAAATAAATATAATGTATTATTTATGTACAAAAATAGATTGATATGTATAAAAATTAAATATATTAAAAAAGGGTATTTTTTAGTATAAAATAATAAAAAATAAAAATATATTTATTTTGTGTTTTTTGGTTCTAATCATTTAATAAAATATATATATATATATATATATATATATATATATATATATATATATATATATATATATATATATATATATATATATATATATATATATATATATATATATATATATATATATATATATATATATATATATATATATATATATATATATATATATATATATATATATATATATATATATATATATATATATATATATATATATATATATATATATATATATATATATATATATATATATATATATATATATATATA